>OZ010790.1:10811842-11428717 GCA_963932465.1 Maratus speciosus
TTCTCTTTCTATCGTGCTATAATTTTGCTCCGCACGAGAAAATTTTTTGCTAAGATACAAAATTGGATGCTCTTCACCTGCAATAATTTGAGATAAAACAATTCCTGCCCCATACAAACTCGCATCTGTTTGCACAATGAATTTCTGCTTAAAATCAGGCGCATATAACACAGGACTTTTCATTAATTTTAACTTTAATTCTTCAAATGCATTATTACACTTCTCGTCCCATATGATTTTTTCTTTTTTTATTTTCCCTTTTAAAGCATCTGTTAACGGCACTGCTATGGTAGCATAATTCTTTATGTACCTCGCGTAATACCCTACCATTCCCAGATATGCTCTTAGCTGTGTTTTCGTCGTCGGAATTGGAAAATCTTTAATAGCCTGCAATTTAGCTTCACTAGGAGACCTTTTTCCTGACCCAACTTCGTGTCCCAGAAATTTTACGTGATCTTGCGCGAATTGGCATTTGGATGGTTTCACCGTTAGATTTGCTTCTTTTAACCGCTTAAGAACCGCTTCCACATCTTTTAAATGCTGTTCCCATGTCAAAGAAAATATAGCTATATCATCGATATACGGAACCGCAAATGACTCTAACCCATATAAAACTATGGCAATCAATTTACAAAAATAATATGCTGAATTTAAAAGTCCAAGCATCATGACTTTAGGTAAAAAGGTCCCAAATGGTGTTACAAAAGCCGCATATCTCTGAGCTTCTTCCGTGAGAGGAATCTGAAAATAACCTTTCGTCAGATCCATAACAGTAATAAAAGGCGCTGTACTCACTTTCTCAACAACCTCTTCAATGTTTGGCAAAGGGAAAAATTCAGTTCTGGTCTTTGCATTTAATTTCCTATAGTCCACACAAGGGCGAGCGTCTTTACCCGCACTCTCAACTAAAATCATAGGCGAAGCATAATCTGATTGCCCGACCTCAATCACACCCAAATCTAAAAGCCTCCGAATCTCTTCACGCATAATCTCTAATTGCCTCGGCGACATACGATATGGTTTTGATCTTACCGGCACATCATCCGTTAAAACAATGTCCATTTTAACTAACGGGGTACTCCCAGGGTCTGTAGAAAAAACTTTCATATGACGCTCAATCATTGTCCTGAAATCTCCTATTTGCTCTGTAGAAACACGTTTTTCCAAATTACTTTCTTTTACTAATTCCCAAAAGTCTAATTGAGTGGGATCCGCAATGGGATAAGGAATTTCCGCTTGATCCTCAATTTCCTCACACTCCTCATCAATCAACAAATTTACAAATTCAGGTCTACTATAATATGGTTTAATTAAATTAACATGATAAATAGTACCCTTATTTCTCTTTTCCGGAATATCGATCGTATAATTAGTTTGAGATATTACGCTAGTAATAGTTCCCGGTCCTATCCAATTAACCGCCATTTTATTTGGTTTCGAAGTAGCCAGAACTAACACTTTGTCTCCAACATTAAATTTTCTATACACCGCATTCTTATCATACCATTGTTTTCGTTTCTCCTGACACTCTTTCATTCTTTTACACGCTAATTCTTGACAATGTTTCAATCTATTACTTAAGTTTAAAATATAGTCCACTACATTCTGATTTACCGTCTCCTTTTCCATCCAATTTTCATATACAAGAGTATGTGGCATTCGTAAATTCTTACCATGTACAAGCTCAGCAGGGCTAAATCCCGTGCTTTCATGACTTACAGTCCTCAAAGCAAATAAAGCCATTGGCAAGACTGCTTCCCAATCTTTTCCTGCCTCCAAACATAATGTCTTTATAACCTTTTTTAAACTACCATGCATCCGTTCAACGCTATTCGATTCTGGGTGGCAAACTGAACTATGTACAACCTTAATACCAAACCTATCAAAAAATTCCGATGCCAACTCACTTGTAAATGACCTACCCAAATCACATTGTACCTCTTTTGGATAACCAGTCCTAGAAAATATTTGTATTAGACCCTCAATCACTGACGGAGAAGTTAAATCTTCTACTGGAATCGCATCTGGATATTTTGACGCAACACAAATTGAAGTAATCAAGTATCTATTATTTTTCTCGCTTAAACTCAAAGGGCCTACACCATCAATATTTATCCTGGAGAAAACTTCTGAAATTATCGGCACGAGCTTCAAGGGAGCTTTCTTTTTATCTCTATTTTTTCCAACCTTTTGACACAGATCGCAAGTTCTTACAAATGCCTCAATTTCCTTGTAACAATTTGGCCAAAAATAGCATTTAATTACCCTATCTTTTGTTTTAGTTGCCCCTAAATGTCCCGCAACTTCCTCATGACACATCTTCATTATTTTCTCTCTAAATTCTAATGGCAAACATAATTGTAATTCCTCGTCCCCACTATTTGAATGTGAAACTCTTACTAATTTATTTCCCATTATTTTAAATTCCTTTTCTTCTACATTATTTGCCTTTTCCCATAATGTTTTTAAAGATAAGCACTGTTTCTGAGCTAAACTGAAATCTTTCGCTGTAATTTTATTCAATCCCACATTATCTTTCACCTCCCATTTCGGTAATAACATAAGATCTTCGATTTGACTTTCATCCTGTCTATTCTCATCCATTTGAACTACCTGCGTTTCTTTGTTCTGTGAGCAATCCCCAATTTTATCTACCCTACCTGGTTGCTCTTCTAACTTTGCCTGATCAACAAACGACATTTCCTTATCAACATCCCGTTGCTCCATTCCTTTTTTTAAAGAATTCGTCTTACTACGGGTAACCACCATATTTATAGGAACACCACTTCCTTTATTTTGCTCAATAAGCTCCGCAGTTTTATTACCTAAGAGATAGTAACCTTGCTCCGACTCCGATGGTTTAATCGCCGCCTTAGTGGTGATGCAACCAAAATCCCCTTTTATAGTCACCCATGCTAATGGTAAACATTTACATTCATTATCAAGAGGTTGACGTACCCAAGTTATATCTCCAGTAAAATCCTCTGTTTTAACCCCTTTTCTATCGCATAGATCAATCCCTGCTCCCGTGTCCCTCAAATAGTGTCTTTCAACCCCGTTTATTAGAGCTTTTTTTTAGATAAGGTTTAAAACAATCCCCTAAATCAACATCATTACCTAAATGATTAACTGTATTGAACTCATTTTTCTTTTTTAACCATTTCGCACAATCTGGTTTTATGTGCCCTGGTTGATTACAAAAAAAACACCTAATCTGCCTTTTCCTCTCAAAAGCCTGGTCTTGTTTAAGTTTATCATTTTTAAATTTTTCCGTTTTATTCTCTAACTCCGATTTAGCTTTTACTTCACCCCTAATTTTCGGATTTAAATTGCTTCTTTGCATCTCTGAATAAGGTTTTTTTTCCCAAGATTTTTTTTCTGATTTCCTGAAACTACTTCTAATACTCTCATATTTGTCACATTTATCAGCAAGTTTCGAAGCCTCTTTCATTTCATCCCATTCATCCATAAATTTTTCTTTTACCTCAAAAGGAACGCGTTTTTTTACTTGCTCTGTGAGCATGAGCTCTTTTAAAGACTCGAAATCCTTTATTTCTAATGATTCCAACCAATTATCCAAATAACCTCTTAATTCATATACCAAGTCTACCCATAACGCTCCAGGTTTCCTTTGATGATTTTCAAACTTCTGTTTTAAAGCACCTGTTCCCAATCTAAAACGATTTAATAAAACTTTTTTAACATGTTGAAAATCATCTCCTAATTCTGCTGGTTGCTTCACTATAATTTCCGCGATATCTGATGGCAATAAGGGAATTAATTGGCTAACCATATCCTCCTGCGAAATTTTAGCTTTTTCCGCCTGTTTTTCAAAGATCATAAAGAAAAGAGTGATGTCAATTAATTTACAATCAAAACGTGGAACTAATTCTTTCAAATTAATTTTTGGATTCCTATGCGAACCTACATTCAAATCACTAGACGAAAGACTAACAGTTTCCGAAGAATTTTGAATTCTTAATTTTTCTAACTCAAATTGTCTTGTTTTTTCGCGCTCTTCGTCTTCCCGTTCCAAAGCTAATTTTTCCCGTTCCATTTCTTTTCGTTCTGCATCCTCCTTAAGAATACATTCTAAATTCGATTTAGCAAAACTCTCATTATAATCCGATGCTGCTAAAATAGCCTGAATTATAGTTTTTTTTTTATCAGTTGCCGACACGTTGGTCTCAAATTCCTCTGCCAGCAAAAGCAAGATGTTTTTAGTATATTTCCCTAGAAATTCTTCCATTGTTTTCCCCCAAAATATACCAATCACAACAATACACAAATATATACAATTTGTAAAACACAATAAAAATTACAATAAGGAATAGAATTTTATCCTCTAGATATATTTCAATGCATAAAACAATAATACAATTTTCCTACCGAAAATTTTCGTGCACTTGTTATATCCTTTAAAACTGAGTAAATCCTCAAAATTATTTTGATACCCACAGCACTATATAAATACAATTTGTATAAAAACAACTAATCCTGTTATTTCCCACAGCATACCCATAAAATTTCAAATAACTTTATTGCTGTAATAAACAAAAGCTGTATATGCCCCAACTTTATAACTAAAAGTTACATCCACAACTATGATTAATTTTAATGATTAATATTCTTTTATTAATCAACCGTAATTTACTATCCTCAAGTTAATTATGAAATACATAAATATTAAATTTTCAAAACCAAATGAATTACCGTACAGACCATAAGAAACCCGTTTAATATAAAAATTCTAACTAAAAATTTCGATCCCAAATTAATAGCTACCCTAGACTTTTTATCTATTAAACATATACAAATTACCAAGAACAGACATATACAATATTAAATCCTAACAGACCTCTCAGGAAAATTTCATAAAAGGGCTTACCTTCAAATGTAGACCTTTCTCCACACTGCTCCAAGGCTTTCCTGCACTTTTTTTTTTTTTTTTTTTTTTTTTTTTTTCAGGTACTGCCGTATCTCCGGATCTAACTTGATTTCCGCCGGGAAATTTACACACAAGCTGTCTCCATGGATTCCTAAGGGCGATCGATGAAATAGTCTACTATCCACTGCACTGGATGTTTACTGAAGAAATTTTCTATATCGTCGAATCCTTAGTCCTTGTTACATACCAGCTAACACATTCGACACTCCAGATTTCACAGTTCCTCACCGGATACACTTGAAAATCTTTCTCGTCAAACACAAGATTTCATCACCGACTGTCCTTGTTTCTACACAGTTTCCTTCTGTACATCAAGTTCACGTGGGTCCAGTCTAATTTATGCTAGACCTAATTAATCCGTAAGCTGCCACCATTTATAATACTATAGCTGTGATGTAGTGGGCCAGAGCTTTTTGGTTCACTAAGCTCTTGTGAGATGATCGTTGAAAAATAATACATGTTTCTTACCAAAGTTCTTTATTAGAACAACTAAAATAGATTTGAAAAATGTAATAACAAACTTTACCATTCCTAGGTAGACACTCTCACTTTTTATTAACAGTTCTATACTTCTCATAGCCAACCTGAGTAAAAACGATTTTTACTCGCATCTCTTCCGTTGTTAAAAAAAACACCTCACTTCATCAGTGTCACCCAGTCTACTATCAGCCTCCACACTAGCTTCTGCATGAGTCTCTTTTTACTTTCACTTTAGGGACGAATTCCCACACATTGTCCAGCCACCCCTATTTCATGGAAAAGTTGAAATACCCTGTTGAGCAGATCCCAAGGGCAGAAGTATGCCAGGAATTTCCCCTGCATGCCTTTACACAAAAGACCATTGTCCTCCTCGGAAATGCCTGTTGCTTTCCCCGTCGAAAATGTGTGGCGAAGGTACGATATCACAGTATAGATGTTTAAGGCTGTTCTCAAATCCAAAGGGGCAACTTTCTGACATAAGTTTAAATTGATTTTTGTTCGAAAACGCATAAAACTGGCAGGTGTTGTTATTCAGAAACTGTGTCATCGAACTGTTCTTTCCGTTTTATTGTAAACGTAATAGATCTTTTAGAAAATGCTGTCAAACTTGACGTTTTGCACTGAATTTCTAGGCGAGAGAAGATAAAGAGTCAGCAAGGGAGAAAAAACGACTCGCTCAAGTGACCCATTTCGCTTATAACTCGATAAGTAATCTATTGATCAAAAATATGGAAAAAACAGTTCGATTCCAAATCGCTTCCCTAGTCAGCACTGCCAATTTTGTACCTTTACATTTATAAATGAGTTACAGAATGTGTAAAAACGTTTTGCGCTAGTTGACGAAAGCAGCTGAGAACAGCCTTAACTATTATGTTTTACGAATTTAGAATTAAGAGCATGATGATTTTGTTGTTTTACCACTAGTTTACAGAAAATTAACCTTATTTACGAAGTTAAAAAAAAATAATAATATACAGAGCTGCCACTGGAGACTATTTTTCAATTCCTACTAATAGTTCACACTCTCGCTATCATAGCAAACGCGGCAGCGTTAAGCTATAATATGATTAAGAAATAGAAAATGCAAATGACTTTCTTAAATTTCTGGCGAACCAGTTGACATACGACAATGTTTTTTCTTTTGAAAGATAGAACTCAACGAGACGAATAAACTGATAGCATTTAAAAAATTACTGTAGCTTTCAGTAGTTTTTTATTTAATCTTAAACGAAAAAATGAAGACAAAAAATTCAACAAAGCGTAGCTAACGTTCCAGTGGGTGGATTAACTTTGTTTTTGTTTTATTTTGATCCTCTTGTTAAAACTTAGAATAGGTTTTTTTTTCATCTTTGTATGTTTGACGGTCGATGAGAAAATCGAAATTGTCTTTTATAATGTCCCCATAAAATTATAGAAATCTCTCCTTTTCATTTTCTAATTTTCTAATTCAATAATCTATTTCGTGTTGCCACTCCCTAAAAAGCAGTACAATAATTTAAAAAAAAGGATAACACGTGTACTTTTGTTTTTATAAGTTAATAAAAATTGAAATTCAACTGACAGATTTTTGTATTTGTGAAATCGACGTCAACCTAAGCAGATAATGCATAATTGTCATAAATATATATATAAACTTTCTTGATTAATATTTTGAACTGGAGTAATAGACACAATGGAGCACAAACGAATTGATAGGAAAAAGAAAAACAGGGTAAATCCCAAGCTTCTGTTCAGGAGCTAAATGTAAGGTTTATTTTAATTATCATCATAACATCCTGACTTACACAAGCGATAGTTATGCAGTAATATAAATACTTCACATACTAAGCATACCTTAAAAAATACCATTCCATCTATTTTTAATAAGGAAGAGATGTCATATACGCACCAGGGTACATAACTGGCGCGATAATGGCGTTATTTTGCCTGATACGGTAACTGAGCTATTGTTGTTTATTTATCAATTATTTTTTTTATTTACTTTTATTTTATTTTTTAAAATTATATAAATTGTTTTGTTCTATAGTTATTAATAATTAAACTTTTCATTATTTATTGTTATTTCCTTTTTAAAATAATAGAAAGTAATTTAAAAATAGATATGTAACTGCTATTCGAAAACGAGGTTTTCGTCAAATTTGCGTCAGAAAAAAAAACGCACCAAACCCGTTGTTTTATATGACATCTGTGCCTTAAATAATTAGGGTTTCGTTTAACTTTAGGCACTTTTGCTTGAGATATTGTCGAAAATGTACAGCAAAAATATATGGTACTACTTGATTATCCCGTCGACCAATTTCGCCAAACTATTCGCCAAATGATACAAACTGACATAATTTTTATTTTAAGTAACGGAAGAATAAATAAATTAGTAAAACATTGGCACAGATGTCATATTCGCCCCATATTGGCGCGATTTTTTTCTGACGCCAATGTTATATACGCAACGGGTACTTAACTGGCGCCAAAGTGTCGTTATTTTGCTTGATGTGGTAACCCGGATTATGTTGTTTATGCTGTTGAGGTTTTCGCCAAATTAGCAACCGAAAAAAATCGCGCCAATATGGGCGAATATGACATCTGTGCCAAAACATTAATAAAAATACTAATAAAAACTTGGGCACAGATGTCATATACGCTCAATATTGGCGTGATTTTTTCCGACGCCAATTTGGCGAAAACCTCGTGGCACAAATGTCATATACGCTCAATACTGGCGCGATTTTTTTCTGACGCTAATTTTCGAAAACATCAGCAGCATAAACAACAATATCCGGGTTACCATATCAAGCAAAATAACGATACTTTGGCGTCAGTTAAGTACCTGTTGCGTATATGACATTGGCGTCAAAAACAAATTGCGCCAATATGGGGCGTATATGACATCTGTGCCAACCTCCTTAATATATCATCTGTATCCGGGTTACCATATCAAGCGAAATAACGACACTCTGACGCCAGTTAAGTACCCGGTGCGTATATGACATTGGCGTAAAAAAATCGTGCCAATATGCGGCGTATATGACACCTTTGCCAAAACTTGAATTAAAAATCACTTGATGACGTAACAAACATGTGTATCGTGTTTAATGTCAAATGAATGTAACATTTACTACCATCCATTTAATCTTATAGTTTGGCGATAATTTTTTTGTCGACAGGATAATCAAGTTGTACCAAGTATGGTACAGATGTCATATACGCACCACGTTGGCGCGATATTTTTTCTGACGCTAATTTGGCGAAAACCTCGTTTTCGAATACCAGTTTTATATATATTTTTAAAAAGAGATTAACATTAAAATTTAAAAAGTTTAATTAATAACAATAGAACAAAACAATTTATATAATTTTAAAAAAGAAAATAAAAGTAAATAAACAATTTATTAATAAATAAACAACAACATTCGGGTTACCATATCAAGCAAAATAAGAAAACTTTGGCGCCAGTTAAGTACCCCGGTGCGTATATGACATTGGCGTCAGAAAAAAATCGCGTCAAAGTGAAGCGTATATGACATCTGTGGCGGTTCAAGTACACTTCGGAACGTTACTTTGAAATCGATGAGCTTCATCGCCAAAATCGCCAAGATGCCTAATGATCATAGCCATTGAATATATAAATAATGCCATATTTGCAAACTTATAGGTCAAAATATAAGAGGAACCTCGGTTCACGACCGCTTCTGTTTATAACCAGTTCGGTTTATGTCCAACTTCGGTGATCAAAATTTGACTCGTTTGGCGTGCAATATCTCGGTTCCCGACCAAGGCTGCCGAATAGTTCAGTTGGCAACCCTCACATAACTCTTGTTATTAGTCAAGTTTTGAGTAAGGTGTGCATATCAGAGTGCTTTGTGTACCTTTATTACTGTAAAAAAAATTAACTTTTTGTTTTACTTTTACTCAGGTTTGCGCTAATTTTAGCTCTCATTATGGCTTCTAAGAATGAAAAAGTGCTTAGTGATAGCAGTAGTAAGAAGCTTAAGCGAATTACTGTTCAATAAAAGAAATTGTAGCAAAGCATGAGAACGATGTTAGTATAACCGGTCTAACCAAACAATACGATGTGGCCTAAACCTTCGATTTCCACGATAATCTACAATATATGTTACGCTATCGTATGTGTCACAGAAATCGCGATTATTTGTTAATTGTTTAATGGCAACGCTCGAATGAAACGCATCTCATTGGTTATAGAACAGCATTTAATGCATCACCATACCTATAAGAAGGGTTACCATATACGGGACCCTGTTCTGTCGCAAAATACCGCTAAGTTTGTCACCAACTTCGTGATATATCGCCAAATTCCTATAGACTTCCATTGTAAACTAATAGGGTTTACTTGTTTAGGAAGAATCAACAAACTAAGATATTTTAATGCAACAAAAACTAACATCAGTTTAAGTAATTATATTAGTTATATTTAAGGGATCCCAAGTAAATTAAATTATGAATAAAAATAACGTGAATTTGATTAAAAAACCTGGAACCTCTTAAAACAATGTGCATAACTTGGTTAAATAGTGCATTATTGTGCGAAATAAGAAAAAAAGTATTGGGAATATTTAAAGTAACTCAAGTTTATTTATATTCAATATATAATTATCAAAAAATTTAAATGACTAGTATTAAAAAATGCTCTGACGAGCACCAAAAAAGGCTAATATGTTTAAGTATGAAAAAGGGTTTGACAAGTGCTTCTAATAGAGCATGAAAAAGGACAAGGGGTCCCTTCTTGGCTGCAGCTCACTGTCAATGCCAACTTTGAAAAAATCATATTTGCGCTTTTTTCATATAAAAAAAAATCAGCCACAGTTACGATAAAAATGTGTAGTGTAAAGACACAACCAGTAAAGACGCAGCCTGATTAAACATGAATGTAAGGCGACATAGTACCAAAAACCTTAGTTCCTACAGCGTATCACACTCGTGTAGGGCCACCAAGCACGCCCGCAATGTAGAACTGTACAGAAAACTGATTTGTAGTGCAGTGCAGACTGTTGCAGCACTCTGTACAGTAACAATTCCACATGTGCACGCATAACATTATATTTATTAATTCATTGATTGTTGAAATTAAAAGCAAGTGGCTGTGGCTGTACAATGTACTATACAGTACAGCAATGCATGTAAATTATAAACGAACATTAGACGCATACACCTTTAATACGGAAGTACAAAAGCACAGTGTGAATGTGCGCTGAGGTTCAAAAATCAAAAGCATAATAGGTATGTACAGTGTAGTACAATTTATAGAGAAATAATGGTACACAGTGCACTGTACAAAGTTGCATTGCAGACGCATGCGCAGTACAACAGTGCAGTTAACATGTAAAGCGCGACGGAAAGTTTTACTAAAGTACCGCGAATTTATTTTATATGGAAAAAGGGCAAATATGATTTTTTCAAAGTTGGCATTGACAGTGAGCTGCAGCCAAGAAGGGACCCCTTGTCCTTTTTCATGCTCTATTAGAAGCACTTGTCAAACCCTTTTTCATACTTAAACATATTAGCCTTTTTTGGTGCTCGTCAGAACATTTTTTAATACTAGTATATCTTGGTCAAATTTTCAATCGTTAATAAAATACTTATTATTCATCCTATCAAGTTAAAATAATTTTTTTAAAACTTGTACTGTATGACACTTGATGTTCATACAGATTTTTCAAATATTAATTCATTAATTAAATTTTAATTAATTAATTTTAGTTTTACAGGGGAGACAAAATGGCGGCCATTGGTTATTGAACAGCATTTAGTGCATCTATAAGGGCGGTTAACATAGGGGGACCCTGTTCTGTCGCCAAATACCGCCATTTATCGCCAACTTGGCGATATATCGCCAAATTTGGTGCCCAAAATGAGTCGCAAAAGTGACGCCAACTTGGCGATATGTGTAATATTTCGCCAAATTCCCATAGACTTCCATTGTATACCAGTAGGGTTTACTTACTTATAGAAAATCAACAAATTGAGATATTTTAATGCAACAAAAACTAATATTAGCTTAAGGGATTATATTAAAATTTTCTTTGATGACCTAAGTAGGAACTGACTTAAAAAAAAAAAATTTATATCGCTTGTTATATTCTATTCTCATCGTTATTTTTGAAAAGTAAATTTTGTAGTATATTTCTCTTACACATGCTGCCAGTGTGTATGTGAAAGATTTTCGTTTTGAAAAAGTGGTGCCAGATAGAATTAAAAGATAGTCGGCAGAGGCAGCCCTGAATATAAAAATTTTATTGCTTTAATGCTATAATTACGAATTCGCTCTACTTAAGGGGCTTCGGGACACAATTTAAAATATTTTTTATTTATTAAGTTAAAATTTTGATTTTTTTTTTTTTTTTTTTTTTTTTTTTTTTTTTTTTTTTTTTTTTGTGATGGTTAATAATGTTATTTGTAAACAAAATCACACGATAAAACTTCTCATATATTTTTTAAAATATTTTAAAATTTTAAATTCATTAAAAAAGTGGGGTAATTTAAAATCGTTGTAACACGAAATATTATTTGTAGAATTTCAATTATTTTTTGCATTTAAATAAGCAGAATTATATAAGTTATATATAATATTATATAAATGTATATAAGTATATTTGACCAGTCTGTTTTTTTAGTCATCAGCTCTGAGCTTTCTACTGAACCAATTTTGATAATTACTTTTTGAAATGAAAGCTGTTCAATTGTAGAAGTGCCCGTTCTCGCTATTCTTTAATTTACTTCCATTTTTTATTTTTTATTTTTAATTTTAAAAGCTTTTTATGATATTTCTTCAAAATGGTGGCATTTGGATTTTTATTTTGCATAGCCTTATTGATGCCATTTTCTCATTACAAATAAAAGTAACTTAAAAAAAAACATTTTTGAACAGAAAATGACATCATCCTTTAAAAAACACGTATTTTCACTCATAAATCTTTTACATTTCAACATTTTTTCTTTATGATGATTGAGTTTGAGACGAAATGATTCAGTGAGTGAAAATGATGTCATATTTAAAACAAAACGATCATTTTCTTTGATAAAACTAAATATTTGACCACAAATGCGTCTAAAAGGCAAATTTCTTATTTTTTTTATTCGCGGGTACTGAGACTAGAACCTCATATCAAAAGTGCGAATGTTCACATGAAAAGTTGTATCGGGCAAACGTTGACTTTAAGTTTGGATATATATTCATTAATAATCTATTGCGCGTTAAACTACTTTTAAAGGGTGAATACAGATTTGAGTGGTGTGTATGTAAATTTTGAGAATGTGAAAATGACGTAAGACTTAGATGTTATGGGGAAAAAATTCTACGGTGTGACAAAACGAAATTCTTTTTACTGATTTTTCGTCCCGTAATACCAAACATAAGAACCTCAATCGATAACTATTTTCTCATCTTGATTACATATTCTAATACACTTTAATGTTTCAATAATTTAAACAGTTGAAGTTTTGTAGAAATAGTATTTTGGTAACTTTAGGTTAAAATATTATTAGATTTAAGAGTTAGACATTCAATATAAGATGAATTTTTTATTGTAATTATTTGTGTACGTTTATTATAAATTCGATCCAACAATTCTTTTCTAAACATTTAAGTTCGTCGAATTTCGACAGGTGTTCCAACTCAACTCGTATTAATTCAAAATATTTATATATATATATATTTAAAGTAAAAAAAAAAAAAAAAAAAAAAAAATGGTGTAACTTTAAAAAAAAAAAAAAAAAAAAAAATCATGTTTTCAAAGTAAATATTTTTTTCTAATTTGCTGAATCAAAATTAAAGTAAAACAATTGAAAAAGGCATATTCCAAGTTTGAACCATTTATCTTTAACCGTTCTTCACTTATAACGATTTAAGTACGCGAAATGTTGAAAAAAGCCATCAAAAAGAAAAACGCATTTTCACAAGAAGTCATTTCCATGCCAACCATTGCTTGAAAGCTAGATTATGAAAACAAACCAAAACAAAAAATT
This sequence comes from Maratus speciosus, assembly GCA_963932465.1. Lineage (NCBI taxonomy): Eukaryota > Metazoa > Arthropoda > Arachnida > Araneae > Salticidae > Maratus > Maratus speciosus. The sequence continues at coordinate 10,825,251 of OZ010790.1, forward strand.
TAACATTTCGTGTTCTAATTAAGATAGAAACATGATTTAAGCATCATTTTAAGCAGAAAAAAACAGAAAATTTTTTAATGCAATAAAAGGCTTTTAGAAAATTTTGAGGTTTTTGTGTCCCGGACCGTCTTAAACATCAGAGTAATTTATTTATTTATTTATTTTAAACGTAAACTACACAGAAAAAGAAATTACTTACCCAAAACATGATGTATTATTTCTTTCTATACTACGTTTTATGAGTTATCGCAACTAAAAGGTTTTGTTGTAAGACTAACTATAGAAAATGTACTCATTTACGAATTTGTACAGTTAAAACTGGATAGTTTTGTTGCTTTTGTGATACTATTTACGAGTTTGCACAACCAAAATATAATGGTTTTGTATTTTTAACATTATTTATAAAAAGTATTTAAGAATTATTAAAAACTATTTATGAATGAATACAAAATATTTACAAAGTTGTATGAAAAAAAGAATATGACTGAATTGTTTTATTACTACAGTAAAACCTGTTATTATTGTAAAACCTGTTTAAACTGAATCTTTATATAACGGAATACTGCCTTAAATGACAGACTTTTATGGTCTTGGGGAAAAGAAAACCATACAAATATACCTGCTAATCACTCTCAAAAATAATTTACTGAAAAATGAGAACTTCCATGTACTCGTATTTTTTTAAGTACAATTATTTCAAAAAGAAGTACATTGTTAAAAATAATCACTTAAAAATTAGCATTTCAATGTACTCATTTTTTAAGTACAATTGCTTCAAAAAGGAGCATTAATCTACTTAAAAATGAAAATTTCTTTGTACACGATTTTTTTAAGTACAGCTAATTCAGAAACGAGTACATGATATTTGATTTATAAATGTATGCAGAAATGAATACATATATTTTGTATTTTAAAGCCTTAATATTCATGTTTAAATCATATGTGCTAAAAAATATGAGTTTTCTGATAAACCCTTTTCTTATACCGAATTGACAGTAGGGATTTCCAAGCTTTTATTTAAAGATATGTCTTTTGTTATAATTTTTAATTTATAATACACACTTTTCAAATTTATTTACAATTTTATTAGAAATGTTAAAGAAGAAAATTTAGTTTAAAAATTGTTTTGGTACTTTTCGGTTAGCCGGGCGCCAGTGTTATATATACACATATATGTATACCTATATATACATATATATGTATATTTATACATATATAGAAGCTATATGTATACATATATATATATGTGTGTGTATATATGCATATATATGTATATAGGTAAAAATACATATGTATATATAACACTGGCGCCCGGCTAACCGAAAAGTACCAATGTTTTATTAGAAATTAGAATATTTAAGAAAGGGAAAATTCATCTCTGCTGTTAGCGATCTTCCGTCGTTGATTCATAAAAGCCGCCATTTGGAAGCATCTGGTAACAGCTCTTATAGCACAGTCAGTACAATACTGATCACGGGGCGGCTCATACACAAAATTTCAAGAATTAAAATAGTAAATTCGTTGTTTTTTACTGCTAAAATTGTAGTTCCTCGTAATTAAAAATGGTGATTTGTCGGTTCTGTGTAATTTTGCTTTTTTTTTCTTATAGTGTATGTGTGTTTCTATACATACTTATTTTCGAGTCCCTGTATGTACTTAAAAAAATGAGTACATGCGTTTTTCAAATTTAAGAGTTAAGTACTCGGAGCTATTTTAAGATAGGGAAGTACTCAATAATTAGTACAATTTACTTATTTTTAGGAATAGTGTTTTAACAGTGTACGACGACCTGTCTAAAACAGATTTTTTCCGTCCAGTTCCGATTCCGTATTCACAGATTTTACTGTATTATTTACATATTTATGCGCCAAAAAATTGTGATTTTGGGGCTTTAATACACATCTGCATTTTACACTTGCTGCAGAGAAAATAGACATTCGAACTCCAGATATTTGGTGAATCAGATATTTGAAGAGGATTTTCCATTAGCGATGTGATAAATTTTTATCATGTCAAATCACGAGGTAATTCTCATTTTTAATAAGCAGTTCTAATTCCATCAGAAAATATACTTAATGTAAGTGAAATATTATTATAACATGCCTGCCTCTTTTACTTTGAAATCCAGACGTTGTTTCTTAAACGCACGAACAATTTTGGGGTTTTACCCTCCATTTTTCGTCCTTAATAATTCTCAGATAAAATCAAGAGCTGAAAACCTATGAGATTAATATTACATATGAATTATCTTTCGCGTACTAATTTAGTAAATCGTCATGAATATTGCAACGTATTACCGATGACTTTTCAATTAACTGAAATGTTTCAACAGCACTTGTCTATGTGGAAATTCGGGATGTAATTTAAGTTATTGCCTTGTATTTCAGTAATTAGGCAGGTTCGTGATACTAATATTGTCAGAATTCAATTATTTTTATTCTATATTATGATCTTATTAAAGAAAAAATATGCAATGCGACGAGTATTGGAAGAAGAATAGATTCTGAATAAAATTAAGCTTAATATCTTTTTTTTTTTTTTTCACTGGGGCATGAAATTTATTTTAAGTATCGTTATTTGATATAATGTAGCTACCAATCATTCTTTTATACCAGATAAGAATTTATGTTACAGATGATGAATTTCAGATTAATAAATTGATAATAGCTATTAATTTCAAAGTATTACCTATCTAGAAATGTCTAGTGTTTAAATTCCTGTTAATCAAAAACATTGAATCAATATTGGATAGATTTTGCCTTGGTTCCTTTTCCGTGTTGTATGAAAATTTGCTCCAACACGGAGTTTTTTGCATTTTATCAACGGTGTGCCAATATTTACGAAAATTATTTTGCCTACGTAATGCCAATATTTCTGAAATATTGCTATTTCATTGCAAATATTTCCAACTTAAAAGTCAATAATAGTTCTGGAATATTGCAATTCTGTTGCAGTTTTTCACGATTTAATCAATATTTAATCAATATTGCCATAACAAAATCATTAGCGAAATACGAAATTCACAAATTTGTTAGGCAATTGCGAAGTTCACAAATTTGTTAGAAAGTTGCGAAGTTCACAAATTTGTTTCAAATTACGAAGTTCACACGCAAATTACGGACTTCACAATTTTTTTACCAATTGCGAAATTCACAAATTTTTTGGCAAATTGCTGATTTCCGAAAAGTATTCCCCAATTTTGCAAATTCATGAATTTCGAAATGCTTCATTCCCAAATATTTCCGTAAATTGCAAAGTACGTAAGAAATTCAGAAATTAGTGCACAATTTGTAAAGTTCACAAATTCGTCCGGAAATTTATTCGTAAATTGTAAAATTCACAAATTTGTTTGCAATTGAGAAGTTAGCAATTTTTTTTTTCAAATTACGAAATTCGCAAGCTTTCAACTCGTTTTCAATTAGCGTGTGTGATGTTGTTATAACTTTCATAAGAAGATACATATACTTATTTACGTTACTCGTAAATAGTGAAGTTCATAAACTTCTTAGCAACTTTCAAGATGATTTCAGTTTCGAAGCGGCTGGTGATTAGCAAACCAAAATAAGCATTTATACTTAAATCTAGGGATAAAAAAACTAGTGATCGTGGTGGTTTCAATGTAAATCAAATTATATGCATTTTTTGGTTGAATGTATACGGATTGTTTGGTGCCCTGAGTAGGCCGGTTACTTACTATTTATCTGAAATTGTATATTTAAACTTAAAACATATGAAAATTTTTGGTATGAAATCTTCTGAATTTTAGGTAGTTTTCAATTCCTACTATTAGTTCACACTCTCCCTATATTTATATACCCTATATAACAAAAATCCTAATGAAACGAATTTATGAAACGGAAGTATGAATCGACTGATTAAACAACTGATTATGTTTCATGGCGATTTCACCTAAAATATGGAATACTTTACGATGAAATTAGCACCAAAAATCAATATTGATCCGCAGTTTTCAAAACTAGAATTTTTAAATTCGATTAGTTTTCGAAATATTAATTTTTTTCTAATTTTACATACATTTTTCTAATGATGGCAGTCAAATTTTAATCAAACATATATATATTTTTTTTTATTTCAGAAAAGACTTACATGATAAATCGGCTATTGTTGTTTATTTCATAATAAATGTTTATTTACTTTTATTTCTTTTTACAAATTATATAAATTATTTTGTTCTATGATTATTAATTACTTTTTTGATATTTACTTTAGAAAATAATAGAAAATAATTAAGAAATACAGTACTACTTAGTTATTCCGTCGACCAATTTCGCAAATTATATAAATCGCCAAAACACTCGCCAAATTATACAAATTGACATAATTTTTATTTTAAATAACGAAAGAACAAATAAATTAGTATAGCATTAATAAATATACGAATAAAACGTCGAAATAAAAATCACTTGATGACGTAAACATGTGTAACTTGCTTAAAGTCAAGTGAATGTGACATTTACGATCAACCAATATTGGCATTTAATCTTATAGTTTGGCGATAGATTTTTGGTCGTCGAGATATCTAAGGGATACCAAAAATGCATATGTAACTAGTATTTGAAAACGAGGTTTTCGCCAAATTTTCGTAAAAAGATAAAAATCACGCCAAACTTGTATATCTGTAACCTGTATAACCGTATCTGGCCAAATATTACCACTCGAATAAAAAAATGCTAACTGGCGAGTTGAAATAAAGCTATTGGCGAGATTTCCATCCTGCTAGCGTAACAGTACCCAGAATTCTTTGCGACCATGGCAACATTTATGTAGTTTTATTCGAAAAAAAAATTGATTTTTTAATCAAAATGGAAAACTTACGGTCCCATATTTGCGCGATTTTTTTCTGACGCCAATGTCATATACGGAACGGGCACATAACTGGCACCAAAGTATCGTTATTTTGCTTCATATGGTAAGCTGATGGATGTTGCTGTTTATGCTGTTGATGCGTTCCCCAAATTGGCGTCGTTAAAAAATCACGCCAATATGGGACGTATATGACATCTTTGCCAAACTTTCATATGAACGGCGAAGGGATCAGACCGTATTTGTTTATGGCAGTTGATGACTTGAACTATTATAAGATAGATGAAATGATGGCGACAGAATAATATTTGGCGACTTATCACCTGTGCCTGGTTAACATTAAAGTGCCAAAATGGCGCCTAGAGTATAAAAAGGGAAGTGGTCCGCCTGGAACTGTTGATGATAGTCACATGACTTAGTCTATTGCTATAGAGATTGTTTTAAAATACCGGGAGACAAAGACTCTTATACTTAATTTATTTTATTTTAGCTTCTTTTCAAATGTTTAACTGATCCTCTTTAATCAAAAACGAAAACAACCATTGGATGTCTTAACAGCAACTGATTCGCCCTTAAATTTTTGCAATCAAGGGGAATTGAATGGAAACCCGTTTACAGGGAGACCTGCACAGCTTTTTTCAGTATAATTCAATCTTCTCTAATATTTTTAAAACCCATCAGATTAGCGTGTTTTTAGATTCTGCGATGTCTGAACGGGGGTTGGCGAGCGTAGCTTGCAGGGGGTAGAGGCCCCTAGTTTATATATAATATTTATTTATATATTTATATATTTATATATCTTTTTCAAATTTTCAATCGTTAATAAAATACTCATTATTCATCCTATCAAGTTGAAATAATTTTTTTTAAACTTGTACTGGATGACAATTGATGTTAATACAGCTTTTTTAAATATTAATTAATTAATTAAATTTTAATTAATTAATTTTAGTTTTGCATGGGAAACAAAATGGCAGCCATTGGTTATTGAAAATCAATGAAAGTATTTTCAATAAGGGGTTACCATAGGGGGACACTGTTCTGTCGGCAAATACCGCCAAGTTTGTCGCCAACTTGGCGAAATATCGCCAAATTTGGCGGCCAAAATGAGTCGCCAAAAGTGACGCCAACTTGGCGATATCTCTAATATTTCGCCAAATTCCCATAGATTTCCATTGTAAACCTACTTGCTTATAGAAAATCAACAAATTGAGATATTTTAATGCAACAAAAACTAATATTAGCTTAAGGGATTATATTAAATTTTTCTTTGATGACCTAAGTAGGAATTGACTTTAAAAACAAAATTTTCATATTACGTGTTAAATAATTACTTCTATTATTTAGCTTTTGCTACTTTAATGTTTCAAGATGTAAAACAATATTTTTTGACTGCTCTAGACGTAACTTTATCATACAGTGCGTCTCAAACGTATATGGACAAGCGATTTTTCGAAATAGCAGATCAAAAAATAAAGCCATAATCACAAAAAAAAAAAAATAAATAAATAAAAATAAAACTCAAAATAAGCTGTCCCAAAAATATATGGACAATCAAACGAACTGCTTTTATTTCCACAGTATAAAAGAAATTTGCATTTTCTGCGTTCTGTACATGGGAAGTAACCACTTCGAAATATAAAATCACTGCTCGTTCTTCACTTGTGGAATAGTGGGAAAATGCCTCGCAACGTTCAATTCTCTGTTCCTGATTTAGCTAAAATTTGGCTTTTAAAGACTCAAAATATTAAAATTTCTGATATTGCTAAACAAATGAAGAGTAGCAGATCCGGAATTTATGAAATCTTACCAAAAAGTGTCAATGTGATTGCAAAACAACGTTCATGTCGAGCAATAACAACATCTCTATAACAAGATAGAGAGATTTTGCGAGCAATTTCAACCCAAAAGAAGTCTATTCGTGAAATTTCGAAGACTTTAGCTTTTCCTATTACAAGATCTATTGTTCACCGTTGCATACACTCAAGAAAAATTCATAAATATTGCAGAATATGTCGAACACTTATGCTGAAAGTACACCACAGAAATACACGCATTCTTTGAACTAAAAAAACACATGCCTTGGGAAGATGAATTGTTAAGTGTTTCTTCAGTGACTAAAACAAAATCAGTTTGGATGACCCTCACAACTGGGCATACAATTGGCATGATCTGTGACGAGAATGTTGGGAGTTCTTCAGTCGACAACAAGGAGGGCATTCTCTCATGGTGTGGGGCGCGATTTTTTCCAATGGAACAACATATATTGCTTTCTTAATGGTCAACGATGCTCTGAGGATTATTAAAATGTCCTTAAAAGTAATCTACTTCCATTTGGAAACATTTTAGGAAGGGAAAACTGAAAATCCCTAGAGAACAATGCGTCGATTCACACCTGCCACTCAACAACAGCTTGGTTTACGCAGAATCAAGTGACTGTTATAAACTGGCCAGCCAACAGCCCAGACCTAAATCCAATTGAATACTTTTGGGGAGTACCTGCACGAGATGTGTATGCTAATGGTCGTCAATTTTCTACTATTCAGGAATTAAAGCAACAAGTAGAACTGAATTGGGTTTCTTTAGAGCCACACATTCAACAAACACTTGAAGCATACTTGATAAGGTTTTCAAGATAATTCAAAGGAATGGATCCAAAATTTGAATTTAAATGCAAAATTCTCGAAAAGTCCATATATTTTGGGGATTATATTTTGATATTTTATATTTTATATTTTGGTCCATATATTTTGATTTTTATTTTTTTACAAAAATTATGTAAAACCTATACTGTATTTCTTTGTTATCATAAACTTGTATTATGATTACATATGCTTATTATTTTTTTCGTGATTATGGCTTCATTTTTTGAACTGTTATTTCAAAAAATCGTATGTCCATATACTTTTGGGACGCACTATATAAAATTCTACAACGCAATTTTTACTTCATTTGATAAAGTAATGCTGCTGTAACATGAAGAATAATATATATATAGAATACGGAATTGGATAATGTAGAAATTTAGATTTTTTAAAATTTATTTTAATAAAATATCGAATTGTTAATTTTGAAAAAAAAGAAGAAAAACTGTGCTTTTAAAGAAATCCCAATTAATATTTTTAATCAAATTTGATAATTAGGTTCGTTAACGATTCAAATTTTGGTACGAAATTGTTTACTTTACGCAGTAAATAACAGTATTTGATAGTAACGCCTGTGAAACGTGTTTGTCATTTGCTATAGTAATGCCGCCGGAAAATTCACAATACCGAGCTGGCGATTGAAGATTGAAGTTTAAAAAATTCTAATTTTTTTTGAGAGAAAACACATAATTTTTAAGACACATTTTTATTGAAAAATGCGACTTTTAGACATAACAAAAACAGAATAAAAGACATAAAAGCAATAAACGACACAATATTTTAAAATCTGTATTTCAATGAAAGCTAGATTTCATATTAATTTTTTTCACGCTTATGCTCCCGGTCTTTTTGGACTCCATGTGCATTGATTGAACATAATGTCCCGAATCGCTACGTGGCAATGTAATAGCATCTTATTTCGCAAATTCTTTCAAAGTTCGATTAAGCTAAAAAAAATTTACAGGAAGGATTTTTACAAGACTAATTAACCTGTTAAGCGAGTTTGACGTATATATGCATCATGCAAAACTTCAAATGTAGTGAGTTTGGCGTCGTATATATATGCCATGTTAAAAAAAAAAAACTATTTACTTTGAAACTTCGAAATTTTTGAAAAACTCGAAATATTCCCATGTAAATATTAAAAAAGTCGAATTTTGCAATCGCGCTTTTATATAAGTGTTTTTCTAGATAAAAATACCGGTATTTTAGCTGAATGCGTAGAAACCCTGGTTGTGTGATTTCAATTACGCACGGAGTAATAGATTTTTTTAAATAAGTTACTCGCTTAAGGGTGTATTCGAAAAAATATTTTTCCACCCTCAACAGTTCGAAATTTTCTGAGACATTTTCAGACTCATTTTTAAAAGTAAAAACATGAAACTTGCTGGGGTGATTTCTGAAGACATGTTTAACATGCCGTGTGATTTCATTTTCAGCTCAATTAATTAGAATTTGATTTTTAAACAATTATTTTCTCAGTATGCCCATTTTTTTCATTCCCAGATCGCCCGCTTCGGAAAATTCGGTTCAAAATGCCAAATTTGACAGCGTTTAATACAGTATTTTCTGCATTTATCAAAAAATTAAGAAGCACGGCACATTATGTAGTTTCTAAATAAGAGAATTTCCCAGTTTGGTGCGTTTGAGAGCAAAAATGGAGTTTAAAATGAATCAGAAAATAAGCAGTTTGGATCGGAATACACCCTTAACAGGTTAACGATTACAAAATCAAAATGGCGAATCCCTATTTCCTAAGTACTTAAATATGCAGTATGCCTACTAAAGTCCATTGCAATCCTCTTGACTACGAGACGGCTGCTGCTATATTCATAAAAATGGTGTCTAGGTATAGTAAAGTAGCCATACGCTACTGAATGAAACTGCCTATGGAGCCACCTGGTGGAAAACTGTGGAGTTAGCATTCCTAACTCTTAAACGAAAAGAGATAGGGAAAAAAAGGGTTTACAAAGTTTTTAGAGCATCATCTATTTAGTACGAATAGCCACCTTGTGGACATTTATGCGAAGAATAGAGTAGTTAAAACGCACATTTGTTTCATCGTGATTTCCCACACTGTGACGTAACAAAATGATCTGAGAAAGAAAAAACAACTAGGTTATAACAATATACCTTTATTTGAGATGTTCAAACTTTTCACCGTCAGCTGCAATGCACATTTGTCCGACAGATAATCATTTCTTCATCCGTTCAAGTTTCATGACGTCACAATGTAGGAAATCAGCAGGAGCCAGGGATTTTAGTTAGCACACTGTATATGTATATCTTATCGATATATCTTCATTTTTTTAACATCCAGATCACTCTCTTAAAATGTCCTAATCCTCTAATGTGCAGGGTGTACTGTACGAAATTGCAGGATGTAATGTTTAATCAGTTAAAATGCGTTGTCATATTACCTGATCTTGTTCAAGGAAAAGATAGTGGAGAATTAAGAAAAATATTCTTTTTTTTACGGTTCCGTACTCAAAAAGTGAAAACAGAACCATTATAAGATCATTCCTGTGTCTGTCTGTCACAGTCATTTTACTCGTAAATTATGGAACGTGGAAAGTTCAAATTGGGGGAAGTAATAAAGACTATTGACCCACATATTTTCAGATTATTAAACATTAATAAATATATTTAGTAAAAATGTAGAGGGGCTAATTAAACTAATTGAAAAAAAAAACTCTTTTCTTTGTACATCATGTGGGGTATCGTGTGAAAGCTTTCGTAACGCTGAACTCAAAAATACATTCCTTTTAATTTTAGGTATTATATTTTCAACGATATCGTCGAAAATGTAGCGCAAAAAATATGTCCCCCCAACCTCCCGCCAACTGATTCCAAAACTACTGAACTTAAAATTATGAAAAAATTAGAGGTAGTAGACGTTAACTTAAACATTCAAGGAAAATTGTAGCGATTACCCTAGGTCATATAGTTTTTGAGAAAATCGCTTTTTTCCGTTACACACAAATTTCGATTTACGCGTATTCAGCAAAAGTGTTGAGTAGCGCTGGAGGTACCTACCGTAGCAGAAGTATAAAAGCATTGTTGAAAATGATTTTCGAAAAAAAATCGTCAGTAATTAGCCGAGATATTATCCCTTAAAGATACGGACTGTTTGGTCATATAAAATGACAGGGGCGGCGTACTCTATATACCACCGGCTTTTAAAGCCTAGCTAACAACTTTTAATGATATATATATACTATGTGTAATGCAATGTCCAGTGCAAGATAAAAGCAATAAACGTCAAATTGTTAAAAACAGACTGCGGATCTCAGGACACTTAAAATTAGAAAAAAATGAAAAAAAAAAGACCATTTTCAACATTTAAGGTATTTGAAAAATTCAAGATGCAGGATTAGTATTTAGAGGGGGCTCGAAACTGTCAGACATTTGTCGAGCAGAAAATTGGTATAACAGCTTACGCGCAGGATTACAAAATAGATAGTGCAACTTTTAAAGCATTTTTATATTTTTAATTCAAAGTTGTGTGTAGCTAATACAAAAATTTTGAAAATTTCAACAGTATAATCACCTAAAAAAATATTTTTTTAACGATAAAAAGAAAATTTTAGGTTCAGTTTATACAGACTAAAATGAAATATATGTTTAGAAAATTCATGAAAAAATATTCAGAAGTTTTTGAGGTATCTTGCGCGATACGCCCAAAAACGCCATTTGAAAAAAATGACGCCAAAGTTCCGCTTCAGCTATTGAGTGATTATAATTCTAAAAGCCATAACTTCTGTTCTAATGGGAATTTCAAGGAAACAATGTTATCAAAATATTCAGAAATGATAGGAGTTTAACATCTGAAGAAATTAAAATTTCAAAAATTTTGAAGCTTTAAGAGTCTTGAGACCACTTAATTAGAATAAATCACAACATAAATATTACAGGATTCGCAACTAGTTTGCATTGAGTTTAGCTCTCAATACGCCACGAGTGACTTTAAAAGTTAATTAAAAACCTATCTGAAAAAAACGCGGCACGGACCAAGGCGGCGGTGCAACTTTGAGACCTTCTTTTCGAAGCGCGCTTATCACAATGCCAAATTTAAACTTTGAACAAAGGTTTTGTTTTAACTACACTTTAGAAAGAAAGGTTATTACTACTCTGAATTTAGTTTTATGAAATGCCAAATGAAGTTGCATGGCTTTTATTGTCTGTACCGAATTAATTTCATTATAAACAGATTAGGATAACATTAAAAAATGAGTTATACATGAGAATCGCTATATTTGATATTATTTAGGTTCCACATCTCTTTGAACTTTCATGGTATACCCTTTACACTTTTCTAATATATACAGTTATACCCAAACCTATGCTGTATAGTTTTTTACAAAGTCTTAGTATTCTTTTAGCAACGGATTTTTTTAATAATACAATTACAAATTCATATACTTATTCTACGGAACCCTCTGTACGCGAATAGTACTCGCACTTGACCGTTTATTATTTCTTCTTTTTCTCTCTCATTTATAAGTTAGAATCTGAGTTATATTTATTTATTTACTTTTAGTAATTTTAAGTGTCCCTATTTCTTAAAGATATTTAATTTCTCGTTATTCATCCGTCGAAATTTCCAATTTTGTCTTGGTGTGTCTTGCATTGTTGGCAAATATTGTTTCGGCAAACTTTTAAGCATTTCTTTAACAACTGATTCCTTTCGAAAAATCTATTTCTACTTCGTAGAATTTTCTACAACGCTCTTCCATGGTGTTTTTTCAGTGAGTGCCCATATTTTTGCCAAATTCTATTAGTCAAAATGTGTCAATCTGGAATCTCTGTTCAGTTTTGGATATTTAACCAGATTGGATTTCCCTATAGATGGCGGTCTCGGACTGTTTAATACTCGTGTGCAAAATATGAGCATTATGCTCCCAAATCAACAAATCTCCCCCCCCCCCCCCCAAAAAAAAAAAAACTGCTAAATGCAAGATTATTATTAGTTTCTCCTACAAATTCTTTCGAAGTTCAATAAAGGATGTTCTCAAATCCAAAGAAGTTACTTTCTGACACATTTCTGAATTCATTTTTATTCGGAAACGCATCAAATTGGCAGGTGTTCTTGTTCAGAAACTGTGTGATTGAATGGCGTTTTCTATTTTTTGGTAAAAGCAGAAGACCTTTCTAAAAATACTATCAAAGTTGGCGTTTTGAACCAAATTTCCGAATGCGACAGCTGGGAAAAAATAAAAGCCTGTCATCACGTCCCATCAATTGCTTATAACTCGATAATCCATCTATAAAAAACAAGTTGGAAATTTCTCGTCAAACGTAGCAAATGAGGTGCGTTTGTACTATAACTACTTTTATAAATATTTTTTACACCGCATATTGTACTAAATGTATATTTTAGTACACTTCATAACTGCCTATCTATTTCATTCTGTTCGAAAGGCTGTAACATCATTAAAATACACTTACAATAATTTTTTTCCATTGGCCGTAATGTAATTGAAAACTTTTGACTGTTCCTGTCATTAAACTATGCATCCCATTTTCATAAAATTTGAAATGTTTCGACAAAATATTGCAACAATTATATATTTAAAATTTCAGACCATTCGGTTGGGTAGTTTTTGCTCTGTTATGTGCGTGCGGACGGACGGACAGACAGACGACTATGAGTGCTACGTATTTATGTAATTGCGAACGCAACTAAAAATGATACTTTGAAACCTTCTTTTCCCTTAATCAGTGTTCCTCTACTGGAAAACTAGTTTTACAGGAAAACAGATAACACTCCCATTCTTCAACTTAACAACTTCGTTATTAAGTGCGCAACTTGATTTAAAAAAAAAAAAAGAAAAAAAAAAAGATTAAAATGTGATATTTGATATATGCGGACAGACAGACAGACGGACCGAACGACGACTATATAGGTTCTATGTATTTACATAACTACGAACGCACCTAAAAATGGAAAACAGCATTAAATTCCCAATCTCTTCAATAGTCAGGCCTGGAAGTGCCATGTTTTTCCGTTTAAAAAATGAGTTCTTAAATGCGTCAGAAAATTTCGCGTTATTGAGCGATAAAAAATATTATTTGAGAAAATACTATTTTAAAAAATACTATTTGAATATTATAAAAATATTATTTCCTTAACCATTATAAATTTACAGGAATGAAATTTACAAGATTAATTAAGAATCCTAAAATGAATCTCTTTGCGTTCTCGACTGCACGTAATGCAAATACTTCAATGGCCGCTCCCTATTCCATATTCACTAAGTACTTAAATATAGATCCCGTCGACAAATCTTCATTCTGTTCACTTTCAGATCATTCTCTTAAAATGTCTCTAATCCTGTAACGAGCGGTGCTTTGTAGGAAATTGCTGGGTGTACAGTTTAAACAGTTGGAACGCCCTGTCTCATTGGCTCATCTTGTTCAAAGAAGAATTAGTAGAGAATTAGGATGAAGGATCCACTTTCTCTCTCTATCTCTCTCTCTATTTTTGTCCCAGTCATAAATTTTCGTGTTAATGTGATGAGAAAATAAGACGGATAGAAACGCGAAGTTCGATTTCGCTCGAAGTCTTTGAGTTTAATTGTCACGAAACGCTGATCGAGGATGCTTTTTCCTTCGAATTACGCACGATGTAGATTAAAAATTATGTTTCAGTGAAATATTGGAATTGGAGGAGAGAAAGAAAATTGTCACCCTGTCATGACGATAGTGCCACGTAATATATAATAAGATATAAGATTATAATGTAAGTCTTTAAGGATTTTTGCCCCAAGGAAGTGCATTGGATTGGATTTTTTATGCTACTTTTCGGTATTTAAAAATTTAGACTCTACACGTCATATAATAATTTTAATAGCTAAAAGGTGTAAATTAATATTTTTAAAAACCGTAAAAATAAGTTTATTCAACTTTTTACATGTTTCGACTCTACCCGAGTCGTTTTCAAAACAAATAATTAAAAATATTCTAAAATTGCACGGTTTATGAAACGACATCAGTCAATTTTACACGAACACTTTCATATTATGCACGTTTTTTTTTATTTTACTGGGATGTTTATTTTAATTTCCGTAACCATTTAGCTCGAGCCATAATTTTGGCAAGTGAAACTATGCTGCATCGTTACATATTGAATTTTTATGTGTTAGAATCTCTATGATTTCTCTTATAATGGATGGATGGTATAGACTGGAGGGGGAAATTATCTTACTATTGTAGCCATTTCATCTCACTTGACCAGTTTAAAGCTAGTTACTAGCTTAGAGTAACTGGCTTGGCCTTTTGCTCGACGCTAACGTTCTCGCCTCCTGATCATCATGAGATCCCTGGTTCAAACCCCATCGGAGCCAGTCCATCACTCTCTCCTCATTGGCGACGTGAAAAAACACGCAACAACAACCTTCAGCAATAATCATCTCTTCTCATAACCAACAGATGGCAGCACCAAATAAATCATCTCCAGCAAGCAAAGTCTGTGAAAAGCTCACAGCACAAAGCCTGTCATACTGCGCATCACACATGAATACGACAACATCACCCACGAGTGCATATCGCTCATCAGACGTCAACAAGATGTCTTCCCCACTGGGGAGGGAGTGTGTAGCGATCTCATCTCACATGATCAGTATAAAGCGAGTTACTAGCCTAGAGTAACTGGCTTGGCCTTTTGCTCGACTATGTTCTCGCCTCCTGATCATGAGATATCTGGTTCAAACCCCATCGGCGCTAGTCCATCACTCTCTCCTCACTGTCATTGAAATTAGTTTGGATGGTTTCTTCTTGATATAATCTTGGTAGGACTGGGGGTTTTCTATTATATTTAATTTCAGATATATGCTCCTTTTTTTCTATACTTGAATTTTCTGCTAGTCATACCAATATAGTAATGCTTTGATCCGTCTTCTCTAATAAATGGTATTTATTAGTGTAATTAATGGTATTTATTGGTCTACACGTCCATTTATAATTCGATATATTACATCGATATTTGTTGGTCTTTTTCATAACTTAGATACTTCCGACACATTCACGAAACGATTTTATTCGTAAATGCTATACATTCGCAAATATTCTTACTCGTATATGCACTGTAAAATAAGACAAACGTTTCTTAATCTATAAAATGTAATATAGTATAACGAAGAACAAAAACATACAATAACCTCTTCCGAGTCATACATGATTCTGAAATGAGTTCTTTATTATTATAAACATCAGAAACCCAATATATTTTCGAGATTTGAAGAATCAGTTATAAAAAAAAGTTTCTTATGCTGCCACTGATTTTCGGAAACGTTTCTGAATAGTTTTTTATTATTATTATTATTAGTGTATTAATCCGTTTTTTCAAACCAGGATATGAGTTTTTAAATTTCTATTAATTTTCAATTGAACATCCAAGCGTCATAAAGCAATATTAATTTAATCATATTGTTAATATTATGTTTGTTTGTAAAGTATGTTTGTTGAACATGAAAATGTCTACTTGAGAATGAATTCCAGGATTCTTAAATTCCAGTTTGATAAAATGGATTATTAAACTATAGAACTACTTATAATAAAACACACTTCACTACAATATAGTATATTAAAACACACATACACACATAAATAACGCCTGCATTCAACAGTTAAAGGTATATATAAATATTATACAGACATACATACAATAAATACAATAAACCCAACTGGAGTGAAAAATTAGCCAGAACCAGGAATCGAACTATGGACCCGGGTTCGATTCCTGGCTCTGGCTAATTTTTCACTCCAGTTGAGTTTATTGTATTTATTGTATGTATGCCTGTATAATATTTATATACCTTTATAGAACTACTTGGAACATTTCAAGAAATCAGTGGCACCAAAAAATAACTTTGTTTTTATTTATTAGTTATTAGTATCAAACTAAGTAAATATTTTCTAAAAGTGATAAAAATGCATTTACATTGCAAATAAATACCTTTATTTATTCAGATCGACATGTTTCATCGCTCAGACGGCGACATTCCCAACATCTATAACAATACAGATATTTTAACAAAAAAAAAAAAAAAAAAAATTGAAAGCTGGTAAGCAAAAATCACGCGATCTCATACATAATGAAAACAACTGCAATGTTAAAATGCATAATTGTGAACGTGAATTATTTTATACTATTGTTTCACTATTCTGCGTAGCATCTCTTTCCACATTTTAGGTAGCTCCATGGAGGCTGAATCATTGCATATATTCTCACTGCATAAAAAGATCTCTATTGATTCTCGGACAATGGATGACAAATAAAATCTTGATGGATAAATTATTCTACTATTTTTTAAATTAATCTTGTAAAAGTTCTTTGTTATGTAGTCTGGCTAGAGCTATAGTTTTCTTGTTGTATTTGATGTCTGCTATATGCTCTTTGATCCTAATTTTAAGCTTTCTGTTTATCATTCCTATATAAAATTGCGCTGTTCCATCTTTTTTGGTGAAAAGCATTTCATGTACCCTGATAATTGTCTGGGCGATAAAACATGTCGATCTGAATAAATAAAGGTATTTATTTGCTTTGTAAATGTGTTTTTATCACTTTTAGCAAATATTTACTTAGTTTGATGTTTTCAAGTGATTTTCATATATTTTTTTTATAGCTATTAATAATTACAAAATGTCTCTTAAAATTTCGAAAATCCATTCATTTCGGAAGTTTCTAAAGATTTAAAAAAAAATGTTTTTCGGTATCGTGGGTGGAAGAATTTATTCTAAATTTTCGTTCATTGTTATGTTATATTTTCCCAAATCATTTTACAGTGCACCAAGAAGTTTAATAACGCTTCTCATTTTCCGGTGTACTCAAATCAAATTCATTTTTGCTCTCAAACACATCCAATTAGCAGATTCTCTTATTCAGAAACTATATAATGCGCCGTATGGGTAGATTTTTTTATAAAGGCAGAATATATTTCAAAAAATGCTGTCAAAGTGGTCATTTTGAACCGAATTTCCCGAAGCGAGTGTTGGAAACGAAAAACATAGTCGGACTGAGAAAATAATTGTTTATAAATCAAATTCTCATTAATTGAACGAAAAATAAAAAGCACAGGTTCCTTATAAATCTCTTCAAAGATCACGTCAGCAAGTTTCATGTTTTTACTTTTAAAAATGAGTCTGAAAATGTGTCAGAAAAATTCGAGTTGTTGAGCGTGGAAAAATGTTTTTTTAAAGGTGTTGGATAGAATATTTAAGGATTAATTTTGAATAACTCGAATTTAAATTAGGGAAAAGAAATATGAATAATCTGACAAAAGAATATGACTTAACAGAATTCAATTCACGATTCGATTTTAAAACAAAAACTGCGAGTTGTCATTATTAGAATTTAGAATGAAGGTTAAATTTGCGTTACTTACCCCATTTTCCCAGAAATTCAGGCAGACACTGATAAAAGAATGGCAGCAGTATAAACACACATTTTTTATTATACAGATGACACTCAACATCGACTAAGATTTCAATTTGAATAAGACTTTTCAATACAACATAGTATGCTGGTATGAAGGATGAGAATTATAGTTACGAAGAATAAAAATGGCCATAACATCGACCAACGTGGGTGAGTTGAATTAAACACCTTTGAATGTTGACTTATTCTTGACTAGACTTGCGGTAAAGGAATACAGGTAAATATCTAACATCACGCTGAATAATTAATTCGTCGAATCAAACGAGTAAAAGAATGCACGTACGTTCACTATCAACATTCGAATACAGACTGTTTTGGGTTATTTAACAACGATGAATTATACATAGTAAACGAATACAGATTAATAACTTTCTTATCTAACTTCACATCGAATAATAAAATATTAGACTCAACGAATAAACGCCTTAGCGCACTTCATTTCCACCGTTCGAATTCCGAATGTTTTGTTTTTAGAGATTGTACCTGTAAAGGCTGACGTCACGCTCTTACGTCAGTTGCTCGGTTGCCAAGGTAATGACTTTTTTCACTCGACAATCGTACTGATCGTCCAGGCGTATTCGAAAAAATATTTTTCCACCCTCAATAGCTCAAAATTTTCTGAGACATTTTCAGATTCATTTTTAAAAGTAAAAACATGAAACTTGCTGAGGTGATTTTGGAAGAGATGTATAAGAGGCCGTGTGATTTTATTTTTCGCTCAATTAATTAGAATTTGATTTTTAAACAATTATTTTCTCAATATGATCATTTTTTTTTTTTTCATTCCCAGATCGTCTGCTTTTGAAAATTCGGTTCAAAATGCCAACTTTGACAGCATTTTTTTCAATATTTTCTGCATTTATCAAAACATCGTCAAGCACGGCACAGTATGTAGTTTTTAAATAAGAGAATTTGCCAGCTCGATGTGTTCAAGAGCAAAAATGAATTTAAAAATAAATCAGAAAATAAGCAGTTTGGATTGGAGTACACCCTTAATACCGTTAACCTCCTGATCATGAGATATCTGGTTCAAACCATAGATATATTAAAAAGAACTAGGTTAACCACTCAGTGTTATTCCCCCATTACTTCTTGATTCCGCAGCGGCTCGGTGGCAACATCCATTAGAGTGGCAGAAAAGAGTGGAACTTGTAATACTACAGTAGCAATACATAGTGGATATCCGAGTATTGCGATGTTTTCATTCTGTTTGTTTTAATTAAATATATGCATATTATTGCTTAAAATTGTCTAGAAAGACAGTGGAATATCCTATATGAATATTTACATCCTTATTTGTAATGTAATTTGTTAGATACTTTTAAAACTATTTAGTACAACTTCGATGTAACGTTTAGTTCATTTAGTAAAAAATTTTCTTTTCTAGTATTTCTGTTTTTTATTAAAATGTCGAGAGCATACCAAGCCTACATATTATTATGAAAATATATATTATTGTTAAAACATATTACTCCGAAAATTATATGAAAAAAAAATTAAGATTTGCTTAAAAGAATTTTCTTTAAAGAAGAATTTAATATATTTATTTTTAAGCATTTAAAGCATTTTACGTCTGTGAAAAACTTTGAAATTGTCATTTTCCAATAATTAGTCATTAACACTGTTTAATAAATATTTATTTATTTGGAATATTGACCTTGGTAAAGTAATTAATGTTTCCATCTACATTTGCTGAGTAATGCACTCTTAAGAATGTATATTATTAATGCAGTTATTCATTTATTTTTATTTTTTAGAAGAAAAATTCTTGCTATTTAATTAAAGTAAACAATAAGCAAAAATTGATCGCATACTTACATGTTTAAGAGCATGTAAAAAATATTAACAAATATCTTATTTTAAAGAAAGTTTTGAAAGTTAAATCCAAAAAATTATGTTCTTTTTAAAGATTACTAAAGCTTTTAAAATAGAATTTTTTGCATTATTTCTACGTATTCCTTACTTTTTGCTGGGGGGGGGGGGGATTATTATTAGTGTAATTAATGGTATTTATTGCTGTACACGTCCATTTATGATTCGATATACATCGATATTTGTTGGTCTTTTTCCTAACTTAGATACTTCCGACAAATTCACGAAACGATTTTATTCGTAAATGCTATACATTCACAAATATTCTTGCTCGTATATGCACTGTAAAATAAGACAAACGTTTCTTAATCTATAAAATGTAATATAATATAACGAAGAACAAAAACATAAAATAACTTCTTACACGAGGTCATACATGATTCCGAAATGAGTTCTTTATTATTATAAACACCAGAAACCCAATATATTTTCGAGATTTGAAGAATCAGTTATAAAAACAAAGTTTCTTATGCTGCCACTGATTTTCGGAAACGTTCCCGAATAGTTTTTTTTTTTTTTTTTTTTTTTTTTTTTTTTTTAGTGTATTACTCCATTTTTTCAAACCAGAATATGAGTTTTTAAAATTCTATTAATTTTCAATTAAACATCCAAGGGTCGTAAAATTATATTAATTTAATGATAATATTAATATTATGTTTGCCTGTAAAATATGTTTGTTGAACATGAAAATGTCTACTTGAGAATGAATTCCAAGATTCTTAAATTCCAGTTTCAGAAAATGGATTATTGGAACATTTCAAAAAATCTGTGGCACCAAAAAACAACTTTTTTATTTATCAGTTATTAGTATCAAACTAGGCAAATAATCCCTAAAAGTGATAAAAATACATTTTTAATGCAAATAAATACCTTTATTTATTCAGATCGACATGTTTCATCGCTCCGACGGTGATATTCTCAATATGTATAACGATGCAGATATTTTCGCAAAAGAAATTTAAATTGAAAACTAGTAAACAAAAATCACGCGATGTCATGCATATGAAATCAACTGCAATGTTAAAATGGATATTTTTGAACGTGAATTATTTTATACTATTGTTTCATTATTCTGCATAGCATCTCTTTCCAAATTTTAGGTAGCTCCATGGAGGCTGAATCATTGCATATATTCTCACTGCATAAAAAGATCTCTATTGATTCTCGGACAATGGATGACAAATAAAATCTTGGATAAATTATTCTACTATTTTTTTAAATTAATTTGTAAAAGTTCTTTGTTATGTAGTCTGGCTAGAGCTGTAGTTTTCTTGTTGTATTTGATGTCTGCTATATGCTCTTTGATCCTAATTTTAAGCTTTCTGTTTATCATTCCTATATAAAATTGCGCTGTTCCATCTTCTTTGGTGAAAAACATTTCATGTACCCCTGATAATTGTCTGGGCGATAAAACATGTCGATCTGAATAAATAAAGGTATTTATTTGCCTTGTAAATGTGTTTCTATCACTTTTAGCAAATATTTACTTAGTTTGATGTTTTCAAGTGATTTTCATATATTTTTTTATAGCTATTAGTAATTACAAAATGTCTCTTAAAATTTCGAAAATCCATTCATTTCGGAAGTTTCTAAAGATTTAAAAAGAAAATGTTTTTCGGAATCGTGGGTGGAAGAATTTATTCTAAATTTTCTTTCATTGTTATGTTATATTTTCCCAAATCATTTTACAGTGCACCAAGAAGTTTAATAACGCTTCTCATTTCCCGGTGTACTCAAATCAAATTCATTTTTGCTCTCAAACACATATCCAATTAGCAGGTTCTCTTATTCAGAAACTATATAATGTGCCGTATGGGTAGATTTTTTTTTATAAATGCAGAATATATTTAGAAAAATGCTGTCAAGGTGGGCATTTTGAACCGAATTTCCCGAAGCGATAGTGTTGGAAACGAAAAACATAGTCGGACTGAGAAAATAATTGTTTATAAATCAAATTCTAATTAATTGAACGAAAAATAAAAAGCACAGGTTCCTTATAAATCTCTTCAAAGATCACGTCAGCAAGTTTCATGTTTTTACTTTTAAAAATGAGTCTGAAAATGTGTCAGAAAAATTCGAGTTGTTGGCGTGGGTAAATATTTTTTGAACATCGTTTTAAAGGGAATAATTTTCCGAAATAATGAAATGTTTGATAATAGGCATTTTTAACAGCATTTTTTTATTCTTATCACAAATTTGTCAGATACGCGCTTGTTTACAAACATTAACAAAATAATCTTATTTTAATATTCAAGTCACGATGAATGAAACCCATTAGCACCTCATCAGTCAGATTGATAAAATATTTCCATTGAAGAAATTCATCAATGTCGTCGGTTGCATTATAGAAATAGTCCGGATGTTACAGCTATTAGAAAGTCATTAAATCAGCTACAAAATAACATTAAGCAAATTTTAATGCTACTTGAAAACGGTACGATAGACTTAAAAATGGATTCCATGATCATTATTTCGACAATGAAAAAAGTTCTTTTAAAAATGATGCATTCAAATTTCGATTATAATTAAACAGTGTCGGAACTTTAAAGCGATTATTTTGCGAATTGATAAAGAAGGGAAAACGATTGATTAGTATGTTATTAAACTCCTCTTAGTTTTACGAACATCTAGAAGGAATTTGAATGGAATTATATACACACAAACAAACTAATGTTTCTAAGTTATTTTTAATGGGTTTAAAGATGTTTTTAAAAATGTCATTAACTTGCATTATTAAAATTATTTTGATTGTTAGAACATTTAGTAGAACTTCAAATGAATTATCTAAACACATAAGGAAACTGATGATTAAAATTAGTTTTAAAAATTTTATTATCTTGCAGTATCAAACTTCTTAGAATTGTCATTAGTGAAATTCCATTTAGTGCGACTTTAAATGAATTTCCCAAATGCATAAACTAATGATTCAAAATTATCTTTTAAATTTTTATCATCTTCCAAAAATAAACTTCTTTTCAATTCTAGACTTCTCTATCCAAATTCAAATGATTTCCCCAAATAAATAAAATAATTATTCAAATTAACCTTTGATGAATTCAAAATTAACTTTAAAATTTTATTGCATTGGAATATTAAACTTTTTTTTTAATTATTAGAATATTTACTGCACCTTCAAAGAAATTCCCTAAAAAATAAACTAATGATTAAAAATTATCGTTTAAATTATTATCATTTTGCAAAATTACCTTTTTGATTTGGGGAACATTTAGTTTAGCTGCAAAGAATTTCGCTAAATGCAGAAATAAACTACTACTGATTCAAAATTATCCTTTGGTGGATTCAAAGTTTTCTTTTAAAATTTTATTAACTTGCATTTTTAAGCTTCTTTTAATAATTGCAACATGTAGTGCGACTTCAAAGGAATTCCTTAAATACACATACATAAACTAATGATTTAAAATTATCTTTTAAATTTTTATTGTAAAATCAAACCTTCTTTTCACTTCTAGAAACTTAGTGAAACTTCAGAAGAATTTCCTAAAACCATACATAAAACAATGGTTTAAAGTTCACTTTTAATGGATTTAAATGTAAAAATTATACTTTCAATTATTAAACTTATTTTATTTTTTTTTTAACATTTAATGCAACTTTAGAGGAATTCTTTATTTATATAAATAAACTAATGATTCAAAATTACCTTTTAGCGTATTCAAAGTT
The DNA here is from genome assembly GCA_963932465.1 of Maratus speciosus. Taxonomy (NCBI): domain Eukaryota; kingdom Metazoa; phylum Arthropoda; class Arachnida; order Araneae; family Salticidae; genus Maratus; species Maratus speciosus. The sequence goes on from OZ010790.1 coordinate 10,848,711, forward strand.
ATCTTTTAAAACTTTATTATTCTTCTAAAATTTTTAAAACTTCCTTTAATTTTTGTATGACCAATGAAGCTAAAAGATGCAATTATAAACGCATTTTCTAGATATATAATATAAACTAATTATTCAAAGTTACCTTCTAGTTTATTCAAAGTTATCATTTAAAAAATTATTATACTTATAAAATTTCTAAAACTTATTTTAGCTTTTTATTTCAAAAATTAAAAGAAGTTTCCAATGAAGCTAAAAGGTGCAATTTTAAACTCATTTCCTAGCTGCATAGAATAAACCAATGATCCAAAGTTACCTTCTAGCTTATTCAAAGTTATCTTTTGAAATTTTATTATATTTTTATGATTATTAAAACTTATTTTAGCTTTTTATTTCAAAAATTAAAAGAAATTTCCAATGAAGCTAAAAGGTGCAATTTTAAACGCATTTCCTAGCTGCATAGAATAAACCAACGAACCAAAGTTACCTTCTAGCATATTCAAAGTTATCTTTTGAAATTTTATTATACTTTTATGATTATTAAAACTTATTTTAGCTTTTTGTTTCAAAAATTAAAAGAAGTTTCCAATGAAGCTAAAAGGTGCAATTTTAAACGCATTTCCTAGCTGCATAGAATAAACCAACGATCCAAAGTTACCTTCTAGCTTATTCAAAGTTATCTTTTGAAATTTTATTATATTTTTATGATTATTAAAACTTATTTTAGCTTTTTGTTTCAAAAATTAAAAGAAGTTTCCATTGAAGCTAAAAGGTGCAATTTTAAACGCATTTCCTAGCTGCATAGAATAAACCAATGATCCAAAGTTACCTTCTAGCTTATTCAAAGTTATCTTTTGAAATTTTATTATACTTTTATGATTATTAAAACTTATTTTAGCTTTTTGTTTCAAAAATTAAAAGAAGTTTCCAATGAAGCTAAAAGGTGCAATTTTAAACGCATTTCCTAGCTGCATAGAATAAACCAACGATCCAAAGTTACCTTCTAGCTTATTCAAAGTTATCTTTTGAAATTTTATTATACTTTTATGATTATTAAAACTTATTTTAGCTTTTTGTTTCAAAAATTAAAAGAAGTTTCCAATGAAGCTAAAAGGTGCAATTTTAAACGCATTTCCTAGCTGCATAGAATAAACCAATGATTCAAAGTTACCTTCTAGCTTATTCAAAGTTATCTTTTGAAATTTTATTATATTTTTATGATTATTAAAACTTATTTTAGCTTTTTGTTTCAAAAATTAAAAGAAGTTTCCAATGAAGCTAAAAGGTGCAATTTTAAACGCATTTCCTAGCTGCATAGAATAAACCAATGATCCAAAGTTATCTTCAGTTCTAACCAAACTCAGGAAAACAAGTCGGAAATTGTACGTCAAATGTGGCAAATGAGGCGTGTTTGTACTGTAACTCGTTTTTATAAATATTCAGATTTTGGTGCAATAGCTGTTGCACTCCTATGCAAAAATGCATGAATACAAAATTTATTACGATTCTGTTATTTTAAATTCATTAATGCGGAAAATTTTATTAAAATCTTTTTAAGTTTTGATTCGATTTTCATAAAATTTGAAAAGACTCAACAAAATTATGCAACGATTCTGTGTATTCAATTTCAAACCATTCGGTTGGGTAGTTTTGCGCTGTTATAGACAGACAGACAGACGGGTGGAACAGACGACGACTATAGGTGTGAAATATTTATATAATTACGAATGCACCTAAAAAAAAGTCAAGCTAAACCCAGTCAAATATTTCACTTGAAGTTACGCCGAAACTTGATTAGTAAAAGACGAAAGATTTTTCGTCGATCCAAACCATGAAAGTAATTTTTTGCAATATTTCCATTAAATAGTAGAAAAATATCCTACTATCATGCCTATAACAGTAAATATATTTTTCATGTCGAGAAATGAATGTACTATAAACTATATAGGTCATTCTCACAGAAAGCACACAATTAGCTACAGAAAATAAGTTAAACTGTTGAATTTATAGAATGCAATTTTCTGGAAAAGGATCCGCATCAGGATTTCATTTTAAAATTTCTCCTTTAAAACATCTTTATAATTCACACTATGATATGACTGTAACGTATAAATGACTGAAAAACTACACGATACCGGTAACAATGGATATGCCAAGTCCACGGAAGTAAATTCCATGGAGGTGACAAAAACTAAATTTTGAATGTTTAAGCACTTTTTTTCAGTTTGCTAAAATGGTGCATTTCTTTGTATTAAATGAAATGTTAAATCTGTCTAAAATTTGTATTATAATCAAAAATTTGCTTTTTCTTACCTTATTTATGATGACCACGGAGTTTATATCACTGAGAACTGTGTTAAAACACCAAATAGAACTAATAAGTTGGAAAAGGTTCAATAAATTCACAGCAGAACAAATATTTATATCTAAAAAAAGGAGGGATGTCTTTCTTCCAAACTATCTAATGATGATTTGGTGCGTGTACTGTCATCAATAGTATTTATTTATTTCATTTTTTTAGTTATTTTCAGAGCCCACGAAGAGAGACTATTTTGGTTAGGGGCAAAGTTTATAAGTTAATTCCTTAGTAAAAACAAAACCATTATATCAATTAAAAGATTAAAGTTAAATATTAAAATGATTTTGTCAGAAATGCGTTTAATAGCTTACTTTTAAAACTTAAATATATATATTAATAAAAATATTAGCAATATTTTCTAACATTTCCTATTAATTATCCCTTTGTGACCGTTAAAAGTCCCTTTTCGTGAAAATGACTCTATTATATTAAAATATACTAGGGGGATCGGCCCCCTGCTCGCTAACGCTCGCCAACTGCCGTGAATTGCTACGCAATTCACATTGGGATCGCTACGCGATTCCAACTCGCTTCGCTCGTTCGCCACTATTTGTGTCCACTCTAGCCAGAATGAGTGCTATCATAAATCATTATAAAGTATTAAATTTACAAATATCTTTAATGTATAAAAAAGTAATGGAAAACTTTCTTGAAAAAGTAAATAAAATTTATTAAAAAACCTTAGAAACATAATTAATTTAAAACCATAGTGAAAATACACTAAAAAATATTTTTAGTTGGGACGCTATGCGATCCGAGCAAGCAATATATGAAATTTACAAATATTTTTAATGTATAAAAAGTCATGCAAAACTTTGTCGAAAATGCACATAAAAATGCATTTAGGTGGTGCTGCCAATGGGTATAAAACATTTTAACATTATAAAATTTACAAATTTTTGAAATGAAAAATAATTCATAAAAAAGTAATTGAAAATTTTGTTGAAAATGTAAATAAAAATGCATTTATCAAAAGTTTGGCCCTATGACTTGTTGATCATCATTGAGAAAGCTAAGCGAACTGGAAATGGACGCCGTTTAAATATAAATGGCATGTTAGTGTCAGATGGAGTCCTTCTCCTTTCATTTTGCCTATAGTATTGAAAACACTGGCTTAAATTCATTTAAAACTATAATAAGACGCTATAAAAGATGCTACGTATACAAACGCTAACAAACTGTAAACAAAACGTTTTCGCTTGTATCTAAATACAATCTTAGATCAAAAAGCTGATTCGCCGAATTCCTCGCGTCACCGTAAAACGAACCAATAGCAATTGTCATTCATGCATAGCTCAAACGGTTTGTGTTAAAAAAGAGATTCTGTCTGGATTTTCATTTGCTGAGTTGGTTAGGACATGTGACCGTAACTTAATCACTGCGAATTGTCGCTGTGGATGTTGCCAAATAGCAAGCTATAAATACAGCCTTTTTTTCGCGCTACGTAAGAGAAATATATATAGATATAGATAGTTTATATTAAAAAAAAATATTCCAGGTTTTTTTTTTTTTTTTTTTTTTGTAAAATCAGGTGTACAAGAACATGAGCCACATAAAATCAACACGACCCGATTCAAGAATCCATTTGCATCCTCAAAAGTTTGACTTGGTGCTTCAAAGCTGGCAACCTTAAAAATTTTTAAATTCCCAATTAAACAATACGTTATTTTACATACAGATGATTAATAATTTTAAACGAAATATTCAAAATATTAATGACTAATTTAAAATATAATTGATTATATTATGGGTGGCTTGGCTATTCTTTGCAAGTTTTACTGATACTATATGATTTTAGCTGGATAAAATTGTATATGATATCTTACAAATACATCTATACTTCTTAAACATGGATCTGTCTCGCGTTCCACATTTTTCACCTATTTAGATCTGCGAAAATCTGGTGATCAAATTAAAAAGAAACACCAAGAATACTTTTAAAAATACAGAATAATTATCGTAATTTAAAACAGAATAGCCGCGGCGGTTTTTAAAAGTTAAAAATGCTTAAGTGCGTGTTTGTGTTGATTTTTCTTCCCCAATCTGAATGCGCTTACTCCTCAGTATATAAATTCGATATGAAATTGTACAAACGCTTTAAAACTGGATTAAAATTTATTAAATGTCATTTGGTCTACATCATTTTACAGTGTTCAGGTGCGGTGTAACAATTTTTACTGCTTATTAACCTGCACTACACGATTTTTTCTTTTTAAGTATATGTTGTTTTATACTCATATTTAGGATTTGATACCAGAAATGTTAAAGAGAAAAATTTCACCCTATTTAATGGCAGATATCTCTGGATACATAATGCGAATATTTTGTTAGAATACAGTAGAACTGCATTTGTTTATTAAAAGTTTGATTTATTCACATAAGCATCACTGTATTGTGTAGCGTTAAGTAAATTTCCCCTTGTGTGAAGTTTATTATATTATTATTATCATTATTATTATGCTGAATATTCTGGGTGCTGCGTTTTTTCTTAATACTGCAGTGGTTTATATGTCCCTATCAAAGTATGCGTTTAATATTTAGTATTCTCAGGAATATCAATAATCCCAATCTTAAATCCTTAACCCGATGCTGCAATCTACTTGCAACCTCAGAAGATTGGCTCGATCCATCAAATCTGGCGAACTTAACAATATCAAAAACCACAAAATAAACGATACGCTATTTTGCACAAAGACTCTTCCGATAAAGTCTCTACACTCGGCAAGTAAATAAATATCCACAAATCTGATTGCCCCAAAGGATTTGTTACCACTCCTCAAGGGCATCGATTCACCGAAGAGAAATTGTGTTACTGGATTATTATTCTATGTGTGACAGCATCGATTCGATAATATCTCTTTTTCGGATATTAACACTATTGTTTCGAAGAAAGTGGTGTGTTTTTTTCCGCTAAGCCGAATTGTTTATAACCGAAGAAGTGACGAATCCATCACGAGAAGATCTTTGATTGGTGTGGAGGTGAAAAGAAGCACAAAAAGTGAAAAGAAGAATTAAGTAAGCAAAATCTTGTAATACCGCGAAGAAAAGGGAATAAGAAACATAAAAGATATTCATAAAATGTCACTCGTAAGATATACATTGCTAATTTAAATATCAAGAATGACATTAACTCTTAACGGTCTAGAGCTTTAAATACAGGATTTTATTTTTGTAGTCTATTCGCAATTACTATATTTTAAAATTAATTTTTTTAGTAAATTTCTCTTCATACGTTGTCAAAGTACAATATGTTACAAAAGGGTTTTTTTTTTTTTTAAAGAGAATAAATTTGTTTAAGGGTGTCAATTCCGCTTATATGGCGGCATTGGTCCGTTAAGAGGCTACTTCAGTCAAACGAAAAAATGCGTTCGCTAATGCTAATCCTATGGTAGAAATTTATAAAGATATCTCAGTCGCATTTAAATATTTTTAAATGATTTTTTTTCATTGGATAACTGAGATCAATCTGTATGCAGGCCGCTTTTTACTTTTTCGATTTTAATTTCAGATTTTTTTTATGAGGATGCTTTCACTTTCGAAACCGGTTCCGAAAATGAAAATGTCCTCATTAAAATTACCTGTAAACAAAATCGACAAAGTAAACAACGGCTTTCGTACAGATCGATCTCAACTATTCAATGCAAAAAAACTCATTTAAAAATATTTAAATTCAAACTAGATATCTTTATAAATGTCTTCCATAGGATTAGCATTAGCGAACGGGTCTTTTCGTTTGACTGAAGTAGCCTCTTAAGGATTAATATTGCAAATAAGAGTCTTCGAGGGGGGAGGAGGAGTTAACACAATATATTAAATCTACTACAAACAACAACAGAAAAGAAGATATTGGCATCAATCGATCGGGAAAAAAGTCTGTTGTCAACTGATATAATGTTATTGCTATTACAAATTACTGTATAATCCATACGCGGCGAGGAAATTAAGTGAAGTCCTCTAATGTAATTTGCAACAAATAATAACAAGAAATAAGTGTTTGTATCCCCAATCGTTCGGGTAGATTGCCATTATCAAATGCCTGTTATCTCATTAGTAACATTAATAATACAAACAATGTAGTATCTTGCTCCATAGTGGTTTGGTGGGATGACCATTTATGGTTGCAAGCTTCCAGAACGTTCTATATGATGGTGTTTGCCCTAAAATCATTATAAAAGAACGAGTCAGTACGGATGCTCGAATCGAATAAGGAAGATGCAGATTTGGCTTTCGATGATTATGATATTGGATATGGAATAAAGATTCATTTTTGTTGATACCAGGGGAAGAACTTCTGATTACTTGTAATTTGGCAGATATTTCTGTTCATTTTATAATTTTTCTTATAGGTAGGGGTGGACGCTAGTCGTTCAGCATTAATATACATTACAATAGAATTACGCTTTGAATTTAAGTAACTTGAACTGTTTATATTGCATATTTATTGTTTTGTTTACTTTTTAATATTATTTAACAGGGTTCGTACGGGTACCGTTATTTTCAAAGCCAAATATCAGTATTTTTTTATAGAAAAATAAATCTAGCTTAAACGCGCGAAATTTCGCCTTATTTAAAAAGAGATTTTCTCTAAGAAAATACTGTTACCGAAGAATTTCTTAGCTTGGAAATTCAAGGACTCGATTTTAACAATGCGCAAATAATGGGTCAAGGCTCCGCACATATGGGAGGGTTGACCCACTATATGGGAGGCTTGACCAACTTTGTTTTATATTGAAATATTTGTGAAGAAAAATAAAGTCTGTTTAAAAAAAGGCAATCAAAAGTTATGCTGCATGCTTTAGTTATTATAAAAAAGATTTTTGAAAATATGATGCTTAAACAAACCCGTTTTGACGCAATTGCAAATCAGAGGAGAAAAATTTTGTTTAAAGCAGAATTTCGTCTGAGCAGGTATAATTGTACAGCAGGGAAAAGAAAATTTTAACATTTAAGACAGTATTCCTTTAGAGACAGGTTCCGTTTTCATGGATTATTATGCCCGGAATTTATAGCCACTGTCCCGCTCTTTTTTGTCTCCTTTTCCTACTTTTTGTGACACTCGACTTGACAACTCTAATTGTCACATAGTTTGGCTTCATCTCACTGTATTCATGCTGGTGAAATTTGTCTACATACCTTCCAAAAGTTTTTCGATCAATTCTATGTTCTTTTACCGCCGTATGTGTAATTAACTGATCATTATCGTCTTTATCTCTTTCAGTGGCAAAGCACTTTCAGTACTAAAATGTTGAAATAAATGACTGGCACCGCAATTTACGAAGACATTTATTTGGAAATAAGAAAAGGGGTATATTTCACATACATATTAAATGGAAAAAATTTTAGCAAATTTCTGATGCCAATATGGTGTTTGGGGATTAAAATTAAGTGGTTTCAGAAACATGCCACTGCCCCTGAAAATGTCAAGACTGCTGCTTTCATATTTTCTAGCCCTTTACACTGTTTCTATTTACCTATTTTAGTAATATTTAAATGGAAAAAAGCTCCTATCAACTTTCCCATTTATATCTCATTAATTTTTTTCTTCCAGTGGATACTGTTGCGATTTTTCACAGCTTTCTTTAATCTAAACATTTTCTTTTCCATCACCCTAGTTTACCGTGGCTTTGCAGAATAAATTTTTATATATTTTTTATGTATAACCATTAATCTTTCATTATGCGTAGTGTATAATAAAAAGATTTGATCTGGTCAACCCTCCCTCACACTGGCTGGGTCAAGCCTCCCCACATAGCCATTTTTAAAGAATAGCACATGGTTATGTTAAGCCTAAGTTACTGTACAATCTTTATGCCTGGAATGAAAGCTCGATATTTCTGCATTACTTAAAACCTACTTACTTAAATTTCTATGATATATTTTATCTGAAAAAAGCTTACAAAATATTTCTAAAAAACACAACTTTTAGGTTAAAAACCCTCACAAGTGATTTTTTCCACGCCTATTTTGATTATCTGTATGAAACAAAGACTGTTGTTTGAGCATTCCGGTGGCTTTTGTTGACACCTAATGATAAAACTCTGAAATTCTTTTAAATATGAAAACTGATGGGTGGGTCAAGCCTCCCGTATGGTCAACCGTCCCTAGTCTCCCCTGTATTGATGCCCTTGTGAACTTTTAGGATCAATAGGCCCAATTAAAACAATATTAACTACCTGAAATTGAAGTTCTGCCCGCGATACTGGTTAAATAGGGGCTCTATCATTCACTTTAACCCCTCTAGTCAATTGGCACTCTAAACATGACTCACAAAATTGTTTAGTTTCTTTCGCCATCCCCTCCCAATAAAACGAATACCTGATTCTCTGTAACGTTTTCTTGGCTGCATGATGCCCTCCAAATACCGAAGTATGCGCTAATTTTAGGATTTCTTCCCTTCTTATCTTGGGTACTACTAATTGCGCTATAGTTTCGCCTAACAATTTCTCTTTATGATACAATAAACCATCTACAATATAATAATCCCCTTTATCCATTTTAGCTAATTCCCAAACTCTCTCTAAATTTTTGCATTCCAATTGGGATTTCTTAAACATATCTGAATTGCTAACGATAACTTTATTATTTTCCTCCACTTCCGTTTTTTCTACATTTTGACTTTGTAAGTTGTCCGATCTCGCTTCTATTGCGCAAACATTACAATTATCGCAGCTCCTATCTTTCTTTTCGCTCGAGTTATCAATACTAATTTCCGAACTTTCTAATTCTTGGGTTTCTAGCAATGGCTCCTCGTGATTAACCCCTGATAACTCATTAATCATCTCGGGATGTAAAATTACCTGCTCATTAATATTATCGGTCACCGGGCAAAGTACTTCCTGATGAATTATATTAGTTTGTCCGAATTGCGGAATAGCTAATGATACCAACGGTGATTTAACTGCTTCACCAAATAATCCTTGTAAATAAATACTACCCGCTAGTAGATAATATTTGCCGGGTCTGCATACGAGGCACGCGAGGCACGGTTGATAGAGGTCAAATGAAGGTCATTCATTATCATCTTAGAGTACGATAACGAAAGTGTAACGCGATAAGCGAAGGGGGAAAAATGATAACGGAAGTGCAGTGCGATAAGCGAAGGGGGAGATAAGCGAATGTTGATAAGGATTTTTTGAGATAAGAAGTTTTTTGAGCGGAATTTTTGGGAGATTGATTTTTTTCGTCGTACTACAGTACGCGGGGAATTTTTTGGTTTTTATGTGGGGACTTTAATTTTTTAGGGGATATTTTTTAATCGGTTACATAAATTGTTAGGGGTATTTTTCTATCAGTTTCATGAATTAACATGATACAGTTTGAGGGATATTTTGATATCGGTTACATGAATCAAGTGTTACAGTTCGAGGGGACTTTAATTTTTAGGGGAGCAATTTGTGTTTTGGTGCTGCCATCTAGTGTCGATTGATAGAATTTAGTTTTGGAATTGGTATTTTTCCCAAAAGGTTTCGAGGAGGATTGAACCTGCAAAATGTAGTCGTGGTTGAATAATAGACCGTTACCTTATCGATTCAGCCACGATTACATGTTTCAGAATGAAAATTTTAAGAAGTGCTGTGCTCTTTTTTTAGAAAAATAAGTCATTTTTGAACCAATCACAGATTTTTTTTTAGGCACACGCGCGCCACCTATGATTATTATAAATTGATGCGAATGAAGTTTTTTTCATTAGTTGATTAATTACTGCTGCTGAGTGAGGTTGTTCTTATGTCTAGTTTTCAAGATATTGCTGTTGTAGGAGCACCCGGAATGATTTTTGAAGCGACGAATCTCGTGCCTAAAGTGGAACCTGTTTCAGATGTTGAAATGAAACCCTCTTCATCAGAACTTTTCATTAAAGAAGAACCCCCTTTTGTTTGTGAAACCTGTAATAAATCGTTTATGCGAAAGTTTGTGCTTAATAGACATGTGAAATCGCACTTGCAGAAAAAACCCTTCTGTTGTGATTTGTGTGGAAAAAGTTTTATTCAAAACAGTGATTTACGACGACATGTTAAGATTCATTCGAAAACGTGTGAGGTATGTAACGAAATCTTCGCAAGAAAAGTAGACTTTTTAAAACATCAAAAAATGCATAAACCTACTGAACGTAGAAAATCTGTGAAGCAGAGAAAGATCTCGAAACAACTAAAAGACGATCAACGAAGTGTGTTAATTAATCGCTTGTGTAATTTACTGCAGCGAGTGTGTGCTTCCTATGACTCATCTGTGACGTCATCCGTTTGAAAGAATGTGATTGGGTATAATATGTGTCACTAATATATAAAAGTTATATGTTTTTTACAAATCCTTCAGTTTACTGCTAACTTTAATGAATGCTAGTCCAATGGCTGAAAATTTATTGAAAAGATTGCACGAAGAAATGTTGTCGCCTTCCGAGTATCAACCCCTGCTGGACGATTCAAGATTTAACATGGAAAGTGTTACGCTGTATCCTTCCACCGACGAACCTTCATCGCCTATCAATTGTCATGACGAAGAAACGTCGTTTCCTGATTCCTGCTGTGAATCTGCTCAGGATATTATGAATGAATTTTTCATCGACTTTAACTTCCAGAAATCTTCTACTGCCCAAATGGACGAAGAACCCATGTCTGATAGACAAAATGTGTTTCAAACCCCACCTGTGAAAGATTGCAATTTTATTTTTCGAAAAGAACTTGGAAACGCTTTATTTTTAGGACTGCAGTTACAGAATGCTGAATATTCTATTCAAATTCGAGAATTTACGAGTGAAGGAATTCCAACTCAGAATGGAATTGATTTAGATATTCGCACTTGGTATGAATTCCAATATAAAATATTTGCGTTTAATTTGAATTATACCAGTTCTTCATTCATCGACAATAACACCCTTTTGGTTTTGAATGAGGATAATTCCATTATGTGGCTCAAAATGTTAAAAAATGAATCCCACATTCAATTAAACAATTATCAACTTGAACAGTTGAAAGAAAAAGCCTATGAATTCAATAAGAAATTGATTCATCATATGTATGAAAAACATTTACCTGCTTTATTAAAACAAAAATGTCAACGAAGTTCTACAGAAAATGAATTTGTTTTGTGGTCTAAACTAATTTATTGTATCGAGAATTCTATTTTAAATATATTTAATCAAATTTATGAATGTACCGGTTGTGTTTTTAGACATCCAAGTGTTCCATCTGCATTCCTGTTTTATGTTAAACAACCGTGAAAAATTTCAACAGTTGGGAGATATGATTTTAATGCTTGTGAATTTTGACGATGTTCTATCCATGTTTTTAAAGAATGTGGATTCTGTTAGCGATCAGTTTTTATGTAACTTGAATGTAGAAACTTTTAAAAGTGTATTGTTTAAATCGTTTCAATAAATTGATTTCATTTTATATTTGTGTCTTTATTTTTTAAAATGGTGTGTGTTTATTCTAACAGAGGGGAATTCAAACAGATTTTTGAAAAAAGAATGAAATATAATTTGATTAAACAATTAAAAAAAAAAAGAAATAAATTAAAACAAGCTTACCAGAAACACGTGCTACATCCTTGGTTACTTGACTAGAAATGAAAAATCTTACAAGTCCTTACACAATTTTGTGTTAGAGGTAAAATTTTCAGGTGCTCATTTTTAATTGGGACACTTTCAAATATTTTTTTCTTTTTCGCGATTTTTCATTGGCAATCGAATTTTAAACATTAATTAAGAAATTTTTATGGGGAGACTTTATTTTTTTTAACGCACATTTTAAGATTAAAATGGAATTTTTAACATAAATTGTATGAGAGGACTTTACGCGATTCAATTTAGCGACGTTTGCGCTTAAATTTTTGGGGGAAATAGTAATTTAAAATTTAAAATATGAAGGAGGTCACATGTGAATTTTTGTCATTTAGCGTTAGAATTTATTTATGCGAATTTTGAAATAGTACTGCCCCACCTGTGGCTGAGAGGTTCTGTTCTCGAAGCTGGTAGACGTGAAGTGATCCCATTCGCGAACACTTTGAATATCAATATGAAAAAGGTTTGGTATTTAATCATATGACTTTAAAAAAAAAAAAAAAAAATGAAATCATCGTAAATCATTTAAGTGAAAAAATCTTAAAACATATGACTTTATAAAATTGGATAACCTTAAATAATTTTAATCACATGTGCTTTACAAAAATTGAATAATCTTAAATCATTTTATCACAATTACTTTATAAATTTTATATCGTTTTGAAGAAATATCTTTAGACATATTGCTTAACAAAATGTGAATAACCTTCAATCATTTTGACTAAAAAAGGGAGTTCAAACTTTGTTACAAAATTCCCTATTAACAATACTAAACCTTTTTCAAAGCAATTAAGAAAATATAACTGTTTTATACAATAAATTCTCACCGGAGATGACTTCAATAGCTTTCCCGAACTATTAAGTGTACTTGTCGAAGCCAAAAGTCCCATGGCTTCCAATGATGGGGAGACCATAGCATTTGAAGTTCTCGGCGCTACGAGCATTTGCTCAAGTAGCGATGGTCCAGGCTATAAAATAAAAAAATGAGTTAAAATCATTTAGAAAGGAATAAATATAATTAACTATAGAATGATACAAAACAGTTTTTCAAAAACATTTACTTACTAGATTTTGAATTTCTGAATTAAAATTCATAGTAACCTTTTAATTACTTTTTCAAAAATGAATAATTTAAATTGGTTAGAGCGCTAATTTTAACGTTTACTCTCTAGAACAACTAATTTAAGAATGAATCCGTTTACCCACAGCGGTACGCTTATCTGATTAATGAGATAAGAGAATCTTATCTGATAATGACGTCATTTGGGTTTCCCCACAAATATGAATCATTTCAAAATAGCAATACTAGTAAAGATTGTTTAATTTCAATACTTAATAAGTTTATAAAATTTTTAATAATTTGAATGTCAAGTTCCTTCACAAACATGGAGAATTATTTTAACTGGGATAATATTTATATGTTTTGATATGGGGAGATTACTTTATTCAGAACGAATTGAAACACATGAAAATAAATTGATTTTACTCCACTGACATAGCATTCAAAAATTTTTCAAAAATAAAAACCCTTCATAGAATATTTCCAAAAAGAATACTTTTTAACACGTTAGACAAATAAGAAAGGGGGAAAAAAATAAGAGTATCATTTTAAATAAATTTTAAACATTCCTACAATGAGTCACCCTTCATGTTTTAACAGGATTAAGTCAATTTTATAGTATCTAAATAAGGAATTTTACGGAAAAAGAAATTTGAAAACAGTCAAGGAAATAATAATGAAAGTCCATTTTAAATAAATTTTAAACATTGCTACAATGAGTCACCCTTCATGTTTTAACAGGATTAAGTCAATTTTATGTTTTAATAGTATCCCAATAATGAATTTTACAGAAAAAGAATATTGCAAATAGCTAAGGAAATAATAATGAAACTCCATTTCAAAATAAATATTTAACATTGCTACAATGAGTCATACTTCCTGTTTTAACACGATTAAGTCAATTTTAAGTTTAATAGTATCCCAATAATGAATTTTACAGAAAAAGAAATTTGAAAACACTCAAGGAAATAATAATGAAAGTCCATTTTAAATAAAGTTTAAACATTGCTACAATGAGGCATCCTTCATGTTTTAACATGATTAAGTCAATTTTAAGTTTTAATAGTATAGAAATTCTAATAACATGTAAAATATAGAGTTTTATACAAACATGTAATTAGATACCAAAAGACAAGAATAAAATATCGTTTACTCTTTATAGATTAACCGATCAAAAAAAAAAAAAAAAACAGAGAGACATTTCTCATAAATATATTTTAAGTTTAAAATAATTGGAAAGCATATATTAGACATTAAATCAATCGTTTATTTAAAAGAATGATTTTATAAATCAATATAATATAAATTGATTCTATTATTTGAAAAAAGCCTTAGATATATATTTAAAAAATTGTTTATTAAAGAACACTATTGATTAATGGCTCTAGCTAAAATTAGCGTTCAATTTAAACAGCTTGCAAATAAATCGTTTATTTTTTAAAGCAACTTCGCATAATTACTATTAAATATAATATTAACTAAACGTTAAATTTAGTGTATTTAAAATAATTCATGTACAGTCATAAATATAATGAAATTTACTTACTTGATTGTTTGAAATATCCATAATTTCTTGAGGAGACTCAGTAGAACTCATATCACAAGAATAAATTTTTGAAGAGCACAAAATTAGACGTCTTGACTATAGGACAACTAAAGTAAAAATGAGCTCGCAGGTCTAGGCATATCTGATAAGGCGATCTTATCATATCTATGACTGGGTTCCCCAAGCTATGACCTCATACATGATTCTTGATGACGCGTGTTAATGAAAACACTCTAATGAGATTCCTTCATTAACATGTGACGTCATTAATTACTAATTTAAGCATTAATCACTCATTAAAAGACAAGGTTTTCTTTTTTTTTTTTTTTCACTTTTAAATGAGATCTTTAAATTAAAATTTGCCAAGATATAGTTCGCTAATTCTTTTATTATAGAACAGAAATGAACACAAGACACTCTAATGAGATTCCCTCATTAACATATGACGTCATTAATTACTAATTTAGTCATTAATCGCTCATTAAAAGACAAGGTTTTCTTTTTTTTTTTCACTTTTAAATGATATCTTTAAATTAAAATTTGCCAAGATATAGTTCGCTAATTCTTTTATTATAGAACAGAAATGAACACAAGACACTCTAATGAGATTCCCTCATTAACATGTGACGTCGTTAATTACTAATTTAACCATTAATCGCTCATTAAAAGACTAAGTTTTTCAGAATTTTATTTCAATGCTAAAACATTTTGATTTTCAAATCAGATTTTCAAATAAATGTGTAATGAATATTACCTTATTAATTTATAGTGTAATTAAAATATGAGATTAATTAAAGATTTGAGCTTAATTTATAGTGTAATTAAAATATGAGATTAATTAAAGATTTGAGCTTAATTAAAGATTATTTAACGATTTGAGTTTAATTAAAGACTTTTAAACGTTTGAAAATGAGATTTTTACCTAGATATATACTAAATATAAACTTAGTTATATTTAACCGAAGTGTAGAATCCTTTTATTTAAAAGAAATGATGATATGTGTAGAATTTTTAATGACTAAGCTAGATGAAAACATAAATTTCTATTTGTAATGAACACACTCTCTAATTGTTTTTAGAATAATTCAATTAGTCTATTAAAAATAATTAATTCAAATTAACTAATTAATAAATTTTATCATCTAACTTAGTTATTAAAAATATTTTCAGAGAGCAAACAGCAGCCGTTTCCAACAAAGTCTGAGAGTTAAATGAATGATAGTATAAGTTCTTATCAGCTAACCTTATCGTATCAACAATCTATCACGTGACATCTTCGCGCATGCTCACTGGTGACTAGTGACGTCACATGATTTTCAAAGTGATAAGCAAGCAAGCATGTTATCAATCAGTTCTCGTTAGGGAAGCTTAGAATAAGGACGTGTTTTAGCTCCAGTCAAGTGCTTGGTTCTAGGCAGAGTTGGGCAAATTCGCAATCTGATTAATTTGTAATCTCATTACAATGTAATTGGCATGTAAGGGATTATAATTTCAATTACATGTTAATTAAAATCTGAATTGGAGATTCAATTAGCATTGTAATCGTAACTATAAATGCTATGATTATCTTTATATAATTGTAATTATAATTGGGAAGAATATAATTAAGATTATGTGTAATTATAATCTGAATTTAAAGTTCAATTAGCATTGTAACCGTAACTATAAATGCTATGATTACCATTATATAATTGCAATTATAATTGATAAAACTATAATTACGATTACAAGTACTTATAATTTGAATTGTAAATTCAATTAGCATTGTAATCGTAACAATAAATGCTATAATTATCATTATAAAATTGTAATTACAATTGAGAAAAATATAATTAAGATTATGTGTATTTATGATTTAAATTTGAAATTGAATTAGCATTTTGTAATCGTAACTATACATGCTATGATTATTATTATATAATTGTAATTATAATTGAGAACTTATAATTACAATTACGTGTAATTTCAATGGCAATTTTTTTATCAAGATATAATTGTAACTGTAATGCAGAAGGTTATGATTTTCATTACGGTGCGGTAGTGTTATAACTGTAAAATTTTAGTTACTTGTAATGTGAATGGTAAATTTAGATTATTGATTTGATTTCAAATGTACTTGAGATGACTATAATTACCATTACGTTGTTGTAATAGTAACTAATAAATTTTAGTTACAATTACGTGTAATGGAAAAAGTAAAATTTCCAATTAGATTTTATTCCAACTGTATTTGATACTGTACTTATTAATGATTATATATTGTTTTGATGAGAATTAAAAAAATTCAGTTACAGTGACATTATAATAAGGGTGAAATTTGAAGTTACACATTACAGTTAGTATTTTAATAATAACGGAAAATTTTCAAACTCGGATAATCTACCAATTTTTTACTGAAGCCCCCCCCCCCCCCCACCCAATATTTTAATGTGTCATTAAGAAAAGGGGTGGTAACTTAAAACACTTATAACTCAAACTGTAATTATCGTAGGACACTCATATTTTGTATGGTAAAAGTAATCATTATGAAGAGGGGGGGGGGGTGCATTTTTTTATCGGAGGTTAGTAAGTTTTAGAATAGCGCAAACATAAGGGCCTAATAATCAAAAGATCTTGTAACTCTGATATAAATTGTCGTAATCTAGACAAAATTGGTATGGTAAACGCAATAGTTTTAAAGGGTAGGGGCTTTGTCGATTTTTTATAGAAGCCCACCATATTTTAGTATATTATAAATATAAGTTGCTGACAACTTAAAACAGTTATAACTCGAACTGTAATCTTCGTAGAAAACTTATATTTTGTAAACTAAATCTTTATAAAGGGGGAACAGTGTGGGCTTTTTAACACCAGATTTCGAATTTTTTGTATAGTGCGAATATTAGGTCTCGATAACGACAAATACGTGTAACTCGAATTCAAAATGGAACTTGTCACATCGCATCTCACCCAAATTTCGTTTAATTTCTTAATCGTTTTAAGGGGGGGGGGGGAGGGGGTTATTTTCTATAACAGTTCTTCCATATTTTAGTGCATGAAGTGCTGACAGAATAAAACAGTTATAACTGGAGCTGTAGTTATTGTAGAGCACTCATATTTTGTAAGGTAAACATAATCTTTAGAAAAGGGAGACATTATCTTTATTATTATTATTTCTCAGTTTAAAGTTTAATACTAGTGCATTTTTCTGTTGAAAAATTAATTTTTCACATGTCTGGGTAATACTTGAGTAGTTTATTTTATTTTCTAATATTCTGTAATTAGTTAATACCATTTAAAGTACAGTCATATAGTCTATCAGGTATTCTGATAGTGCCGCAAATAGCATAGATTTTTTGTTGTCCTTTTTGCAATTGCCATTATTTTTCTGAAATTAATTAACAATTACGATTGAAAGTTGATAAGAAAAGTAAAGTTTAATACATAAAATCAAAATTCATCGAAATTTTGTTTATATGCTAATGCACTTTTTTATGAAAATTTATATTTTACGTGTTTTGGTAATATTTGAATATTTTTCTATTGTTTTTATTATTCTGTAAGACAAATTTTATATTTTACACGCAATCGTTTTAAAGGAGGAGGAAGTTTTTTTTTTCTGTGTGTGTGTGGTGGTGTTCTGTTTGCAATATTTTGTATGGTAAACGTAATTTTTATAAAGGGGAAAGGGACATTGTCGGTGTTTTCAAAAGAAGACCCAAACTGTCCCAAGGCCCCCTTACTATTCCCAAGGCAAATATAAGGGCCCAATGAATATAAACGCTTATAACTCGGATCCAAATTGTCGCAGAACATGTACTTTTTTGTGTCCTGTTGGCAATTACGATTGCTTACTGAAATTGACTTAGTGTTTATGGATAAAATGAAATTTTGATATTTAAAATACTGATTCATCGAATTTCAGTTCATATTTTTATGCATTCGTTTAATGTAAAATTAGCTT
Organism: Maratus speciosus; assembly: GCA_963932465.1. Lineage (NCBI taxonomy): Eukaryota > Metazoa > Arthropoda > Arachnida > Araneae > Salticidae > Maratus > Maratus speciosus. The sequence goes on from OZ010790.1 coordinate 10,867,166, forward strand.
TTCGCATATTCGGATAATATTTGAATGTATATGTTTTATTTTATATTATTATGTAATTAATTAAAAATACTTTAAATCAGAGTTCTTGATTGAGTTCGGTAGCCCGATTTTGTCAGTGGAATTGACATGTCTAAGTTAATGGAAACTCATCCATGAAAATTTTTCGCAGATCTGCAATCTCTTTTTTTTTTTTTTTTTTTTGTCATTTCCAAATTATTAAAAATTAAATATATCTTATTACTAATCCTACAGGTTGTAAACGGTCTCTATAAATTGATGAATTTCATAAATTGAGTGCTTCGAGGCTCACATTTTAATCCTGTTCCATGCACTGGCAGCATTTTTGTTAAACAAAACTTATCATAATCTAAAATGTAAAATGAAATAAAATTGCAAAATATTGCTAATGAATATTTCTTAATTTGGTAAACAAATGGTTAAACACTTCTGTATTACCGAAACAACTTTTGAACTCTGTGTGACTTAAAAGAAGTTTTTATATGTTGTTAGCACCGGGGTGCAATTTAGAGGGCTAGGAGAACCTCCCCTTCTTTAAAGAATTCAGATTATATAGCGGCCATCAGAAGTAATACAAAATTAAATCCGCTTGGTTTATATATTTCTTAAAGAATAAATTTATCAAATTTATTTAAAAATCCCACTAATCTTTAAATTTGAAGAATCTGAGTGCCTTTGAGCTTTTTTAATTTTTTATGCGTAAAATTTACCTCCTTTGAAAGTTATATAGAAAATTTAAAATTATGTATTACCTACAATACAGAAGGTACATTGGGGGGGGGGGGGGGGTCTGCAATGGCGGATCCAAGAAGAGGTCACGGGGGGGGGGGGGGTCGTGATCCCACTCTGAACACCAACAAAAATATTCTAAAGATAATTTTATAAATGAAATATACAGTAGAGTCCCAATTAACCGAGTTTCCACTTTAATCGAGTTACTTTCTTCTGATAGACTGATGGTTTCCATTATTAATTATGAAGCAACCGTTATAAGTGGAGTGTTAGATGAATATGAATGAGCTGTCGTAAAAAGTTAGAAACCTGATTTTCGGAGTTAAAAAAAAAAAAAAAAATGGCGATTTTTTTTCCTATTCTGACTAGAAAATCAAATACGACTGCTCTTCCATCTACACCTAACTCTTCATTTATAACGGCTGTTTCATAATAATGGAAGCCATCAGTCCATCAGAAGAAAATGATCCATTCCAAAGGTACAAGTTCGATTGAAAAAAACTATTTAATACTTTGAGCTGAAAGAAGAGGCTGCATCTGCAATTTTCATGACACTAATAGAATCACATAGCTGCCAATAACTATATGATGCCTCGCTGTCCGGTGGGCCAGTAGGACACCGTGTGTGATTAAATAGTGTTTTCCATTTTTCGATAAAAGCAAAGAATCTTACAAAAAATTCTGTAAAATTTGACTTTTTAAACTGAGTTTCCGGAAGTGGCTGCCAATTTTTCCTTTTGACGACATTTCTGCGGCTGTCAACTCGTAAAACGTGGCTAAAAATGTTAACTTTGACAACAGTTTCTAAATGAATCTCTGCCTTTGTAAGAAAATGGGAAACTCTTTAATTTCTTGGTATCTGAACAATATCGGTACATTTTGTATTTTTACGAATATTAATGCTAATTTTTTTGTATTTACGAATGAAAATGACTTCGCGAAAGTATCAGAAAAGTACTTAGTTTGGATTTGGGAATTAGTCCAGGCAATAGGAAATTTTACCTCGCAAAATTAATGGTAGTTCTGGAAATCGGCTTACTTTATTTCTTTTGGGTCGCTGAATCTGAATTCGTAACTTCCCACCAAAATTTTCCCCGGCAACCCCCCTAAATTTTGGTAAAAATCCCCCAAAAAAGGTTTTTATTAAAAAAATCAATTCTTTTATTGTTTTAGGGGAAAAGTATCTAGAAATTCAGAAAGTAGACACAATTTGCAACAAATTAGATATATGACATTATGACTTAGGATGAAGGGGAATGGGGGATCTGCCTCGGAACATGCGCGCGGTGCTGCGTGGACTAAGTTGCGCAATTCCACTTAACCACTCACACGTTTACATTCGCCCTCCCATCTCCCCTCCGAACTTTCCTTATAAGGTTTACTTTAAGTTTTTTGGGTCGCTGAATCCGAATTTTTAACTTACCCCCAAAATTTTCCCACACGAAACCCCCCCAAATAGTTGTTTTTAACTTAAATTTCTTATTGTTTTAAGGGAAAAGCATTACAAAATTCAGAAACTAGACAAAATTTGCAACAAATAGGATACATGACATTATGACGTAGGATAAACGGGGAGAGAGGGGGCTGCCTCGGAACATTCCCCCTCGCGCATTTTCTCAAAAACCAAATTTTTTCAAAAAATCAATTTTTTGGGGGGTTGCCGGGCGAAATTTTGGTGGGAAGTTACAAATTCGGATTCAGAGACACGAAAACATAAAGTGAGTCGAAATCCAGAACTAGTATTAATTTTTCCAGGTAAAATTCCCTATTGCCTGGACTTCATAATTTAGTGCACGTAGCGGCGCAGTGCATGTTCAGAGGCAGCCCTCCCCCTCCCCGTTCATCCTACGTCATAATCTCATATCCTATTTGTTACAAATTTTGTATAGATTCCTTATTTCGTAATGCTTTTCCCCTAAAACAATAAGAAATTTAAGTTAAACAACTATTTGGGAAGGGGGTTTCTGGGGGGAAAATTTTGGGGGAAAGTTAAAAATTCGGATTCAGCGACCCAAAAAACTTAAAGTAAACCTTATACAGAAAGTTCGGAGGGGACATGGGAGGGCGAATGTAAACGTGTGAGTGGTTAAGTGGAATTGCGCAACTTAGTTCACGCAGCACCGCGCGCATGTTCCGAGGCAGATCCCCCCTTCTCCTTCATCCTAAGTCATAATGTCATACATCTAATTTGTTGCAAATTTTGTCTACTTTCTGAATTTCTAGATACTTTTTCTCTAAAACAATAAAAAAATTATTTTTTTTAATAAAAACCTTTTTGGGGGGCATTTTACTAAAATTTGGGGGTGTTGCCGGGAAAAATTTTGGTGGGAAGTTAAAAATTCGGATTCAGCGACCCAAAAAACATATAGTAAGCCTTTTTCCAGAACTACCATGAATTTTGCTAGGTAGAGCCCCTATACGGTCTCTATTGCCTGGACTAAATAGCTTTCAATATAAAAAAATTTCATAAAGAGATGTGATACCCTCCCACTCCATAAAAGGACATTCATGACCCCTGAAACGGGATCGAGCTAAATTTTATTTATTTACAAATTGAAAAATGAAAAAAAAAAACGATTGCTATTTGAAAAACAGAAATGTAATGAAAGTTTTTAAAGACATTTTATAATCAGCTAAAAATCAAATTGAAAGAGATTGAATTGCTATTAGCCTGATATAAAGATAAATATTCCATCTGATTCTGAAGACTTGGCACTATCAATCTTAACATAAAGAAGTTGAGGAATGTCCCTTGTTTAGCCTTTGTTTCTGTTTGAAGTCTTTCTTTTGAATTACTGGAAATAGAACTCGTGTCTTTCTGTCATTGATGAATAATGATATTTTAAAAGAATAGAAGAGTTACTTTTCATATTTCTGTCGTTGGTGGGGTATAAATATCCAATTTGCTAAATTTTAAACAGTGTGTCAGGGACATGAAAATTATGAAACATCATTAGGGGCAACTTTTTAGAATTATTACTTATTTTTATACAACAAGATACTTTTAAATCAGAAAATTACTCTTGAAACAATTTTTAAATATTATTAATTTATATTGCGTACTTTCTTTATCCAGTTCGGGTTCTGATGACACAAAATTTTTGAGGCTCGAATTTGAAATCGATGGTCTCTGACTTCGAATAAAAGGTCCCGAACATATCTAGTCACAGACGCAGAAGATGGTTAAATAAGGGGAAGATACGAGGCGGCGAAATAAAATCGTTCATAGGGCGTATGTACGCATAATCGTGCATATGTGTGTTTAAAAACGATTTATAGCTGAAGATTGCATAAAGCTACTGAAGTCTTTTTTTTTATGTGAAACTAGTAGGATGAGCCAATCCTAAAACTTTCTTCTATCTAATACATCTTAATATTTCAAAATATAGTTACAAAAGCCAATAAAATAATATTAGTTCAATACTATACCAACTTTGACTTTCATCTTAAATTTCTGTTTTAGTCAATTAATCGGAGTACAAACGAGTTCATCTCGATCATGATATTTAATAAAACCAATAGTTTCCCGTTATTCTGTTGTACAGTCGTGGAAAAAAAAAAAGTAAACACCCCCTACTAACTTCTCAACAAATTATCGTAGACGAAAGTTACTGGTACCAAACGATTGGAAATAAAGTTTACTTTAAAATGACGTATATAAAATTTGCTTAGGGGGCCATCTACATATTTAAACGAATCCAAACTTCATTTTTTTCAATAGCAATACCCAATTTTAACGACATATTTCAAATCTTTGGTTCAAACTATGCCCAGACACCAAATTTCAAGTCATTTGAATGGTAAGTTTTTGAATTATAAACATTCAAAATTCAGTTCTTCTAATGTTAAATTACATTTTGATATTTTTATTTATAACTTCTGAAATTATGATCCTAATGTTCTAATTTTTTTGTGTAGCAATAATACTAATATAGCCAAACATAAATACATTGAATTTGCAATTTTTATAATTTTCTGATAAGAATTATTAATTATGAAATTAATATTTAAAAAAAAATTATGAATTGTAACCTACAATTTTCTTGATGGATTCAGATTTATTAAGTCCTGCTTTATGGATATCCAAAGTTTCACATTTTTCTTCCGTTTACAAATTATGCTTAAAAAAGCGGCAAAATGATTGTTTAAAATATGATATGATATGATAAGTCTATGATAGAAGTGACTAAATTTCTTGAAATTTCATATGCTATCCTGTAATCTAGCGGGCTTCACTGACTGCTTAAGGTGCCTTGATCAAGACGGGAGCTCTCTCGGTTAATAATCGAGTACCGAACTTCAATTTGGATACAGCCCTTAATATACGCTCGTTTTAAAATAATTTCTCAGAAACTTATGGTACGAATTGCATAACAATTTGTTTTTAGACTAATTCAAGGGTGTAGAGATCATTTATGCTGTCAGAATTGTGTACTGCTATTGAAAAAACAAAGTTATGGTTTGTTTTAATATGTAGATGTCCCCCTAAGCAAATTTTATATACATCACTTAAAAGTAGACTTTATTTCGAATCGTTCGGTACCAGTAACTTTCTTCTATGATAATTTCCTGAGGAGTTAGTAGGGGGGTGTTTACTTTTTTTTTTTTTTTTTTCAACGACTGTACATTAGGGTGGAACTTAAGTATAGGGTAAAAAAAAAAAAAAAAAAAAAAAACTTTTTCGTTTTAATGTGTAATAGTGAAAACTTTTTTTTCCTTTTTGAATGTCTAAACTTTTGGCTGAAAAGGTTTTTTAAAATTAATTTGTTTTCCGGTTCCTCAAAGACGTCAAAGTTTTAAAATTTCAGTATAAAATAACTTAAAGTAAACAACGTAGCTGCTAGATCATATCTGCTTACATTAAGCAAATACTACCCAGAAGTCACCACAAGGAGGTGGTTAAATATCGACTTTCACCCTCCATACCCCCCTTTGTTATGGATTAATTCAATTGGATATTCAACCTACTAGCTTCTCAGGCAAACTTTGTCATTACATTGCGGGAATTCAACTTTCCCAAGATAAAGCCATCTCTCACGTAATATCTAAAGACGCTTGACGCAGCTCGCGGGACAAAGTTTCCACTGTTTGAGCATTACAAGGAAAATCTAAAATTCAGATGTACCCCCTGTTTGTACTTTTTTTAAAGTTCTTCATCCGATTAGTCCGTCAAGACAGGATCCATGTTTTTGTAGCCTACAATTTCAATATGTTCGCATTTTTTCAAGTTGCTTTCCTATTCATCCAGAAAATCCTTTAGTGCCCGTAGTTTTTCCAGCAAGAAATAGATATCTAAAAAAGTTCATTTGCATGTAATAAACAAATTCTCCATTTTTAAGTTTTTAGAGACTTGCTTCCGATGTTTTGAGAACTGCAGATTTACGTCCTGCATTGGCGGCGTTTCTGTTTCACCCAATAAATATCAAACTTGAAATGTCTGTATTATTATTTTGAAAATACACCAAAATTGCAGTGTAGCTATATTAATATAAGAAGAAGATGTCAGTTGAAATATGACCAATATATTTTGATCCGGGTTTTTGAACTAAGATCATGTGTTCTTCTGTAATGATTCTTCGCCATAATTTTTCCCTTTGCTTCAGTTATCATAGTGTTATCCTTTCTACCATCAAAATACAAACCTTCTATAATTAAATCATTTCGTCTTTCTTGTTCTTTCAAATTCTTCCTTTCCTTTTCTCTTTGTATTCTTCAAGTCCTTTTGTCAGTTAACTTTTCTTTATTATCATCAGAAATACCCATATCTTCTAGGATACCATTTGCAATAATATTTGCAGTTCTGTCTAATATTCCGGTTCTTTCACCTTGTTGATTGTCAAATCCAGGTTTAGAAGAACTACCGATTGAACTATTTCCTTCCCAACTATTTTCTTCATTTGGTGAGTCTTTCAATCAAAACATCAATTTTTTGTTTTAAAATAACTTTTTCTTTCTTGATATTTCCTTTTCCAGACTTGCTACACTTTTTTTTGTAGTTTTTATATCTATTGATCCTATTTCCATCATCTTATCCTATCTTTGGTCCTTGAGAAAGTGACTTTCTTGTTCTGATGCACGATAATATTTTGTGCATTTAGACAAAGAATAGTTTTTTTGCACGATTACCTAACATTTTGCAATTTTACATTAGATGTGGAATTATTCTTTCTAATCTTGATATTTTTCTTCAAATTTTGGCATTTCTCACGATAGCCTTTAATCATTTTTTATGATTTGTGTATCAGAAACCGTTGGAATTGAAGGTGTCAGCAATACACTTTTAATTGTATCAGAAGAAACAGCTTTAGATATGTCAGAAACAGTGTGTTCTAGATTCCAGCTGTCAGATTTTAAGTTAAATTGAATCCATAATTAATGTATCATAACATCTTCATATGTTCGCCATAGATGACGCAGCGGCGACACTTTGGCGACAAAATTCGCCAAAGTGTCAAATGTTAATTGTTTTATTTCACGAAATACAAGGCACTTCAACAAATTTCTAGATTTAGGCACTTTAATAGACATTGTCACATTTGACGCCGACTGTGTATTGAAAAATAATCAAAGAAACTGTAAACACTCGCAAAATCAGACTAACATTTTATGAGTCGCAGCCAAATAAATCATAGACAATGCTACTGCCTATTACGCTAGCTTCTATAAAAATAAAATAAAGTGGGACCATCTTGTCCATGGCTCTAAAACTAAATTATGCTCTTTATTACAGGACATTAACACTTCATTATTTTAATTTTGCAAAATATAAAATTAACAATAAGCTTAAAACACTTTTCATGCAATTATTGACTTTTATTCGTTTTTTAGGGAAAATCAGGCGCTTTGAGGAACCGGAAAATATCATTTTAAAATTAAAAGAAAAATATTTTCTTTTTACGGAGTTAAAACAGAAAAAAATAATCACTATTAGAATATAAAATTCGCAACTTCGTTTTTTAGTTCCACCCTAATATATATATGTATGTATGTACTAAATTTTGTCCGCACGATAAAAGTCGCAATTATGCACTGATCATCTTCAAACTCGCCAACAACTTTGAGATGGCTAATATCTCGGCGGGGATTGAAAATGGGCAAAATCGGCCCAAGGGAATGGAAAATGGGGAGGGTTCAAAATTTTGAATACCGTCTTAACATGATTCTGATAAAACCAGCTCTTACAAAACAATGACAGGAAAAAATTAATATTTTTCGTTATAGCAGTTGCCAATAATTAAAAAAAAGCAATAAAATTCTCACCACAATTTCTTTTCTATTGCAAGTTTTCACGTGAAAAATTAAATTAAATAAACAGTTTGACGGATTGAAAACAAATTGAATATTGCGTCATAAGTTTTCTAGAGTAAGATTTCCACATGAAAACTGAAAATGAAATAAATAGTTTGACGAATTAAAAACAAAAACAAAATATTGCGTCAAATTGGAAATAAAATGGACCTCAGCAGGTGAATATGTAACGTCATGCGAGTTTGAAGAAACTTATTAACACATGATAAAAACCCGACTACGGAAATATTAATTTATTTTAACACTTTGAGGTTGTCTGAATTTGCTTTAGCTATTTTTTAAACCTATTCCACATATATGCGTGTGTGTATTCGTGTATATTAGAATTTTCACAAAATGTTTAGCTCCTTTGAGCTCATTCTTAGTGAAGGAACTGGGTTTATCTGTAATCTTGATTTAAGTTTTTTTTGGTGAGCACTTAACTTCGAAATCTACCTCCGCCTGTAGGCCCGAGCCTGCAGGGATTTTTTTAAATTGGAGCCTCCAAAATTTTAGTGCAGGGCGAGTATAAGGGCACGATAACCACAAGCACTTATAAACTCGGATAGAAATTGACGTGGCCTGCTCAAATTTTGTATGGTAAATGTTACAGTTTTAGCGAGGGGGCGGGGGGTTGATTTTTTTTTTTTTTTTTTTTTAATCTAAGCCTCAATATTTGAGTACGCCATAAATATAAGGTATTTACAACTTAAAACACTTATAACTCGGAATGCTTTTGTCGTAGCGCGTTCATATTTTGTATGGTAAACGCAATCTTTATAAAGGGCGATGAGAGATTTTTTTGTTTTTTCAGCGAAGCCCCTTAAATTTGATTGTAGCGCGAAAATAAGGGCTCGATGACAAAAAAAAAACACTTATAACTCGAAACCAGATTGTAGCAGATCACGCAAATCTCGCATGGTAAAGTGATTCTATTAGAGGTGGAGGTGTCTCTGTCTATTTTTTATTGAAGCCTACAATGTTTTTGTATATACAAAAAAGATTCTTAAAATTGAAAATATTTATAATTTATAATACTTATACTTATCTAATTCTCACAGTACATAAGTTTTACAAAGGGATGCTCATGAGGGGGTCATGCCATTTCGTTTCCTTCCTATAACTCAGGCTGTAATTGTCGTAAGACCACTAAACGTTGTTATGATTAATACCATGAGTGTATATTTTCAGGGTCCTTTATCTTTTTTTAACAACAGCTAAATTTTATAAAATTGTGAATATAAAAGGCTGAGAAAATTAAACTCTTATAACTCGTGAACAAATTGACACAGCGCGCTGAAATTTCGTGTGCTTGATCAATGGGACATAATTTAATATTAGACATTGTCGGAGTTTTAACCACAGCCTACTAAATTTCAGTATAGAACCCGATAACCGTATACACTTTTAAATCGGATCCAAGTAGTAGCACATCGCACAAATTTCTTATATTTCACGTAATTATTTAAAGTTGGTGGCTCTATTGATATCTTATCAAAGCCTCCAAATTATAGTATATCATAAATATAATAAGCCATGAAAATTATAACTTGGTTTGTATATGTCGTAGCACTCTCATAATTTGTATGGTAAACGTTATCTTTATAACAAGGGAGGGCACTTTGTTGGCATTTTTAAAACCCGAGTTACAGGATTTTAAGTTGTGAGCATGTTTTGTTTTCATCTACAAAAATATATGGTGCAATCAAAAAAAAAATCAACAGAACCTAACTCCCTTAAAATTTTTACGTTTATCATAAGAAATTTGTGTAGGCTGCGAAAATTTGCATCCAAGATAAAAGTGTTTGTAGTTATCATGGCCTTAAAATACTTCTATATTAAAATTTAGGGGTTCCTGTTCAAAAAAAGACATAGCTCCGGCTTTATAAAGATTACACTTCCCATACAAAATATGAGTATTCTGCGATAATTACAGCTCGAGTTTTAAGTGTTTGAAGTTGTCAGCATCTTATTTAGGAATGGATGCTGTAGAAATTTCTTAAATCGATTTATCATTTATGTAATATAGCAATTTTTTAATCATAAATATATTTAACAGTGACGTTATCTTTAGAATAGGGAACCCATTTTTTAATTTATAGTGATCAAATAAGGTCTTTAATCGTCATCCCCCCCCCCTCTACTGTATTATATAGTATAGTAAGTAGTTTTTAATTTTCCAAGTAACTTTGATAAAATATATATTTTAAGCTTAAAAAAGTTCGTATGACCTCGGGATTCAGCACTTAAACAATAAATCAATTAAATTTAAAAAATCAAAATACCCGACTGCGTAAAAAGCGAACTAATTAATTATTTCTATCAATGTGAAACTATTTTTTATATTACTTACACATTTTTTTTTATTTATTTGTATTGGTGACTTTTAAATTGCGTTTAATTGTTAGTTCCTATCTATAAACACGGTTTTGATGAGGCCTATAGATGTCTATGATGGTTAGAGTTGTAGTAAAGCTAGAAATCCTACATACACAACTTCCAGGTTGTGTAATATTTTAACGGAGCTTCTGACTGTAAAATAGTCAATGAAACATCGCCTTCATTTTGAAAGACATATCCAATGATATGCCACTCAATAGGGTGCGTAATTTTTTTTCGTCTCTAGCACCATTTTTTATTTTACGGCCTGCATTTTGAATTTATAAAAACAAAACCTAGCCTATAACCATCGGACGGTTAAGACAAATCGATAGAGACCTCATTCATTAAAATCCATCCAGCCGTTGGGATGTTTCGAGGGTATAAATAAATCCACATACCCAGGTACGCGTGAAACACATAACCCTTCTGTCAGTCGGGTAATTAATGAGCTATTTTGAAAATTTTGATTAGTTCAGTAAAGAAATAATATAAAAGAAAAGGATTGTGTTTTTTCTAACTTCTCATGGCTGCTGAAATCTAAATTCAATAGTCTTTAGGGGGGTAGTAGTTCTGTAGGGGGGGGGGGGGCTCCTATAGTCTTCTTAACTTGCACTCCAGTTCTAAAAACATACAAAAATATTTTTATTTTATTTATTTATTTATTTATTTTTACTGACAAATGATTAAAAAGATATTGAGGAAAAACAGAAGCATATTCAATGAATCTAATACTGAATTTAACCAATAACCTTCCGTGATGAGAAATAAAGTGAAATAAAAAGATAAAACAAAGATGTGTAAATCATACGCCGCAGTTTTATTTCCTTTTAGGTTTTAGATTATAATAAAATGTGTTTAACATAAATGCTGACATTCATGTAGTTGATGGAGAAGGATTGAAAGTAGGAGCCTCCGAGCACCCGGCTGCTGAAATTCATGAAGTGTTTGTGACGGTTTGCTCCTGTAGGATTAGCAATAAAATATATCTAATTTTCAATGATCAGAAAATGACAAAAAAAAAAAAAAAAAAAAAACTGAAAATTTCAGATAACCGGAAAAACTCATAAATGTGTCCTCACCCCTCTCACTTTCTTTCCTTTTGCAAGAAATCGGGTTACCAATTCAGAACTATGATTTAAAGTTTTTTTTTTTTAATATTAATTTCAAAATAATAATATATTAAAACTAAAATATTCAAATATTTCCCAAACATATGAAAATTAATTTTTAAGGTATAGAATGTATAAAAGTACAAACAGAAATTCGATGTATTTGTATCTTAACCCGAAACCGCTGTTAGCGATCTCAGAGACTGCTGTATTTTTCCATTTTCACAAATTTTTCGTTTAACTATAGATACTGGTTAAATTTTGTTTTATTTGGAGTCCCTTTTCTTCACTACTAACTTTTGAATAGCTGAATTTTAAAAATAACAGCCGTGTACATGAAGTTTAGTAGATAAATAGTATTTTGAGAGTTAATGTAGCATTTAATTCATATTTAGATTAAGCGGTCTCACAGACCACTCACGGCAGTTATGCGACAACATTTGTCACTCCGGTTACGGATTAACTGGTATGACAGATCGCTCACGGTAGATATGCGATAATATTTGTTACTTCGGTTACGGGTTAAATATAAAATTTTAATCTTTTCAACCATAAATACTGAATAAATTTAGAAATGTATTCGTAATTGTAAAAAATTTAAAATAAAAAATGCGTTAAAAAAAATCGTCGTCGACACCGCCGAAATACGATACCTAATCCGATGCATGATTCTACTTCAATGTATTTTAATTAATTAGAAAGTAATAATTAAAAAAACGTATACATTCCAATATTACCCAAGCATGCGAAAAATTAATTTTCCTTAAACTAATGCATGAAAAGGTAAACTGAAATTCGATGAATTTGGATTTTAAATATATAATTTTTTGTTTTGTTTTTACAACTATAAAAACGGAATCAATTTCAAAAAAAGATTCTCAATCGCATTCAGGACCAAAAAATGTCTTTCTCTCCCCCTTTAAAATAATTGCTTTTATCATATGAAATTTTTATGTTCTGTGACAATTTGGATCTGAGTTATAAGTGTTTATGTTTAACGAGTCCTTATATTTATGCCATATTGAAAGTTGGGAGCTTCTGTTAAAATACCGACAATGTCCTCTTCCCCATTATAAAGGTTACGTTTACTATACAAAGCGTTTTACGATAATTGTAGCTTGAGTTATAATTACTTTAATTTGTCAGCCGCTTATATTTTTGATACACTAAAATATGGAAGGGCTTTTATGAAAAATCTATAGAGCCTCGCCCTCCTCCCTTTAAAACTGTTAAGTTAATCATATGAAACTTGTGTCGACAAATTAGATTTGAGTTATATGTGTTTTTGGATATCGGGCCCTTATATTCGCGCTATAGTAAAATTTATGTGGTTTTGGGTTTTTTTAAAAAGACAATCAATGTCTTCTGTAAAATTATGTCACTTTTTGGACCGAAATAACTAGGAACTGAAATGACATTGGCACCGATGTGTCGGGATCGAAGCCCTATGACCTAAACAGCAGGAACAAAATCTCAGAACCGAAATGTACTCATGAATGATTAAATTAGAGTTCCTTCATTTTTAACATTGCATTCTCAATCATCAGATAATCTACAAAATTTTAAATACATTGTATGTATATTACTTATACCACAGAGATATCTAAGATTTATATGTTAAAAATAATGTGACATTGTCCCTTCGAGCGCGATAAGCAATTTTATATATTTCGTAATAATTTAAACCTTATATATTGACTTTTTCCTGGGTATAAAACTTACTTAAAAAAATAATAATCGTTTTGTAAAATTACGGTGTATGCACCTCTGTCTCATGACACCTCTCGAGATCAGACTCTGTATAGCGCGTTTTTCGGGTCTGAATTTAAAAAGTAAAAAAAAAAAAAAAAAAAGCATATTTCCAGAAAACGATTAATTACGTAAAAATAACTAGAAAATTAGTAAATATGCAATTCTGCTTAAAAAATTCTATTATGTTTTTATAACATTATAAATTAATATTTACTGACATATAAAGAGTTACTTATAATTTAGTTACATTCTTATAAACGTAACTGGGATTAACTTGCATTGAATTACAAGTAATTTTCGTATCAATTTTAGGAATGCAATTAGAATTAGCTCGTAATTGATTGCAATATAATTTAAATACATTTCATAGAATGTAACTTAGATTTAGTTATATTACATTACACGTTAACCAAATTTCATTCTGAGCAAACATAACTGAGATTAACTTGTAATACATTAGAATTTAATTTAAATTATATTTTAAAAACTGCAATTAGAATTAGTTCATAATTCATTGCAATTTAATTTAAATACATTTCATAGAATGTAATTTAGATTAAGTTGTATTATATTACAAGTTAACCAAACTGAATTTTGAATAAACGTAATTGACACTAACTTGTAATACATTAGAATTTAATCTAAGTTATATTATTAAAGATGCAATTAGAATTGATCTATAATCCATTACGAGTTAACTGGATCCTATAATTAAAAAAGTAATCGATTACAGGTTAATTGGGTTATATAATTAAAATCGAATATGAATCATCTTGTAATATAGATTACATGTTAATCGAATTATACAATTAAAAATGTAATCTGAATCATCTTGTAATCCATTACAAATTAATCTAATTAAAATTTAAAAGAAAAAATGAGAATTGGTTTGTAATCTATTACACGATAATCAGATTATGTATTTCAAAAGAGTACTTGAAATTACTTTGTAACGCCTTACATGTTAATCAATTGCATTGTGAGGGGATTATAATGTATTTTAATCTATAATTTCATTACTTTGTAATCAGATTCTGCCCAACACTGGTTCTAGGTAAGTATAATTTTGTGTATTTATATTGTGAAATGAATGTAAAATTATAATGTTAGAGTATTTAATCATTTTTCAAATTTTAATAGATTTCAAAAACAATAATTTACAATAGTAAGATAACTAAAAAGTATAATTTTAAGCTTTGCTGATATATTTCATGACACTAAGTTGAACTGAAAATAGTAAAAGGTTTGACAAGACAATTGATTTTCATAGTTAATCTATAAAAGAGATTTTTAAGTCGGAATACTTATAAACCTAGTTAGCAGAAAAATATTACAAATTATATATATTACAAACTTATGAAAGATATTAATAATTTGATTAACGTTTTTTTTTATGATGACATCACGGATAAACACAAATTGATAAGATCTGTTTTGAGGTAAGAGAGATGATAAGCTATTTTTATGGAAAAGTGGCAACGCTATTATCAGAAAATATTTGTATTGTGAGAATTGGCAACACAAATGAGCATGACTGGGGATTTCCCATGACATCATAGATTAGATAAGCGCTCTGACCTTAGATAGCAATAAGTGTCACGTGATCTTAGCTTAGTAGATAAGCGCTTTCATTATTAATCATTTCTTCTGCGGAAAGCATGGTACTAGGTCGATTTTTATTTCACCTATGTTAGGTATAGTGGTGTGTTGGATTTTTAGGTGAGAATGTTTTACTTAAGTATAAAATGATAAAAATTAATGTCTTAAAATTGCTATACATGATTTCATATGATTGTTTTTAATAATTAAAATAATAATTTAGTTAGTCTATTACAAATAATTATTTTAATTATTTAAAAACATTCATATGAAATCATGTATAGCAATTTTAAGACATTAATTTTTATCATTTTATACTTAAGTAAAACATTCTCACCTAAAAATCCAACACACCACTATACCTAACATAGGTGAAATAAAAATCGACCTAGTACCATGCTTTCCGCAGAAGAAATGATTAATAATGAAAGCGCTTATCTACTAAGCTAAGATCACGTGACACTTATTGCTATCTAAGGTCAGATCGCTTATCTAATCTATGATGTCATGGGAAATCCCCAGTCATGCTCATTTGTGTTGCCAATTCTCACAATACAAATATTTTCTGATAATAGCGTTGCCACTTTTCCATAAAAATAGCTTATCATCTCTCTTACCTCAAAACAGATCTTATCAATTTGTGTTTATCCGTGATGTCATCATAAAAAAAACGTTAATCAAATTATTAATATCTTTCATAAGTTTGTAATATATATAATTTGTAATATTTTTCTGCTAACTAGGTTTATAAGTATTCCGACTTAAAAATCTCTTTTATAGATTAACTATTAAAATCAATTGTCTTGTCAAACCTTTTACTATTTTCAGTTCAACTTAGTGTCATGAAATATATCAGCAAAGCTTAAAATTATACATTTTAGTTATCTTACTATTGTAAATTATTGTTTTTGAAATCTATTAAAATTTGAAAAATGATTAAATACTCTAACATTATAATTTTACATTCATTTCACAATATAAATACACAAAATTATACTTACCTAGAACCAAGCACTTGACTGGAGCTAAAACACGTCCTTATTCTAAGCTTCCCTAACGAGAACTGATTGATAACATGCTTGCTTGCTTATCACTTTGAAAATCATGTGACGTCACTAGTCACCAGTGCGCATGCGCGAAGATGTCACGTGATAGATTGTTGATAAGATAAGGTTAGCTGATAAGAACTTATACTATCATTCATTTAACTCTCAGACTTTGTTGGAAACGGTTGCTGTTTGCTCTCTGAAAATATTTTTAATAACTAAGTTAGATGATAAAATTTATTAATTAGTTAATTTGAATTAATTATTTTTAATAGACTAATTGAATTATTCTAAAAACAATTAGAGAGTGTGTTCATTACAAATAGAAATTTATGTTTTCATCTAGCTTAGTCATTAAAAATTCTACACATATCATCATTTCTTTTAAATAAAAGGATTCTACACTTCGGTTAAATATAACTAAGTTTATATTTAGTATATATCTAGGTAAAAATCTCATTTTCAAACGTTTAAAAGTCTTTAATTAAACTCAAATCTTTAAATAATCTTTAATTAAGCTCAAATCTTTAATTAATCTCATATTTTAATTACACTATAAATTAAGCTCAAATCTTTAATTAATCTCATATTTTAATTACACTATAAATTAATAAGGTAATATTCATTACACATTTATTTGAAAATCTGATTTGAAAATCAAAATGTTTTAGCATTGAAATAAAATTCTGAAAAACTTAGTCTTTTAATGAGCGATTAATGGTTAAATTAGTAATTAACGACGTCACATGTTAATGAGGGAATCTCATTAGAGTGTCTTGTGTTCATTTCTGTTCTATAATAAAAGAATTAGCGAACTATATCACTGCAAATTTTAATTTAAAGATATCATTTAAAAGTGAAAAAAAAAAAAGAAAACCTTGTCTTTTAATGAGCGATTAATGACTAAATTAGTAATTAATGACGTCATATGTTAATGAGGGAATCTCATTAGAGTGTCTTGTGTTCATTTCTGTTCTATAATAAAAGAATTAGCGAACTATATCTTGGCAAATTTTAATTTAAAGATCTCATTTAAAAGTGAAAAAAAAAAAAAGAAAACCTTGTCTTTTAATGAGTGATTAAGGCTTAAATTAGTAATTAATGACGTCACATGTTAATGAAGGAATCTGATTAGAGTGTTTTCATTAACACGCGTCATCAAGAATCATGTATGAGGTCATAGCTTGGGGAACCCAGTCATAGATATGATAAGATCGCCTTATCAGATATGCCTAGACCTGCGAGCTCATTTTTACTTTAGTTGTCCTATAGTCAAGACGTCTAATTTTGTGCTCTTCAAAAATTTATTCTTGTGATATGAGTTCTACTGAGTCTCCTCAAGAAATTATGGATATTTCAAACAATCAAGTAAGTAAATTTCATTATATTTATGACTGTACATGAATTATTTTAAATACACTAAATTTAACGTTTAGTTAATATTATATTTAATAGTAATTATGCGAAGTTGCTTTAAAAAATAAACGATTTATTTGCAAGCTGTTTAAATTGAACGCTAATTTTAGCTAGAGCCATTAATCAATAGTGTTCTTTAATAAACAATTTTTTAAATATATATCTAAGGCTTTTTTCAAATAATAGAATCAATTTATATTATATTGATTTATAAAATAATTCTTTTAAATAAACGATTGATTTAATGTCTAATATATGCTTTCCAATTATTTTAAACTTAAAATATATTTATGAGAAATGTCTCTCTGTTTTTTTTTTTTGATCGGTTAATCTATAAAGAGTAAACGATATTTTATTCTTGTCTTTTGGTATCTAATTACATGTTTGTATAAAACTCTATATTTTACATGTTATTAGAATTTCTATACTATTAAAACTTAAAATTGACTTAATCATGTTAAAACATGAAGGATGCCTCATTGTAGCAATGTTTAAACTTTATTTAAAATGGACTTTCATTATTATTTCCTTGAGTGTTTTCAAATTTCTTTTTCTGTAAAATTCATTATTGGGATACTATTAAACTTAAAATTGACTTAATCGTGTTAAAACAGGAAGTATGACTCATTGTAGCAATGTTAAATATTTATTTTGAAATGGAGTTTCATTATTATTTCCTTAGCTATTTGCAATATTCTTTTTCTGTAAAATTCATTATTGGGATACTATTAAAACATAAAATTGACTTAATCCTGTTAAAACATGAAGGGTGACTCATTGTAGCAATGTTTAAAATTTATTTAAAATGGACTTTCATTATTATTTCCTTGACTGTTTTCAAATTTCTTTTTCCGTAAAATTCCTTATTTAGATACTATAAAATTGACTTAATCCTGTTAAAACATGAAGGGTGACTCATTGTAGGAATGTTTAAAATTTATTTAAAATGATACTCTTATTTTTTTTTCCCCTTTCTTATTTGTCTAACGTGTTAAAAAGTATTCTTTTTGGAAATATTCTATGAAGGGTTTTTATTTTTGAAAAATTTTTGAATGCTATGTCAGTGGAGTAAAATCAATTTATTTTCATGTGTTTCAATTCGTTCTGAATAAAGTAATCTCCCCATATCAAAACATATAAATATTATCCCAGTTAAAATAATTCTCCATGTTTGTGAAGGAACTTGACATTCAAATTATTAAAAATTTTATAAACTTATTAAGTATTGAAATTAAACAATCTTTACTAGTATTGCTATTTTGAAATGATTCATATTTGTGGGGAAACCCAAATGACGTCATTATCAGATAAGATTCTCTTATCTCATTAATCAGATAAGCGTACCGCTGTGGGTAAACGGATTCATTCTTAAATTAGTTGTTCTAGAGAGTAAACGTTAAAATTAGCGCTCTAACCAATTTAAATTATTCATTTTTGAAAAAGTAATTAAAAGGTTACTATGAATTTTAATTCAGAAATTCAAAATCTAGTAAGTAAATGTTTTTGAAAAACTGTTTTGTATCATTCTATAGTTAATTATATTTATTCCTTTCTAAATGATTTTAACTCATTTTTTTATTTTATAGCCTGGACCATCGCTACTTGAGCAAATGCTCGTAGCGCCGAGAACTTCAAATGCTATG
This sequence comes from Maratus speciosus, assembly GCA_963932465.1. Lineage (NCBI taxonomy): Eukaryota > Metazoa > Arthropoda > Arachnida > Araneae > Salticidae > Maratus > Maratus speciosus. The sequence continues at coordinate 10,886,150 of OZ010790.1, forward strand.
GTCTCCCCATCATTGGAAGCCATGGGACTTTTGGCTTCGACAAGTACACTTAATAGTTCGGGAAAGCTATTGAAGTCATCTCCGGTGAGAATTTATTGTATAAAACAGTTATATTTTCTTAATTGCTTTGAAAAAGGTTTAGTATTGTTAATAGGGAATTTTGTAACAAAGTTTGAACTCCCTTTTTTAGTCAAAATGATTGAAGGTTATTCACATTTTGTTAAGCAATATGTCTAACGATATTTCTTCAAAACGATATAAAATTTATAAAGTAATTGTGATAAAATGATTTAAGATTATTCAATTTTTGTAAAGCACATGTGATTAAAATTATTTAAGGTTATCCAATTTTATAAAGTCATATGTTTTAAGATTTTTTCACTTAAATGATTTACGATGATTTCATTTTTTTTTTTTTTTTTTTAAAGTCATATGATTAAATACCAAACCTTTTTCATATTGATATTCAAAGTGTTCGCGAATGGGATCACTTCACGTCTACCAGCTTCGAGAACAGAACCTCTCAGCCACAGGTGGGGCAGTACTATTTCAAAATTCGCATAAATAAATTCTAACGCTAAATGACAAAAATTCACATGTGACCTCCTTCATATTTTAAATTTTAAATTACTATTTCCCCCAAAAATTTAAGCGCAAACGTCGCTAAATTGAATCGCGTAAAGTCCTCTCATACAATTTATGTTAAAAATTCCATTTTAATCTTAAAATGTGCGTTAAAAAAAATAAAGTCTCCCCATAAAAATTTCTTAATTAATGTTTAAAATTCGATTGCCAATGAAAAATCGCGAAAAAGAAAAAAATATTTGAAAGTGTCCCAATTAAAAATGAGCACCTGAAAATTTTACCTCTAACACAAAATTGTGTAAGGACTTGTAAGATTTTTCATTTCTAGTCAAGTAACCAAGGATGTAGCACGTGTTTCTGGTAAGCTTGTTTTAATTTATTTCTTTTTTTTTTTAATTGTTTAATCAAATTATATTTCATTCTTTTTTCAAAAATCTGTTTGAATTCCCCTCTGTTAGAATAAACACACACCATTTTAAAAAATAAAGACACAAATATAAAATGAAATCAATTTATTGAAACGATTTAAACAATACACTTTTAAAAGTTTCTACATTCAAGTTACATAAAAACTGATCGCTAACAGAATCCACATTCTTTAAAAACATGGATAGAACATCGTCAAAATTCACAAGCATTAAAATCATATCTCCCAACTGTTGAAATTTTTCACGGTTGTTTAACATAAAACAGGAATGCAGACTAACACTTGGATGTCTAAAAACACAACCGGTACATTCATAAATTTGATTAAATATATTTAAAATAGAATTCTCGATACAATAAATTAGTTTAGACCACAAAACAAATTCATTTTCTGTAGAACTTCGTTGACATTTTTGTTTTAATAAAGCAGGTAAATGTTTTTCATACATATGATGAATCAATTTCTTATTGAATTTATAGGCTTTTTCTTTCAACTGTTCAAGTTGATAATTGTTTAATTGAATGTGGGATTCATTTTTTAACATTTTGAGCCACATAATGGAATTATCCTCATTCAAAACCAAAAGGGTGTTATTGTCGATGAATGAAGAACTGGTATAATTCAAATTAAACGCAAATATTTTATATTGGAATTCATACCAAGTGCGAATATCTAAATCAATTCCATTCTGAGTTGGAATTCCTTCACTCGTAAATTCTCGAATTTGAATAGAATATTCAGCATTCTGTAACTGCAGTCCTAAAAATAAAGCGTTTCCAAGTTCTTTTCGAAAAATAAAATTGCAATCTTTCACAGGTGGGGTTTGAAACACATTTTGTCTATCAGACATGGGTTCTTCGTCCATTTGGGCAGTAGAAGATTTCTGGAAGTTAAAGTCGATGAAAAATTCATTCATAATATCCTGAGCAGATTCACAGCAGGAATCAGGAAACGACGTTTCTTCGTCATGACAATTGATAGGCGATGAAGGTTCGTCGGTGGAAGGATACAGCGTAACACTTTCCATGTTAAATCTTGAATCGTCCAGCAGGGGTTGATACTCGGAAGGCGACAACATTTCTTCGTGCAATCTTTTCAATAAATTTTCAGCCATTGGACTAGCATTCATTAAAGTTAGCAGTAAACTGAAGGATTTGTAAAAAACATATAACTTTTATATATTAGTGACACATATTATACCCAATCACATTCTTTCAAACGGATGACGTCACAGATGAGTCATAGGAAGCACACACTCGCTGCAGTAAATTACACAAGCGATTAATTAACACACTTCGTTGATCGTCTTTTAGTTGTTTCGAGATCTTTCTCTGCTTCACAGATTTTCTACGTTCAGTAGGTTTATGCATTTTTTGATGTTTTAAAAAGTCTACTTTTCTTGCGAAGATTTCGTTACATACCTCACACGTTTTCGAATGAATCTTAACATGTCGTCGTAAATCACTGTTTTGAATAAAACTTTTTCCACACAAATCACAACAGAAGGGTTTTTTCTGCAAGTGCGATTTCACATGTCTATTAAGCACAAACTTTCGCATAAACGATTTATTACAGGTTTCACAAACAAAAGGGGGTTCTTCTTTAATGAAAAGTTCTGATGAAGAGGGTTTCATTTCAACATCTGAAACAGGTTCCACTTTAGGCACGAGATTCGTCGCTTCAAAAATCATTCCGGGTGCTCCTACAACAGCAATATCTTGAAAACTAGACATAAGAACAACCTCACTCAGCAGCAGTAATTAATCAACTAATGAAAAAAACTTCATTCGCATCAATTTATAATAATCATAGGTGGCGCGCGTGTGCCTAAAAAAAAATCTGTGATTGGTTCAAAAATGACTTATTTTTCTAAAAAAAGAGCACAGCACTTCTTAAAATTTTCATTCTGAAACATGTAATCGTGTCTGAATCGATAAGGTAACGGTCTATTATTCAACCACGACTACATTTTGCAGGTTCAATCCTCCTCGAAACCTTTTGGGAAAAATACCAATTCCAAAACTAAATTCTATCAATCGACACTAGATGGCAGCACCAAAACACAAATTGCTCCCCTAAAAATTAAAGTCCCCTCGAACTGTAACACTTGATTCATGTAACCGATATCAAAATATCCCTCAAACTGTATCATGTTAATTCATGAAACTGATAGAAAAATACCCCTAACAATTTATGTAACCGATTAAAAAATATCCCCTAAAAAATTAAAGTCCCCACATAAAAACCAAAAAATACCCCGCGTACTGTAGTACGACGAAAAAAATCAATCTCCCAAAAATTCCGCTCAAAAAACTTCTTATCTCAAAAAATCCTTATCAACATTCGCTTATCTCCCCCTTCGCTTATCGCACTGCACTTCCGTTATCATTTTTCCCCCTTCGCTTATCGCGTTACACTTTCGTTATCGTACTCTAAGATGATAATGAATGACCTTCATTTGACCTCTATCAACCGTGCCTCGCGTGCCTCGTATGCAGACCCGGCAAATATTATCTACTCCCGATCCTTTTAATTTCTCTAACGGTACCAAATCTTTATGAATAACACTAATTTCACATCCAGAATCAACCAATCCTTTTGCTTTTTGCCCATTTACACTAACTTCAATTTTCTCGAGTTTATTTAATTTCTCACCAATAACATTAGTTCTCTGTTCGGCCTTTGCCGATATCCTCGCCACAATAGCTCCCTTAGGTAACTCTTTATTTCCTTTCACGACAATCTTATTTACACCCGCTTTCTGTTCACGCCCTTTACTAGCATTATTATTTACCTCATTACCCACTTTATTACAAAAACGTTGGTAATGACCTCTTAAACCACATTTGAAGCATCTAGGGCTATATCTCCTAAACTCAGTTTTCCTACCCGAAAAAGCATTAGTCTCATTACTCCCGTTTTGCCTCCAATTACCACTAAATTTACTATCCTCCCCCGGTTTCACCTTTTCACTGTTTACATACCTATCTTTACCCTTAAAACTTTTATACGTAACGGCATAAGACTTATGTTTAGCGTCAAAATAATTGTCACATTCTTTAGCAATTTTAGAAGCTTTTAACCATTTACTCTGCTGAGTTAACCCAATATATGATGCGGTTTCTTCATCTAACGTGTTTAATAACTTATCCGTAATTATTAACTGGTTGACCTTTTCATATGAATCAGCACCCCTAATCTTACAATAATTTCCCCATGTTGCTATTAAACGCGATACAAATAATACATGAGTCTCACTCTGGTTTCTCCTAGCCTTCTTAAAATTTTCCAAACACGCCTTTGGTGTCGGCTCATGTTCCCTTAGAACTAACTCCTTTAATTCCTCATATCTCTCAGTTTGTTCCCTAGTGGTATAAATTAACAAATTATCCGCCTTACTCCTAACATATTTAGTAGAATTTCGGCCTGCTGGTTTTCCGGTACATTTTTAGTTTTGAATGCCCTTTCTAAACTATTGAAAAATAAATTCCATCCCTCAGTCCCTTCTGGTACTTTGATAGACAGAGTTTTAACACTTTTGACCAATTTTTCTATGTTACTTTCATTATTAGATTCCCTAGACCCATTAGAGTTATTTGTCGAACCTTGTACCCTTAGCCTCTTCATTTCTAATTCATGTTCCATCCTCAATTTTTCGGACCTCTCTTCTCTTTCTGACTTTTCGTGTTCTAACTTTTCGCGTTCTAACTGTTCCTGTTTTTCTAACTTTTCGCGCTCTAATTTTATCTGTTTTTCTTCGCGCTCTAATCGCTCCGCAGATATAGTGTTAGATAATTCCTTAATAGCTCCCTCATCATATTCCTCGCTGCCCATTATCTTTTTCTTAAGCTGAAATCTGGTATCATCTTCCGTGAATTCAACCCCCATTTCTTCGGCTATCATCTGAAGATCCATCCTTTTTAGTTTCAATAAGAAAGCCATACCTTCACCGATTACTATTACCACTCTACAATAATATTTAAACCTGCTAAATGAACATTTCCTAAATTTCTACTTTAGTACAGTTACCTCCACTTATTATACTAATTAATACCTTTCAGATAATCGATGTATTATATTTCTAATTTAACGTACTGTATAACCTGATTTTCCTCAACCATTTATATCACACAATTTACTTCCAATAAAACAAAAGGTAAAACAATAATTTCGATTTAATTACTATGCAATACAGATTCCACTTTATACAATTAGATAATAACATACAATTTACATAATAATACTGATGCGTTGCAAATTGAATAAAAGTATTGATGTCAATAGAAACATCCACATAAAGAAAAATTGTATAACATACACATATAAATTTCTACAATTATCCTCAATAAAATATTTCCAAATTCAATACTGGTCTTCACACTTAAAACAAATAAGATCAAAACCTTCACCCTTTTTTTTTTCTCTTGTGAGCCTTTTTTTTTTCTCACTGTGAGCCTTTTTTTTTTCTCGAAAATTACTTCTAGCCAATTAAAATTCTAAGCAAATGTTCATTACTCGTTTGTTATCAACTCTTCAAGCTTAAAACAGTATTGCTTCATTTAAATATTACTTTACCGATAATTTAAATTTAAGTAAATTCAATTATTAAACAAAAACCTAATTTGCAGAACAAATTAAAAAAGCAAAATTTATTTCCTAAATTGTTTAAGCCCGAGAAGGGGCAGATATTAAGATATTTCATTCAATTCGTTCTACATTTAATGTTAAATTTTTGTAACAAATAAGTTAAATCAATTGAACATTAAAAAATAAAAATGAAATTCATACAATATAATACTTTAAACACCTATATACTTAGATTCCGTTCAAATGAAATCGAAATAAATCTTAGACTTTTTTAAAGTTTTGTATTTTGCAGGTATCTTATCATATTACCGGGTGTCCCAAAAAGGACCGACTGATTTTAAAATTCAATAACTTCCAAACGGTGACAGATATTAAAAAAATTCTTGCAGGAGGATTATGCATAAAGTCAAAAGTTTTTTTACAGTGATTTTCGATTTTAGTTCGAATTACAAACAATAGATGGCGCTGTAAGCAATAGTCACTAAATACAGGCTCGATTTTTGGTCCTTTCTGTTGTTCCATGCAGAAAAAGGAGATGAAAATGTATTATCCGGGCCACGAAGTACCAAAAATCGAGCCTGAATTGAGCCTCTATTGATCGCAGCGCCATCTATTGTTTGTAATTCGAACTAAAATCGAAAATCACTGTAAAAAAACTTTTGACTTTATGCATAACCCTCCTGCAAGAATTTTTTTAATATCTGTCACCGTTTGGAAGTTATTGAATTTTAAAATCAGTCAGTCCTTTTTGGGACACCCGGTATATACAATCTAACAAAAACATAGCTGTGAAAAAAGGCAGCCAAGTTCTGTAAAGACAATGGCAAGAAAAGAAGTGATATCTAAGTGGGTGCCAAGTTCAAATAAAATTCACTCAAACTTACCTACAGAAGTATTAGAGCATTTTTTAAATTGTTTAGAAATAAATATTATTGATAGCATATTAATAATAAATCTAGAACTTGGCAAGTTTTTACCTACGAGTCCTTTATTTTTATTATTGACATTATTATATCAAAACTTGTTATTTCATGTTTGGAAGCCTTCATTTGAGTGAGCTGCTTTCCCTTGAAGGGTGGTGTTATAAAATATATCCCACCTAATTTTAACTGCAAAATGCCACATTGACACTAGAATTCAGGACTAAAAAGTTTAATTTTATTAAATACGTGAAAAGAAGCTTTTACCCATTTTGAAATAAATTTGTTTTTAAATTCTGGTGTGATTCAATCATTTCAGCATGTCATGAATAAAAGCTCTTTGCCCCTGAAGGGTTAAAGGGGTGCAGTCTCTATAGGGATGACCAAGAACTAGCGTAAGGGTGTCTGTCTCTTTCTCAGGCCTTTTAGTCTGTTTGCATTGAGGTTTCTGGAGGGTGGGTGCTAGAGTGATAACCAAAGACGAGCGGCAGTGTATCTGTGTATTTATTGGTTTATCAAATCTTTAACATGAGTCATTTGTTTATAATAGTAACTATATATTAATTTTTTTATAATGACATTGTTGTTAATATTAACATCATCATTTTATTAAGACATGAAATTGATAGGCATAAAATTTATCAAAAACTTGCCAAGTTCTAGATTTATTATTAATATGCTATCAATAATTTTTATTTCTAAACAATTTAAAAAATGCTCTAATACTTCTGTAGGTAAGTTTGAGTGAATTTTATTTGAACATGGCACCCACTTAGATATCACTTCTTTTCTTGCCATTGTCTTTACAGAACTTGGCTGCCTTTTTTCACAGCTATGTTTTTGTTAGATATCATTACTTTTTGTAAAGGTACAATATATTTAGACACTTTACTTAATGCTTTAAATGTCTTTACATGTGACTATTTTATCCACCAAGCAACATTCAATTTTAATTTAAATTTCCTACAACGAACTATTTGACTGTCAATTTGCGGCTGAAATCTATATTTTAATACTGCTACATTGAATGCATGTTTTGAAACGAAATGTATTGATTCGAAATTTTTATTGTTTCTGAAACAACAATTCCTATTAAGTTCCTATATTAAATTTTCCAATTAAATATCCTATAGCTGGGCCTGCTGTTTTGTACTGAAAGTGAAAAATAAAGTTATGTGCTTATGCCACACTATGTATCATTCATCTATGGGTGCCGGCATTGCAGAGGAAGGACGTTGCCTCTCCCTGATTTTCAAATTTAATTAATTAAATATCCTTTTCTCTGATGATTTTGAAAATAACAAGTGGGTAAGTGTAATCACATATCGCACAGAGGGTTTCGTTTAATTTTCCTTTCAAAACACTTTATCCTTTTGAAAAATCTGTTAGTTGCACATTTCGCAACCAGGGGCGCACTCTATTCTAAACAAACCTCTATCCGAACGAAACTCCGTTTTTCATACTATCCGTAGATATATTAGACGAGGGGATTGAGCTCATAGCACCCGAGATAAGTAGGCGCCCCTGGCGGTAAAAAGTGAAACTAAAATATGTAAGGCTATGGTGCATAATATAAAAGAATGGTCAAAGGGGTGTCGGCAAAAGTTGGAAAAGTGCTCCCCGGGTGAAAAGGGCGGAGGTTAGAAAAATTGCTTAAAATACACAAGTTTGAGCCCGGAGGAGTAAATAATATATGACTTTTTGAAAATTTTATGATTTGTCGTGTGGTCTGAGGTACTCAGCTATACTTATGCAAAAAGTCATGTCTCCAACTTAATTAGGGGCTTCCTTAGAAAGAATTGCTTAAAATACATATGTGGAAGTCCAGAGGGTTAAGCGTAAGACTTTTTCAAGATTTTATGATTTGTAACCTGGCCTCAGGTGTTCTGCTATAAGTATGCAAAATTTCAAATCTGCAATTTAATAACGGGCTCAGTTAGAAAGAATTGCTTAAAATACGCATGTCGAAGCCCAAAGGGTTAGATGTACGACTTTTTCAAAATTTTATGGTTTGTCATTTGATGTGAGGTGTTGAGCTATAAGTATTCAAAATTCTATGCCTCCAACCTAATTAGGGCTCACTCATAAAGTATTTTTTTTAAATACACATGTGGGAGTTCAAAGGGTTAAATGTACGACTTTTTCAAAATTTTATGATTTGTCGTTTGATGTGAAGTATTCAGCTATAAATCTGTAAAATTTCACGCCTCCAACCTAATTAGGGGCTCACTTAGAAAGAATTGTTTAAAATACACATGTGGGAGCCAAAGGGTTAAATGTACGACTTTATCAAAATTTTATGATTTGTCGTATGATGTGTGGTGTTCAGCTATAAGTATGCAAAATTTCAAGTATCCAACATGTATAGTTTCTGAGAACGGGCTCTGTGACGGACAGAATATCTCAATTTGTTGATTTTCTGTAAGCAAGTAAACCCAGATAAACCCCCAGTAAGTAGATAGGTTTACAATAGAAGTCTATGGAAATTTGGCGAAATATTAGCGATATCGCTAAGGTGGCGTCACTTTTGGCGACTAATTTTGGTCGCCAAATTTGGCGATATATCGCCATGTTGGCGAGAAACTTGGCGGTATTTGGCGACAGATCAGGGTCCCCTCCTACGGCAAATTAAAATTTCGCCTAATAGACGTAATGTTAAAGTAAAAATGGGCACCCCCAGGTGGGTAATTCATCGATTTTCACAATTTTTTTATTTTTTTCCTTAGTTTTATAGTGTAAACAAATTTCGCACCAAATTTGAAGTCTGTAGCTGCAGTAGATATACGGGATCTTTTTGATGAGTGAGTCAGTCAGTCAGTCAATCAGTCAGTCAGTGGTAAAATTATCGATTATCAGACATTTTCAAATGTCATTATCTCGGAAACTAATTATGCGTTATTTATAAAATTTTGGATTTTAGGTAATTATGGTGGCCTTACTACACATTTCGTATAACAAGTACGTAGGTCTAATAGATTTTCAGTAGTAGAGCATTGAAATTTGACGAAAACAGCTCGAAATGGTTCGTGTAAATAACACACGGCTATGTCAGGCGAACTTGGCTGACACACTGCCGTGTGTCTATATACAATCGTCATAAACATAATGCAAAATCTGCAGTACAAATATTTACAACTTAAAAATGGAAAAAATCTAAGATTTATTTCGATTTCATTTGAACGGAATCTAAGTATAAAGGTGTTTAAAGTATTATATTGTATGAATTTCATTTTTATTTTTTAATGTTCAATTGATTTAACTTATTTGTTACAAAAATTTAACATTAAATGTAGAACGAATTGAATGAAATATCTTAATATCTGCCCCTTCTCGGGCTTAAACAATTTAGGAAATAAATTTTGCTTTTTTAATTTGTTCTGCAAATTAGGTTTTTGTTTAATATGTCAAGTTTTTTTAATAACTACTGAATTCAGACGAACACATTTCAAAATTAAAGGAGGTATATCATCATCAGGATTTGATTTGTGCGATATCGCATCACAATTTGTGATGCAATTTACCTATGTATAATTCAAATGTTTCACCAGTGCAGTAATGCAGGTTGCTGTAGTTTGGTCAAAAAATTACAATCTGAACTTTAAAAAATCTGCTTGAAAATGTCATTTTTATTTCCACAATGACGCCATATTCATCTTCTTTTTAATTATTAAAAAAAAACGATTTTAGTTTCTTCAGTTTCATGTTTCACGTGAAAATCATTCAACTAAATATAGGCAAATTATTATTACGGCTTTTGAATTATTTACAACAATGAAGGAAAAAATATTAAATTTTATTAGAAAATGTCCGTTGATTCTCAATGAAAAAAGCGAAATTTGGAATTATTAAGAAAAATATTTGAATAATGTAAATAAAAATTAGTCCATGTTACTCTCTAGATTATAATCCACCTATATGCAAAGGATTTTATTATCCGTTTTGACCCTGACATCAGGCAAATGTTTTTACACTTTGAATTTATAATATTATTAGAATTAGCTAAGAATAAAAAATGAGTGGCATCAGGGACAAAAAGGTGGGAAGAAAAAATGAAAAAGTTATCATCTCCATAGGCTTTTCCATGTTAAATTAACATTGAGAAGTGACACTGGAAATAAATAAGTATTGAGCTGCCGCGCAATACTTAAATTCCTTCCAACTATTATTAACACAATGCATTAATTTTGTTCACTACCATTATTAGTAAAAAAAAATAGAAAATCAATATTAGTACAAGTTATTATGACCTTTTCTTAAAACAATAGTAAATATGGCTCTTAATATTTCCTACCTATCTGAACACAATTACCTTATTGCACATAAATTATCTTAAATTACTATTAATTGTACAACAACAAATACATTTAGTTCGAGAATGTCAGCAGACAGAAATGATCAAAACACCTTACTTTATACTTTATCTGCTGGAGTACTCCGCTGCTCACACGTAGTTTCACGATGAATTCAATATTTCGCACTTCAAAGTCACTTTGATGATATTCAATACTCAGGCTGTAATACATTGTAATTTGTTTCACTGTAGCGATTATAGGGCACAAACACTAATTCTGTTCGCTGTAACAACGATAGGGCACAACACTTTAGTTCGGTTCGCTGTAACGACGATAGGGCACACACACTCTGTATTTCTACTCGACGCTTGGTTTTTATCTGTCTAGAATTCCGCTCGACGATCCGGCATTACCACGCAAGAATTCCACTGGGTGCTCCGGCACTAACACACTGCAACACGGCTCGTTGGTCACTGGTCCAAGACGATTCTATCCCACCGCTGCCACCAATTTGTCGGAGTTTCCTCTTAGTCCGCACAACTTCAATGAAAATCGTTATTATTTATATGCTGCCACCACCGATATGATTACGTGATATCGGTCACGCACTGAGAAGATTGTTTAAATGAAAACCAACGCTTTCAATTAACTAAATTAACAGTTTATTTACACACTATTTACACAACAACAAAACACTATTTACACTTACAAACTCGGATATAGGTGATCCGGTTCAACATTAAATTGAATACAATAAGTGCTGGCTGTGTACTGTTAAACTACGTTAAACCACTCTCACTCTACACACGTTAAATTGTTTCCGGAGATCAATCTCGATCTCCCAACACATATGTGCTCTAAGCCTAAGCTCTCCGAGACTCACTCAATCCTACGCTCTGTCTCTAAGAGCTATACACGGTGACTACCTTGGGCTTGGCGCTCTCGGCTCTAACTGAACCCTACGCTCTTATCTAAGAGCTACACACAGCCAGTCCCCTTGCGCCTTGCACGCCAACTTTCAACAGACTCCCTCAGCACAAGAGACTACCTTCCAGCAACCCCTGGCTCCTTCTCAACGTAACCCCTCCGGGGTTTTCTACCTGGCTCCCATTCCAAACTCTTTTCTTCGTTCGTGGAATGCTTTTGTCTCCCCATCTTCCACAGACATCTCAAACGGTTGGGAACACCCCTCTCCAACTATCTTTTTTCCTTTCATACCATCTATACATTTTCACCGGCTTAGATCCAGTTTTAGATAAGGAAAGGATGTTATTTTGAATTTCAGTACACAGACCATACAATATATAATATATTAAGACAAAAATAATATAGAACCCCAGTTCTAATAGCAGATATTTCTCAGAACCTGACAACTACTTTTTGAAATATTAATATATATGAGATGGAGGAAAGTTTTGGGATTGACACATCCAACTACACTGTTAAAAATTTTGCAGCATTCTGGCAGGTCATTCGACCGTTTTTTGAAAAAACGGTTTCATAACCATAATTTAACTATATTCTGACCATAAAATGACCAATAATATGGTCAGAATAGTGTTAAAATTACAGTTGTGTAACCGTTTTTGGAAAAAACGGTCAAATGACCTGCCAGAATGCTGCAAATTTTTAACAGTGTAGTTCTGAATTTATATTGTATTTGTTTTTTCATATTTTAATGAAGTACATATTGTTGCATTTCATAGGAGCTACTTTTTCGCCTGTTAGCAATAATTTTCATTAATTATGATTAAAAAATATATATAACAAAAAATCCATATGGAAAAAACAGATTTTTAAACGCAAAAAACTTTTCAAAGTGCATTGTACTATACATTGTATGAACTTCCTCTTTTTCGATAAACTATACATTTATTTACGTATTCATATATTCTACTCAGCTTTTCTACTTTAATCATGAACTTCGGAGCGTAAAAAAAAAAAAAAAAAAAAAAAAAAAAAAAAAAAAAATTAAGAGAGAAGCTTTTCGAATTCAGGATATAATTTGGACTTCAGGAAATATCAAATGTCAGATTAGGCGCTATCTACTTTCATTTTCAAAAATGAATTTTTAAATAGCCCTGAATATATATTCTGGATATTCTTGATAAGGCTATTTGTTCCATTTGGAAGGATGAGCTCTCGTGAAGTATTCTTTCTACGAATAAGGAAAAAAAATAAATAAAATAAATAAAAACAATACGTCAACAGACAAGTTGTTATCAGATTGTCTGGGTGGATTTATTTAAGAAAGTTCGAGAGAAAGGACATGGGATGAAGATATCTTTGTAAGAGAGAGCCTATTCTCTGAGGATGACGTTCTAAGATATTTGAGATTGCGTGATGCTCCATTCCTTATGAATATTACTTGACACGATTGTATGTTCAAATGTGGATACATTAAATAAAAAAAAACCTACCGGCTCTGCCAACAGGCACAGGTAGATTTCGTAGTTAAGTACTAATTTCACCAACAAAAACTAAATGAAGATTAGAGAATAAACCCAGTTTAAAAATTTTATCTGGCCGCTTTTGATGAGTTTTTAATTTCATTTTTCTGTATGAGCTAGTTTTATCAGAATCATGTTAAGGCTGTTCTCAACTACACTGCTGAACAAGCCTGATACCTTCTGACACAATACCGTACACATTTTTAAACGCAAAGGTATAAAATTAGCAGATCTATCACAAGGCGTTTTTTCTCTTCGTTCACTGGTTTGCTTTCGTCGAGAAATTCGGATCAAAACGCCAAATTTGACAGTATTTTCTGAAACATCTATTGTATTTACAAAAAACCGAAAACGTCTTTCAATTACATAGTTTCTGTATAACAACTTCTTCCAGTTTCATGCGTTTCCGAACAAAAATTAATTAAAACTTAAGTCATAAAGAGAACAGTACGATATAATATACGATATACTATACGATACGATAATTTTTTTTTATAATAATTTTATAATAATTTTTTTCTTCAACGCCCCTTTTTTCTTTTTCTTTTTTTCTTTCTTTCTTTCTTTCTTTCTTTTTTTTTTTTTTTTTTTTTTTTTTTTGTAAGAATTGGTCCTATCAAAATACTCTCAATATAAAAGTTGTAGATCATTATAATAAATTTAAGCGGATTTGATATCTTATGAATAGGCGAAGTTATGATTTTTTCCTCCCCCCCCCCCTCTTTTTTTCTGTAAGAGTTGGTCCTATCAAAATCTTGTCACTATAAAAGTTGTAGATAATATTAAGAAGATTTATAGTAAATCCAAGCCGATTTGATATCTTGTGAATTGACGAAGTTGTGATTTTTTTTTTTTTTTTTTTTTTTTTTGTCCTTCTTAAAATCCTATTTTTTAATGATATCAAAAATCTGTCATACATAAATTTTTGTCCCTTTTCTTAGAAGTATTAAAAACTTTAAACTGATTTGATATGTATTATGATTAAGAAGTTATGGGGATTTTTCTGTTTTCACAAAACTCCTCCCTATTTCCACCCACTTGCTCCGATTTTGTCCATTAACGAACTTCAGTGAGATTTTCGTCCCTTTGATTTTAATTATCAGTTTGAAAGAGATTTGTGCAGGATGATTGAAGTTATCGTGTCCATAAAAAGGTGATATATATGTAGTTTTGGGTTCTAAGGGTCATGATCGACGTAGATCTGCAAACAATTTTCAGAAATTCCAACATAGAGGAGAATGTAATATAGGTTGTATTTGTTACAAAATCTACCAAAAAGTCTCTCGTGCAAATAAGAATGGTATGTTATTTAAGGCCTCAACAGCTCTTCTCAACAAGCGCAAAACGTTTTCACACATTTACAAATTCATTTTTTAACGGAAAGATCTAAAATTTAAAGGCTTGACAAAGGGAAGCGATATGGAATCGAAATGTGTTTTCCATTTTTTGATCAATAAATTACCTGTTGAGTTATAAGCGACTTTTATCACGTGACAAAGACGTTTTTTACCCTTTCCTGAGTGATTATTCTACTTTCGCGCGGAAATTCGGGTCAAAACGCCCACTTTGACACAATTTTCTGAAAGATCTATTGCGTTTGCAAAAAAATAAATAAATAAATAAATAAAATAAATAAATAAAAAATAAACCGGAAAAAACAGTTCGATGACATAGTTTCTGAACAACAACACCTGCTAATTTCATGCATTTCCGAACAAAAATAAATTAAAACTTATGTCATAAAGTTGCCGTCTTGGATTTGAGAACATCCTTAAGAGGAAGTTCTACTTCTTTGGCCTAAAATTCGCGTGATTTTTTATTCTTCAATTCCTACTATTAGTTCACACTCTCCCTATATTTATTTATTTATTTATTTATTTATATCTTGTTCAAATTTTCAATCGTTAATAAAATATTTATTATTCATCCTATCAAGTTGAAATAAATTTTTTTGAACTTGTACTGGATGACAATTGATGTTAATACAGTTTTTTCAAATATTAATTCATTTATTAAATTTTAATTAATTAATTTTAGTTTTACATGGGAGACAAAATGGTGGCCATTGGTTATTGAAGAATTTAATGCATCTTCATATCTGTAAGGGGGGACCCTGTTCTGTCGCAAAATACCGCCAAGTTTGTCGCCAACTTGGCGATATATCGCCAAATTTGGCGACCAAAATGAGTCGCCAAAAGTGACGCCAATTTGGCGATATCTCTAATATTTCGCCAAATCCACATAGACTTCCATTAAAAACCTACTTGCTTATAGAAAATCAACAAATTGAAATATTTTAATGCAACATAAATTAATATTAGCTTAAGGGATTATATTAAAATTTTCTTTGATGACCTAAGTAAGAATTGACTTTAAAAACAAAATTTTTATATTACTTGTTTTTTTATTTCGGTACAAAGAAAGGAGATTCACCTACGGACGTTTTTCATTAAATTTATTAACATTTCACTTATCTATTTAAATTCATCTGTGAAAAAAGAAATGAATAATATGTGAAAAATATTACCTAACAGTTCTTGGCGCGAGTTCGCACGCTCCTCAGTTAATTGAATTCTGTGAACTTTAATATCATTCTGTCTCAATACAGCAAAAAAGAGGAATAAATATTCTCTTACCTTTTATAGATATTTGTATCGTGCTCCGGGTAGTCAGGGGCATTAAAAATGTCGTAGAGAACCTTTATCATTTATTTTAACAGTGTAATCCATTGCACGTTGTCCTATTTGCATGACCGTTTATTTTTGTCAGGAATGGGTGAGTGATACTGTGCTTAAAATCATCTACTGTCGGTGATAGGAAAAGAAAGAGGAAGTTTAATAAACATACTAAATAAATTTAAAAAATCAAAAAACCCGACTGCGTAAAAAGCGAACTAATTAATTATTTCTCACCAATGTGAAACTATTTTTTATATTACTTACCTATTCTTTTTATTTACTTGTATTGATGACTTTTAATTTGTGTTTAATTGTTAATTCCTATCTATAAACACTGTTTTGATGAGGTCTATAGATGTCTATGAAAGTTAGAGTTGCAGTAAAGCTGGAAACCCAACATACACAACTTCAAGGTTGTGTAATATTTAAACGAAGCTTCAGACTATAAAATAGTCAATGAAACATTGTCTTCATTTTGAAAGACCTATCTAATAATATGCCACTCAATAGGGTGCGTATTTTTTTTTTTTTTTTTTTTTTTTTTTTGTCTCTACCGCCATTTTGTATTACGGCCGCGATTTTGAATTTATAAAAACAAACCTAGCCTATAACCATCGGACGGTTAAGACGAATCGATAGAGACCCAATTCATTAAAATCTATCCAGTCGTTGGTATGTTCCGAGGGTATAAAGAAATCCACATACCCCGATACACGTGAAACACATAACCCTACACTGTTAAAAATTTCTGTAAAAACACAGAAAAAAGCGAGACTCTCTGTAAATTTACACTAGTTCTTAGTTAAATTCATTCGCTTGAGTTTCTTGATCCCCATTTTACAGACATTTATTTCCCTTATCTTATATCTAATTCCCTGTAGGGATTTCCATGTCTTTATTTAAAAGATATTTTTATCTTTGTTAAAACTTATAATTCAAAATACACTCTTTTAAAATTCTTTTCCAATGTTATTAGACATTTTAAAGAAAAAATTTAGTTTAAAAATTGTTTTTTAACCATTTGGAAAAATGGTTATTGTTCTCGTCAGGATGGGAAATCAAAAGTATATCTGAAGGTTTTCATTGGTTTAATCCGCAATTTATTCGTTTTCTGATTGGTCTATACAGTAATCTGTATTTCCCTTTAATTTCAACAACGATGAATACTTTCTGTTGCCACTATGACAAAAAAGTAATAAAAACTACAAAAAAAATTAATAACTCAGAAACAAATTGAGATACAGCTTTCAAACAAATTGCATTTAAAAGTAGATTTTTTTCTCTATCCGACGGTGTAAAAATTAATATAGTCGGATGTTTAGAAGTTTAAGAATGAAATTTCATTTAAAATGGGCCGTCAGATTTCTTGGAAATCTGACGATGGAAAAGCCTTTTCCCGAACAGCCAATGAAATGCTTGGATATTTACGTAAGTTTCAGGTGGATAATACTTAAGTTTCATGAAATATGACGGGTCGCAGGTGATATTTTTGGCTTGCAATTTTTACATGTTTTCCAAATGGTCATTGTAATTTGATAAATTGCTTTTTTTTTTTTTTTTTTTTTTAAATTTAGAATAAATTAGAAAAAGAAAAATCCTCTCCTCGGAGTTAGTGGGGATTTTTATCGACAATCACTTTGCAGTTGTTCCCTTCACCATATATCAGAAACTTGGCAAGATTAAAAGTAAATTGCATAGTATTATTTCAAAGCTGTTATTATCATTACAATGCTATTATTATCTAGGCACACGGCAGTGTGTCAGCCAAGTTCGCCTGACATACTAGTGTGTTATATTACACGAACCATTTCGAGCTGTTTTCGCCAAATTTCGACACTCTACAACTGAAAATCTATTTGACCTACGTACTTGTAATACAAAGTACGTAGTAAGACCCCCCTAATTACCCAAAATCCAAAATTTTATAAATAATGCATAATTAGTTTTCGAGATAATGACATTTGAAAATGCCTGATAATCGATAATTTTATCACTGACTGACTCACTCATCAAAAAGATCTCATATATCTACTACACCTAATGACTTCAATTTTGGTGCGAAGTTCGTTTACACTATAAAACTAAGGAATCGAAAAAAAAAATTGTGAAAATCGATTAATTACCCACTTAGGGGGTGTCCATTTTTACTTTAGCATTACGTCTATTAGGCGAAATTTTAATTTGCCAAAAAAAGCGCCAAATGTAAAATCCGGTCTGACCATGCAGCAAAATCACCTGAATATCAGCTATTTTCCGTTAATTTCAGATAATTAATTTTTTGAATAATGGTGCATAAAATTTAAACCTTGTGAAAAAACAAAAAAATCTTGAAAGAAAAAATGTCGAAATACACATATATTTTGAGGCATCCGCAGTTGAAATTCGTATTAAAAATGTAAACAAAAGAGAGTCATTCCTATGATTCAAATAAATATTGATCATGGATGTGTGATCACCATGGGTCTAGGCTGTCTAGCTGTGAACACCCGACTTTCGCTTTTTTTTTTTTTTTTTTTTTTTTTTTTTTTTTACTATTTCTTGCATCGCTTCCAATATCAATTTTTCGATTAGTCATAATTTAATCATAAAAATTGGTTAACGTAAAATCTAAAATGATAAATTTCAAATAAAGTAATCATTTCAAAATTCCATAAATAATTACTTAAAGAAATGAACAAACTCTTGCAAACTAAAATCAAATGGAATAAACAGAACATGTAAAATTTAATTGAGCAAACACATTTGAAAGCTCGTTATTTTATTTTAGTTTAATTTTATTTTGATTTTAGTGGCTGCTTTCATGGTACCACGCCCTGAAATACACCAGTGTTCTTTCTATCGGTGAAAATGACGTCAGTTTAAAAGAAAACTTTAAATATTAAAACAAAATTAGAATGTAGTACTGAAATATTTGAATTTGGAATAATAAATGACGCTTCCGCCTCTGAAAGTGCCGACTATTGCTTATTGGACTCGGTAGCCGCACATCCATCATCAATATTTATTTGAATCATAAGGAGGATTCTTTTATTTACATTTTTGAATAATTACTGTCTGTTACTTTCAAGTTTATATGCTGTGTGTCAAATAAATGTTATAATTAAGCAAAAGGTGCATTAGCATGTTGTTTTTAATTACAGTTTGAGCCAATACCTTCTTTCACCAGACTACAAATCTGCATTAGTATGAGCTAAAAGTTAGGCGGATTTTCTTGTTAGTGCTTGTTTAAATTTTATACTATTTGTTTGATATTATTTGGATATCTTCGTCATTTTATTTGTAAATGTGAATCGGACTGTCGATTTATATGTTAATCAGTCTGTAATGGTAAAACATAAAATTATTGGCATGCCAGGCGATGGAATTTACCTGTTCCACACTATAGATTTTTCTTTGCACGATTAGCTGGATAATCAAAGATCAAATCAAATTAGATTAGCAATTACGGATTATGTTTTTCTAAGTGGAAAAATTTTTGGAACAGATGTTATGTATTCCAGATGTTATATATTCCCATCTTGGATTTTTTCTTGGCGTGAAAACCCCTTTCCGCCAAGTAAATATCGCCAAGACGATTTATGCGCATGTTAGGCTTAATGAGGTTGCCAGAACACGTCACTCGACGGGGTTGCCTTTTCTATAAATGCCAACAAAACATTGACGAGAAATCCAAGATGGCGGCCGCAGAAATATATAACATCTTAGCGAAATTTTTCTCTACTGACGAGTAATGAAAACGGCGAGACATCCAATTTGAAAATGGATTATTGTGGAAGTATCACTCAATTGTCTACATTTGGAGGTGCTTTTCAATTAAAAGCAGTCGCACATTCGTATTACATTAAGATTGAAGTTTATCAATATCAAGATGGTATCCTGCTTACTTTTCACAGGAAAGCTCTATAGTGGAATATAACGGATTGAGAAGTTTATACCGGCTAGATTTTTTCAAAAATGACAATAAATAGCTTGTTAAAAATTGTACCGGCCGCAAATGGGTTATGCGCTCAAACATTTTATCTATACTAGAAAACATAGAAAATTAAGAAGATGAAAAGAAACATCGTAAACGTCGAAAAAAAATATGTGAATCGTTAGTATAAAAAAATATTAGCAGACGAGTGTTATATTTCACGAACCATTTTGAGCTGTTTTCACCAATTTCCTAATGAAAATCTACTTGACCTACATGGTTGTACACGTCTGTACTGTTTTATTGACAGTCCAAAATAAAAAATAAAAAATTTAAAAATAAATGTCTTCTTTTGACTTGTGTAAATACTGTCAATATGATTATTGTTGTTTCAGAAACAATAAAAATTTCAAATCAATGAATTTCGTTTCAAAACATGCATTATATAGCAGTATTAAAATATAGATTTCTGCCGCAAATTGACAGCCAGATACTTTGTTGTAGGAAATTTAAATTAAAATTGAACTTTGCTTGGTGAATAAAATTGTCATATGTGAACACATTAAAAAACATTTAGAAAAATGTTTAAGTATATTGTAACTTTACAAAAAGTAATGATAACAAAAACATAACTGTGAAAAAAGGGAGATAAGTTCCGAAAAAAAAGAAGAAAAAACTGCCAAGAAAAGAAGAGATATGTAAGTGGGTGCCAAGTTCAAATAAAATTCACTCAAACGTTTCTACTGAAGTATTATCGCATAGTTTTAATTATTTAAAAATAAAAATTATTGATAGCATATTAATAATAAATCTAGAACTTGGCAAGTTTTTGATAAATGTTATGCCTATCATTGTCTTAATAAAATGATGATGATAATATTAATAACAATGTCATTATAATAATTTTCAATACTATCTATATTATAAAGGGCAAACATATCTGTGCGTAACGCATACGTCATTTTGCGAATGGCAACACTTTGAAATTTGAAATAAAATTTTGGTTTCGCAATTTTCTCTACTGCAAATTTTTAAACTTCTAAACATCGCACATTTTAAAATTTCACACCGTCGTATAAGGAAAAACATTCTCTTTTAAATGCAATTTGTTTGAAAGCTGTATCTCAATTTATTTTTGAGATATTAATATTTTTTTTTTTAGTTTTTAATACCATTTTTCTTATTGTGGCAACAGAAGTTCCCAATTTCTATTAAAAGGCATTGAATGTAAACGGAAAATAGTCGAAAATAGGTGATGCTGTATCTTTTTGTTGCCATTTTTTCAGAAAATCTGAAAAAAAAAAGTTGAAATTAAAATATGGGCTATATCAAGAATATTGTCTGTTATTCCGTGGTAATGACGTCATATGCATACTTTTCTATAGACGAAGTTTAAGACTCTATTGTAAAAGTGGATTTCTTTAGCGGATGCAAATTACGTCATTTTATAAAAAAGCGTGTATTTTAATTTTTAAACCTGAATTATGTTTTGTAGAAGTGCGTCATTTTCACAGCCCAGCTGCTTTGAAATTCTTCACAGGTGAAAATGCTTCACTTTTGAAAATAATGTAATCGAAATCACACACTGATAAAATGCAATGTTTTACAAAAATTTAGAGTGTCTTTATAGAAGAGAGGTGACATGCAAATAATAGCTATTTATATTACAAAAATTGATTATTCTCACCTGGATGGATTTGCTTCGCCGAGTTAGACAAGCAAACAAATAATTCGTGGTTTAAAATAATTTCATGTTCTTGAAGTATTTGTCCAAAATTCTCTCGAATAATAAAATTTTATTGCTATTCTTTAAGACATTCTACTATAATTTTATCAAAATAACATAATTTGCTTAATTTAATTTTTCCTAATTTTATATAATCTAAATATTTAAAACACAAGTGTGTTCTTTAGTCATCTGCCCTGAGCTTTCTGCTGAATCAAATTTACTAATGAATTTTTTAATTGATAGCTGTTCATTTTGTGTGCCCGCCTTATCTGTTTTTTTTTTTTTTTAACATCCCATTATTATATTTTTATTTTATTTTAAAAGTATTCTATGAAACTTCTTCAAAATGATGGTAATCAGATAGCTTTCATTATTGCAGAGAAGAGAGAAATAATGAGGTCTATTTAACTTTATTCATCTGATTATCTGATAAAATTTCAAAATTTTTGATAAAAATTGTTGTACAGTGAAACCCCGATTTTACGTCCCCCGAATCTACGTTTTTCCCGCATTATACGTTTTTTTCATCAGGTCCCAGTTTTTCCGTATAATTGTAATGTTAATGTAACCCGGATCGTAAGTTTGTTATTTATGGAATTTCCCGCATTTTACTTTCTCTCTGGAAAGTAAAAAAAGAAAAAAATGTTCTAAAATAAGCAATATTGTTTCCTTTTGTGTTTTTTTTAAGTTAATCGACGTTGTTGAAAGTTATGCAATCTATGAAAGCAGAAACGCATTGTGCCCCCCCCCCCTCCTTTGTTGAACACCTGTTGTCGCGGACTGCTTCTTCCCCCCTCCCCCCACCCCGGATAGCTGGCGGGGGAGCAAAGTAAAGAAACAACACACTTTATTGGTGTAGGAATGAGATGGGCAGGAGAAAAGGCACTCTTGTTGCCAATCAGATGATGTGGCTCATTTCTTTCGTCGGGTTAGGGAAAGAGGTCCTTACCCTTCTTCACGTTTTCAAATTCAGTTGCTGTTTAGCACGCGGTGGTCGCATTTCTAACCTTTTTGTGCCAAAATGACGAGTAAAAAACGCAAAAAATTTTCTGTTGCTGAGAAAGCCGAAATTGTTAAACAATTTGATGAATTCCATGGAACCAAAGTAGCGTTCGCTCAATTGCACGGAATTCCCATGACAACTCTGCAATCCATGCTACAGGAAAAAGAATGCATTGAAGAAAACATCGAGAAAGTGGGAGAAAAAAATGCCAAGAAACGGAGAACATTGAAAAAATCGCCATACGACGAGCTGGAAGGTATCTTATTAAAGGGGTTTAAAGAAGCGCGTGCCGTGAATGTACCTGTAAATGGCACGATACTAAGAGAAAAAGCTCTAGAAATCGCTAGGCTTGGTAGTTTGAAAGATTTCTCAGCTTCAAATGGCTGGATTGACCGAATAAAAAAAAGACGTAATCTTGTGTATAGATTGCTTTCGGGAGAATAATTAAGTGCTAATGAAGCTACAATAGAAGATTGGAAGAAAAATCTACCAAATTTGATCAAAGGATACAAGCCAAAGGACATAGTCAAATGCGGATGAAACCGGACTTTTCTTTAACCTCTTACCGGATAAAAGTTATGTTGCTAAAGGAAACTCCTGTCATGGAGGGAAGATGTCTAAATTGCGTCTTACGGTTTTACTGTGCTGTAATTCTGATGGAAGTGAGAAGCAGAAGCTGACGCCTCTTGTTGTTGGAAAGTCGCGCAACATACGATGCTTCAAAACCGTGAGAAGTTATCCGACAAAGTACGAAGCAAACAAAAATGCGTGGATAACCAAACCCCTTTTCGAAGACTTTTTGCGCAAATTAAACAAAAAAATGGAGTTGCAAAATCGTAAAATAATTTTGTTCATTGATCAATGCAGTGCACATCCGGTTTTGCAACTGTCCAATGTGCATGTCGAGTTTTTTCCGGCAAATTGCAGCCTTGTGATCTCGGCATTATTCGATCTTTCAAGGTTTTTTATTGAAAGCAGCTTGTCTGCAAAGCTGTAGCTGAAATAGAAAATGGAAACCTAAATGACGCCTGCAAGTTAAAGTTAAGTGTTCTAGAGGCTATGCATTTTATTTCTGCGTCGGTCGTGGAGAAACGTTACACAACTGTGCATTTCCCATTGTTTTGAAGAAAGCAGATTCGTAGCATCTAATGAGCCGAGAACAGATGAGGAATCAGCTGCAGTACACTCGGAGAATGATAACGAAACAGTTATCTATGATTTCGACGATCACATCCCGGAAAATTTAGCAACATGTGAAGCTGAAAGAGCTACTGCTCCATCCGTAGCCGACGTTATGGACTTTTCGTCCACCGATGAAGATGAAGAAGAAGAAACAGAAGCACAGCCTGTCCCTTCTTTCAATATTGCACTGAAGAGCTTACAAACAGTGAAAGACTACTTTCTTTCTCATAAAGACCAGGAAAAAACTTGCAAAGTATTTCAATCCTGAAGATGCTGCATTCACTTTGAACTCAATGACTAAAAAACAATCCACTATTACGGACTATTTTCAACCTAAACGCCAGGATTCGCAATTAAATGTGTTAGTAAAATGATCTTAAAATGGTATGTATAATAATGTTTTTTTCGTAAAATATAGATTGTAATACCTTCTGAGAGAGTCATCTTTACTACCTTTGTTTATTTTCTACGATTTTTTGCGTTCTATGTATTTCCCGTATTTTACGTTTTTCCAGCATTTTACGTTTTTTTACTCAGTCCCTTGAGAAACGTAAAATCGGGGTTTCACTGTATAGGGTTTAGTGGCGCAAAATCCCATTTAGGATATAATATTTTGAACGGAAAATGACGTACTGCTTTTGAAAACACGCATTTTTCCTCATAAATTTTCTATATTGTTTTTCCTTCTGCATGTGTATTGATACAAAGCTTCAGACACTAAGCGAAATGCTTAATTAAGTGAAAATGAAGTCATTTTTAAAAGAAAACGATCATTTTCTTAGATAAAACTAAACATTTTAACACAAATGTGTCTCAAACACATAAATTACGGAAATTTTTACTCTCCGGAATTGAGATTAGAATCTCAAATAAAGGGTGCGTCTGTTCACATAAAAGATGTTGCTGACAATCGTGACTGCAAGTTTTGAGTTAAAATTATTTTTAAATGATCAAACAAAATACAATCTTTTTTAAATGATGAATATGGATATGAGAAGTGCGTATGCAAATTTTGAGAAGATGGAAATTGCGGTTTTTCATTCCGGAATACCAAGCATAAGAGCCTCAGTCAATAACCACATCCTAATAACTGATCTTTATTATATTTTACTGATTAAGTATCCATATTATAAAGAACAAACGTATATGTGAGTAACGCTGACGTCATTTTGCGAATGGCAACACTTCACGATCAAATTTCGGTCTTGAAATTTTCGCTACTGCAATTTTTTAATCTTCTGACCATCGTACATTTTCAATTTTCGTCGCCTAGGAAAAAAATTTACTTTCAAATGCAATTTGCTTAAAAACTGTATCTTAATTGACTGATGTATTATATTTTCTAAAATAATTTTTAAGCATGATGTTTTTTAAGTTTATCTTATCACGTGCCGGCTTCAATACATAATAATATTAAACATTTTGCACATAAAGCAACAAACATTTTTCAGCATTTGTTTCTGACTATTTTTGCATAACGAAATTAATACTTCCTTTATAAAAAAAATAAGATAATAATAATAAAAAAACCACCAATCTAACATATTTGTGAAAGACAAATTAACGAAATTAATACTTCTTTGATAAACAAATAAAAGAATAATATTGTAAAAACACAAATCTAACATATTTGTAATCGTACAATTTAAATTTTTAGATCACCAAATAGGATTTTCTTTTTCAAATGGGATTTGTTTACAAAGTTCGTTTGCCCTTAAAACAAAATAAAGAGTTCTTCATTTTCTTACGGCTAATATCCATTAAAAAAAACTTCCCTATGAATAATTAAATAAAATAATGTAAATAAAACACAAATTTAACAGACATGTATAAGCTCTGAAATTATCAGAATATAAAAGGATGCCATAAGTAGCAAAATCTTGGTCAAACAACTCTTAGCATGCGGCTAATAAGAAAATATCGTTTTTGATAAATTTAAAAAATTTATTTGATGGTATAATTCGTATTTTCCATATGAAAAATGCTTTTTTAATGTAAGTGGGGTATCTAGAAAATTTACTGCATATAAAAAAAAAATATTAGTTTTCAATTGAAAAAAATGTTTTTACCCATATTGTTTAACCCGGGAAGCCCGGGTACGATTCCCTAGTTATTATAATAAACAAATGAGTCATGCTAAAGATTTGATAAACAAATACATACACAGATACTCCTTCCGCTCGTCTTTGATTATCACTCTAGCGATTTTCCCTAAAACTCATTACAAATACAAACACACTAATGCCTGACAGAGAGGCAGATCCATTTACGCTTGTCCTTGGTCATCGGTCTAGAAACTCCATCCCTTTCAGGATCCTCAATACACTCAAATTAAGGCCTCCAAACATGAAATATCAAGTTTTGATATAATAATGCCATTAATAAAAATAAATAATTCGTATGTAAAAACTTGCCAAGTTCTAGATTTGTTATTAATATACTATCAATAATTTTTATTTTTAAACAATTAAAACTATGCGATAATACTTCAGTAGATAAGTTTGAGTGAATTTTATTTGAACTTGGCACCCACTTACATATCACTTCTTTTCTTGGCAGTTTTTTCTACTTTTTTTACGGAACTTGGCTCCCATTTTTCACAGTTATGTTTTTGTTAGATTATTATTTCATTGGTAAATAACGTCATAAGATTAAGGGGTCATAAAAAATATATTAATCTTTTAGAAACATATTACACACAATGAATAAAATAATGAAAACGTAAAAAATCACTTTTAAATAATAAAGTATATTTATTCTGTTTATTTTCCTCTTATTTCTTACTAAACAATTCTTTTAAAAATATTAGCACATTAAAAAATAAATAGTATGCGACAATTTCGGAAGATTCTCAAAAACATTATTGTTGTAAAAAATGAATTAGATTCATTTTTTTTTGTATTACTTAAACTAGTTAAAAAATTAAAATTGGTTAAAAACTATAATAGGTATTATGTATCGGTCTAAAATAAATTAAAATAAACCGTTTACGAATTTTCTAACGAATATATTTAAAGCGAAATCTTTGAAAAGCACAATAGATTTATCCCCGCTGAATCATAAAAGACATACTTTGTGTTAAATGACAACAACTCCTATAACCCAGTCAGTAAGGTGTTCCTCTGCTATCTGGAAGGCCCCGGATCATACCTCAGGACGGCGAGTATCAAGTTTGTGCCGTGTCCTAAGAAGGCGGTAGCGATGGTCGAGGGTGTTAACTTCGAAGGCTTAACAATTTATATTCTCTTAGAATATGATAACATGAAATTTATTTTATACAATAAAAGATATTCTGGAGTAATGATAAGTCGCTATGTACACAACAATGTAAATTTTGTTGAACAAAGTTTATTAATCAGAAATAGTGTCTATGAGAAGGTGGCAGCTAGTCTATTAAGTCCACAGGCATTGCATCACTTGAACGGAAAACGCTGGTCTTGTCTCCGAGATAAAGATCTCCTTTTTCCCCGACGGCACCCTGGTGCCCTGTCGCCGCTGATTCGGGTATCATTCCCCGGTACTAGGGATCGTAAAGTCCGGCCCTTTCGGCCTTCAAAATCTTCCACTCCAAAAGTCGCTCTTCCAACTCCAGCCAAAATCTAATCTCCTCCTCATCCTCCTCTCGTCTATATATCTCAATTATCTTCCTCTAAAAACAATAGTGAGTTTCTCAGCCACTAACTGTCCGTTCTTTTCAAGAACCTCCCAGGGAATCTTTTTTGCTCTCCCCTGAATGGACACCTTAAGAAACTCCTCTTTTTTGCACACGCACTCTCTAAACATCTGTTCATGTGAGAAGGTCTGAGAGATATTTTCTCACGCTAAAGTTCACAAGAGTTCCGCCTGTTTTTTTGCATTAGCAAACTGTCACCGATTGTCAAATGTCCAAGATTGATGGTGACTGAGTATTTTACTTCATCTTGCCGTGCGTCTTAGTGGACTTTAATATATTTTTACTCTGTTTTAGAAATGCATTAGTTCTTTCTATATGGTGAATCTGATATAGTTCAGATCTTTACAACCACCCCCCCCCTCCTTTTAAAAGAATATTTTGGCCGCAGGACGAAATATTCTGGAAGAGAGAAAGGTGACTCAAAATTTATATGAATGGCTCACATGCAAAAAAAGAAAAAAAGAAAAAACTTTATTTGCCTGCCTGCCCCTCCGCAAAAAAGTATTCATTATACACTCTGTATAATATTTTACACTTTATTCTATTTCAAACACTTCACACTGTATTATATTGTCAAACATTAAAAGGAATGATAACGTCCTATATACAATTTTTTTTCCCAAAATTACTCTGCCCTACTCAAAAAATCTACATGCATGATGTCTTTTCCTGGTCTATGTTGAATGGCATACTGGTATGGTTGCAAGGTCAGTGCCCACCTTAAAAGCCTCGGATTATTTCCTGCATTGTTCTTTAAAAATGTTAAAGGGCTGTGATCTGTTTCTATGAAGAATTTTTGTCCGTCGATATAATGACGTAATTTTTTATAGCAAAGATTATCGCCGCGCACTCTCTCTCTGTTGCACTGAATTTTTTTTTAGTTTCACTGACTTTTCTGCTTAGGTATATGATGGGATGCTCTTCTGAATTTATTCTCTGTGCGAGGACGACCCCTACTCCGAAATTTGAAGCATCCGTTTGTATTATAAATTCTGCCTCATAATTTGGTGCGTACAGAATGGGCTCCGCCGTGAGTTTCTCTTTCAGCGTTTGAAACGCACTTTCCATTTCTTCGTCTCATGTTATTTTTTCCCTTTTATTTTTTCCTTTTAATGCTCTTGTGAGCGGTTCTACGATAGTCGCGTAATTTTGGATATATCTAGCGTAATACCCGGCCATACCTAAACATCTGCGGATTTCGGTTTTCGACTTGGGGGGTGCCAATTCCGTGATTGCTTTAATTTTTGCCTCCCCTAGCCTCCTTTGTCCTTCCCCCACAATATGCCCTAGGTACTTAACTGTTCGTTGCGCAAATTTACATTTTGAAATTTTTACTGTCAAATTTGCGTCCTTAATTCTGGATAGCACCTCCCGAATGTGTTCTAAATGGGCTTCCCATGTTTCTGAAAAAATCGCCATGTCATCCAGATACGGCAGGCAGAAATCTTCTAGTCCCTTTAACAATTTTGCCATAAATTTGGAGAATCTGTACGAAGCGTTGACTAAACCAAAAGGTAATCTTAAAGGCAAGTATGTTGCTTTATTTGTTACGAATGCTGCGTATTTTTGGGCCCGCGGGGTCATTGGGATTTGCCAATAGCCTTTTGTTAAATCCAATACCGTTATGTACTTTGCCGCCGCCACACGCTCCACTCTCTCTTCGATATTAGGCGAGAGGTAATACTCTATTTTAGTAATTGCATTAAGCCGACGAAAGTCTACACATGGGCGTGGCTCCTTACCGGCTGATTCCACTAGAATTAAGGGCGAATAATAGTCTGACTCCCCTTCCTTTATAATATTAAGTTCGAGCATCCTTTTAATTTCTTTCTCTAAAATTTCTTCTTGTCTGCGAAACATTCTATACGGTCTGATTCTAACTGGTTTGTCACTAATTACCTCGATATCGTGCTCCTCCATGTCTGTCGCCCCCGGGTTATTTGAGAAAACCTCCCTGAACTCCCCCAGTAGGATTTCTAATTCCCGTAATTGCTCATTATTGCACCTATCCGTCTGATTGCTATCTTTTACAATTTCCTCGAAATTGTAGTTATTGGGCTCATCTAGTGGAAAAGCTATTTCCAAGTCGTGCTGATACTCTTCCCCGTCGCATAAGTGCGCCAGAATATTTATTTTTTCCACCCGTTGTATGTACGGTTTCATTAGGTTTACGTGGAAAACTTGCTCTTTCGCGCGCCTCCCCGGAACCTCTACTACATAATTTGTCTCTGAATTTTTTTCTTTTATTTGTCCAGGACCTATCCAGCGGGCTGCCATTTTATGCGGTTTTTGCGTCGCTAGTACTAGAACTTGATTCCCGGGTTGAAAATCGCGTACAATCGTTTGTTTATCATATCGTGTTTTCCTTTTTTCTCTATTTTCTAGCAGATTTTGCTCCGCTAATTCTTGGCATCTTTTCAGTCTGTTCATGAGCTCGAAGACGTATTCTGTTACTACTTCTGGCTCCTTGTTCTCCCCTGTCCATTGTTCGAATAAAAGTGTCTCAGGCGTCCTGAGGTTTTTGCCGAAAACTAACTCTGCTGGGCTGAACCCAGTGGAATCGCTGATTGCATTGCGTATCGCCAATAATGCGTGCGGCAGGTTTTCTTCCCAATCTGTCCCGCTTTCCAGGCACATTACTTTTAATAATCTCTTAATCGTACGGTGCAGGCGCTCAACGTTATTTTCCTTCGGATTGCAAACGCTGGAATGACGCAGATTGATCCCAAATTTCTCTAAGAAAGCCGTTGTTAAGTTTGACGTAAACGATTTTCCTAAGTCTGTCTGTACCTCTCTAGCATAACCTATCCTACTAAAAATCTGCATAAGTGCTTGTACCACTGTTTCCGATGACATGTCTTCTATCGGAATCGCCTCTGGATATTTCGAGAAAACACATAACGCTGTCAACATATATTTATTTCCCCGTTTTGATTTAGTTAAAGGGCCTACCAGGTCGATTGAAAGTTTTGAGAATACCTCTGGGATTACAGGTACCCTCGCCAAAGGAGCCTTTTTTGTTTCGCCCGATTTTCCCACTAACTGACAAGGCGTACAGGATTTTACGCAAAGCTGTGTTTCTTTGATAACATTTGGCCAGAAGAAGTATCGTAGTAATTTATCTTTTGTTTTTTTTTCTCCCAAATGCGCCGCACTGCTCTCGTGACAGGCGCTCAAAATTGCCTTTCTGAATTTTGCAGGAACCACGATTTGTTCTCTCTCCGAACCCATGTGGTCTTTAACCCTTCTAATAACAATGGAGTTTTTGTACTCAAAAAAGGATTTCTTTTCACGCGCTTTTTGTCTGATTATCTCAAGCGACTTGTCTTCATTCTGCGCAGTTTCGAAATCTTTCCTTTCTATTTTGCTCAATAAAAAGATCTCGCCTTGGACGAGCGGTGGTAAGGAGATCGACTTCTCCCCTTCGCTCCCCTCTAACTCGCCGTCTGTCGTCGTAGTCTCCGGACTAATCTCCCGTGATTGACTGACCCCTTGACCGCACGGCTCCAAATTTCGATTGTTATTGGTTGCGCTTTCTTTGGTCAGCTCTTTAGCTTGACCGCGTGTTGTTACTGCGTGTAATGTTTGAGGTTTCAATGCGTTTCCTGAATCGATAAGATTTTGAGTTAAATTGCCCAAGATATAATAATTAATGTCTGATTCTTCGTTCGTGACGATGGCTTTGGTCTTAATTAACCTTTTATCTGGTAATTCGAGCGTAACTTCGGCTATGGGAAGGCAACGAAGATCATTGAACAAGGGCTGTTTTACCCAGCTCACGTTCCCATTGAATTGGCTATTTTTAACCAAGCTTCCAGGGCATACATCCGCCATGCTTCCCGTGTCACGTAACATTGTAATTTCTACTCCATTTATCTTTCCCTTCCTTAAATATGGTTCGAAACCTTCTTCTAAGTCCGGCTCTCTGCTAATATGGAGGATCGTTTTATGCGGGGTTTCCCTTTTTTTAGCTCCGGGCAGTTGCGCTTCCAGTGCCCCCCACCGCAAACAAAGCACGTATCTTTCTTTGTTTTTTCGAAGGCTTTTTGTTTTTCCCTATCATCGCTTTTCTCCCGCCAATTAGATTTAGGACCGGGATTTTTCCTCGGGTCCCTTTCCTCGTAATTTGGGCGATTGGACCATTTTTCGCTGTCTTTTTCCGCATATCTCGGTTTCTCGAATCTTTTTTCCACGGGGGGTCTGGCATAGCCTTTCCAGGACGTCGCGCCCTTTATTGCTTCATACCCGTCCAAATCTTTTGCGAGTTTGTCTGGTTTTTTATACTCTGCCCACGAATCGATAAAATGATTTTTAGTTTCGATCGGCTCTCTTCGTTTAATTTGTTCCGTAATAAGCAGGTCTTTTAGCTCCTCTAAGGTTTTGATGCCCAACCTATCTAGCCACCCATCTTGAAAACTATTTAATTCGAAGATTACGTCTTTCCATGGGGTGTTTGTATTTTTTTGATGCCCCATTAATTTTAAACGATAGGCTTCTGCTGTTAACCTATATCGTTCTAAGAGAATTTTTTTCATGTGAGCAAAATTGTCCATGCTATCAGACGGTTCTCGTAAAATTAATTCCGCAATTTGTAAGGGCAATAAAGCTAAAAGATGAGTTACTAGATCATCTAACTCGATCCCCGATCTTTCTGCGTGTGTGTCTCTCAAATAAATTTAAAAATAAAGTTATGTCTGATTTGTCTGGATCGAACGAATGCAAGATAGATTTTATGTTTAATTTTGGGCCTCTATCAGAACGATTACTCTCACTTGAACTGCTTCTCTCTGTGCCTTGCGTTAATCTTAATTCTTCTAGTTTGAATTCTCTTTCTTTCTGTCTGTCTGCGCTGTCTAATTCAGCTCTTTCTAATTCTAACTGTTCCTTTTCGCGGTCTTTTTCTGCCTTTTCCGGGTCTTTTTCTGCCTTTTCGCGGTCTTTTTCCCTAGCTAAATTTTCCTCTCTATCTTGTACATACCCTGGCTTGCGTTAGCGCAAGGTCCTCGTCGTAGTTATCTGATTGCTCAATTTTTTGGATGATTATTTGTATTGTATTCCCATCCCCAAGTGCTACACCCAATTCTGCTGCTAAATTTTGTAGATCAATCTTTCTGCAATGTTTTAATGCGGTCACCCTTGTCATAATGAAGCCTTATTTTTAACACAATTTCAATAATTTACACCAATAATTTCCTCGGAGAATTTAAAACCTGTCAATTAACACTATAAAATACGTTTACATAAACAAATTTTAAATACAAATACAGGATATAAAGTATAAATTTACAATATCTGTGAAATTTTTTGGATACCTTCCCCTATTGTTAAAAATAACCAATGTGCAAGATAAATTTTTCTGTTTAAAGTCCCTATACACACAGGATAAAACACAATATATAGTAAAATCTTATAGAAATTGCACACATATATTTCGAATAAACTTTTCAAATTTTTCAAATCTGAGCACTTCTTTGCAAACCATGACCACTGTAATCAGTATACTGACCATAAATTTCTAGAAAATATCTTTATTCAGTAGTTTAACTAACATAAATTAATTTTCCTCACAATTTACATGTAATATTACACTACTTGCATCTCTAATTTAAAAAAACTGTTCCCCTGAGCCTTTTTTTTTTCGGCTCGCTACTGCAATTTCCCCTGAAAATTTTCTCCGCTTCCTTTCTTAGAAACAAAATTTTCCTTTGTATTCGTTTCGAATACAAACCAGATTTTAATCTGCTCCCTAGCTTGAGCTATCTTAAATGCCTATGAATTTGCCTCTGTTATACTTGGCTTGATGCCCTTATCTTAATGTTTACTTTACAAATTACAACAATTTTACTATCTCACAATTTTAGATCCCGAATTTAAAACATTTAAATTCTACTAAAACAAAATTTGAGAGCCATTCAAAAAAATAATGAGCCTACCTGCTCTGTTGTGTTGAGGTCTCGTCACAGTTGCTTTGGCCAGTGTGCTGCCGTTGAAGTATCAGTCACTCTCTTTGCGTCAGGGTCAGGCCTTTCCGAGGGAGTCTGTTGGTTGTCGGCTCTCTCTGTTTGGCTTTAGGTGGATCTCCTGGATGTCCCTTTGCTCTCTCCTGGGTCGCTGGACTGTTGACTCCTTCGCAGTGTTGCGGCTATGACGTTGTCCTGCTGCTCGATGCTCAGCTCTCTTTTGTTTTTAATCACAGATTGCTAACAATCTCATCTGTACTATTTCCTGCACATAAAAGTTCGTTTCGTTGGCTGCCACCAGTTGTGCCGTGTCCTAAGAAGGCGGTAGCGATGGTCGAGGGTGTTAACTTCGAAGGCTTAGCAATTTATATTATCTTAGAATATGATAACATGAAATTTATTTTATACAATAAAAGATATTCTGGAGTAATGATAAGTCGCTATGTACACAACAATGTAAATTTTGTTGAACAAAGTTTATGAATCAGAAATAGTGTCTATGAGAAGGTGGCAGCTAGTCTATTAAGTCCGCAGGCATTGCATCACTTGAACGGAAAACGCTGGTCTTGTCTCCGAGATAAAGATCTTCTTTTTCCCCGACGGCACCCTGGTGCCCTGTCGCCGCTGATTCGGGTATCATTCCCCGGTACTAGGGATCGTAAAGTCCGGCCCTTTCGGCCTTCAAAATCTTCCACTCCAAAAGTCGCTCTTCCAACTCCAGCCAAAATCTAATCTCCTCCTCATCCTCCTCTCGTCTATATATCTCAATTATCTTCCTCTAAAAACAATAGTGAGTTTCTCAGCCACTAACTGTCCGTTCTTTTCAAGAACCTCCCAGGGAATCTTTTTTGCTCTCCCCTGAATGGACACCTTAAGAAACTCCTCTTTTTTGCACACGCACTCTCTAAACATCTGTTCATGTGAGAAGGTCTGAGAGATATTTTCTCACGCTAAAGTTCACAAGAGTTCCGCCTGTTTTTTTTGCATTAGCAAACTGTCACCGATTGTCAAATGTCCAAGATTAATGGTGACTGAGTATTTTACTTCATCTTGCCGTGCGTCTTAGTGGACTTCAACATATTTTTACTCTGTTTTAGAAATGCATTAGTTCTTTCTATATGGTGAATCTGATATAGTTCAGATCTTTACAAGTTGTATAAATATTAAATGACGCAGCAGTTTAAATTTACTCGAAAAATTCAACTTCTTTGAAGCTTACTGAAAACTGAGTGATTCACGAATTTTGAAAACCAAATTAAATCATTATCATTAAAAATAAATTTACAGAGACTTGTGTATTTTTAACGACGTTAATTTACAGAGTCTACTGTAAATTTACCGTATAACTTCTCTGTAATTTTACAAGATCTCTGTTTTCCTAATCTCTGTAATTTTACGCAAGACTTAAGATAATGGATTACCCGTAGATTCTCTATAATTTCACAGAAAATTTTTTAACAGTGTACTTGGCAGTGTAAAAAAGGACAGCTTCAATTATATCGACCACCTCAGACCGAGGACCGAAGGAAAAGTGAGTTACAAAACACATTACATAGCTTACATGATTAATTTTTTAACCAGTACATTTTTTAACTTTGTTGCAATCATCCAATTAAATATAATGGGTTAAATATATTATATTAGAGCCATAAGCAGAATGTTCACTAAAAAAGTCTGTAAGTTAATTACAATGTTTATATGCTACCCAGAAAAACGTGTGAGTTTTGGTGGTTGAAATATTACAGTTGTCTCAACATATTTCACATGATACGAAAAAGAAGAAATACAGCACTTCCTGGTTCTTTAATCACTCGTGGCGAATTCTCTTTTAATGAGGTGTTATTTTCTATAGCAGATGTGGGGAGAAACATTTCATATCTTAATTAGGGGATTATAAATTGAAATATCTTTCAACATAATGCACCTTCTACGACGGAGAATACCTGAAGGTGCGCGAGGTGAACTTCAATCGGGCGATCGTTTTTCTCCGACCATAAGCATCTAAAACAAATTGAGTCGCCAAATTATCAAATAGCATTGAAATGGCGGTCATTTGAACGAAAAAGTTCATTTTTCGCATCCTTTTTATAAACATTTGCGCGATCGAAAAAATAATTAATCAATGAAAATACTTTTTGGCGGTATAAGCTCCAGCAGAAACGATTATTATTATTACTTTTTAATGAAGGAAATTGGCCGGATAGTTCTCTGGAAACATGGACGACCAGTTTAAAAAAAAATGGTTTCAAGAAAAACGAGTATTACATTAGTGTTACATTTAACAAACAAAACGGATTGTAAGGAATTGAATATCACGAAACTGCTTTAGGGCAACAATCTTGAGGGAGGCAAAAAATAAAAATTTTTAAATATCAAATTTTCAAAATTCTTAAATATCTAACCTGAAAGACTGATCAAGATTTTTGATTTTACTTTTTTTTTAAGCATCACATTTAGCTGTATATAAGCAAATAAAAAGCAGTCTTGTTATTTTATATATGAATTGTATTTGAATTTTAATTTTTCGGGGAAAAAATTTTTCAACTGTCTTTCAAAGTTTAAACAAACATGTGCTTCCAGTTTCAAACTAGCTATTGTCCGACATATTGTTTTTATTTCAATTCCTACTATTAGTTCACACTCTCCCTATATTTATTTATTTATTTATCTTGTTCTGATTTTCAATCGTTATTAAAATATTTATTATTCATCCTATCAAGTTTAAATAATTTTTTAAAACTTGTACTGGATGACAATTGATGTTAAAACAGTTTTTCAAATAGTAATTCATTAATTAATTTTTAATTAATTAATTTTAGTTTTACATGGGAGGCAAAATGGCGGCCATTGGTTATTGAAGCATTTATTGCATCTTCATATCTATAAGGGGGGACCCTGTTCTGTCGCCAAATACCGCCACGTTTGTCGCCAACTTGGCGATATATAGCCAAATTTGGCGACCAAAATGAGTCACCAATTGTGACGCCAACTTGGCGGCATCTGTAATATTTCGCCATATTCCCATAGACTTCCATTGTAAACCTACTTGCTTATAGAAAATCAACAAATTGAGATATTTTAATGCAACAAAAACTAATATTAGCTTAAGGGATTATATTAAATTTTTCTTTGATGACCTAAGTAGGAATTGACTTTAAAAACAAAATTTTTATATTACTTGTTCAATTCCTACTATTAGTTCACACTCTCCCTATATTTATTTATATATCTTGTTCAAATTTTCAGTCGTTAATAAAATACCTATTATTCATCCTATCAAGTTGAAATAATTTTTTTTTAAACTTGTACAGGATGACAATTCATGTTAATACAGATTTTTCAAATATTAATTAATTAATTAAATTTTAATTAATTAATTTTAGTTTTATAGGGGAGACAAAATGGCGGCCATTGGTTATTGAACAACATTTAATGCATCTTCATATCTATAAGGGGGACCCTGTTCTGTCGCCAAATACCGCCAAGTTTATCGCCAAATTCCCATAGACTTCCATTGTAAACCGATAGGGTTTACTTGCTTATAGAAAATCAACAAATTGAGATATTTTAATGCAACAAAAACTAATATTAGCTTAAAGGATTATATTAAATTTTTCTTTGATGACCTAAGTAGGAATTGACTTTAAAAACAAAATTTTTATATTACTTATTTATTTTTATTCGCAAATGTATTAGACTGGCAGGTGTTCTCATTAAGAAACTGTGTAATCTAACTGTTTTTTGCAGTTTTCGATAAAGACAGAAGATTTTTTGCAGAGAATGCTGTCAAATTTGGCGTTTAAAACAAGATTTCATGACGCGACAGCGTCAGAAAGCGAAAGAAACTGCCACCATGAGCCAATAACCGATTATAGCTGGTAGTAGTTATTTTCTTGGAAAATAAAAAAACTGCTAAATTACAAATCACTTCAATAATCATACCTGTACCTGCTTTTACTTTTAAGGCTGTTCTCAACTGCTCTGCTCAACAAGCGCAAAACGTTTTGACACATTTACAAGTTCATTTTTTAACGGAAAGATATAAAATTGGATAGCCTGACCATGGAAGCTATTTGGAATCGAACTGTTTTTTCCATTTTTTGATCAATAAATTACCTATCGCGTTATAAGCAATTTTGACCACGTGACTCGGCATTTTCCTCCCCTTCCTATTTTCTTCTTTCGTTCGGAAGTTTCGTTCAAAATGCCAACTTTGACAATATTTTCTGAAAAATCTATTGTGTTTACAAGAAAACGGAAAAAACAGTTCGATGACATAGTTTCTGAATAACAACACCTTCTAGTTTCATGCGTTTCCGAACAAAAATGAATTAAAACTTATGTCAGAAAGTTGAGCCTTTGGATTTGAGAACAGCCTTAAAGAGGTTGGTCACTCAGCTTCGGAGTTCTCCTCCGCAATGTTAAGTCTATGGACTTTTAATGCATTCTAATATTTAAAATATCTTCTCGGGAAATTCCTATTTTTAACATCTTTTTTCTGTGTGCTGCTCTTCTTAAAGGATGTCTCTTTTTTTCTTAGTTTCCAAAATATTTCTAAAATCTATGCGGAATTTAATATTTTATGTGTTAATAGCGGGCGAACTGTGAGTAAGATTTTAACACTTATCTATATATATAAAAGCCGTTCTCTGTGTGTATGTCCTTTATACAAATCTTTAATTTTTGACCGATTTGCACGAAACTTGCTGTACATAGGCTTTAGAACGTGGAATAGATACCTGTCACCTTTAAAAAATCATCAGACCAATATTTATCCCTTTTTTCTATCATCTTTCATAATTTAACATTATAGAAATATCTCATTTTAAATTTTCAAATTCAATAG
Source organism: Maratus speciosus (assembly GCA_963932465.1). NCBI lineage: Eukaryota > Metazoa > Arthropoda > Arachnida > Araneae > Salticidae > Maratus > Maratus speciosus. The sequence goes on from OZ010790.1 coordinate 10,924,395, forward strand.
CTTCTTTCCTGTTGCCACACATCTAAAAAACTGCTCATTAATTTAAAAAAAAAATGATAACTCGAGTACTTTGTTTTATTAGCCAATAAAAATTCAGACTCGACTGCTATATTTTTACATTTTTGAAATCGACGTCATTCTAATCAGAAAATGCACATTTTTCATATATTTCTGTAAAAACTTTAACTAAGCATGTTTTAAAATGACCTTGGAAGTACTTTATTTGAATGTTAAAAAATCTATTTTAATGAAGTCGTTTCAATATCAAGAATCAAATAAGGAAAATGATAATAGTAAAAAAAAAATCGTTTGCTAGATATGACGTCAATGTCATCAATATAATTTCAAACTGGCTCTAAAAACTGGATGCTACAATTTATTCCCTATTTCTTTGTAATCTTTAATTATATCACTTAGATAAATGTTTTAATACCTGAAATGCAGTGATAACATTCTACGATTTGTATCGAATACGGTTATATAAAATACGATTTTTGTACGATTTATATTAAATAGAAATTATAGCTACTATGTTTTAGGGTAAGCTTTTTTTTTCTTTTTTAAACAAAATTTCATGACTGACAGACTTTTTTGTTTAGACGTTGAAATAATGGGATGCATGATGTTTAGAGATCAAATTGCAGTAAAAGCGTAATTTATGGTACGGTTAGGTTGTTGCCACCAACAATATGGTGCTAGGCGTTACTCATAGATATATCTTTTCTTCATAATATTGCATTAATAGCAAACGGATATATCTTTCTGAATTGGGTTACAGGTATATTTAAAAATATATCCGTGATTGAAAATTAATTTAAAATGGATAAACAATCCGTAAATTGAGATAAGCTTTTCAGAAAAAAAAAAAAAAAAAAAAAAATACTGAAAGTACTTTTTATATACATTACTACATTACATTATATACATTATTATAGTATATACATTAGAATATACATTATTATAGTATAGTTAATAGTAGACGCAATTAAAACTATTTTACTTATATTTCTTATCGGTCTTTTAACGATTCGTGGACGGTAATGCACCAATCTCAGTTATTGTCACTGCCGTATTATTTCATTTTAATGTATTTTACCCGGGTGGACCATTATTATTGACACGAGCGAAGCCGGGTAGATCTGCTAGTGTAAAATAAAGTCTATACTTTAGAAGTATTTTGAGAACTAAGAAAAAAAGAGATCTTTTAGGAAGTGTACACAAAAAATAGAAGTTAAAAATATTGATTTCCCGAGGAGATATTTTAAACAGACGAATGCATCAAATGCCTATAGACTTTACATTACGGAGGAAAATTCCGAATCTGAGTGACCAGCCCCCTTAAGAATGAGTCCTCTCAAGTTCCTTGTTCCACAAGCGCGAAACTTTCTGACACATTTGTTGACTCGTTTTTAAATGTAAAAGCACAAAATTGGCAGGCCTGACTATTGAAGCGATTTAGAATCGAAGTGATTTTACCATTTTTTGATAACTAAATTACTTATCAAGTTATACGGGAATTTGGTCACGTGACAACAGGTTTTTCTCCTTTCTCTGACTGTTTTTTTTTCTCCTTTCGTTCGAAAATTTGGTTCAAAACGCCATCTTTGATAGTATTTTCGGAAAGGTCTTTTGCGTTTACCAAAAAATGGAAAAAGTATTCCAATTACCGTATTTTATGGAAGAAACGCCGCACCCGTCGTAAGCACCGCACCCCTCAAAATTGGTCTAAATAAGCTTTAAAATATCGTAAACGCCGCACCTGTGGGAACGGTCTACTTTTGTCGACAGTGTCTCATTGACCTAACTTTAATCAAAGTTTCCTGAACAGTGTAGGGTGCCTCATTTTTAATAATTTAGGATTCTAAAATTTTATTTAAAATAATTAATTTCAGGTTTTAAATATTTTTGTGTAATTTCTTTAATTAAGGAGACGTTAATTGGCATTAAAGCCATCCAGAGCGCGGGACGCGGGCCCTCTCCTTAGGCGCTCCACATTTTTTTAAGTGGCCGTCGCAACTTAGCACGCTTTTTACGCCTCATGCACTTTAGCCCTTTTTTAGCTTCTACTCGAAACCCCCAAACTCTGAGTTGTCAATATCTGAATGGAAGAGTAGTAAATTTTCTTTGTCCACCTGTATGGTTCAATATCATCATCCGAAATGTCACAGTTTTCAAAATCGGTAAAGTCAGAAAGTTTCGTGTTGTTGAGCAGGGGACTTGACAGCAGTCTTACAATAATATATAATCATGGGATTAATGAATTTTTATGCTATCCCAATTTTACACGAGCAAAAAAAAAAAAAAATAAATAAATAAAAATAATAATAATAATAATAATAATAATCGTAAATGCCGCACTTGACAAAAAAATAACTTTCAAACTCGTAAATGCCACGGCGTTTCTTCCATAAAATACGGTACATAGTTTCGGACTAACAACATCGGCCAATTCCATGCCTTTCCGAACAAAAATAAATTAAAAAATGTGTCATAAATTTGCTCTTTTGTATTTGAGAATAGCCTTAAATGTGTCAGAAAGATTTGAGTTGTTAAGCGGAGAAATAAGGCCTCTTTTTCAAAAATAATATTTTCGCATCTTTTTAAAACACAATCATTTTTCATTCCAAACAAAATCAACCCGAATCACACATTTTTATACCTAAAAAAAACAATGTACGAAATCTTCCAAATCTGCAAAGCGGCTGACCCCTTTTTTTTTCTACGGTCGCGTCGCCGAGAAAAATTCATAGTTTTATATTCTCTTCAACAAAAGAGCTAAATACGATAAGCTAATAGACTTCATTCAATACACATCCTAATACACACCCCTCCCCCTTACGGGGGAAAAAATGAAAAAACAAACCGAATAACAATAAAGCAAGCTAAAAGCCTGATCTAAAGATACAGACACCTTCTTTAACACGAAAACCGGTCGCGGGCGCTAAAAAACGATGCATGTTCATTATCGGGGTTTTCTTCAGTTGAGACCGCAGAGATCTGAGATGAGAATCGGAGATAGAGCAAATATTAAAGAGAACTCTCTCTCTCTCTCTGCGCAATGAATAGAGTTATCTCTGATTGGAATCAGATCAAAAAACCACGTTGTTTATAAATTTCGCTTCCTGCTAGATCAAAAACGTGCCGAAAGATTTTTTTGTGTGTTTGTGTACCTGTGGTTTGGTTGGGCCAGAAGTCTGGGTAAGGGATTAATTTGCTTTTTTTTTTTTTTTTTTTTGCTTATTTCGTTTTCTTGTTTTTGACATCGTGTTAAAAATAGAATTTTTAATTCCTCGTTATTTAAGTGTCGTTGAAATAAAAGACTGATAAATGAACCAGTAAATTATATTTATGTTTGATAAAATTACAAGATTATCAGGTTACCATCACTTACAGCTAATGATTATCTGGAAAATTAATGAGAATTTAAATAATATATTACATCTGAACTAATATTTTCAATATAAATTGCATTTATATGTTGAAGAAGACTTTTTTTTTTAATCTAAGATTTATTTAAAGAGCTAATTAATGTTAAAATTGGTCAAAATAGTTCAGTTTTAAAAAGTTATATTGGATCAAAAACTATGTAGATTGTGGTGTGTAAGCGTGCAATCACTTTTTAAATGTGTCTAATTTTTTAGGGTTTTTTTTTTTTTTATTATTATAAATCTTATTATCTGAATAGAGATTTAATTCATAGTTTGAAATATCCAGTTTTTACCTAATGTTGCCAGTTTTTAAAAATCCAAAATAATAATATTTACAAACATTTGTTAATAAAAAAATATATTTACGTGAATTTAAAAAAAAAAAAAAAAAAAAAAAAAAGGGAGAGGAAGAAGAAAAAAGAACGAAATATCATGCGTACAGCATAGATTATGAAACACTTTCCAACACATTCAGAATAAATACTATAACAAAACTTAACTGCTGTAACTATGAATAGTCGGAAAAATATAAGATTTTTTTTCTGCTTCCCTGTATATGATCTACAGATACGTATGCTAAAAGTTAGTTCAGTTAGACGCATAGCACAATTGAAAATTTCCACTCAGCAATTTCCGCCAATAAACAGATGTTGTTGAAAACTTTTGTGCAGCCCTGTACATGATATATAGAATTTATTCAAACTAAGTGGTATTTAAAAAATAATAATAATTAAATTTTAAAAATAATACCAGAACTGAAAATGCACTTCCTCCCATTATTGTTCGAAAGCTTCAATATAGTTCATTTATTGTTCATTTTCTTCTCTAGCCAAATTCTTTTGGGTGTCCCTGTAAATGAACGATAAATTCTATGCTCACCACACTGTTTAATAATAAGAACCTTTCAGTACACTTCAGTGATTCCAGCAATTATTTTTCGTAGGCTTCTATAGTTCAATTATTGTTCATTTTCTTCTCTAGCCAAATTCTTTTGGGTGTCCCTGTAAATGAACGATAAATTCTATGCTCACCACACTGTATAATAATAAGAACCTTTCAGTACACTTCAGTGATTCCAGCAATTATTTTTCGTAGGCTTCTATAGTTCATTATTGTTCCTTTTCTTCTCTAGCCAAATTCTTTTGGGTTGTCTTGTAAATTAACGATAAATTCTATGCTCACCACATTGTATAATAATAAGAATCTTGTAGTACACTTCAGTGATTCCAGCAATTATTTTTTGCAGGCCTCCAAAATTCAATTATTGTTCATTTTCTTATCTAGCCAAATTCTTTTGGGTGTCCCTGTAAATGAACGACAAGTTCTATGCTCACCACACTGTATAATAATAAGAACCCTGCAGTACACTTCACTGATTCCAGCAATTATTTTTCGTAAGCTTCTACAGTTCAATTATTGTTCATTTTCTTCTCTAGCCAAATTCTTTTGGGTGTCCCTGGTAAATGAACGATAAATTCTATGCTCACCACAGTGTATAATAATAACCTTGCAATACACTTCAGTCATAAATATTAATTTTAATATGTTCAAAATAGTGTAATATCATTAAAATACGCCGCAAACAGTTTTCCCCCATATAGACTGTAATCAGTGGCGTGGCGTGAAAATTTTCGGTGGTCATCGCAATTATTTAAGTTTGTGGTGAAAAATTATTAACTCTAAAATTCAATGGTTGAATGTTCAAAAAAGAAACTTTAAATCTTACCTTCACTTATACATGAACTCCAAATGTTCTGCTAAAACTGGATCGTAGAGTTTTAAAAGCTTATTAAGAGTTTTAAAATATTGCTTGGTCATCGCCGCATCCAGCGATGACCGGACGCCACGCCACTGACTGTAATGTTATGGAATTCTTTTGAGTGGCCCTGTAAATGAATAATAACTATTCTTTGCACCGTATATTCTACAGAATGCATATTTTAGTGGACTTGATAAATGCATATCAATTTTATTATGTTTGAAAGCGTGTAACATCATTAAAAAATTTTTGAAACTATTTTTTCCCATTGGCCGTAAAATAACGGAATATACTTTTGACTGTCCCTGTAAATGAATAAACATGCTACAAACTTCATTTGAAATAGGACACGTGCTATAGTAAACGTCAACAACATCAAAAAATTTCAGGGCAATCCGAGTATATTTACAAGAGTTAGAGAGCGGACAGATGGACAGACAAACCGAAGTCAATAACACTTTTCAACTTAGTTGGAAAAGGTTAAAAGAATTAGTGGTAATCTAAGTGTTAAAAAGAAAACTTTTAAATAATTAAGCAATTACGTGCAAAAAGCATTAAATGGTGAAAATTTATTTAAAACGATATATTTAAAATGTCATATTTAAAAGGATTTTCTTATAGCATTTAAAAGAAAAATTCTAAACGTTATAAAAGTCCGGAATAAAAAAAAGAGCTTGTGCAATTTTTTTTTTTTTTTTACTTAAACATTTATACTAGCCGATTTTCAAATGTGTAATTGATTCGTCTTAATCAATCAAGAAAGCATCCGTCAGCTATCAAAATAACTGTGAATGCTGCTTTGGAGACCAAAAAATCCCCCAGTCAAATGGAGATGAATGGCAACCTGATTACAGAAGATCGCAACTGGTTGTGATAATACAGGGTATCCAGTGAATAAGACACTGATTTCAAAATTAAATATCTCAAAAACAAAGATCAATAGAATTATGCGGTAAACGGTTTGTTTATTAGCTAAGCTGTAAAAATGTTATACAGAAGTTGCAAAATTTAGTTGCAAAAACCGTTAACAGATGGCGCTGCAATCACAATGCCTATAAATTGTGCTTCGACGTCCAGAGCTCTAGCGTCTCATTCCTAGATGGCTCTCTATGGAAGAACGAAAATTGGAAAAGTCCACTTTTTCGTTGGGATGATGTGCAGAAGTGGAGACCAGTCAGACTGGTCACAGAATTATTGCATCATCTTTAATTTTAAAGAATTTCAAGTAATAGAATTTTCAATAAAAAGTTTAGGGATCATTATATAAGAACTTATTAAAATATTTTATATTAGCAAATCCCGCGACTTTGCTCGCGTACACTGCAAATAGAGGCGTCTTAAATTCAGACACATATGTGACTGAAAAAGAAATTCAGACACTTAAGTGTCTGAATATGAAATTTCAGACATCATAAGTGTCTGAATTTAAGACCCTTAAGTGTCTTACTGTGATCATGGTATAAATGAACTGAGAAAAATGTCTTAATAATGATCATGTGTCTGAAATTAAGACATGTAGAAATTCAGACACTTATATGTCTGAATGTAATACAATTGTATCATATGTATGATGAAACGACGATTGTATATGAGGAACCCTGCGGCCAAAGGATATAAGTGAAAAAATTTAGATTTGGAATAAATTGAATTTAACGATTAACATCAATAGTAAGTGACTGACTTAAAATATGAAGCTTTTGCTAATTTCATAGCGGTCTTTCAATTCTTATTTCAATAACTGTGGAAGGAAAGTGAAGTACAATATATTTTTTAAATTTTAAGTACAGATTAAAGAGGTTAAGTAGTATATAGAGCTTAAGTAGTTGATCTCCAGAATGCAACACATAATTAGGAAATCTCTTATATTTTGCGTTTTAGTTTAGCAAACAAGGCAGAGGACTTCAGGCACATCTGTCCAACGTTTCCCCTCCCTATATTTTTCTTCTGAGAGCAATCATAAAAGAAATAGCCTTATTTCCAGATAGCCTGTATACTGATCTCAGTTTTTTTCAATTTTGTCACTTATAGCCTTTCGCTTCTGGTGTCCTCATATGCAATTGTATCGCAATATATCTGGCAGCACCGTCATAAAACGTTTTCGAATGGATGAAATGCTTTGCCATCCACTAAATTTGGTATTAGTGTATAAAATAAGCAACTTAATTTGACCATGGGGACGTCTGCCAAAATTGTAAATGCCCGTTTACTAACTTTCGAACTAAATTATTTTTCGTGCAAAAGTACAAGCTAAAGAAACTTTTCCCAAAATATAAATTTCTCAAAAACTACTTCCACTCATAGGTATGCTCATGGCTCACTCATAGGCCGTTCCCTAAATACAAAGAGATATCATTGCTCTTAGAAAAAAATGTAGAAAGGGGAGAGGATGAACAGATGTGTCTGGAGTCCCCTACCTAGTTCGCCTAACTAAAACGCAAAATATAAATATGAAATAAGCTAAACCAAGAATCTTTTGTGAGAACACCTTGTACAAGATAATTTTTATATAAAAGGAATATAAAAAAATTAACAAGTAAGAAGTATTAAATATTAAATAGATATATAAAAATAAATTTCTAACAATATTTTTCAAAATGCAGAACATTTCTTTCCCTCTAGTGGAAGGTTTTGCCCTTCTGAACACCCCTTATCTAAGATAAATTTTAAATATACGAACGTCAAAAGGAAATATTTAAAAATTGATTTCTATTAGTGGTTTAGGAAGAGAGGGGGGGGGGGGTGCTCCTCTTACGAAAATTTCTTGGTTCTTTTTTCTCATAGTGTTCAATTATGTAATCATTTCGAAGAATAAATGTTATTTTTTTAACTAGCGTTACGACGATTTTTTTAATTTATGATATGTTTTTTACCTCTCTTACTGAAAGAATAAAAACTGTAATAATTATATTCATATAATTTATAAGTGTAAACATTACGAAAAACGCCAAAAAAGGAAAATAAAATGCTTCTGATTTCTTCTTATACAACGTTCCACTTTTCCCGCTGATAAAAAAAAGTTTTAACAACTTATCATACTGTAACCCGTAGACTGACGTAATGAATAAAGCCATCTGTTTCCAATGGAAATGCTGACTCGCAGCTTTTTTTTCTTTGAGAAGCGAATCTGTGTTGTGAGTCCGGAGTCCGTTCTCGTATTCAAATTTAAACGTTCTTCAACAGTTCACATCTTTGACCGGTCCGGATTTTTTACTGTGAAAAATGTTGTCATTATGTTATTACTGCGGCTGCGTTATTAGTGGAAGCGTTATATTTAGAAGTTTCTTGCATTCTGGATGGCTGGAGGGATCTTATGTGCTTCATATATGGATATAACGACTGAAATTGCATCCGGATTACTCTACAAATAGGTCCCAACAGAGACAGTATTACTTTTCATTGCTTTTCGTCAAGAATATAGTTATTCATCTCATTAAACAAGAAAACTAACGCCAGACCTACAAACTAGTCCCGCGGGCTCTGTTTTCAGAATGGAAAATTTCCATTATTTAAACAGGGCTAGCAGGATATAGGAAGGGGTTTTCTTCAAAAAAGAAGCAAGTTTTTGTCTCTTTCATTCATAATGACAGTTATTTTAAATCAAGTCATATCGATATCAGTAAGTGTTTTTGATATTTTGTTTATAGTACCACATAAAATGTTGCATGAAATGTAACTTAGGTTTGAATTTGTTTGCGAAAAAAAAACAGCTAATTCTAGAAAAATATATTTTTACATACTTGTAATTCTAGAACTGCAGCTCCAGAATTATATATTATATTTTTTGTGTGAGTGTAGGCTAATTTGATTATGTAAAAACATCAGTAATATTATGTAAAAAATTGGTTAACTTAGAATGTCTATAAAAATAAAGCAAAAACGTAAAATTGTCGAAACTTTTGTTGAAGAAGAAATACTTTGTTTGGATTTAAAAGAAGTAAAAAAAAAAAAAAAAAAAAAAAAAAAAAAAGGTTGTTTTTTAAAAGGTTAATTTAGCGTTTTGATGAACATGTTGAATTCCTTGTAACGTTTTCTATCGCAGTTATAACCACATTTTATTTTAAACTTACTTTTAAATTAATTGTTTGTTCGCTATGAAGGATATGCAATTCACTCGAAGTTTAATATTGGATAAAAATTGGAAAATTAACAAACATCTATCGTGATTTATTTTTTATATTTTATAATTAGAGATGTATAATTTTCGAAAAAAACCTTTTTAGCCAAAAATCAGTTTTTGGCAAAATTGATTTGTGTTTTGAAATCCGATTTGTCAAAACTTTTTTGTGTCACCTTAAATATATATATAGATATATATTCTGCATGATATTATTTGGTTTCAAAGCAATTTTTAATTATATGGCACACCCGTATATTCTCTAAACTATACAGTTGAAAGGGAAAAAAATTCTGCAATTTTGTGATTATTATATGTAAAATCAGTTTTCGAAATTTTCATTTTTTAATAGCACATTGTATAGAATATAAATTATTTACAGCTATAATTCCATTTCCTCAAAAAAAAAAAATCATTATTTACTTTGATTTTTTTGTTCAAAATTTTAAATTTTGGATTTGCAAAACATGAGAAATTGAAAACTAAGCTTATTTTATTTTAAGGCTGTTCTCAAATCCAAAAGGGCAACTTTATGACGCAAGTTTTAATTTATTTTTGTTGGGAAATGAATGAAACTGGCTGGTGTTGTTGTTCAGAAACTATGTTATCGAACTGTTTTCTCCGTTTTTTTTTCAAACGCAACAGGTCTTTCAGAAAATAGTGTCCAAGTGGGCGTTTTGAACCGAATTTCTGCGTGAAAGAAGAATAACCACTCAAGAAAGGGCAAAAAACGTGTTTGTCATGTGATCAAAATCGCTTATAACTCAATAGGTAATTTATGGATCAAAAAATGGAAAACACAGTTCGATTCCATGCTCAGGCTTTCCAATTTTATACCTTTCCGTTAAAAAATGAATTTGTAAATGTGTCAAAACGTTTTGTGCTTGTTGAGCAGAGCAGTTGAGAACAGCTTTAAGTTAAAAGGTTATTACAAGTTTAAAATGGAAATTAGAAAACAGCTAGAGTTTTGTATATTTCCATGCATAACTACATTTCGCACAAAAAATTGCGGTTTTCCTCAAAGTTCATTTATACAAACAAGGCCAAAAAAAAAAAAAAAAAAAAAATGTATATTTAGGCAAAATAGGTTTTGAAACTAGAAGTGACTTTTCCTGTGTGTTATTATATATATGTGTGTGTGTGAACATGAAAACAAATCATAGAAGCATTAGAATGAAGCTATCGTGAAATTCTGAATATTTTATAATTAAATTCTCAATTTTTCTTATGGTAAATAAACCCCTCTTAAAAAAAAAAAATAAATAAATAATAATAAAAAAAAATCGAGTTTATTCTTTAAATGAAGAGTTTCATACTCAATTTTTTTTAAATATTGGGTTCTTATATACTGCAAATTTTGGGGAATCTAGTATTAGATTTTATTTAACACGGAAATAAAAATGCAAAAAATGCTTAAACTGGGAATTGCACTGGGAATATGTTATTTAAATAGGAAAAATTTGAACTACAAAGCAGGGATGGAATTCTTTCTGAAGGAGTGAATTCTTTTTTTTATAAATGGAAATAATTTGTTACCATAAAGCGGAGCTGATTACAGCATGGGTAAACTGGGCTGTTTCTATGGGCCTTTAGCTTTACGGGCCCCTAAATTCTGTATGAAATTTCCATAAAGCTGATATTTTAAGTTTGTTTTGATCTTATACTTATTTTAATAAATATTTTGTACTTTTAGAACATGATTAGGTTAAAGAAAATGATATATTTATCCAAATATGTATTTGACGGCATCGAATAGGCTTTTTTTTTTTTTTTTTTGTAACAGTATACGAAGGCAGTGGGGGAAGGGGGCGAATGAATACTAGGTCTTCGGACTAGAATTAATCTGAAGTTCACTAAAAGTAATAAACATTTTTGATGCCGTAGGGCATATATATCACATAAATACATATTTATATATATATACATATAATTATCCTGTTCTAAAACTACAAAATACTGATTACAATCCTCATAAGGTCAAAACTGATTTAAAATATCAGCTTTATGAAAATTTCATATCCAATTTGGGGTACCCTAAAATCAGGGGGTAGAGAAGCACCCCATTTTTCCCACGCTGCAATCAGCTCTGCTTTATGGTAACAAAGTATTCCCATTTATAAAAAATGATTCAATGTGGTCAAACATGGTTGCGTATATGGCTTAGAAAGAAAAGTGGTCAAAGATGGCTTCATATTGGCCAAAAAAAAGGGGGGGAGGGTTCAAAGATGGCCGCAATTAAGACATTTGAAATGTCTGAAATTCAGACGTAAGAAGTGTCTGAAAAATTTAAGACATTTTAAAACGTCTTAAAATTGAACACTCTTGTTTCAGACACTTAAGTGTCTGAAATTCAGACACAAGAAGTGTCTGAAAATTTTAAGACATTTTAAAACGTCTGAAAATTGAACACTGCGTTTCAGACACTTAAATGTCTGAATTTCAGACATTTCAATTTAGAGTGTAATATTTGAAATATGCCAAGTGTCTAATTATGTCATATATGTTATATGTCTAATTTTTATTAAAAAAAATTATACTTTTAGGGATAATTCAAAAATTACTATTTAAAACATAGTTTTACTAAACTTCATTATTACACTGCATTAGGCAGAAATGAGACTTAAATTAATAAAAAGAACTAAAACTAAATAAATAATAAGTTAGAAAATATTTTGAAACTTTTAAGCTTAATTAATACGCTTATTTCAGTATCCATTTGAATCTTTGAATTTTTTTAGAAACCATCTTCTTACATCGTAAAGTTAACCATCATGTCAAATTCCAAGTCCTACCACATCTCTCAATATAAAGGGCTATGTTGAAATATGAGCTGTCGCCATTAATTTGCCAACTTTAATTTTGAAATCGGTTTGTTATTTCCTAATATTCCACAGAAACGTAATTTAGAAACCTTTTAAAGGCCTTTTTTAGAACGTTTGTTGTTCCTGTGAGCCCCAGGTGGTAGAATCATCCGCATAAAATATAGCCTGTGTAGGATCAGAGACTGTTACCACTGATTAGCAATTATAACTTTTATAATCGGTTTATATTCCCAGAAATTGCATAGAAATCGTAATTTAGGACTTTTTCAGAACGCTTTTCGCACCTCCCCTTCGCTTCACCCCTTTCTAATTCGAATTTATTTTGGGCAGTCCCTCGAGGGTATTTATATTTTATAAGTAACTACCATGCCATATATTTAAAGCTTCTATCCTCTTCACTATCACAGAAATCGCAATTTAGAAAGTTTTTTTCTCCTGCAACCCTCTGGTGGTAGTGGCACAGACATAAAAAATAGCTTATGTTTGAACAGGTTCTATCACCAACAATGTGTCTCCATTATTTTTTAAATCGGTTTGGATTTTGATACGTTTAGATAAAAATCGTAATTTAGAACGTTTTAGAACGCTTTTCGCCCACTTCATCCTTTTAAATTTGGAATTTTCTTTCGACTGTTCTTAGAAAGCAGTTGCATCTTGTAAGTAAATACCATGCCATATTTCAAAATGTTAGACCCCTTCAGTTGCGCAAAAAACGCAAATTAGAACATGTTTTGTTCTTGCACCCCCAGATGGTAGTGACAGCAACATAAAATATAGCCTATGTTGGAGCAGGGACTGTCACTATCAATTTGCAACCATTACTTTTGAAATAAGTTTGGTATTTACTGAGACTGAGTAGAAATCGCAATTTAGAACGTTTCTACAACATTTTTATAACGTTCTTAGAACGCTTTTCGCGCATTTTCACCCTTTTAAATTTCCATTTTTTTCGAAAGTGTACTTAAAGATAATTTATATCCAATAAATATGTACCTTGCCTAATTTCAAGTTGCTAGCCCCAACTGATCACAAAAATCGAAATTTAGAACGTTTTCTGCTCCTGCAACCTCCAGCTGATAGTAACACCGACATGAAATAGCGTCTATGTTGGAGCAGCGGCTGTCAGCATCAATTTTCCTACCATTACTTTTGAAATCAGTTTGGTTCGTCCTGAGATTACTCAAAAATCGGCATTTTGAACGTTTTTAGAACGCTTTTCGCGCATTTTCACTCCTTTTAAATTTCAAATTTTTAAAGAAATGTTCTTAGAGATAATTTATATCTAATAAATATATAGCAGGCAAAATTTCATGAATCTAGGTCCTTCCATAATTCAAAAATCGCATTTTTAGAATGTTTTTAGTTTCTGCATCTCCTCTGGGGTAGTGGAAACAGACATAAAATATAGCCTATCTTGGAGCAAGATCTGTCACCATCATTTTTACACCATTATATTTGAAATCGGTTCAGTACTTCCTGAGATTGCATAGAAATCGCAATTTAGAAAGTTTTTTACAACGCTTTTTGCGCATTTTGACCACCTTTTAAATTTCGATTTTTTTAGGAAATGTCCTTAGAGATCATTGATATCTTATAACTAACTACCATTCCAAATTTCACGATTCTAGGCCCATCCGTAACGCAAAAGCCGCAATTTAGAACATTTTCTCTTGCACCCCCTTTGGGGTAGTGGCACCGACATAAAACATCGCCTATGTTGGAGCAAAGGTTGTCACCATCATTTTGCGCCATTATTTTTTAGATCGGTTTGGTATTTCCTGAGATTGTGTAGAAACCATCATTAGAACGTTTTTTAGAACGCTTTTCGCGCATTTTCACCCATTTTAAATTTCGAATTGTTTAAGAACTGTTCTTAGAAATCCTTTATATCTAATAAGTAGCTAATATTTCAAATTTCATATTTCTAAGCCCTTCAGTAACACATAAATCGCATTTTTAGAACGTTTTTTGCTCCTGCACCCCCTTTGGGGTAGTGACACCGACATAAAACATAGCCTATCTTGTAGCAAGCGTTGTCACCATCATTAATACACCAATATTTTTTAAATCGGTTTGGTATTTCCTGAGATTGTGTAGAAACTACCATTTAGAACGTTTTTTAGAACGCTTTTTGTGCATTTTCACCCCTTTTAAATTTCGAGTTGTTTAAGAACTGTTCTTAGACATCATTTATATCTAATAAGTAGCTAATATTTCAAATTTCATATTTCTAGGCCCTTCAGTAACACATAAATCGCATTTTTAGAACGTTTTTTGCTCCTGCACCCCCTTTGGGGTAGTGACACCGACATAAAACATAGCCTATCTTGGAGCAAGCGTTGTCTCCATCATTTTGACACCAATATTTTTTAAATCGGTTTGGTATTTGCTCAGATTGTGTGGAAACTACCATTTAGAGCGTTTTTTAGAACGCTTTTTGTGCATTTTCACCCCTTTTAAATTTCGAATTGTTTAAGAACTGTTCTTAGACATCATTTATATCTTATAAGTAACTAATACTCAAAATTTCATATTATCACAAAAATGCAATTTTTGTGTTATGGAAGGGCCTAGAATCATGAAATTTGGAATGGTAGTTACTTATAAGATATAAATGATATGTAAAAACATTTTCTAAACAATTCGAAATTTAAAAGGGGTGAAAAAGCGTTCTAAAAAACGTTCTAAATCGTGGTTTATACACAATCTCAGGAAATACCAAACCGATTTAAAAAATAATGGTGTCAAAATGATGGTGACAACCCTTGTTCTAAGATAGGCTATATTTTATGTCGGTGCCACTACCCCAAAGGGTGTGCAGGAGCAAAAAACGTTCTAAATTGCGGTTTTTGCGTTACTGAAGGTCCTAGAAATATGAAATTTGAAATATTAGTTTTTTATTAGATATAAAGGATCTCTAAGAACAGTTCTTAAATAATTCGAAATTTAAAAGGGGTGAAAATGCGCGAAAAGCGTTCTAAAAAACGTTCTAAATGAAGGTTTCTACACAATCTCAGGAAATACCAAACCGATTTAAAAAATAATGATGTCAAAATGATGCTGACAACCCTTGCTCTAACATAAGCTATGTTTTATGTCGGAGCCACTAACCCAAAGGGGGTGCAAGAGCAAAAAACGTTCTAAATTACGGTTTTCTGCGTTACTGAAGGGCCTAGAAATATAAAATTTGAAATATTAGTTACTTATTAGATATAAAGTATTTCTAAGAACAGTTCTTAAAAAATTCGAAATTTAAAACGGGTGATAATGCGCGAAGAGGGTTCTAAAAAAAACATTCTACATGGTGATTTCTACTCAATTTTGGGAAGTATCAAATCGATTTCAAAAGAAATGGTTGTAAATTGATGGTGACAAACCTGGCTCTAACATGGGTCTGTTTTATGTTTGTATCACTAGCACCTTATTGGGGTTGCAGGAGGAAAGAACGTTCTAAATTGTGGTTTTGTGTTATGGAAGGGGCTAGAATCATGAAATTTGGAATGGTAGTTACTTATTAGATATCAATGATCTCTAAGAACATTTCCTATTAAAAAAAAAAAATAAATAAAAAATAAAAAGGGTGAAAATTCGCGAAAAGCGTTGTAAAAAACATTCTAAATTGCAATTTCTATGCAAACCTCAGGAAGTACTGAACCTATTTCAAATATAATGGTGAAAAAATGATGGTGATAGCTCTTGCTCCAAGATAGGCTATATTTTGTGTCTGTTTCCACAGCCCCACAGGATCTGCAAGAACTAAAAACGTTCTAAAAATGCGATTTTTGAATTATGGAAGGACCTAGATTCATGAAATTTTGCATGTTATATATTTATTAGGTATAAATTATCTCTAAGAACATAATTTAAAATTTTGAAATTTAAAAGGGGTACAGACAAAGGGGTAAGAACATTCCTATAAAAAAAATCAAAATTTAAAAAGGGTGATAATGCGCGAAAAGCGTTCCAAAAACGTTGTAAATGCCAATTTGTGAGCAATCTCAGGAAGAATTAAACTGATTTCAACAGTAATGGTAGGCAAATTGAAGCTGACAACCACTGCTCTTACATAGACGCTATTTCATGTCGGTGTCACTATCACCTGGAGGTCGCAGGAGCAAAAAATTTATAAATTTCGAATTTTGTGATCGGTAGGGGCTAGCAACTTGAAATTAGGCAAGGTACATATTTATTAGATATAAATGATCTTTAAGAACAGTTTCGAAAAAATTGGAAATTTAAAAGGGGTGAAAATGCGCGAAAAGCGTTTTAAAAACGTTCTAAATTGCGATTTCTACTCAGTCTCAGGAAATACAAAACCTATTTGAAAAGTAATGGTTGCAAATTGATGGTGACAGTCCCTGCTCCAGCATAGGCTATATTTTATATTGCTGTCACTACCATCTAGGGGTGCAAGAGCAAAACATTTCTAATTTGCGTTTTTTGCACAACTGAGAGGTCTAACATTTTGAAATATGGCATGGTATTTACTTACAAGATGCAGCTGCTTTCTAAGAACAGTCGAAAGAAAATTCCAAATTTAAAAGTATGAAGTGAGCGAAAAGCGTTCTAAAAACCTTCTAAATTATAATTTTTATACAATCTTATCAAATACGAAACCGATTTAAAAAAATAATGGTGACAAATTGTTGGCGATATAAGCTGCTCAAACATAAACTATATTTTATGCCTGTGCCACTACCACCAGAGGGTTGCAGGAGCAAAAAACTTTCTAAATTGCGACTTCTGTGATACTGAAGAGGCTAGAAACTTTAAATATGGCATGGTAGTTACTTATAAAATATAAATGCCCCCGAGGGACTGTCCAAAATAAATTCGAATTAGAAAGGGCTGAAGCGAAGGGGAGGTGCGAAAAGTGTTCTAAAAATGTCCTAAATTACGATTTCTATGCAATTTCTGGGAATATAAACCGATTATAAAAGTAATAATTGCGAATCAGTGGTAACAGCCTCTGATCCTGCACAGGCTATATTTTATGCGGATGATTCTACCACCTGAGTTTCACAGGAACAAAAAACGTTCTAAAAAAGGCCTTTAAAAGCTTTCTAAATTACGCTTCTGTGGAATATTAGGAAATAACAAACCGATTTCAAAATTAATGTTGGCAAATTAATGGTGACAGTTCCTATTTCAATATAGCCCTTTATGTTGAGAGAGGTGGTAGGACTTGGAATTTGACATGATGGTTAATTTTAAGATGTCGGAAGATGGTTTCTAAAAAATTCAAACTTCAAATGAATACTGAAATAAGCTTATTAATTGAGCATAAAAGTTTCAAACTATTTTCTAAATTATCATTTATTTAGTTTTATTTCTTTTTATTAATTTAAGTCTAATTTCTGCCTAATGCAGTATAATAATGAAGTTTAGTCAAACTATGTTTTGATTAATAATTTTTTTAATTATTCCTAAAAGTATATATTTTTTTAAATAAAAATTAGAGATATAAATATCACTTGGCATATTTCAAATATTACGCGAGCAAAGCCGCGGGGTTTGCTAGTATCTTATAAGTAACTACCATTAAAAATTTCATAATTCTAGGCCTTCCATAACACAAAAATTGAATTTTTAAAACGTTTTTTGCTCCTGTACCCCTTCGGGGTACTGACAGAAACATAAAATATAGCCTATGCTCTAAGTTGGACTAACACCATCATTTTGATACCATTACTTTTGAAATCGGTTCAGTAGCTCCGGAGATTGCCTCTAAGAAACAAACAATTTTTACTTCTTTATAATATTAGTATCGATGGGTAATGTGCAGAAGCGGAGCCATGTCTTGACAGAATTAAGATTTGTTTCAAATTTTGTTATAAGCTATTTCGGTCTGGATACCAGTATCTCTGTGGTATGCCTTTTCTCTCCTAATTGGTAGATCGTGGAATCGAATCCAAGCAGAGGAGGATTTGAAAAAAATTGGAAATCTTTACTTTTTAATATTTATTTAAATTGTGAAAAAAAGTTTGAATTAAAAAAATCCAAAGTTTCTAGTTTTAAAATTTAATTAAGCTAAAAGAAACCCCCTTTTTTAAATCACTGAGCATTTATAAGAATGATTCATAAATCATTTTTTTAAATTGTAGAAAAAATTTGAATGAAAAAATACAAAGTTTCTATTTTCAAAAACTTAATTAAGTTAAAAAAAATCATTTTAATTTTAAAAACTCATTTTCATTTTTATTTATCATTGAGCGCAGAAGTATGGTGCAGCTTCTAGTGATATGATCCGAAGCGTTGGAAAGGAGTGCAGCCTCCAAAATACTTTTGCTTCGACGTTGATAATATGACTTATCATAAATTCCTTTTAAAAATGAAATAATTTAATGCATAATTTCTGCTCCTAAAACTTTGTTTACAAATAAAAGAAATATATGTGTTGTGCTAAAACCAAAATATTATGCCGTGATTTAAAAATAAATGAAAAGTGCAAAATTACTTTTTATTTATAATAATTCAGGTATAAACAATAATACCAAATTATTATTCTGTGATTTAAAACTATAAAAAATAAATAAAAAGTAGAAAATTATTTTTCTAAATGTGTGCATTTTGATTTTAATATTTATATGGCGATAAAAATTGAATTTAATAAAATATTTTAATAAGTTCTTATATAATGATTTCTAAACTTTTTATTGAAAATTCTATTAATTCAAATTCTCTAAAATTAAAGCTGATGCAATAATTCTGTGACCAGATGTCTCCACTTCTGCACATCACGCCAACGAAAAAGTGGGCTTTCCCAATTTTCGTTCTTCCATAGGGAGCCATCTAGGAATGAGACGCTAAAGCTCTGGACTTCGAAGCACAATTTATAGGCATTGCGATTACAGCGCCATCTGTTAACGGTTTTTGCAACTAAATTTTGAAACTTCTTTATAACATTTTTACAACTTAGCTAATAAACAAACCGTTTACCTAATCATAATTCTATTGATCTTTGTTTTTGAGATATTTAATTTTGAAATCAGGGTCTTATTCGCTGGACACCCTGTATCATGTAATCTTTCATAAATCTTTTTAAGGCTCTTGGCAACTGCTCTGCTCAACAAGCGCACCACGTTTTGACACATTTACAAATTCATTTTTTAACGGAAAGGTATAACATTGGAAGGCCTGACTAGGGAAGCGATTTGGAATCGAACTGTGTTTTTTATTTTTTGATCAATAAATTACCTATTGAGTTATAAGCGATTTTGATCACGTGACAAAGACGTTTTTCACCCTTTCTTGACTGGTTGTTCTTCTTTTGCGCGGAAATTTGGTTTAAAACGCCCACTTTGACTCTATTTTCCGAAAGATCTGTTGCGTTTGTACAAAAACAGAAAACACAGTTCGATTACATAGTTTCTGAACAACAACGCCTGCTAGTTTCAAGCATTTCCGAACAAAAATGAATTAAAACTTATGTCATAAATTTGCCCTTTTGGATTTGAGAACAGCCTTAAAACAGAACAAATTAGCGTGTTTTTATAGAACATGCGAGGTCTGAACGGAGGTTGACGAGGTAGCTCGTAGGGAGACAGAACCCTCTGGTTTTAAAAAATATGGAAATATCTATAGAAGAAAATAAAAGAAGCGGATAAAAATAAATAAAATAAAATTTAGCCTAAGTGATGGTATATTTGCACTTTTTTTAGCTATATTTACGACTAACTGGCACTTCAAATTTTTATCTTTGAGTTGCATCACTTCTGTATTTTCAAAATAATGTATCAGTTGATTGGAACATGTAATAATTAAGATGCTCTGCACAAGCTTTAAAATATTATATCTTTCGCGTATACATTACATTAATTATCTTCCTTTATTGTGTGACCTAACAATAACAACAAAGGTTTTTAATGGACCCTGCACTAATGTTCCTGCTATGAACAATGACATACATAGGTATTCAACAGAAGCAACATAGGCATTGGAAGTCACATGAAACTCTTGAAATTATTATTATTACAGGTCCATTATATTTGACGAAAGCTTCGCTGATAAAACGCACATTGTGTTCAACTGCTTCCTATGAAAAGATCACGACGGTCCAGCTCAAAAGAATCTTACACTCTAAATTAAAATGTCTGAAATTCAGACACTTAAGTGTCTGAAATGGAGTGTTCAATTTTCAGACATTTTAAAATGTCTGAATTTTTTCAGACACTTTTTGCGTCTGAATTTCAGACACTTCAAACGTCTGAATCGCATCCATTTTTTTGTAAGCATCATACGTAGCCATGTTTGACCACGTTGAATCCTGGAAAAATATTTGGCTGTGGTCCTGCCCCCCCCCCCCCCAATACAGCCTGATTTTTTTGGTGCTCTCAGTTTTGGTATACAATTTTCGTTACGTTGATAATTTAAATCTTTTACGACATTGTACTGATTATAATCAATATCGTGAACTTCAGGAGTAGAACAAGATTAAAAAACAAAAAATATTTATCTAAATATTAGATTTTTTAAAATTTATTTTGTTTTTAACCTTATTTTACTTTAAAAGTTCAAAATATTGATTATAATCAGTACAATTTCGAAACAGATTTAAAATATAAGCTTTACAAATATTGCACATCAAATTTGGGGGCACTACAGTCGTAGGGGGACGGGGCACTTCCCAGTTTGCCCTTCCTTTAATCAAGAAGTACTTTTGCAAAAAACGCAACCCTGCATTATAGTTGTCTAAATTGAGATGTCCGGTATTCGGGAGTATCCGTTGTGGAGGTTAATGGAGATTCTCGAATAGCGAACACCTCTATTTAACGAATACTTTTTTAATCAGCAGACATACATATTTGTATATTTTTACCTCAAAAAAGTGGACATCTCCAATTATCGGACAAATTCCGCGGTCCCGAAGTGTTCGCTATTAAGGGCTTTTAAGGTACATAGATAAATATATATATATATTTTATAATCTTGTCCTACTCTAAAAGTTCAAAATATTTATTATACTCGGTTGAATGTGGAAAAAGATTTAAAATATCAGATGTACGAAAATTGCAAAAATCCCACCCCCCACCCCCCCCACCCCCCCAAAAAAAATTAAAATATAAAAAAATATATTGCCACATAGGCAATTTTACATATACATCACTTGATAATCACAACAGCCATTTAACTATGAATAATGAAAATAAATAAATAAATATTCTACTTTAATAACATTGGGGAAAAAATGACTTTGGTATTTTGTTAAATATATTTGCGTTTTTAAACTTGTCCTACTCTAAAAGTTCAAAACTTTCATTATAATCAGTGCAAGATTTAAGATATCAGCTTTACAAAAATTCATGCAAAATCCCCCCCCTCCCCCCCCCCAAAAAAAAATGAAAATACTTATTTAAAAATTATGTTTTTAAAAAATTTATATTTCCACATGGACAAGTTTTTATGTAGATCAGAGGGTACTCACAAAAGCTATTCAACTATCAATAAAAACAAATAAGTACATATTCTATATTAAAAACATGAGGAAAAAATAACTTATGATTTCCAAACTTCTTTCGTCTTAAATATATACAGTAACATCTGTCATTTTTGTATTTTTCGTATAAGTGCATATAAATAAAGTTACCACAATTTTAAATACGAAATCTAGTTAGAGGTTTTTACTTTTTCCCATTATAAATTTCAAATTACTTTTTTATTAAAAATAATAAAAAAATCAGTATTAGAGTTGATTGCAAATCAAATACATATGTATATTTTTACAGGCAGGTTCATATAATAGACCAGTCTCATTTACTTTATTTATCTTTTTTTAATCTGCGGTTTTATGCCAGGAAGTAAGAAAGCATTAGGTCATCTTTCAAAGTTTTTTTTTTTCTTTACTTCCTTGTGGCCGTCATTTACTGCGAGATAAAAATTATCCATTGAAATTGAAACTAAGAACTGACATTGAATATATAATTCGTAATAAAAAAGAACGTCATAAGTTTAAAAATATATACTTCTAGAATTAGTGGGGTTTTTTGCGAACAGATTCAAAACTAATTAAATTTCATGCAGGATTTTGTTTAGTACAATAAATAAAATCATAAAATACACTAATTTTACTACTATAAAGAAACTTACTTGAGTTGCTGCAAGAGGTAAGAAATATTCCTCGATTTGAAATTTTAAAAACTACCACAACCACAGTGAGGGAGAAAGACTTTCATCAGTTTAAAAGGTAATCCCATAATACATCCGACTAGCCATATTTAAAGGATGAGATGTTTCATCCGAGGTGCCTGATATCTACCCCTTGTATATCTGCCCCCATACGTCATTTTGACGTTACAGTAGAAGGGGACACATATCCAGTGCTACACCATTTCACTTTATTCGAGAATTGTATATCCGACCCCTGTATATATGCCCCCATATCAGAAGGGGGCACATATCCAATACAGAGCATTTTATTTTTCTCAAGAGCTGTATATCCACCCCCTGTATATATGCCCCCATACGTCATTTTGACGTCACAGCTGAAGGGGACACATATCCAGTCCTACAGAATTTTCCTTTCGTCGAAGGGTGTATATCCGACCCCTGTATATATGCCCCCATACGTCATTTTGACGTCATAGCAAAGGGGACACATATCAAGGGGGCAGATATCCAATGAAAGGACTTTTACTTTTGGCAAGAGAGTTGGACAACCGACCCCTGTATATATGCCCCCATACGTCATTTTAACGTCACAGCAGAAAGGGACACATATCAAGGGGGCAGATATCCAATGCTAGGACTTTTACTTTTGGCGAGCGGGTTGTATATCCGACCCCTGTATATATGCCCCCATACGTCATTTTGATGTCACAGTCGAGGGGACACATATACATTGCTAGAACATTTTTACGCTCATCGAGAGTTGGATATTTTGCATATATGTCCACTTCTACGTATAGATTTTATTGTTGCCGCGAAGGCCTTATTTATCTAGAAATCTGTGAAAGACATTTAAAATGTAACTCAAGATTTATGTAATTATATACGAGGACGGGAGTTTCATAACTCACCTTATCCAAACTTTAAAATATCGAGTGTTTTTTATCAATCTATTCTATAGGTGAACCTGCATAAAAAAACACTATAATCTGAAAAAATCCCTAGTTTTAACGTGTATGTCTGCCATTGTAAAATATTGGTTTACAATGAAAACCAACGGGTTTTATGCGATTTCCCAAAATTAGATTATCTGGACAGGGCGAGGTTTGAAACTCACGTCTTCATATGTACATAAAAAATATATATATTGAAAATTTATAAAGTTAAAAAAAAAAGTTAATCACTTTGCTTCCATTTTAAAATGTTATAGACAGTTATGGTTCGAATAAATGTTATAGTCAGAAACTACGATATAGTTACTAACATTGTTTCTTACTACGATATAGTAAGAAACTATGTTAGAAACTATATATAGTTAGAAAGAAATATTATTGCTGGTTTTAAATCTGAGGTTCATTCCTGCAGATAGCACATGTGACCAAAATGATAAAGATAAATCATGCCGGTTGTATAGATTATTAAACACTTCCCAACTACTTTTATAATTTACATTTATCCAAATTCAGTTTTTCGAAATACTGTGTACTTTCATGCAATGCTTAACATTACATAAATTTCGTTGAATTTGTCCGAGAAAAACACCATCAAAATGCACTTCAAATAAATTTCTGCTATAGACTCTAATATATCCCAATTCTTTTGTTTGCCCCCTATAACAACTATAATTGTTAGATACACCCTCTTTTCGCTGAGAAACATTCTGCAGTATAGCTGAACACTGCTCTCGCATAAAAGGAAGGTACTTTCTGACACATTTCTGAATTCATTTATGTTCAGAAAACCATGAAATTACCCTGTGTTCTTATTCAGAAACTGTGTAACCGGAAGACTTTTTCGTTTTTTGTTAAAAGCAAAAGACCTTTCTTAAAAATTCTCTCAATGCCGGCTTTTAAACCAAATTACCGACGCGGAAGCGCGAGAAAGGGTAAAGACTTTTCATCACTAGACAAAAATCGCTTATAGCTAGATAAGTAATTTATTTGTAAAAAAATAGTAAACTCATTTCGATTCCAAATTGCTTCAATAGCTAGTCTTTCCAGTTTTGCCTCTGCGTTTATAAATGAGCCAGATAATGTGTCAGAAAGTTTCTCGTTTTTGAGAAAGCCATTTTGATAAGCAGTTATAGCTTTTTTACGTTCTCTTTTCTACCCTTTTGTTTCTTTATGAAACATGCCATTTGAAATTAAATTTACGCGGATTTTTTTTTTTTTTTAATTTAATCACTTAAGGCGACAAGGAACATACAACTAATTTTTTTATTTTACTTTTTTTTTCACTTTAAATACTAATCAAGGGCACACTATATGCATTATGGTATATATTTATCACACAAGAAATACTAAATACTTTTTTTTTTTTTTTTTTTTTTTTGAGAAAAATAAGGAATTTTCCGGGATGTTTTAAGTGTTAGAAGAACTTTTCAAAATACAACATGAGCATTCCAGATCAATTCAAAACCCCCAATATTTTTATTCAAGTTTGCTTTATATATACAAATAAAACGCTGCCTCGAATTTTACATATTTGAATATAAAAGTAAGAAAAAAAACTTTCTAAATTTTATGAAATTCTCAGAATTTTCGCTCATATTGCTGCAATTAACTACCTTTAACTTTTGATCTGTATTTAGTTTAAAAAATTCAAGCATAATAGCAAACAGCTATAGAACATTTCAAAGCATTCAGAGGAAAAATTTTGTGCACATTCAAGAAAAAATGGATAGCGACGAAATTTTCCGAAAAAAAAAGACTAATTTTAAGATTTAGTACAAGCGCAAACATTAAAATATAAAAGTTTATTTCTACGCTGACGATGAAATGAACACTTCCGATGATCGTCTGAATTTGGTCGAAAACATTTTGGAATTCTAATTTGATTTTTAAGGTATTTTAAATAATTTTATATTATATACATACACATAAAAACAATTTTATTACTTTTTATTTATATAACTAAAAATATTTAACTGCCGTACTTTAAATTTTAATACGTCACTTTCTCAAGTTTTCAAGATTTATTTTCAGGATATTGAACCATAAACTGGGGATGTTGTACGATAGGGCGTCGTTATACATGCTTGATTGTTTTTACACAGGATTTCTATAGATTCTCTTATGCATGCGTAATAACTGGATGTTGGGAATATGATTTTTGCATGATCAAAATCTATTGCGATATTCTGATTGAAACTTAAACGATTGACGGAATGAAAAAAAAGAAAAATCAAAGAAAGAATAAAAGAACATAAAGCAGAAATAAAATTTTGTCGTCAACCCACAACTCACTCTTGTTTAAGTTTCTATCAGAATATCACAATAGATTTTGATCATGCAAAAATCATTTTCCCAACATCCAATTATTACGCATCCACAATAAGAGAATCCATAGAAAACCGGTGTAAAAACAATCAAGTATGTAACGACGCCCTATCGTACAATATCCCCAGTTTATGCTTCAATATCCTGAAAATAAATACTGAAAACTGGAGCAAAGTTACGTATTAAAATTTAAAGTACGGCAGTTAAATATTTTCTTCTACCCATGAAAAGTGACGTATGAGAACAGAGTGATGCCATAAAATAAATGGAACTGTAATTAATAATAATATATATTTCCTTTGCTGCTGCTACTTCTACTTTCAACTTTGGTAATTATTGGTTCTCTCATCTTCAAAACAAAGTGGCGTATTTGTATAAATAAACAACATTTAGTTATTAAGATATTCTCTGATGATGAGCTTGGAAAGCTTGAAAGTACTAAGAAATTTTAAATAAAATGTATATTTTAAACTTGTAAAAACTTTTTCATCACTTTAGTCGCCTTTTAAGTAAGACTGTGGGCTTTTTTAAGTTCACATTATATATTTTATCCATCATCAATTTATAACATTTATAACTAGAAATTAAAAATAGTTTCTTTACTTTCTTTTATAAGCATAAAATGTTAATCTTGAAAATTGCGCCTATTCTTTTAATGTATTTCATGTTTTTCCCAAAAATTTCCGTATTAATTTGACATCGAATTCGATTATCAAAAATGTACAGATTTTTTACACTTGGTAGAAAGCGCAAACAAACGAATTTTTTTCAAAAAGACATATTTTTTTGTCACTTTTTTAAGATAAGGCAACTAGAAAGAAAAAAAAATAAACATTATTTAATTTCTTATTTTAGAATTTAAAATTTTATTTCTCAACGCATAATCGTAAATTAATTAAAATTAAATTACTATTTCATAATAATGTATTTTTTTATACATAAAACTTTTCATCCTTTTTATTTCTAATTTTTTTTTAAATTTTAATTCGGTAATAAAAACTGTTTTCGGAAACAAAAATTGGAGAAATTATATTTCTAAATTATATGACGCATGTTTTCATTTCCATAAGTGTTTATCCATCAAATTAAGGTGTTTGTGGTTTAGATGTAAGTAAATTATGTTATTTGGATATTAGAATAGGTGTCGATTTCAGAGATTTTTAAGGAGTAAGTGACTTCTTAAAGCGTCAGTGGACGCTCAAAATCACAAAAAACATTTAAAAAATCATTTTTTGTTTTTTCGAAAAAATGTTCCGGCAATCTTCTACTTTCAAATAAAAAAAAAAATTATTCAAATCTGATAATTTTTTTGCAGAGATACAGCTGTTTTTCTAACATAAACAATCGTTAATCTGCACTTAAAATAAAACTTTAAATCCAGTTTTCTCAAAATGAGAATTTTCGCCGACTGAGTAAGTTCAAAATGCTCCATTCGTCTTAATTTTATACTAATTTTTATAATACTTGTTAATATTGCTGTTGATATACTTTATTACAAAACTTGCTATTAATTTGTGTAAAAAAAAAAGTAATATTTTATCATTGAATTTTATCCGAAATGAACAATATTATATGTTTATAATTATTTTCTGCCAAATTACTTAGTATAATTTTAAAATGTATACCAATTTTTGATGTAATATCATAAAGCTATCACAAAAAAAAAAAAAAAAAAAAAAAAAAAAAAATGCAAGTTTCTGAAACAAAATTTAATGCGCATGGAGCATTTTTAATTTGTATCACTAATTAGCATATTATTAATTAATTACTAATTTGCATATTAATATTTTTTAATGAAATTAAGAAATTTTCTTAATTATTGCACAAATTATATGTGTATTAAATTTCAAAACGATTGTGCGAAAACTGTAGAAAATGTTTTTGAACGTCCACTGTCGCCTTAATCTGAAAATTCCAGTTGCTAAACTGCGAAAGAAACGCATAAAAGTAATAACGTTTATGTGTGAAAAAAATTCAGGAATACAAAGTGAAAAATAATTTATTTAATATATACACATGTACAACAAAATACATACAAATTACATCAAAATTGTGTACTGTAATCACATAATTCTTTTAACGTGGATATTAATTAAGTGTAACATTAATATTGAGCTATGTAGGGTCAGAAGATTAATCTGAGCAGAATACATGTTACAAAAAATATGTATAAAGTAAGCAATCATGGTAGTGGGGAATATTAGAAAAGCAGTATTTCTTTTTTTCAATTTGTCACACAAGAGTACATATAAAAAATTGTGAATGTGTGATATTTTGATAAATTTTGCATTATAAGAAACAAAATACAGTTTAAACCTTTTTTTTTCTAAGAACACACAAGAAAAATTATTTAAAAAAAAAATCTTATCACCGTCTAATTATAGAGGTGATTCTATTTCCAATTTTTCGAAAATTTAAGGCTTTCGGTTCTCAAAACTCTGACATTAAAAATGTAACGCAACAATATCGTCAATTTCGGCAAACGGTCGCCAAAAACTCAATTTCGTCAATCGTTCGCAGAAAAAATCGTCAATTTGGTCAAAGGATCGGGGGAAAATATGAATGTAGCAAAAATATTGCAAGTAAATGCAAATTTCGTCAAGGAATCGCCGGAAAAATGCAAATTTCACCAATTTCGCCTAGGGGTCAGGGGAAGGAACGCGGATTTTGTCAAAAAATCCCGAAAGAAGAAACTAATTTCATCAAAGCATCGCGAAAAAAAAAAACTAATTTCGTTAAAGGATCGCAAAAAATCCCTCAAATTTCGTCAAAGGATCGCGAAAAAAAAACGCGAATTACATCAAAACATCGCAAAAATCCTGAATTTCTTCACAAGAAGAAAAAAAAAAGCGAATTTCGACAAAGTATCGCGAAAAAACTGGAATTTTGTGAAAGGGTCGCAGAAATATACGAATTTCATCAAAAGGTCATGAAAAAATACATAATTAGCGCATGTAGGGGATTTTCCCTCTTTGCTGTAACCTTTTTAAAAATCTGCTGCGGATATCAGATTTTTGCTTCTCTAATTGCATATATATGCAATTTAATTGTTGGTATATTCTTATAAAATAATTAGCATCATTTATAATGGAATAAAAACTTTATCTGCTTACCAAAATGTAGATTTATAAAATTGTATGCTCATAAAAGATATATTTTTATATGTCTTGTTATATACTTTAAAATTTCAATTCAAAACAGAGAGTAAGGAACTCAAGAACTAATAGAAAATGGAAAACTGATAACTAGAACTTGAACTATTAATTATGAAGGTTTGATTTTAAAAAACATACATATAGAAGTTTATCGAGGATCTTATACACTTATAATCAGAGTAAAAATATTTTTATAATTTCTTTCAATATGTGCGTGTGAATTGTTCAAACAATAAAAATGTATTCTCAATAAAATTAATATTTCGAATTTCATTAAAAAAAAATTATATCCATAAAGAGTACACACAAAAATATTGGATTCATAAATGTTTTAAGGAAATTGAGTGAAATTCAATGCGCGCAATATAGACAGTTTCTTTAAACTTATATTCAAATTTCAAATTACACTGAAAAATTCCTAAATTTAAAAGAACATGCAAATAAAGAAAATGGATTTTTTTTCCCATTTCTTGTTTTTAAAATTTACAATTATTTTTTTTATTTAATTTAATACAAATTAAAAATAATTGGATACATAGATGAAAGTATTTGTTACACTAATCAGCGTTCTATTCAACTACCTCAAATCAGTATCATATTCATAGTGAGAACTTTCTCACACACTCAAGAAGTCAAATTTAATCTTAGATACACGAACTTGGCAAGCACTCTTATTCAAAAAATGGGAAGTTGAGTAGAGATTTCTATATTTCGATAAATGCAAAGAATTGTTTTGTTTTAAATACGAAAAGATGATATTTTGAAACAAATTTTCAGAAGCTCTTACAGAGAAAAGTAAAATGAAAAATAAATCACATAAGATGCAATGAGAAATGTTAATGTCACCACGTTACCGTGAGAAATTAATCTCATAAGATGCAATTCATTTATCGAAAACTTGAAAACGTTATTTGATTCCAAATTTTTTACAGCTGATGTCTGCTATTTATTTTTCTTTCTTTCTTTCTTTCTTTTTTATTCATTTATTTAAAAATTAGTTCACGAATGTTTCTCGTTATCGAGTGGGAAATTTTCCTCCTTTTTTAAAACAAGCTTAAGCATATAACCTACTTTTGAACACTTTTGTACAGTGCTGGCCTCCATTTTAAAAAGTGCAAGTTTTTTTTATTATTATTAAAGATAAACAAAGGTATTTAGATCACGTTATAGGTGCGGAGACTATAAGAGCAGGCGTCAAATACATTGCATCTGCCACATTTCTAATAGTGACTGCCCCTCTTTTTGTATCGCAAAATATGTAAAAATATCCGCATAAAATTATGCGTTTAAAGAAAAAAGTGCGAAATACCTTTTAAAAAACTTTTTTCAGTTAGTATTTAAAATTATTAAAGCTTTTAGAAATTCTAGACTTCTGAGACACTCTATGAAAAAATTAATTAGCGCATTAACTTTCAAATTTTTATGCCTATGGAAAATTTATCATAAAATCATCATTTTATCATCTCTGGAAACACGTAATCTGGTGCAAATAAATATTATACACATATTCAAAATAAAAATTAAATAAAATATACATTTCTGTCGATTTTCTAAGCCCATTTTTTTTTTTTTCAGTTTTTTGCAGTTTTTTGCAGTTTTTATGTTGCTGTTATAAATAATAATAAAAAAATATTTATAAAAGAATGGAAATTTTCAGTGGAAAAAAAATAAATAAAATAATAATTTTCAAAATTCATAGATGCAATTATTTAAGAAAATGACTTAACATTAGGGACAATATAGTAAATTACTGAAAAGCAAATATAATGAGTAACAAAGATAGAGCACAATAATAGAATATAACAGAATGTTTGTTTGTAAGGTCTACATTTGAGTCCTGCGCAAGTAGGATTGTACCAGAACAGAACCAAAACTTCTGCTTCAAGTCAACTTGAAATCTGACACACTTCAACCCGAATCGAATCGATCGCGAACCAGGAATGAAAGAAGAATTAATCCATATTTTAATAGAATTATGGAAAAGTAGTCAATAGTTATGTCATCAATTGTATCTTTTTATGTATTAAAATGAACACATATAATTAATTTTCAAACATATAGTTTTTAATTGAAAATATTTTTGAAAAACTGGTTCAGTCTGAACAAAACTCGAAAATTCAAAACTCAATATGATCATGAATCATTGAAAGTTAACCTGGTCCACAACGAAAAGAAAAAGCATCAAATAGAAACACAAGTATGGTCGGATTAAAATCTGGTTACCCGAAAATAAGATATGTGCGTTTAAATTATATTTAAAATTACCTCCCTCTTTCGTACATTTTCGGACTCATTTTGAAGCATACATGAATGCCATTCGCAGTACTCTTAAGAATTGAATAACGTTTTTCATTTTTCATAAATAGGATACGTTTGGAATTGCAGTTAATCACACCTTGATGATGACTTTTCCAAGATGATCACTTCACGAAAGTTGGCTTTAACTGTCAAATTTGGTAGCATTTTCTGAATACTTTTTAATCATAAATTGTTGTTGATAAGGACATTTTTTGTGTGTTTGCGATTTATAACATGCAGTTATACTTCTAAGGTTTTTAAAATAAAATAAAACTGATTTTTAGCAAAAAGTTACATAAACATTAAAAAAAAAAATTCTGTAAAATTTTGAAATGTTATTAAAAAAAAAAAAAAAAAAAAAAAAAAACATGATAGCGCAAGCTGCAACAAGCTGAATAACAAGCCTGTAACGTACCAACCATTAAAATAAATTAAAAGAAATGGAAAAACAGCAAGAGTAAACATATTATTAGTGTTTTTGCCTAAAGAAAAAAAAAATATGCAATTTGAATTTCCATATATCATGTTTTATATAATAAAACATGATATGTGTTATTATGCAAAATAATTATATACATTTTATTATTTATACACATTCATATACATTTATGTAAAATATAATAAAACGTGCGTAAATGAAATATATGTAAACGGGTACCTGGTGGTAATGGAACTTTTATGATTTCTGGTAAATGATGCACGTTCACAGATATAAATCTGTCTAATACAGAATACGTTTCGATTTTTTGTTTCCGTCTTAGCAGGTTTCATTAGATTCTTCTAAACTACTTCAAGTAAATTTCACATATACTACTGGAATTAAACTTTATATTTTCTTTAAATTGCGAGCGGGTTGCAGACCCGTCACTGCCCCCCCCCCCTTTCCCTTGCTTAATACCTGCACTTTCTTTTCCAATGGTTCTGTGGTCATCAAGCAAAGAAAGGAGAATCTCAACAAAAGAAAGAAGTGGAGACACGTCAACGACGGCCTGTGAAGTTCTATGTCATCTAGAATTCAGCAGAAGTCAACAAACATGAAAGAGAGCGCCTGACCATATCAAACTTTACGACGAAAAGAAACGCAGTCTATTCGATGCCTTACTTAAAAGTCGGATTCATGCATTTGTAACTTTCCGTAACTAAGCAACAAAGTAAAGTAAATCTGGGTCGTTTTCAAAACTACTGAAATAAAGCTGGCCCGTTATTATCACAGCAAAGTATCAGATAAGGCGGATAAATTTCAAAAATTAAAAGAGCTCACGATTAACTATATTTGTTAAGAGAAAAGCAAGGAAAAGAAAAACGGAAATTTCATAAAAAGGGGCAATGTAGGTGGAATTAAAAAAAAAAAAAAAATAGAGAAATTTTGTATCAAGCATAGATTTTGGTATCTAGCAGTACAAAATTAGAAGATTTTTAATCATAGTTATTTCAAAATAAGCACCACCAAAGAAAAAATGAAATTTAAAGTTATTTAAAAAGAGTAAGAAAAGAGTAGAAAAGAATAGAAAAACGAAGATTTCTGAAAAATGTTTAATAATAATAATAATAATAATAATAATAATAATAATAATAAAAGAGAGAGGGAAATCATGTACCAACCATCATTGTAAAAAACAAAATTATATAACGTTACTCCATAAAATTAGTGGCAGCATGCTACCTCCAATTTTATGGAGTAATTTAACTTATATAATAGTGTAATTTGACCTGATATAATTGGCGTAATATTACACATCAGTGAAGAGGTTCTATGGGGGTTCCCCCCCAACATATGTGAACTTCGGAAATTTGAGCTTAGAGTTGAGAAATTATAGATTTTTAAAATTATAAATTGGAAATTATTATTACTTATTGGAAATTATAGATTTTTTTTTAAGTAAAGAAAAAAAAAATAGATTTTTTATTGTTTTGTTGACTATCTTTCTGAGTTCTGTAATAGCAGAATAGTTAAACTTTCAAAAGAAATACAAAAGGCAGCCACACTCAATTTCTCATTATGTTTCTCTGTGCTACGAAAATATCATACTTCTACCAGACCGGAATTTCTCTACTGTTATCCATCAACAGTGTCTCCAATACATTTCTTCCAAAACTTTGTTCCTTTCTCAAAAATCTAAAAGTATGAGGCTATTTTCATATGAAGTACGATTATGACTCTTACACAATTGAAGACAAAAACTTTCATTAAAAGAACCAATAATTATAATTTTTTTGTTTTTAGTTTCAGCATTTTTCTTTGGAAAGAATTTTTTTTTTTTTTTTTTTTTTTTTTTTTTGTATAAGTATTATTATTATTATTAAAGACGCATTGAACATATCATTTTAGTTGGAAAATAGAGCAATTTGTTTCACATTGTGAAATTTTTGAATTATAAGTTGGAAAAATTTTGAACTTTCCCCTTCACCCCCCCCCCCCCCCCCCCCCGAAAATAAATTTGTAGCTACGCCCCTATGTAACGCAACATGAGTTATATCGGTACCCAATAAAATGCAGGCAGAATAATTGAAAAAAAATTTTTATGGAGTAACGTTACATATTCTTTACAGTGATAATTATAAACTACTTTTAACAATTCCAGAAAATTGTCACGAAACTTCACAGTGAAGCGAAAAAAATAATAACTAATGAAACAATTCAGAAAATTCATAACATATTAAAAATCTAATTTTAGCAATTTCCGTCCAAAGTTGGAAATATAGTCGATTTATTTTTATGCTGGCTATGATTTACAGATTCGTATATCGTTGAACACTTCTAAAACACAGAGTTGTGTTTAATATAACTCAGATGTGTTCAAATAAACATTTCCTACTGCTCCACTAGATGCAGATACAGTTTTACATACCAGTAAACAAGACAACTAATTTTCTATTATTTATCATAGCAAACGCGGTAGCGTTAAGCTATAATATGATTAAGAAATAGAAAATGCAAACGACTTTCTTAAATTTCTGGCGAACCAGTTGCCATATGACAATGATTTTTCTTTTGAAAGATAGAACTCGAAGAGACGAATAAACTGATAGCATTTAAAAAATTACTGTAGCTTTCAGTAGTTTTTTATTTAATCTTAAACGAAAAAATGAAGACACAAAATTCAACAAAGTGTAGCTAACGTTCCAGTGGGTGGATTAACTTCGTTTTTGTTTTAATTTGATCCTCTTGTTAAAACTTAGAATAGGTTTTTTTTCATCTTTGTATGTTTGACGGTCGCTGAGAAAATCGAATTTGTCTTTTATAATGTCTCCATAAAATTATAAAAATCTCTCCTTTTCATTTTCTAATTTTCTAATTCAATAATTTCTTTCGTGATGCCACTCCCTAAAAAGCAGTACAATAATTAAAAAAAATGGATAACACGTGTACTTTTGTTTTTATTAGTCAATAAAAATTGAAATTCAACTGGCAGGTTTTTGTACTTTTGAAACTGACGTCAACCTAAGAAGATAACGCATAATTTTCATAAATATACACATAAACTTTCTTGATTAATATTTTGAACTGCAGTAATAGACATAATGGAGCACAAATGAATAATTAGGAAAAAAAAAAAGGTTAATCCAAAGCTTCTGTTCAGGAGGTAAATATAAGTTTTTTTTTTAATTATCATCATAAAATCCTGACTTACACAAGCGATTGGTATGCAGTAACATAAATACTTCACATACTAAGCATACCTTAAAAAAAACCATCCCATCTATTTTAAATAAGGAAGAGATGTCGTATACTCACCAGTGTGCATAACTGGCGCGATAATGGCGTTATTTTGCCTGATACGGAAACTGATCTATTGTTGTTTATTTATCAATTATTTTTTTATTTACTTTTATTTTATTTTTTAAAATTATATAAATTGTTTTGTTCTATTGTTATTAATTAAACTTTTCTTTATTTATTGTTATTTCCTTTTTAAAATAATAGAAAGTAATTTAAAAATATATCTGTAACTGCTATTCGAAAACGGGGTTTTCGTTAAATTGGCGTCAGAAAAAAACCCCGCGCCAAACCCGTTGTGTATATGACATCTGTGGCTTTAGGGTTTCGTTTAACTCTAGGTACTTTTGCTTGAGATATTGTCGAAAAGTACAGCAAAAATATACGGTACTACTTGATTATCCCGTCGACCAATTTCGCCAAACTATTCGCCAAATGATACAAACTGACGTAATTTTTATTTTATATAACGGAAGAATAAATAAATAAGTAAAACATTAATAAAAATACTAATAAAAGCTGGTCATATACGCTCCATATTGACGCGATTTTTTCTGACGCCAATTTGGCAAAAACATCGTTAATATATCATCTATATCCGGGTTACCATATCAAGTAAAATAACGACACTTTGGCGCCAGTTAAGTACCCGGTGCGTATATGACATTGGCGGCGTCAAAAAAATCGCGCCAATATGCGTATATGACATCTGTGCCAAAACTTGAATTAAAAATCACTTGATGACGTAACAAAAACGTGTATCGTGTTTAATGTCAAGTGAATGTAACATTTACAATGATCCGTTATTGTCATTTAATCTTATAGTTTGGCGATAATTTTTTGGTCGACAGGATAATCAAGTTGTACCAAGTATGGTAGAGATGCCATATACGCACCACGTTCGCGCGATATTTTTTCTGACGCCAATTTGGCGAAAACCTCGTTTTCGAATACCAGTTACATATATATTTTTAAAAAGGGATTAACAATAAATTTATAAAAGTTTATTTAATAACAATAGAACAAAACAATTTATATAATTTTAAAAAATAAAATAAAAGTAAATAAACATTTTATTAATAAATAAACAACAACATTCGGGTTACCATATCAAGCAAAATAATAAAACTTTGGCGATAGTAAGTACCACTGTGCGTATATGACATTGGCGTCGGAAAAAAATCGCGTCAAGGTGATGTTCATATGACGTCTGTGGCGATTCAAGTACACTTCGGAACGTTACTTTCAAATCGGTGAGTTTCATCGCCAAAATCGCCAAGATGCTTAATGATCATCGCCATCGAATATATAAATAATGCCATATTTGCAAACTTATAGGTCAAAATATAAGGGGAACCTCGGTTCACAACCACCTCTGTTTACGACCAGTTCGGTTTATGTCCAACTTCGATGATCAAAATTTGACTCGGTGGGCGTGCAATATCTCGGTTCACGACCAAGGCTGCCAAATAGTTCAGTTAGCAACCTTCACATAACTGTTGTTATTAGTCAAGTTTGGAGTAAGGAGTGCATATCAGAGTGCTTTGTGTACCTTTATTACTGTAAAAAAAATTAACTTTTTGTTTTACTTTTACTCAGGTTTGCGTTAATATTAGCTCTCATTATGACTTCTAAGAATGAAAAAGTGCTTAGTGATAGCAGTAGTAAGAAGCTTAAGCGAATTACTGTTCAATAAAAGAAATTGTAGCAAAACATGAGAACGACGTTAGTATAACCGTTCTAGCTAAGCAATACGATGTGGCCTAAATCTTCGATTTCCACGCTAATCTATATATGTATTACGCTATCGTATGTGTCACAGAAATCACGATTATTTGTTAATTGTTTAATGGCAACGCTCCAATGAAACGTATCTCATTGTTTATAGAACAACATTTAATGCATCTCCATACCTATAAGTGGGGTTACCATAGGCTGGCCCCTGTTCTGTCGCCAAATAACGCCAAGTTTATCGCCAACTTGACGATATATCACCAAATACCTATAGACTCCCATTGTAAACCAATAGGGTTTACTTGTTTAGAGAGAATCAACAAATTGAGATATTTTAAT
Source organism: Maratus speciosus (assembly GCA_963932465.1). Taxonomy (NCBI): domain Eukaryota; kingdom Metazoa; phylum Arthropoda; class Arachnida; order Araneae; family Salticidae; genus Maratus; species Maratus speciosus. The sequence goes on from OZ010790.1 coordinate 10,961,144, forward strand.
GCAACAAAAACTAATATCAGTTTAAGGAATTATATTAATTATATTTAAGGGAGCCCAAGTAAATTAAATTATGAATAAAAATAACTTGAATTTGATTTCAAAACTTTGAACCTCTTAAAACAGTGTGCATTACTTGGTTAACTAGTGCGTTATTGTGCGAAATAAGATAAAAGTATTGGGAATATATAAAAGAACTCAGGTTTATTTATCTTCAATATATAATTATCAAAAAATTTAAAAGACTAGTATTAAAAAATGCTCTGGCGAGCACCAAAAAAGGCTAATATGTTTTTAAGTATGAAAAAGGGTTTGACAAGTGCTTCTAATTGAGCATGAAAAAGGACAAGGGGTACCTTCTTGGATGCAGCTCACTGTCAATGCCAACTTTGAAAAAATCATATTTGCGCTTATTCCATATAAAAAAAAATCAGCCACAGTTACGATAAAAATGTGTTGTGTAAAGACACAGACAGTAAAGACGCAGCCTGATTAAATATGAATGTAAGGCGACATAGTACCAAAAATCTTAGTTCCTGCAGCGTATCACACTCATGCAGTGCCACCAAGCACTCCCGCAGTGTAGAACTGTACAGAAAACTGATTTGTAGTGCAGTGTAGACTGATGCAGCACTTTGCATAGGAACAATTCCACATGTGCATGCATTACAATATAATGCATTCATTGATTGTTGAAATTATATCCAAGTGGATATGGCTGTAAGATTTACTATGCAGTACAACAGTGCATATGTAAATTATAAACGAACATTAGACGCATACACCTTTAATACGGTAGTACAAAAGCACAATGTGAGTGTGCACTGAGGTTCAAATGCATAATAGGAATGTACAGTGTAGTATAATTTGTAGAGAAATAATGGTACACAGTGCACTGTACAAAGTTGCATTGCAGACGCATGTGCAGTAAAATAGTGGAACAGTGCAGTTAACATGTAAAGCACGACGGAAAATTTTACTAAAGTACTGCGAATTTTTTTTTTTTGTATGGAATAAGCGCAAATATGATTTTTTCAATGTTGGCATTGACAGTGAGCTGCAGCCACGAAGGGACCCCTTGTCCTTTTTCATGCTCAATTAGAAGCACTTGTCAAACCCTTTTTCATACTTAAAAACATATTAGCCTTTTTTGGTGCTCGCCAGAGCATTTTTTAATACTAGTATTGATATATTTTACTATTGCTTTGAGTCGACAATATATATTACAGGTATTTTAAAATTCATTTCAGTGAGTTCAAATTCATAAAACATGTGAAAAATCATCTTCAGAATTTTCTGTCATTAAACGGAAATGTACTCGTATTCCCTTATACTGTCTGCATATTATCTACAGATTTTTATGGACACCCCGGATTAAGCTAAAATTTAAATAATCCAAGTAAAAAATGTTTAACACAACTAAAAACAAACTTCTAGCAATTACTAATCATAGACAGCAATGTATCTTGTTCTTTGCGTAAGCCTGTACAGTAATTTATCTATATTCTACAAACATCATACAGTATACTAAATATATGCATATCAAACTGAAAAACCTTTATTGAACAATTTACATCCTTAACAATAACGCTTACAAATTGTTTTATCTAGCTCTATTTTATGCAGATGTAGAACTATACACATCTCGTATTATGCAAAAATTGTGTGAAAAAAGCATAATAGAACGGAAAAAGTATTTTTACTAATTAGTGCTCATAGCCAGTACTGTAACTTTATTATTTTGCGTGTCCCCATAAATGACTAATAAATGTTATGCATCCAATAATGTACAGAAATCATCTTGTATCGAACTTCAGTAATTTATCAATTTAATTATTTTTAATATCTAGTAACCGCAGAAAAATGACCCTCGTGCGATTTTTCCCACACGCTGCAATGTGACTGAATTCTTGTGTGTCCCTGTAACTAATATATAAATTTCATAAGGGGGAGCGTTGATTTAGAGGGCTATTTATTTAATATTACAAAAAGCAACAAAATAAAAATAAAATAAAGAGTTGAAAAAATATATAACTTCTTGAGATGATAGGCGGGGAATGGAGAAAAGGCTTTTTTCTTCTTCTTCTTCTGGCGGGAAAAGAGTTTGATTAAATAAATACTTATTTATCATTACTGTATGCTTAAAAATAGGACAGGAAAATAATTAAATAATAATAAGCTTTAACTTTTTTAAAACATTTGCATACTTGGAATGGGGGGGGGGATGGAAGAAAGTAAAAATTTAGATAGTCGGTTATTTTTTCGTTTCAATAAAGAAACAAACAAAAGAGTTTTACAGATATAAATTATAAATTTAATGATTTTAATCTTTGGGTAGTGTATGAGAGGGAAGAAAAGGGGAGGAAAGCAAGATTTCGGAAAGGGGGGCGGGGATTTAGACAATAAAAAAAAAGAAAGAAAAGCGTGATATTTAAATTGTTTTAAAGAAAACTGAATTTCAGTAAGATTATATCGATCATGTGTTAGACGCAAATGAATAATTTCCTTACTATTTAAGTAGCATTAAATGTAATTAAATAATTAATTATTATAGAGGTTAAATGGAAAATACAGTCTATTCTGTTATTCAAAACACATATAAAAGTTACTTGTAATTTCAGAAGATCTTTAAAAAGCCGAATGTTATGAAACTGCGCTTAAAAATGTTTCCTAAATTTTAATTTGAGAAAATTTTAACACACCAGAATTAAAAAGCATTAAGTGCCACTTTAGTCCAAACACTTGGTAGTAATTATGCATGCCTGAAGAAGGATTTATTCCCTCAAAACGCGTTGCTTGTTTTATAGTTCAGCATTTATTTATATAGATTAATAGTTTATTTGTCAAGAAACGTGAAACACCAGAATTCGTCTATTATTTTATTATGTCTATTCAAACTCACTGAACAGTCCTCACATATAATAATATATCACATATATTACACAATAATTCTTCATATAAACACGAAATATACCGATGAAAAAGATTATGGGTAATATGAGTCAAAATTATTTTTTAATATCGTATTCAATAATTAACTATTTATAATAACTATTTTGCTTTCTTTTAGAAGGATGATTATTATATCGAGATACATAAATTAATCAAAACAAAATAAAGCAATTAAACTTTAAGTAGAATAGAATTATTACGGTATTATTGAAATTTTAAGTGTGCTCGAGCAGTGGCGACCGAATTTGTAAAGCCCTGGTCTCGACGGAAAGAAAACAAACAATTATACTTGCTAAGACGGAAACTTTTAATAAACATATTTTATTTTCTTGGTCCCTTTCGCTTTCGTTTTCACAGGTTTAAATAAATTGAAATGTTATTATACTTTTGTAAAAATTAACTCACCTTTTCGCACACTCTTCTCGGAAAATTTCGCTGTTCGGTGTAAGCTCCGTTTTACATCTATGAAGAATATCATCACGAAGATTGATTTTTTCTTTATAAAGTAAATCTGGTTTGCATGTGTGTGCAGATTTTTCTTCAATTTTTTTCTACCCCTCTGGATTCAGCAAGACTGCTCTTCCCCGATATTTAATATCTTTGCATGCTAGTTTCCATCTACCGGCACTGGGCTTGTCTTTAATTCTATAAAAAAAATCCATCACCATTGGAAAATAATCATCCATTTTTAGCGCCAGGCACTTCGAAAACTGTTTTTTCCGTTTTAAAATTAGAATTATAAGAAGCTTTAGTAACTATAAAATCTGAACTTGAACAAAAAGTCACTCCTTCCTTTAAAGGCTGACAAATGTGAGTGTGTTCTTGATAAGTGTTTGCAAAAAAGAAATACACGAATACGACTTGCACATTTGGCTGACTAATTATTTTAGGAGGTGTCACGTACAGTGAAAAGAACTCCCCATAGCTAGAAGGCGTAAAGAAATCATATAGAAAAGAGACACTCGTGTGAACTTTAAAAAATCCTAAACCCATAGCACATCGATCACTCTCAATTCATGAAAACATCGTTAAGTGAATTAATTGTCGAAATAAGTAATTGGAAATAAGACTAATGCCACGTTAGAACTAACGAATCGGTCCTTTTTACCTCCCATATTGAGAACATGTGTTACGACATGTACTTAACGAAAGATAATTGTTTCTGGAGACATAAGCCAATTGAGCTATGTTGCTAATTTTCTTGAAATTAATAATAATAAAAAAAGTTAAAACTGATGTTAAAAGGCTACTTCAGTCAAGTGAAAAGACTCGTTCGCTAATGCTAATCCTATGGAAGAAATTTATAACGATATCTCCGTTACATTTCAATATTTTTAAATGATTTTCTTGCATTGGATAGCTGAGATCGATCTGTACAAAGGCCGTTTTTTAATTTTTCGATTTTGTTTACAGATATTTTTAACGAGGACGCTTTCATTTTCGGAACCGGTTTCGAAACTAAAAGCATGCTCATAAAAAAAAAAAAAAATCTGTAATAAAAATCGAACACGTAAAAAACGGCCTGCATACAGATCGATCTCAGCTATCCAATGCAAAAAAAAAATCATTTAAAAATATTGAAATGTAACCGAGATATCGTTATAAATTTCTTCCATAGGATTAGAATTAGCGAACGGGTCTTTTCATTTGACTGAAGTAGCCTCTTAAGATGGTTCTCAAATGACCTGCTCGCGAAATTTTCTGACACATTTCCTGGCTCATTTATAACCCGTTTACTTTGATTTGTTGCTTAGTTACGAGAAGTTTAAAAAGTATGCACCCTCACCCCCTTTTCAGTAAAGGTGATTAATGCGGGTGGTCTATTGGTATATGTCATTAGCATACCTGTTTGTGGTTTCCGGAATCTGTCTTCCCTTCTTGGTGAATACACCCCCCCCCCCCTTTTCCACCGAATGAAATCCGAAGAAATCATATGCTGTTTGAAAAATAATAATTATCATTTCAAAGTGTCAAAGCGTACTTGATGGATATTCAAATTGTATTTTTTCATGATGAATGTGTTATTGATTTGAGTTAGTGGAATAGAAAGCTTCAATAGTGTAGTCAAAATGAATACTTTCATAAAAATACAGAATTATGTTTAATCTTTATTAAATAATAAATAATAATACTAATAACTGTAAATCCTAAATACTTGAAATGAGTGTAATAAAAAATTCAAAATTTAAAAATTTAAGAATTTTGTTTAAATTCGAGTAAGTTTAACTGTGTACAGCATTGAATTTCATCAAAATTTACTTAAAGCATTTTCAGGTTTAATAGTTTTATGTGAATTTTTCATGCATATCTATTTTAAAAGTGAAATTTCAAAAGAGAAATAACAATATTAATTTTAATGTAATACTTTTTTATTGTTTGAACAATTCGTACACACATATGGAAAGACATGAGCTAAAATAGGTTTGCAGTGAATATAAATTTATAAACTCTTTGTTAAATTTCAAAATGTATATTATTCAAAATAAAAACTTTATATAAGATATTTAAATTGTAATTATTTGTTTTAAATTTTAACTTAGTGGTTAAGTTCCTAAAATTTTGTTTCAAACTAAATTTTTAAAGTATATAAAAAACATTAAAAAATATTCATTTTTATAAACTAAAAACATTATTATATCTTTATAAATTATACATTATAATTCACAAGAATATACAAGAGCAACTAAACTGTGGTTTATATACAATTAGAGAATATTTTCACTTGAACGATAGAAAAACGCAATATTTCATCAAATGTGTCCCTTAAAATTTAGGGCTTAGAATAATGCTTACATCGCATAACAAAATAAGAAAAATAATATAAAATAAATAATACAGAGTTTTACGAATACTAATTTCAGGCACATTTCCTTTGAAAGAGACAAAAAAGTTCAAAATTTCGATTGTAAATTTCTATTACCATGCCTTTTTTATATGATAACTTCGGGAATTACACACTAACGTTTATAATTAAGTTATCTCAATAAATATGGGTGAATTTTACAAAATGTTTCAAATAAAAATAAATAAAATGTAAGCAAAATGTTAGTTTCGTGAATCCTCGTTTTTAGTAAAATAAAATAATTAGTAAAATAGGTTTGTGAATTTTATTTATAGAACTACATATAATTGTGTTCGGGCTATTCAAAAATTCATAAATTATTACTTAATTTTTGCAAAATCTCTTTTAACGAATAATTTTACTGAATTAATTTATTTTATCGAAACACAAACACAAGAGAAGTAATAGCCTGGCACAAGGTGCCGAAAATGGTAGACACTTTATTTTTAATCATAGGCGGCGTTAGTTAGAGCTACCAATTCAAGACCTTTAGTAGAAAACTTAATAAATGGTTTAAAAAGTCGTCAAATAAAAATATAAATAAATAAATAAATAAATAAATAAAATTTATATATACGTGATTTGATAATTTCATTTACATACATTGAAATAAATCTTACTACGTTTCTCTGAAACAAACAAATTTTAACATTATATTATTATGAAAGGGTACAATATATGATTTAATAACGATTAACAGTACTCATTCAAAATATAGCCGCTCGTATATCATGTTGTCTCTTTTATTTCAAACTTTTTTTCATTACTTTTAGTATTATTTATTCCATAACGAATGAAAGTATCTGAAAATGCCCATTTAAATTCATCATAAAAAAGTAATGCAATTTATTAAAAGTATATTTAAATATACACTTAAACCTACAATTTTAGATACACATGTTTTAATTTCTTTAAGGTTGTTAAACTTAATTCTAGATTTTTCTCAAAAATATATATGAACTAAGACAGATAACACGGAGGATAAATTATCAAAGAAACTGAGAAGCAATAAAGAATATGAAATGCTCTTTTGCTTATAGTATCTAAATTTTTTTAACAAATGAAAAGTAGGATTTTCTAGCTTTGTTTGTCTATATCCAATTGATAATATGCTTATAACTACTTTCTTTGTGCTAAAATTTATTTTGTACTAAAATAATTTAAAATGAAATTTTCTGTTTCATCCATTTTTTGATATAGCAAATTAGATTGGATAGCAAGTTAGATTAGACTAACTGAATGATAAGGAATTGCCACAAATTGTCAATTTTAATTATTTTTTTTATTTCATTTTTTATTGATGCTTTAGTTCTTCTTGGATAACCACCAGAAAGAGCCTATACCATGATCAAAAGGGTAACCGGAAAAAAAAGTGACCGGAAAAAACGTGACAGGAAAAAAGGGGACAAGGAAAAAACGGGACACTGAAAAAACGGGACCGTTTGGTGCTGCTTGTACTTTGTCCGGTATGGAACCGTTATAAATAATACAAATATTTTAAGTCAATGTCTACAAATGCGAATTTTGAAAAATGGAGTGGAATATTTGCATACTAGAATGCTTGTTTACAGCTCTACTTGATTTTTGACAATCGCGAACGGGAATACGAATATTTTCCGTCGATGTTTAAGAATGCAAATATTGAGAAAAGTCCCGCATATTCGCATATGAAAATGCATATTTACATCACTACTTGATTTTTGATATATGTAAATTAGGAAACAGGATATTTTAGTCCCGCCGTTTTGGTCCTGATGCCATTTCGATTCCTAGCCATTTCGGTCCCTTGCAGTTGTTGTTGGAAGCAGCTATATTGTTAATAACAAAATCTCAAAAATTAAATTGTTTTTATTGACGTATTTATTAGTAACAAATCAAAATTATTTCAATTATTAATTGTTTATATAATTAATTTATCAATTACTTGTTTAAAAAATATTACATGAGCTATATTATAATTACAGGGTAATGCAAATATAATTTTTTTTTTTAATTTTCGTTTACTATTATGTCATTAGATTATATAAAAATGATAATGATTCTGAGGATAAATATGTTGTTTATTTATTTATTATTTAGTTTATAATATTTTCTTGCTATTTAAATATAATTAATTAATAATATCTAGTTTTTTTTTTTATTGCAAACTATAACTGTGCTAAAAAAATAAAAAATCTAATTCTACATCTGGACAATAACATCACCTAACATCAATTAAAAAATATTTTTACATTTTTGTACAATATTACATTATTATTATTATTAATTAATAATAATACCATCAGTCAACAAAACAATTACTTAGACTTAAATTTTTGACTGATTTTTCATTTTTGGGGGGAAGGGGGGGGGGGGGGAATAAAAAAAAACTTTTGAATAAAAACTTTAATTGATGAGTAATTTCTATTAATTAATTATTAAAATAGATAGTAATTTTAATATAAAAATTAAATTAATATTTTATTAAATATATTTTTTAATTCAATTTATTCTTAATTTATTAAATTATTAACGTTAATATAAATTACAAATTTCTACTTTTAAATAAACTCAATACAAATTATATATTCAGTTTATCATTATATTTAATATTAGCTATAAGCTGAAATTTATCTTTTATCTGCTTTTTTATTTTATATTTAAAGTTACTGAGGTTTAAAACTATTAATATAACTAATAATAAAACTAAGATTAAAAAAATTATTAAACTTACTTTCTGGGAAAGATGGAGGAAAAAGGTAATTAAAAGAAAATAATAAAAAACAAATGCAAAAAAGCTTAGTTTTGTCAGTTAAAAAATTATTTATTAAGGTATTAATAACATTATCACATAAAATTAAAAATAATCGTTTTATTAAAAGAAATAGGTTTAATTTTAATAAAATTTGCTCACAAAACTGTTCTTCAAGGGTGGGAAGACTTAAAAAAAGTTGCAAGCAACAATTATAAAAAGAAAGAGCACAGGGAAAGGGGGGGGAGGAGATCTATTTTTTTTAACAAAATATTTATTTCAGCACGCCCTAGTAAGCAAATCTCTGTTGATTTCCCAATGCGTAATGGTATAGTAACTTATGAAAACAAATTTATAAGATGCAACATTGTATTGAAAATATCAGACATTTGTTACTTTGTTAGTTTTTAGTAATTGTTTATGAATAAGTTCAATATTTATAAATTCCGTGTCATGTTTTTTCGGGTCACTTTTTTCCTTGTCACGTTTTTTCCGGTCACGTTTTTAACTTGTCACCTTTTTTCCGCTCTTGTTCTTTCTGTCACTTTTTTTTCCTGTCACGTTTTTTCCGTTCACTTTTTTTCCTAGATTCGGTCAAAAGAAGTATCAAAATCGAAGCATTTTTTCTAAATTTACTCGTTGATAGTCACTAAATACTAACTTTTTTTCTAAAAGTCCGTTAATAAAAAATGACAATTTGAGGAAAATCCCTTATCATTCAGCTACTTTTAGAGAACAACTAAAAATTAGCTCACACTAACGCCGATATCTTTCTGAATTTTTACGATATTTGACTGGATATTTATAATAAATTGCTCCATAGAGTTGACTATTAAATTATGTAACACCGCATAAAAAAAGAAGCACAATTAAATAAACAACCCGAATATAAAACTCTGGAAAATAAATCAACGTAAAATAAAGCACCCGAAAGATAAAGCCGTATATTAGAAGGACTTCAACTCTTGGTTACAATTGCCAAGGTTTAATCAAACTAAAACTGCTACAAAAGCATAAAATGGAAAATGAGCTGAAGTTTTTCCTTCGGGACGGTCCGAAAGTTCCAATAGGGAATATTCTCTTCCCCAAAATGATTGAGTTGCAACCAGGGCTGCGGAGTCGGACCAAATTTTGAGAAAAAGAATCGCTAAAAAACAAGCCGACTCCGACACTAGATTTTTTTTGTTAGACATCTTAAAAATGAAACAAGTGGGTAAGTGTGATCACAGATCGTACAGAGGGTTTCGTTTAATATTCCTTTCAAAACACTTTATCCTTTTGAAAAATCTGTTAGTTCCACATTTCACAACCAGGGGGCGCACTTGATTCTAAACAAAGTTCTATCCGAACGAAAATACGTTTTACATACTATCCGCAGATATATTAGTCAAGGGGATTGGGCCGATAGCACCCGAGATAAGAAGGCGCCCTGGCGGTAAAAAGTGGGACTAAAATATGTAAGGCTATGGTGCATAATATGAAAGAATGGTCAAAGGGGTGTCGGCAAAAGTTGGAAAAGTACTCCCCGGGTGAAAAGGGGGGAGGTTAGAAAAATTGCTTAAAATACCCAAGTCCCGGAGGAGTAAATAACATAAGACTTTTTGAAAATTTTATGGTTTGCCGTGTGGTCTGGGGCATTCAGCTATACGTATGCAAAAGTTCATGTCTCCAACTTAATTAGGGGCTCTCATAGAAAGAATTGCTTAAAATACATATGTGGTAGCTCAAAGGGTTAAACGTAAGACTTTTTCAAGATTTCATGATATGTCGCCTGGCCTCAGGTGTTCTGCAATAAGTATGCAAAATTTCAAATCTCCAATTCAATTAGGGTCTCAATTAGAAAGAATTGCTTAAAATACACAAGCTGGAGTTGAAAGGGTTAAATATAAAACTTTTTCAAAATTTATTATTTGACGTGTGATCTGAGTTGTTGAGCTATAAGGATGCAAATTTTCACGCCTCCAACATAATTAGGGGCTCACTTAGAAAGAATTGTTTAAAATACACATGTGGGACCCCAAAGGGTTAAACGTACGACATTTTCAAAATTTTATCATTTGTCGTATGATGCGAGGTGTTCAGCTATAAGTACCCAAAATTTCATGTCTCCAACATGTATAGTTTCTGAGAACGGGCTCTGTGACGGACAGACGGACAGACAGATGAGCGAGACGAATAGGGTTTCGTCAGATGAACGAAATCCTAATTAAACTAATTATATGCAATTTGAAATCTATAAAATGAATTGTTATTGTTATTTGTGGACTATATCAGGCTACTAGAGTTTCAGATGACCGATTTACTGCAGTGTACAAAGTAGACACAAGGGTAGGTAGGTATTGCCCATATACAGGGTAGATGAAAACTGTTTATTTCATAACTGTAGTAGATATTTTACATTTCCTTCTATATATAAAAAAAAGTTTTGATTTGGAAATGGACCAATGAAAATCTGCGTAGATATTCCGGGTAGATCGGCATCCAATTTGAATGCTTAAGCATGGCTTTTCATCGTTAATATTAAAAAACTGTTGCATACAAAAATATGAAAATCGGCGGTATTTATAGATACAAAAATATGAAAATCGGCGGTATTATAGAGAAATGTTTGATAAACACGCTGATGCAGACAGTTTTCAAATCGAAGAATTATTTTAAGATATTTAATGCTAAAGTGGTACAAAATCGTTCTATTAAAAATGTTTTATTGGAGCAAAAGCTATACATGAGAATTTAATCATTTTTAGATCATTTTATACGTTATAAGTTCCCGGTGTGCATATTGCATTTATTTTTCTTATTAGACCCATTTTTTGAGGTTTTATTTCTATTTTAAATTCAAATTTTCAGCATTTCGAGAGATATTTTTTACAAAATTTAGAAAATGTTATTAATTTAAACTGTTGCCAATTGTATAAAAAGCGCAAACAATAATGTTTACTTCAAATTAAAAATTTATTTACACGTGACTATTACAAACAGAAAAAAAACTTTAAAATTAGAATTAAATGATTACATGTTAATAGAAGGAAAATTCCGTCATAAGAACCATAGTTACACTTGAATTTGAGAAACAAAATCTTAAAATAAAAAAATCATTATTATGCATTAAAACTTGTAAATGGGCGAAATTACGTCATATTTAAAATGCCCCAAAAATATGGCAAAACAGTTTAAATTGAAAAATATATTTGCATGAGATATTTTGAGATAATCTTTTCAACTATTATCGTGAATTCGAAGACAGCGCAAATAATATTTCCTTCTAACAACAAAAGTATTTTCACGTGAATATTAATAAGAGAAATAAAACTTTGGTGTAAATTACGTCAGATTTGAAACGATACATTTAAAATGAATTATTTAAAAGAACTATCTTATAGCGCAGTTAAAAAATACCGGGAGACAATGACACTGTTTACTTAATTCATTTTACATTAGCTTATTTTCCAATGTTTAACTATTTTTTTTAATTAAATACAAAAACAGCCATTGTGTCTCTTAACAGCAGCAGATTTGGTCTTAAAAGTCCCAATCCAAGGAAAACGAATGGAAACCTGTTTACAGAGAGATCGCTACTGTTTTTTTTTTTAATTTTAATTCAATATTTTTAAAGCCGATCAAATTAGCGTGCTTTTTGGATTTTGGTGTGCCTGAACGGGGGTTGGCGAGCGTAGCTCGTAGGGGCAGAGCCCCCTAGTAGTATATAAATAAGTACTTCCCTCATATTTTTGGGGTTGTCGGATAGAACCAGAGGTACAAAGGTCTGGAAGGACCCAAAGCCCGGAAAATAAAGGGAATTTTTCAAACAGGCCGTGTAAGTAGAAATAAGATAATTTATGTTAATTGACTATTATGACTGTTAAAATGTTATTTTAATGACTATTGAAGAGATTTGGAATCGAACAGTGTTTTCCATTTTTTTTAAATAAATTAATAAAATATAAGAGATTCTTGTCACGAGACTGCAGGTTTTTATCCTTTCCCGTGCTATCGCTTCTGAAAATTCGATTAAAAACTTTAATTCTGACACTATTTTCTCAAAGATGTGTTACCTTTATCAAAAAAAATGGATAACGTAATAACGTAAAGTTTCTGAATAAGAACACCGGCACCAATCTTATGCGTTTCAGAAAAGAAATGAATTCAGAAATGTATCAGAAAAAAGCTCCTTTGGTATTTGAGAAAAGCCTTATTAAATGACAAAGAAATATTTTTAGAAATCTGCTTTTTGTTATACAGATTCAAAAGTTATGTTTTTAACCCACCATTTTTCCATTTATTCTGAACTACATTATTTTTTTAATGAATCCTTATTTAAATGTTGAAACATCTAACACTCTATAAGTAATCATTAATGTTGCTATTCTGTATTCTCTGTCTTGCGAATACATACTAATTTAAAAATATACTGTAAAATTATCCCATAAATATGCATGCAGTATGCATTCAGATTCTTTAAAAGAATATTAATTGTATGTTTAGAAAATCTAGATTTTTTTGTAGAAATTGAGTCATTTAATTGATTTTTCCACGGCCCCGGCCGGGCCTGATTTCACTGATTTTGTACGGGCCGGGTCATGAACTGTGAAAATATAAATGAACCGGGCCAGGCTCGGAAATTACGACCCGTGCAGGCCTCTAAAAAAGATAATCAATGCCGAAATAGTGAGATTTGAGCTTTATTTTTCTTATATTCTATCATTATTTAAATCAACAGGCAACATTAGTACCCTAGCCCGAGTACCAGTGCAGTCATCTCGGAGTCGGAATAGGAATCGGAGTCGGAGTCGATAAAATATCTCGGAGTCGGAGTCGTCCATTTTTCGCACCGACTCCACAGCTCTGGTTGCAACACCACGTGTATACACATTCATATACATTTTTAAATCATTCCCCAATGATTATAAAAAACATGAAAAAAAAAAAGGAAAAAAGCTTCCACTTTTTAATTATAAATTGTATGAGGTTTTTTTTTAAATTAAATACATAATAGATTTTTTATTTTTAAATTAATAGAGTGCTTGTCTGAAAATTATAAAAATTTAAATTAAAAATTAAACTTTTCGATATTTTGTCTTTTTCACTTAGTTGAACAATTTTAGAGGTAAATAGAAATAAATGTTAATACTAAGTATAGCAGCCTGCTGCAATAGACCAACAAAAAAATTACAAATCCATCTAATTTTATACGTTATGGTACATATATTTTTTTTCGAATATTAATTACGGAATACATAAAATATTTTTAAAAATATGATAAAAAATATTATACTATGTAACATTTGAAAAAATTAAGAGAAAAAGCTTATTAGAAGCTTCAAATATCCGAATCCAAAATTGCAGCTCATTCCATTAAGTGGTTTTCGTGTTAAAATTAAAAGAAACTACAGGAATTGCAGATTTGTTTACAACTATAACAAGTAAGAAAAATCATGCGTTAAGCATAGATTATGAAACACTTTCCAACACTTCCTGAATGCTTTAACAAAACTTCATTATTTAGGGAAATAAGGTATATAAGAGGACTAAGTAAACATTTTAGAAAACGCATAAAACATTTGAAAAACTGATTTCAGCAGTTACCATCCATAGCAATATTCCAATTCTTTTGAACAGCTCTGTATTTGATTTGCAGGTTGATATATATGCTATATAATGGGGAAATTTAGTTTAGCAAGAAAACGAATAACAGGTTGAAATTTCTCTTTCAGCAATTTATACTAATAGATGGAAAGATACTTGTATACTTTTGTACAACCCTATAGTTAACCTAGTACCTTTATTACGCGCCACTATTTAGCTAAAGTTTAATTCAAAGTAAAACACTCTTAAAACTACTGGAATCACATTTCCAGAAATTATCATTTATAGACGGTCATGTATCCAATTCTTTGCGTGACCCTGTATATAATTTTATCTATGTTCTACAAACATTTCTTAGTAAACAAAATGCAGTTCAGCGTAAAGATGCATAACCCATTTAAAAACCACCTTTAAGCAATTTACAATCATACTCAGTAACCATTACGAAATCTTTTGTGTAGTCCTGTATATGAATTACAGCATTTATACACACCATATACAATGCATAAATATAGTGAAACATAAAAGCACATAACATAATTAAAAATGCATTTCCAGCAATCATTGCTACCGTACGGTACTTCGGATACAATATCGTATCTGAAATCTTTTTTGCGTCCCTGTAAGTGCTATGCACTTCTTATTATACATGAAATAAGTAGTAGTAAACTTCAGCGACGTATATCAATTTCATTACACATGAAATAAATTAACATAATTAAAATATGTCGTAAAAATTCCCTCCACCCGTATATCATTATGTAATGGAGATATTTTGTGTGGCCCTGTAAATTATTATTATAATTATTCTTTGCACCTCATATTCTGAGGAATGCATATTTTAGTGCATTTGATAAATGCATATCAATTTTAATATGTTTGAAAGCATGTAACATCATTGAAAATCATTTTAAACGATTTTTTCCCATAGGACGTAATGTAACGGAAAACTTTTGACTGTCCCTGTAAATGAACTAAACATGCTACAAACTTCACTTGAAATAGGGTTCGTGCTATGGTAGAGGTCACTAACATACAAAAATTTCAGAACGATCCGAGTATATTTACGGGAGTTAGAGCGCGTACAGACGGACAGACGACCAGACAAACCGAATGCATAAACACTTTTCAACTTTGTTGGAAAGTGTTAAAAATGAATTTAACATTGACTTTGTGTTTGGTATTCTAGGGCAGTTTTTTAATTAATACAAATATAATGTCAATTTTGGGTGTTCATGCACTGCTCAAAACAATTAAAGGATATTTGAAGTTTTATATAAAATAAAGATATAAACGAAATTTTTTTTGCCGAAAATAGAAGAAGAGAATCACAGATGCAAATTTTTCTGGTTTTCAAACTGTGGAGTATGCAAATTTTGAGTTCGACGTCAAAAACGTCGCTTCAGCGGCAGCGAATGAAATTTGACTTTCAACTGGATAAAAGAAAATGAAGACAAGGATGATCGGTATTCAGTGATTGCTTTGTTTCGATGAGTACGATGTCTCAGCGAAGTCATTTGACAGATTTAGAAGCTTTGAGAGTTGTTGGTAGGTTAGAAGGGGGCCAAACTCAAGCCGAAGTAGCGCAAGCCATTGGAGTGTCACAAAGTGTCGTTTCCGGGATCTGGAACCGTTTTTTGGAGAGTGGATGTGCAGGCCGAAGACCAGGGCAAGGTCGTAGACGGGCAGCAACACCCAATGAAGATCGGTATTTAGCGTTAACAGCTCGGAGACACCGAACCATGAACGCTACTCTTCTCCAACAACACCTTCGCTCGGCTACAGGCACCATGATTTCAACTCAGACTGTCCGAAACCGGCTCCATGCTGTAGGTCTGTATGCTCGCCGACCGATGGTATGTGTTAGATTAACATCAATAACATCAAAGCATCGTCGCGACCGCAGGGAGTGGGCAACCGAGCATGTCAACTGGAGGAGAAATGAATGGAGCAATATTCTGTTTTCTGACGAGTCCCGTTTTTCTGTGCATCCGGATAATAGGCGTATTTTCATCTGGAGGGACCGTGGCAGTAGGAATAATCCTGCGTTCGTGCACGAAAGTATCAGATTTGGCGGTGGAGGAGTGTTGGTGTATGGTGGCATCTCCATTGACGGGCGCACTGACCTCTACATCATTCGAGATGGAGCTCTGACTGGTCGCCGATATAGGAATGAGATCCTCAGACCTATTGTAGTCCCTTACGCTGCAGCAATCGGAGATAACTTCATTTTAATGGACGATAACTGCAGGCCACATCGTGCAAACCTGGTGGAGGATTTCCTTTTCGAGGAAGGAATCGTTCGAATGGAATGGCCAGCGTGTTCTCCAGACATGAATCCAATCGAGCACGTTTGGGACGCTCTAGGAAGACGAGTTTCTGGCCGCCAACAACCCCCACAAACTCTCCAAGAACTGGAAAGAGCTCTTCTGGAAGAGTGGGGCAGAATACCCCAACTCGTCATTAATAGCCTCATTGAGTCCATGCCTCAAAGGTGTTCAACGTTGCTGGCCGCCCGTGGAAACCATAACCCCTACTAAAAATGATTTTCTTTGAAGAAAACACCTTTTCTTATTCTTTTTTTCTCATATGCACAAATTGTGTTTTTTTTCCTTTAGTACACAAATGCGCAATAAAATGCATTTTTTTCTGCCAAACATGTGTAATTTATTCTCATATAACCTACTATGTCTGTCGACCATGTATCAATCAGCTAAACAGTTTACCAGATACAAAATCCACCTAAAACTGCAATATCCTTTAATTGTTTTGAGCAGTGTATTAAAAATTTCATTTTTGTATACGTGTGTTATTATTATTATTATTATTATTACTCTTGTATTATGTGTAATTTAAAATTTTGATACAGCCTTCCAAATATGCTCATTTTAAAATAAATAATTTCCCTGAAACTATAGAGCGAATTCCATGAAAATTCGTTTTTAGACTAATTAAGTGGTGTAGAATTTATTTATGGTGTCAAAATTGTGACTTGCTTGAAAGAAACAAAACAAAAAACAAACAAAGATTGAGTTTGTTTTCATATACATACATATAGCCCCCTAAGCAAAATTTATATACATTATTTAACAGTAGACTTTATTTCCGATAGTTTGGCACAAACAACTTTCTGCTATGATAATTTATTGCTTAATTTGTGGGGGCTGTTTAATTTTTTTTTTTTTTTTTTTTTTTTTTTTTACGACTGTACATTTATTATAAAGATTAATCCAGAATTTGAAAAAAATAACAAAGTAATTTCAATTTTTTTTTAGATATATAAAATTCATTGCATTTTGCACTTTTTCTCTTAATGGAATTATTTCTAAATTTTCTTTTATTACATAGAAAATAACATAAGTTAACTTGACAAAGTTAATCAAGCTTCATTTCCCCTATAAAATCTTTGTCTTTTTAGTAATTTTTCTTCTTAACTTTTCTTTTTCTGATTAAAATATAACTTATTTACCGATATATATTTTTATATGAAAACCTTAAAAAACTTCAGATACGCCTAACTTTTAGATTTAAATGATTTGACATTAAATTAAAATAAACTTAATAAACAACAATAATACGAAGAATAATATTGTTTAAAAAATGTCAAAATCATAATTTAAGTGAAATAAATAATCTTAAACAAGTTTTTTTTTTTTTTTTAGGATTTGTTTAGGCATATCTTCTGAAAATGTGGTGATCCCCTGAATTTAGTCTTTTTTATTTTAAGAAAATATTACAAAGTTGAAAAAAAAAAAAAAATCTAACTTTTCTTCTCTTTTGAGTTTTATGTCTCTGAATTATTTATATATATATATATATATGAATTACCGGCGCTAGATTACAGACAATTTATCTTGTAACTCTTTATGTCTCTTTTTACCTCTTTTTTGAATCTCCATGTTGTCCAGATTATATTATCTTTTTCTATGCGCAATAAAAACCGATCGATAGTTAAAAGACATCAAAGATTAATTGTTGGCAACATTGGTTTTTGCTATAATCTTTGCTAAGTCTTTACGGATCAATAACCAATAGATCAATAAACGTTCCATCAAACCAGTGTGAGGAAATGGAAAATTAATGATGTATACCGAAAAGAAAGCGATAATCAAAACCGTACTTTCCGGATTCTCCGAAAACTCATCAATCAAGTACTCAATCAAGCACTTCCGTTAGGAAAGAACCTGAGCCCGAAAATCATTTAGAGTCGGAAATGTAAAGGATGATATAGGAGTCGCATAGTGCCAATGTTCAGTTCTAAATTTCAGCAAGATAAAAAAAAAATCTAAATAAATACTATTGGCTATGTTCTCGCTATAAAACCTGCAACGCAAGAATTATATTAAAACTGAACCAAAGTTCGTTTGTAATTCTAGGCACAAAAACAGATAATCTTAATGGGTACAATATTTTCAACAATAATTTTTAAATAGAAATTTTACTAAATTATGTACAAATTAAAATCCAATCTTAAGTTGTAGATATAATATCTAAACTCGTAAAGATTGCATGCAAAAATATTAACTAATCTAAAATACATCTTTTGTGCACAATTAACAACAACAAAAAAAAAATGGTTTTTATCTTTCTGAGAAAAATATCTTTAAAAATGTCTTTTAAATCATTGTTTGCAGTAAAATGGTGGACGCATTTTTTTAGTCATAACTTACGTAAAACTAGAAATATTTCTATGCAAAATGTTTTAAAATGCAACAAACTACTATAATGTTCTTTTATATATAATTTTTTGAAAAATCAATATTTTGGTGATTAAACAGCTCTAGTCTCTTAAAATTTCAAGATAATAAGGTTTTGTTGCTAACAAAAAAATGCTTAATTTTCTTTTATAATCAGAAATATTTAAATTACATATACATATGTATCAATCTTTTTGAAATATGAATCTACTCATTTTAAGGTAATATGATCTCTACAATATACAACTCTTTTTTTAAATAGTCTAGTGAATTTTCACGGGAAACAATATATATATATGGTTATAATCTGTTGACTTTAATCCATGTACAGAAGAGCGCCGATTATCGGAACTCCAATCAACCGAACTTCCAATTATCCGAACAGCCTATTGCTCTCAAAAATGTTTTTAACCGAACTTACAGTCATCCGAACAGCCTATTTCTCCCCAAAAAAATTTGTAACCGAACTCCCACTTATCCATTGGCTTGAAATAAAATTTTAAATGAAGAAAAAGCTGATAGTGGATCAGGAAATGAGGAATGTAATACAATAAAGGAGATGGGAAGAAGGTATGAAGAAAATGAAATTAACGAGTGGTTAGATAGTGAAGTAGTACATAACCCTGGATATCAGATTTTAAAAGATGATGAGATTGTGGATGAGATTCATGATGAAAAAGAAATTGTAGATAATGAAAACGAATGCTCTGGAAATAACCAAGGTCCATCACATAATGAAGCATTTGAATATTTGGAAACAGCTATGAAATGGCTCGAACGGCAGAAGAACGTTGATCGTATTCAACTAACGCATTTAAGAAGAATTAGAAATAGGGCAGCATTGAAAAGAATGTCTTCGTTTAAGTAAGCAACAATCAAAAGCTTTTTTGCTTAAATTATAATCTCTGGAGTTGAGAAAATGATATGGAAAGAAAAAAATTTAATGGTAAACATATAAAAAAAAATTCCTGCCGGCTCGGGCCTACAGGCGGAGGTAGATTTCGAAGTTAAGTACTAAATTAACTAACAAAATTTAAATCAAGATTAGAGATAAACCCAGTTCCTCCACTAAGAATGAGCTCTAGGTAGCTAAACATTTTCTGAAAATTCTAATGTACACGAATACACACACGCATGCATATGGAATAGGTTTAAAAAATAGCTAAAGCAAATTCAGAGAACCTCAAAGTGATAAATAAGTTAATATTTCCATAGTCGGGTTTTTATCATGTTTTAATACGTTTCTTCAAACTCACATGACGTTACATATTCACCTGCTGAGGTCCATTTTATTTCCAATATGACGCAATATTTTGTTGTTGTTTTTTAATTCGTCAAACTATTTATTTCATTTTGAGTTTTCATGCGGAAATCTTGCTCTAGGAAACTTATGACGTAATATTCAATTTGTTTTGAATTCGTCAAACTATTTATTTTATTTAATTTTTCACGTGAAATTCTCTCAAAAGAAAAGCAATTGTTGTGGTGAGAATTTTATTGCTTTTTTTTTAATTGTTGGCAACTGCAATAACGAAAAATATTTATTTTTTTCTGTCATTGTTGTGTAAGAGCTGATTTTATCGGAATCATGTTAAGATGGTATTCAAATTTTTGAACCCTCCCCATTTCCATTCCCTTGGTCCGATTTTACCCATTTTCAATCCCCGCCGAGATATTAGCCATCTCAAAGTTGTTGGCGAGTTTGAAGACGATCCGTGCATAATTGCGACTTTTATCGTGCGGACAAAATTTAGTACATACATACATACATATATATATATATATATAAACTTTTTTGTTGGGGGTGGTTTTGGGTACCTGGGGTCCTATAATGAAAAGTTATGAAGGAATTTTTCAAAAGTCGCACCATGGTAACGACTGCAATAGGTAGTATTTCTTACGAAATCTACCTAAAAAATAAAAATAAATAAACGTGCCAGCACTAACTTGTGCTGCCAGACTTAAGCTTAGATAATGTATGAAGGTTTTAGTAAAGTCAGAAACATTCCTTAAATTATCTGTCCATTTATCCGAACTTTTGCTTATCCGAACCAAGGTCGGTCTCAAATTGTTCGGATAATCGGCGCTCTACTGTATTCAGTTTTAGATTTTATTTTGTGCAAACCGTTACATACAAAATTTTAAAAGGCAAATTAATTAAAATAATTAAAAAAAACTTTAACTTATATGTTCCATTTTTTTAAAACATGTCCTTCTGAAAAATTTGTAGATGGACATTTTCATTAATTACGTAAAAATTTAATGTCTAAACTCATCAATCAGAACAATACTTATGTAAACAATATGCTTTCTGTGAATCTTAATGTGCTAAAGTTCTGTCCATTATGGACATTTTGAGACGAAAATTTTGCTAAATATATAAGATTTCTACACATTTGCTTGTAGTAGCTCCTAAGGTGTCTTTAACCTCTTAATTCTCGCGCCCGTGATATTCACGGGCTGTGTCTTTTATTCAGTTTGTTTAATCCCCACCAGTTTTATAAAACAGTATAATTGGTTTTATTATGGTATCATTTCACCTGCTGTTAAATAAGGTGAATATTTCTTTTTCAAAAAAAAAAAAAAAAAAGGTGCCAATGAGCAATTTGAATTTTTAAACTGTAATTTAATGCGATAGTTAAGGGGTTAATCTGAAGACGTGAGCCGACGCATTACCACTAATTCAATATCTAAAAATTGTCTTATTTAAATTCCGATCCAAACTGCTTATTTTCAGATTCATTTTAAAATTCATTTTTGCTCTCAAACGCATCAAACTGGGAAATTCTCTTATTTAGAAACTATATGATGTGTCGTGCTTCTTAATTTTTTGATAAATGCAGAAAATACTGTAAAAAACGCTGTCAAAGTTGGCGTTTTGAACCGAATTTTCCGAAGCGGGCGATCTGGGAATGAAAAAAATGGTCATACTGAAAAAATAATTGTTTAAAAATCAAATTCTAATTAATTAAGCTGAAAATGAAATCACACGGCATGTTAAACATGTCTTCAGAAATCACCCCAGCAAGTTTCATGTTTTTACTTTTAAAAATGAGTCTGAAAATGTCTCAGAAAATTTCGAGCTGTTGAGGGTGAAAAAATATTTTTTCGAATACACCCTTAATAGCGGACACTTTGCAATTAAATAAGGCGATAAAGAGTTCATAAATTTTACCTTTTGAAATTTGTGGGGTAAACCGACTATATATACACAAATTAAATAAATTCATGAAAATAAAAAACACAGATTTTTCGGGATGCTTTGAAAGATAAAAGTATTCATTATGTAAAATATTTGAAAGATATTTTTTTGTATTTAAGTCAGAGTGCAACATTCAAAGACAAAATATTATAAATAATAAAATATATATAAACTCGTATTAAAATATTATTAAATTTAATAAATTTTTAATTTATAAAATACTTATATTTTTATAATACTTTCATACTAGATTAATTTTTTTATATCTGAAAAAAAAAAACCCTCAAATAGAAAAAAAAGTATTTTTTTTTGTACTGGAAAAGCAACCAGTACAACTAAAAAAATAAAAATAAACTCTAAATTTGATTTTAATACTTTTAATAAGAATGTCAACGATTTTAATCATACAATTAAAATTAATGATTAAATCGTGTTTAAAAATTAAAGATTTTTAAAACGATATAAAAAAGCATTGAAATATAAAGTGAACCTAATTTGTAAAGTTTCTATGGATATTTTGCCTTAATGAATAACCGAAAAATGCTTTAAATACATGTTTTAGCTTAAATGATTATGTTTATAAAAAATTAAATATGATAAGTTTGTAAAAAGCAAGTTCTTATCTGGCGTAAAAATCATTCAATTTAAAAAATATTTTTAAATCTAATGCTGCTATTTTGTGGATTTCAAATATCACTTCAGATATAAAATTGGTCATTCTCATATTTACTTTGTGTGCATAATTTAATGGTTTCCACCCATTTTCATAATTTGTTTTGATTAGCAAGCATATGCCTGCTTGTGAGTTTTCATTTATGGTGTTAACAGTAATTTTTATAAGTTGAAATGCAAAAATTCTTGCCATGATATTTGTTTGATTTGTGATTTGTGTTAACTGATGAAATTACTTATGTGAAGTTTTATTTATTTCTGTAATTATATTAATTATAATTTTATTAATCAAAACGTAAAATGTGTAATGTTCTAACTAGAGAAATTATTGTTTAATAACTATTAATTTAAATAGTATTAACAATTTTATATTAAATTAAGTTATTAATAATTTTAATAAATATAAATGTCTGCAGTATTTAATATAGGTTTACATAATTATTACAAAATTTCAACGTACATAATGGTATTACTAACTGATAAAATAACTAATTTGGTGATTTAATCTTTTAGTACTAATAATAGTTTTATTAATTAAAGCATAAAAACATAAATTATGACACATGTTTAGGAAAAAAACCTGACAACTGTATAACCTCCTGAATGAAATTTTAAGATGCATTACGCAATCTCATTTTTTTTTCTTTCGGAATTATAATCAAGATTTTTTTCTTTACTTGCGTGCTGATACTCAGATCTCAAATTCTTTGACTTTGAAACCCATACCATTAACCAAAATTTATCCCTAGAAGGTCTTGGCTGCATTACAATAGTTTGTTCACAATAGAATGTATCCAGCTCACATAAATAAACAATATAAGAATCACATTTTTTTTATTTAAATAATAATAATAATAATACATTATTATTATTATTCAGAAGCAGGGCTAACACAATAACGTTTCCGAAAAAAAAATTATATTGCTTGCAATTTTAATAATACATTTGAATTTCATGATAATTGGATTAATCATATAAATAATAGATTACCGAAGGGGAAAAGAAGGGATTTACATCCCTTCTACAGTGAGCTGCTACAAGAAAATCGAAAATGGTTTGCCTATATTTTAATATTTTATATTTCTGTTTAAAATCTTTAGATGAAAAGTGTTATAATAAACAGTAATGCTGTAAAAAAAAAAAAAAAAATAAATAATAATAATAATAATTGTAAGCAAATTTATAGACGTTAGAAAAAAACTTGCCCACAAATTTATTTTCTAATAGAGTAAAGCCTGTCTGTAACGGAATCTCACTTTAAACGGGAAAAATCATGTTCTTGCCAAAAAGTACCATGCAATTATACCACTTCAGACGTAAAAAACCTGTGTAAAACGGAATTCTTTACTGGTAAATTAAGTTTTCGTCTTAGCAGATATTTCTTTATCATACTTGTGGTGGCATTCAAATTATTAACGGGGCCGGCTGTCTCTGTCTACGGCCCTGTTTCGGCATAGTATGTCCTTGAAAGCCGAGTATGCAAAATAAGCGAGATATTATTTTTTATATTACACACTAAATCTTTCCTACATATTTCTTCAAGGCCGTATACTAGAAACATCAAAATATGCACGTAAAAAGGGGGGGGGGGGGGGAGACACATATACAGGAGTCGGATAATCAGCTGTCGACGAACCTAAAAATATTCTTATAGCATCGAATATGTGACCCCTCTGCTGTGACATCAACATGACGTTTGGGGGCATATATACAGGGGTCGGATATCCAACTCTCTCACCAAAAGTAAAAGCCTTAGCATTGGATATCTGACCCCTTGATATGTATCCCCTTTGCTCTGACGTATTGGGGCAGATATACAGGGGTCGGATATCCAAATCTCTCTCCAAAAGTAAAAGTCCTAGCATTGGATATCTGCCCCCTTGATATGTGTCCCCTTCTGCTGTGACGTCAAAATTACGTATGGGGGCATATATACAGGGGTTGGATATACACCTTTCGATGAAAGGAAAATTCTCTAGGACTGGATATGTGTCCCCTTCAGCTGTGACGTCGTATGGGGGCAAATATACAGGGGGTGGATATACAGCTATCGACGAAAATAAAATGCTCTGTATTGGATATGTGCCCCCATCTGCTATGGGGACATATATACAGGGGTCGGATATACACCCTTCGACGACAGTGAAATTCTGCAGCACTGGATATGTGCCCCCTTCTATCTGTGACGTCAAAATGACGTATGGGGGCAGATATACAGGGGGTAGATATAAGCGTCCCCGTTTCATCCTAAAAATAGGACCCGCCAGACAAAAGTTTCTTTTTTTTGCCAGTTTCGACAGGACGAAGATGAATAACACAATATTATTGATATAAATTGATACGAGTTAACACTAAGCCCATTGCACACGCTTTGTAGAATTTCCGGGTGTAATCTTCAACCGCCGTCTACTTCTGTTCTGTGTCTATCCCGCCCTTGTATCGACGACAGCTTCTAAGAGACATTTGATGTCGAGCACACACGTCAGATGTATGTATTCAATAAATAAATACTCCAAGTTAATACGAATTAAAATCACAGTACTTCACATTTCGCAAAAAACGAATTAAAATACACGCGTACATAAAAACAAACTTTGTTTGAATTACAACGTATACCACTTCGAACGAAGACATCTAAAACGCATGCGCAACTGGGAGTGCTAGTGCCCCCTGGTGGTTATTGCGTCGGAAGAATCAAAACATCTTAAATTAAGACACGTTTAAAGCAATGAAGTGTCTTAAAATAAGACGTTTGCGGATATTTTAGACATTATTCTCAGTTCGTTTACACCATGGTCATAGTAAGACGCTTATGTATCTTAAATTAAGACATCTATAGTGTCTTAATTTTCAGATTAAGACACTTAAGTGTCTAAAATTCTTTTTCAGTCACATATGTGTCTAAATTTAAGACGCTTCTATTTGCAGTGTAATGGAAATTTTCTTGACGTACATGAAGTAAAGCGTTGCCTTTTTTCAGGTGCGTTCGTAATAATATAAATACGTGGCACCTATAATTGTTGTTTGGTCCGTCCGTCTGTCTCTCTGTCCGTCTGCCCGCAAAAACTATAATTGTCGTTTGGTCCGTCCGTCTGTCTCTCTGTCCGTCTGCCCGCAAAAACTATAAGTGTCGTTTGGTCCGTCCGTCTGTCTCTCTGTCCGTCTGCCCGCAAAAACTATAATTGTCGTTTGGTCCGTCCGTCTGTCTCTCTGTCCGTCTGCCCGCAAAAACTATAATTGTTGTTTGGTCCGTCCGTCTGTCTCTCTGTCCGTCTGCCCGCAAAAACTATAATTGTCGTTTGGTCCGTCCGTCTGTCTCTCTGTCCGTCTGCCCGCAAAAACTATAATTGTCGTTTGGTCCGTCCGTCTGTCTCTCTGTCCGTCTGCCCGCAAAAACTATAATTGTCGTTTGGTCCGTCCGTCTGTCTCTCTGTCCGTCTGCCCGCAAAAACTATAATTACCGTCCGTCTGTCTCTCTGTCCGTCTGCCTGCAAAAACTATATAATTGTCGTTTGGTCTGTTCGTCTGTCTCTCTGTCCGCCTGTCCGCAAAAATTACTCAATCGAATGGTTTGAAATTTAATATATAGAATTGTTGCAGAATTTTGTTGGGTCGTTTCAAATTTTATGAAAATCGAATCAAAACTTAAGGCTGTTGTTAATTGCTCTGCTCAACAAGCGCAAAACGTTTTGACACATTTACAAATTCATTTTTTAACCGAAAGATATAAAATTGGAAAGCCTGGCCATGGAAGCGATTTGGAATCGAACTGTGTTTTTCATTTTTTGATCAATAAATTACCTATCGAGTTATAAGCGTTTTTAATCCCGTGTCAAACACGTTTTTCATCCTTTCTTGAGTGCTCATTTTTCTTTCGAGTGGAAATTCGGTTCAAAACGCCCATTTTGACACTATTTTCTGACAGATCGATTGCGTTTCAAAAGAAAAAAAAAAAAAAACCGGAAAAAACAACTCGATTGCATAGTTTCTGAACAGCAACACTTGCTAATTTTATGCATTTCCGAACAAAAATAAATTAAAACTTATGTCAGAAAGTTGCCCTTTTGGATTTGAGAACAGCCTCAATAAAAGTTTTCTCCATTCTGTTAAATCCTATCCTACATAACTAATCCAATGATATTCCATGATAGGTAATGATTCTAGGTTGTCATGGTGATGATATCCTATTGAAGATGGAGTCCTATTATTTCCGTATGAGTGAATTTAATCTATAGAATCGTAACGAATTTTGTATTCATGCATTTTTGCATAAGAGGGCAACAGCTATTGCACCGAGATCTGAATATTTATAAAAATAGTTATAGTACGAACTATAGTATCATTTGCCACGTTTGAAGCACAATTTCCGACTTCTTTTTTCTGGTGCTCAACGTATTTATACCATTTTTAGGAGTGGGTGGGGAAAGGATTAAAACAGCGTTTCAAAAAAAGGCAGAAAAAATTAAATAAAAATTAATTTCGTATCGCTAAATGACTCTAAATGAAAATCTCACAGTAATAAAATGATATAAAAGTTATGTAAAAATGGTCCCCAGAATACTCAATAGTATAAAAGTTGTCCCCAGATGGGAAATGTTTGAGCAATACTGAACAAGAAAATAATCTTTTCTTTTGCATCTTTACAAAATCGAGAACCGGATAGAAAGTAAAATGTCTGTTCGTGGATTTTTTTAAATTTAAATCAGCTATGTGTACAGTAACTACATATATTTTTACTTTCTTCTATCTTTACAAGAAGAAAGTATTGGATTCATGAAAATTTTCGAATTCCGGTTTTCAACGGATTTACACGTTTTAGGGGTCAGAGATTCCAAAAAACACGTTTTTACAAAATGTCTGTCTGTGACTCTGTGAGTCTGTCTGTCTGTCTGTCTGTCTGTGTGTATGTGACACAAATTTTGTGGGCGCTCTATCTCAAGAACTATTGCACGGAATTTAATAAAAATTGATATTCAGTTAGTCCCTAATACAAATTGATGCTGATTAGTTTTTGGTGTAAATCGCTCAACAGGTGGCGCTGCTATGCTGCATTTTTCACGATTTTCGCAATAGCTCTATCTCAAGAACTAATGCACGGATTTCGATCAAACTTCAGATTTAGTTAGTCCTTGATATGAATTGATGATGATTACGTTTTGGTGTAAATCGCCCAACAGGTGGCGCTGTTATGATGAATTTTGCAGGATTTACATGATTTCCCCAATAGCTCTATCTTAAGAACTGACGCACGGATTTTCATCAAACTTCAGATTCAGTTAGTCCTTGATATGACTTGCTACTGATTATGTGTTGGTGTAAATCGCCCAACAGGTGGCGCTTCTCTGCTGCCTTTTTCACGATTGCCTCAATAGCTCTATCAATAGAACTAATGGACGAATTTTCATCTAACTTCAGATTTAGTTGTATGTTGACACAAGTTGTTTTTAATTAGGTTTTGGTGTTAATCACCCAATAGGTGGCGCTGCTATGCAGGAATTTTCACGATTTTCGTTATTGCTCTATCTCAAAAACTAATGCACGGATTTTCTCCAAACTTCAGATTCAGTCAGACGTTGACATAAATTGTTGCTGATTAGGATTTGGTATAAATCACCCAATAGGTGGCTCTGCTAGGCAGCATTTTGCTGAATTTAGACGATTTCAGCGATAGTCATATCTCAAGAACTAACGCACGGATTTTCATCAAACTTCAGATTCAGTTAGTCCTTGATATGACTTGCTACTGATTATGTGTTGGTGTAAATCGCCCAACAGGTGGCGCTTCTCTGCTGCCTTTTTCACGATTGCCTCAATAGCTCTATCAATAGAACTAATGGACAAATTTTCATCTAACTTCAGATTTAGTTGTATGTTGACACAAGTTGTTTTTAATTAGGTTTTGGTGTTAATCACCCAATAGGTGGCGCTGCTATGCAGGAATTTTCACGATTTTCGTTATTGCTCTATCTCAAAAACTAATGCACGGATTTTCTCCAAACTTCAGATTCAGTCAGACGTTGACATAAATTGTTGCTGATTAGGATTTGGTATAAATCACCCAATAGGTGGCTCTGCTAGGCAGCATTTTGCTGAATTTAGACGATTTCAGCGATAGTCATATCTCAAGAACTAACGCACGGAATTTCATATCGTTAGAATCCTCATGAGATGCATAGATTGCCATTTAATTTTGGCAGTGTGATAGCGGATTTTGAAGTATTAACATGTATGAGATAGAAGAAAGTTTTGGGATTGGTACATCCGACTAGTTTTAATTGTTCTCTGCATTTTTTAAATAAAAAAAGTCAATCATATCTTTAAAACACTCTGAAAGCATGCTGTAATTATTATGAATGGTTGGGAAAAAAAAAAATCAGACCATTAAAAATTGTTTTTTCATGATTTAGGTTAAATCATTCTGCAAGGCACAGATAAACAACATGACACATATTAATCACTTCTAAACCGCTTCAGAATTATAAATTTGGTTCAAGAAATGGAATTTTACATTTTGTTGAATTTCCTGCGAATAGTTGTTTCATTTGGTATTCACCTCATGGAGCCTTACAAATACGTGTCGAGATTATACCACTCACTAAGACGCCGATATACATACCTACACTAATTTATTTTAGAAATACTTAAAATTATAATGTTCGTTCGCTGACTCAAAAAAAAAAAAAAAATTAATAAAACGGATAATTTTTGTTGCTTTTTTATGGGATTTTTTTTACCCCCCCCCCCCCCCATTTACCTCACAAAACTTTCCAAATATTTGTAGTGATTCACATTACATCATAATCTGAAACACCGATAAATATAGGCTTAGACGTTGATAATTCCTCCCATATTCACATTCTAACACCTAACATACCCACACTAATTTATTTTAGAAATGCTCAAAATTACTATAATGTTCGTTCGCTGACTCAAAAAGCAGATAATTTTTGTTGCTTTTTTTGTAGACACTTTTTTTTTTCATTCACCTCCCAAAACTTTCCAAATATTTGTGGTGATTCACATTATATCATAATCTGAAGCCCTGATAAATATAGGTTTACTACATAGATAATTTCTCTCAAATACCCACATTCTAACACATTTTCTCAAACATATCAAAAAACGATGCAATTTTGTACGAGTGAAGAATCTTTTTTCTCCTGTATGAACAGCAGGGAAACTATAATTAGTTATAATTTGTTGGGCACTGTTAAATAACCATTTTGGGATTTATTTATTTATTTATTTATTTAATCCCAAAATGGATATTTAACAGTGGTCAAAATGGATTTTCTTTTTAAATCCCAAAATGGGTATTTAACAGTGCCCAAAATGGATACACAGTGCTAACCAAAACAGGCATATGGACCCAAATTGGGTAACCTCATACCTAATTGAGTAACCACATAATAATCTTTCTACCCAATTCGGGTATTTCTCTATCCGTTTTAGGCTTTATTTTTTCTGTGTAACAAAAATTAGAATTCGAGAAAATTGAAGTGTTTTTTTTTTTTTTTTTTTTTTTTTTGTAATTTAGTTATTTAGTTCTTTCTTATAGCCTATGTTTGAATGTTAATAGGTGATACTAAACTCTCCTAGAAGGGAATATTAAGATTTAATTATTATAAATATTACAAATTATGTTCATGATATAAATTATTAAACATAAAAATATTAAATATTATAAGAAACGGTCTCATATCTTCAATACTAAGTAGAATTTTAGTATTTTAGTTTTACCCTATGATATAATCCCTGATAAAGCTTTCCTCTATAAAATAAAACAGTTTTTGAGGAAATGTATTATAACATGTTCTTCCACTAAGCTCTTCAACTGTTTTCTTCTATATATTGACCTTATACAAACTTTTACAAATATTTCTCGTCATTTACATATCACATTCTGAGACGCCGATTTCTGCATTCTCCTCATGAAATTTTCCAAACATTAGTCGTGAATCACATGAAAAATAAGTTGTACATATTTATCGCTTCAAAAGTACACAATTTTCGAAATCTTCAAACGTAGAAGGTTTGTTCAAGGAAAATAAAAGATCACCTTTGTTGCATTTATTGGTGAGCAATTGTTTCCTTTATATATTGACCTCACAAACTTTTACAAATATTTCTCGTCATTTACATATCACATTCTGAGACGCCGATTTCTACATTCTCCTCATGAAGTTTTCCAAACATTTGTCGTGAATCACGGGGAAAATAAATTCTACATATTTATCGTTTAAAAGAACACAATTTTCGAAATCTTCAAACGTACAAGGTTTGTTCAGATAAAATAAAAGGTCGCTTTTGTCGCATTTATCTGAGAACAGTTGTTTCCTTTTTTCCCATTCACCTCATAAAGCTTTCTAAATATTTGCAGTGATTCACATTACATCATAATCTGAAGCACCGATAAATATAGGCTTAGACGTTGATAATTCCTCCCTTACCCACATTCTAACACATTTTCTTAGACATAACAGAGACCGATGCAATTCCGTACGCGTGAGGAATCTTCCTTTCTCCTGCATTAGAAGCCGCAAATCTGAATTCTCCTGCCCTCGGGACTGTATCATCAGCAGAATCGTTAGTACGCGACTCCGTTTAAACAGTCAGGCCAACCCTGTAATTATGACACGCCGGGTGTAGTAACAGACGCACTTAAAATCACTGAGATGAATTCTTGCCTTATTATCTTCGAGCCGGGCCGACTTTGTACCGTTAACATACTTATTACCACGCATACCATTAGAAGTGTCACAATGTCATGTATTTGCCACCTTGAAGTGAGAAGAAAACTGAAAAGTGAGTATTTTTCTTATGTCATTCATACTTAGTATGATCTGCAATACTGACAAATGTGTGGATTTTCCTTATAGGGTGCCCCCCCCCCCCCCCACACCACCACCACCACCCCATACTTAAATGTGTTCTTTCTCTATTTCTGAATATTTTGTTGAATTTGCAAACACAAGCTGGACGATTTAGGAAACACAGCGTTGTGTCAACGCTATCGGTGATTGTCTTTTAATAGCTTCGGAAGTTTTTTGTGTTTATTCTATCAATTTGGAAAAAAAAAAAAAATATCGTTGGGGGAAATTATGAACTATTATTGCAGTTTAGAAAAGAAAAACACTTCTTGGGGAACACCTGCGTGTTAGTCACACAACTTCATTATACAAATGAAGGAGATATACAATAGAAGTAGTACAATTTTTCAAGTTATAAGTTGATGCTAAAATGTACATAAAAAATCTAGAAATTCCATGAAATTATGAGTAAAGAGGAATTGAGGTATCCTCAAAATGGTGAATCTTCAACTATAACTGGTTCAGCAAGGCTCTATTACCGCAGGGGCAAACTTCCACCAATAAATTTGAATAGAAATTTTCTTCTTATTTAAATTCGTTCGAATTTTCTGTCATAAATAAGACAAAAATATCTAATCGTTTTTACTGGTGGAAGTTTGCCTAGGCAATAGTCAGGACTTGCGATTTTGCCATATTGTGACTATATAAACAATCCTCCTGTTAATGTCATTAAATCTGATTACCGCAGGGGCAAACGTTTCCAAATAATATTTAATAGAAAACATTTTTCTTATTTAAACGTCTTATTCAGGATTTCTGTCACTGATATATAAAGCACAAACATTTATTTGTTTTCACCAGTGAAAGTTTCCTGTGGCGTTATTCAGGCCCTGATCCGATGTAAACAAACGATAGATGATAGATGCCATCTTGTGACTATCCTCAGTTACTTCTTGCCACTGGTAGACACCAGTGGCACTACTAGTAGTGGACTACTACTGGTAATCGCACCAGTAGTGGTCCACTTAAAGAGATTTATCTAATTATTATTAAAGTGTTAGTGAATTCCAAAAGATACATACCGTATACAACTCGTGTATAAGTCGAAGAATTTTAGACCAAATTTGGAAGCTGAAAGTGGGCTGTCGGCTTATACACGAGTTAGTATAAAAAGAAAAAAATATTGCTGATAATCTGCGAATGTGCAAGTCTTTTAAGTAATTCCATATGGGTCTAGGTTGGAGAAAAAGATAAAAGCGGATAGTGGTCATTTCCCTTTGATTGACAAAAAAAAAAAAAAAAAAAAAAAAAAAACTCAACAATAATGTCACTGTAATTGTTCTGCACTCATTTTCTCTTGGGACAGAATTCTCTTCAATACAAGGGCATTCCTTTCAACGTTTTAATTCCCTTTTTAAAAAGAGTTCAACTTGAGAATGCTTCTAGATATCTGTCCTAAAAGTCCTACAATATACAAAGAAGTACTATATATTTTAGCAGTCTAAGAAGTTGTTCACCCTTGTAAATAAAGGTTGAATAGATTTTTGAAAGATTTTTTTCTTTTTAAGTATCATTGAATTGATGTGAATAAGTTTAAAAATAGTTTAAGCTTCTTCAGTTTTACATAATTATACAGTTTAAAAAGTTGAATTAAAAAAAAAAAAAGTCTGATTAGAAACGTAAAAATGTTTACTAATTTAATGAAAATTTATTACTTTTTTTTATCCTCGATTACAAATCATTTTTCAACTTACTGCCAGAAATGTGGTTCGACTTATACACGAAAACTCAATTTTTTTTTCAAAATTTTGCTTAAGAATTGGGGGGGTCGACTTATGCACGAGTAATGTACGGTATTTTTTAGTCTACTTCATAACCTTCATGTATCAATTTTTTAAAACTTATTAAACAGCACGCTGTAAAAAAAAAAAAAAGGACTAAAATACGGAAATACTACTGGCAATCGAGTCGCCAGTACTATTTCCGTATTTTAACAGAAGTTTTTCCCCGTAAATGCCAAAAAAAACCGGAAAATTTCCTGTAATTTACCGGGAAAAAGTTCCGTTAGAAATAGTACTGGCGTCTCGTTTGCCAGTAGTATTTCCGTATTTTAGTCTTTTTCTTTACAGTGCAAAGTTTTGATGAAGAATTCAGAAAGTGTTGGAAAGTGTTTCATAATCTATGCTTGAGGTATGATTTTTTTTTTTTTTTTTTTTTTTTTTTTTTTTTTGTGTGAAAATTGCGAGAATGGATTTTTTTAAAAAAGGGTTGCAAAAGTAATAAAAAAATATTTATTAACAATACCCCTAAAATGAAAGAGGGAATTAAGAGACATACTTGTCGATCACTTTTTCACAAAATCACCAAGTCTATTTAGGCATTTATTTGAACGAAGGACCAACTGTTGTTTAAGCCGGCTTGGTAGAAATCACGTCCCTGCCCATTGAGTCAATTCTCAGCAGCTGTTTTTACATCACTGTTTGTAGAAAAAAACTGTTTCGGGGCTGTACATATATAACGTTATCACTTTAGGGGGCAGGGGGCCTGACACTTGATGTCGTAAGTTACTTCTAGGGGGGGGGGGGGGTTGTCTTTTGATATCGTTGTCATTTTTTATCACCCAAAATTTTCATTTTTTGCTAACTTTTTTTTTTATATCAAAATAGTCTATGGACTTTTTTCTTAGTCTGTTATCGATTTTTATGAAAATGCAAACGTATTATTAAAACCATTAAGTAATTATAAAGTCATATGAATTATCCCAACGTTCGGCATTCCTATTCTTCTGCGATATGTGGATGTAATGCGTTGTTAGAGAAACCAGGTTCGGTTCGAAATGATACTTGTGATTTTTACTAGTAAAAAAATGGGAAGAATGTTGGTCACCTGTTTTGTTGATAACAAGTTCTGCTTACCCCTGAAGAAAATATCATTGTTGAATTTATTGTGTAACAAAAAGCTATATTTTTAAATAGTAAGCATTTCCTTAAAGAGACCGGGTAAGCTCTATCTCGGCCATGTTAAAATACACCAGCTTTATGTACCCTTTTCTCAGAAATGGTGAAAGATAGAGGTCTAGATTTTTTAGAGTAGTTTGAATAACATATTTTACGTATTTTAACAGACCATTTTCTTTCTAAGTGAAACTGAAAATTAATTATTAATTATGTATTGAAAGACATTTTTAAATTAGTATTTTTGGTAAGATTTCACTGCCTAAAATAAATAATTCTCAACAAATCATTAAATCCCTATGCACTATAACATAATATAAGTATTTAGAAGAATCTCAGTTCTTAAGTTTAATAGATATTGAGAAAAAAAAGGACACAAACCTGAAAAATCGAAGTTTTGAGAAAAAGTCCATTAAAGCTGTGAAGCAGTGTTGCCAGTGGACTACTTTTTTTAAAAATTCTGATTTCTTGATTGGTATCACCTTTTCGAAATAGTAAAATTCGCCTTATTTAATAACATATTAATTAAGGCGAAAACAATGGGAATTTTACCACTTCATAAAGTGGTGCCAATCAAGAAATCTGAATTTTAAAAAAGTAACATACTGCTGTGAGGTGCTCTTAGAAAGAATGAAAAAATCCAACACTTTATATATATAAACATGTGTAATACATCGTTGAAAAGATAAAAGTTTAAACTATTTAATGATATAAAAAAGTAAAAATCGCTTTTTTGGTTGAAAACGCGTACCTGGTTCCCTTAAAGTATTATTTGCTATAAATTATTTCATGCATAACAGTAATACTTTATTGACTTCTCTTCCTTTAACTCCGTAAAATATGCGAATAATAAATGTATATCATTGCAAGCATATTAAAAGAAAAAGAAAGAAAATATTGTAATAATAAAAAGAATTTTTAGACAGTGATAACGATATCATTAGGGCAGGGGGGGGAGGTTGTTCGAGGAATGATAACGTATGATATTGTAAGGGGGGGTCCAAAATTGCCAAAATGTTGATAACTTTGTACAATCATAGCCCCTTTCAGATGTTTCCTTCAATTTCAAAAATAGAAAATAGTCATTGGATGGCAATCTTGGCTGTTTTGAGGAGTTTGTTTGTGTATATGAGTGTGTGTGTGTGTGTGCGGGGGGGGGGTGACTCCTGACTTCCCACTTGAACTTTTGCAGCAATTGTTGAGTTTGGCGAGCAGTATGGGACTGATAATGTGATGCAAGAGGATTGCACCATCACTTAACATGCCAGGGCGTTTGCGTTGGGTAACCTTGTCAAAGTGGCGCAAGCGAGACTCCTTTTCTAAATTTCCCGACATTTCAACCGCTCTGACGGTTTTCCGAACTTACGAGTAGATTTGGTGATTGTGTGGAAAAGTTATCGACAAGTATGCCTCTTAATCAGTGTTGAATTCAGACACTTTTCTCCGGGAGAAATTTCTGTGACTCCGTGGTGGGGCATTACAGAGTTCCGGGGGAAATTGCCCTTTTTAATCATTGAAAACACAAAATATCAAATCTCTGGGGGGAATGTCTCCCCCCCCCCCCTCGGGCTACCCCTTAAATTCAACGCTGCTATTAATTACCTTATGCCTTTTCGGTCTATTGTTAATAAATAATTTTTTATTGTCTTTGTAAACCTTTTCTTTATCCATCCTCGTACCTTTAGTGAAATATCATTGTCATACAATATTAAAAATTATTACATTTTTACTTCACAAAATTTTATTATTATAATTTTTGTTATCATTATTATTATTAGTAGTAGTAAAAGTAACATCTTCTTCGTCATCATCATCATCATTTCCTTTCACATAAATTTAAAAAATAAATCTTTCCTCTTTTTTCCTCTCTTTAAAAGATTTTCGTACGTTTTATTTATCCAGATTGATGAACCACGCTATACTAGATATTATCACTTTCTTTACTTTCCACAAAGTTTTATTTTTATTGCCATTTCCTCTTACATAAATTTAAAAAATCCATCTTAAAAGCTTCTCCCCCCCCCCCTTTTTTCCCTTCTTCGTAAAGTATCGTCTGCTACTTTTCAATTAGTGTGTAGGGCGACCCTTCATTATATTCCAGCAACCACAATGGCTGTCATAAAGATACAGTGTAGAAATTACGGCAATATCCGGTAGCAACTACTTACCGGGTAATCTCTATGTCACATCACTGACTGGAAATAAGCTGTTGATTCTTTATTGCGTGCATGCATACACTGTTTATCGGTGGAGACCGTCCTTGCAGCTTCTCTCTTTTTTTTTTTTTTTTTTTTTTTTTTTTTTTATTGCTGAAAACTGCTGTCAACCTCATTATGCTTGGCTGCGAATATCCACACTCTCCGGCCGATATAAGATCGGGTTCGCTGATCGTCGAAACAAGTCATCCGCAACTTTTTTTTACAAAGTCAATTAAAGAAATTTGTTTTTTAAGTGAAAAAGAAACTGGCATTGAAATTGCTGAAATAATTTATTCTCTGAGGATAAAAGTCGCTGCTCAGATTTGTATGTCAAAATTATGTTTATCTAAGCTACAGAAGAGTTTCGATTATCCGAGTTAAGGCTGTTCTCAAATCCAAAGGGTCAACTTTCTGACATAAGTTTTAATTCATTTTTGTTCGGAAACGCATGAAACTAGAAGGTGCTGTTATTCACAAAACTATGTCATCGAACTGTTTTTTCCATTTTCTTGTAAACACAATAGATCTTTCATAAAATACTGTTAAAGTTCGCATTTTGAACCGAACTTCTGAACGAAAGAAGAAAATCCAGTCAATAAGGTGAGAGATAGGCCGTGTCACGTGATCCAAATAGCTTCTAGCTCAATAGGTAATTGATGGATCAAAAATTAGAAAGCACAGTTCGATTCCAAATCGCTTCTATGGCCAGGCTTCCCAATTTTATACCTTTCCGTTAAAAAATGAATTTGTAAATGTGTCAAAACGTTTTGCGCTTGTTGAGCAGCCTTAATATGGACCAAGCTCACCTCGGATAAGCAAAAAAACTCGGATAAAACGGATTTACACAAATCGTCACTAACTAAGGAGATGAAATACAAATTTTCATTTAATTCATTTTAAGGTGAATTTGACGTTCCATTACATATAGATTTTTCGATATATTTAATCTGATATTATTCCGTTTTCATGAGAAAAAAATCCACATTCCAACGGACTTACAAACAAGGTTGGACTCTACAAACAAACACAAAACAAATATCATAAATCCTGAGTCAGTTTCGGCAAGGTGGTAACGTCAACAATGAGGATGCTTCAAGAAGGGTCCTTCAAGCCAACAAGGTGGGATGAAAGGAGCAAAGCGGTAAGGCAAACATAAGAAGTATGTTTATCCGCACAGCTACCTGCTGCAAAAATATGCCCAAGGGCATTTCCGAAAAGAACCAATACCCGTTTTGCTCATAATAGTGTTATTTCTGCCGGAATAAAAAATGGTGTGTGAAATATTTTTAAAGATCTCTAAGAAAAGCAAGTTCGATCCACCAGGACCCGGCTAGCAAGTTTCTGTGCCCAGGGCACTTTTAATTTTTCGTGCCCCCTTAGACTGATTGATTTACAAATACTAGTTTTTTTACATATTACACTATTCAAAAAGTAACAACTTAAAAAAATTGAGTTTTCTGGAAAATTGAAAAATGGTTCTAGGTATTAAAAAAAATATTTTTTTTTGTCTATTATTTATTGAAATATGCTTTTAATCATATATTGAGATATATTTTTGTCATTTCATCGTATTAATACAGTCGAACCTCATTATCCTGACACTCTAATGACAAGAAAAAAGTGTCGTCATAAGCGGAGTGTCGCGGTAACCGGAGTTGGAGAAAAACATGTTTATAAAAAGCTGTATTTTTAATTAATTTAAGACAATTTTAAATTTATAACTGTACTTGCAGTTTTAAGCGATAAAACATTATTATTAAGCAAAATCAACACAAAAACAAAATTGAAAAGAATAAAAATCAGATTTATGATGACTTGTTTTCTTTATTGTTGCATGAAATATTGGTGAATTAAGGTTTGCTTATCCCTAGATGTGCTTCTTACAATTCTTTTTTCAATATTATACAATGAATTGCAATCAATATTCGTTGTTTCAGAAATGGATGTTAGATAATTTCTGATCACTTCAATGCAATGCAGTGCTTCGGTTTTAGTAGGATGAAAAACGCCGTGTAACCACAAGAAAGCACCTCCTGACCAGAACAAAAAGACCGCAAGTAGACTGATACGTCTATCTGGAGCTTAAGAGGGTCATTCATAGTGCGTGGGTTTCTTTATTTAGATAAAGGATTGAAAAAAAATTCTCATTTATCTCAATGGGTATTTTAAACACTTTTGTGAAACGTTTGGCTAAGACATTTCTTACCGCTTAATTTCCGAGCTTATAAGATGGATTATGAAAAATGGACAATTTTCCTAAACCGTCGGGATATCCGGAGTTGAAAATTATTCAACGACGTAAAATCCGGAGTTTATTTACTTTAAAATCATGTACAGAAAATTGGGACTTTGAAAAACTGACGTGATAAGCGGAGTGACGTGAAAACCGGGTGTCGGGATAACGAGGTCCGACTGTATATCAAATATAACATTTTTCACAATTAGGATTTTTTTAACTGAAATTTAGATGGAATTCTGAAAATTTTTGTGCCCCTCAGAAATTTCGTGCCCAGGGCATGGGCCCCGGGTGCCCTTACGATAGTCAATGCCTGCGATCCACTAGAGCTAGCGGTTCTCAACCGTTGCACCGTAAGAGGATCTCCGGAAATTTTCAGTAAAGTTCTATCCAGATTTTACGAATTAACAAAAGTATCATGACTTCTAAATGAAACATTCCAAATTCTGAAGTTAAATACGTGAAGTCAATCAGGTTTAGTATGAATGCTAGTGGGAAATTATAAAGTTTGCTCACATATTCAGTTAATACTTTCGGAAAAGAAAAAAAAAGGGGGGGGTGGAGTTACAATAGAAAATGCAGTAGAAATGTTCGAAATAGCATAAACTGGACAAAAATACTATTTAAAAAATTAACAAACGTTATATTTACACTATTATGTTAAATTCAACCATACTGAAAGGTAAAGTTACCATACGAATTCCATATTTTCAACTGAGCAAAAAAATGTCCAAGCCGGTCTCGAACCCAGAACATTTGGCTTACTTTGCCAATGCTCTACCTGTTTGAGCTACCTGGGCTGAAAATCGGCAGACATATAACTTTACCAATCAGTATGATTGGGTTTAAAATAATATTGTATCCAATCTAGAGGTCTGCACGGGCATAGGTTTCGCCAGCCGGCAGAATTAGAACAATTTTTTCAACGGGCCGGGCCAGCAGAAAAATTTAATCGGCGTATAGGGACGATAAAAAAAAAAAAAAAAAAAATTAAGCGGGCCAGCCGACCCGCTATAAAAACGTTATCGAAGCCGATAAAATTATTACCACTTTCAATGAAGATGAATTTCGCGAGAATAAATATAAATGTGCATCACGAGCCTGTACTAGTTTGACAACATCAATACAGAAATGTAATATGTGCAGCGTAGAGGTCAGCATCGGACAGTTAAATGATGTCTGAGGTCTGAGCCCGTGCTTACTTTTTTAAGCAGACTCGTGCCTGGACGAGATCAGACTTGCATTTTTTTCTGTATAGTCAAGCAAGGACGGAACTGAACTTTATTGTTCTCAGAATGTGTAGGGTAGGCGATATGTTTTGTAAAAATGTTAATAGCGATAATGAACTTGTGATGTTAACGGAATCTTTGGAAATATACCTTAAGGTGGTTTTTAAATTCACTGCTCTCAACAATGAGAAATTTTCTGACTCATTTTTAACTGTAAAGGCATAAAATTGACAGGCCTGACGATTGAAGGGTTTTCGACTCGAACAGTGTTTTTTATAAATAAATTACTTATCGAAATATAAGAGATTTTGTCACGTGACTGCAGGTTTTTATCCTTTCCCGTACTATCGCTTCTGTAAATTCGATTTAAAACTTTAACTTTGACAGTATTTTTCAAAGATATATCGCCTTTATCAAAAAAATGTATAACGTTATTCGATTACATAGTTTCTGAATAAGAACACCTGCCAATCTTATGCGTTTCCGATAAGAAATGAATTCAGAAAGGTATCAGAAAGTAGCTCCTTTGGTATTTGAGAAAATCCTTATTAAATGGCAGAGAAATATTTTTATAAACCTGCTTTTTATTATACAGATTCAAAAGTTATCATGTTTTTAACCCTCCATTTTTTCTTTTATTCTAAACAACATTATTTTTTTAATGAATCCTTATTTGAATGTTGAAACATCTATGAGACTCTAAGTAATCATTAATGTTGCTATTGTGTATTCTCTGACGAATACATAGTAATTTTAAAATACACTGTAAAATTATCCCATAAACATGTATGCAGTATTATTCTTTAAAAGAATCTTTATGTTTAGAAAAACCTGATTTTTTTTGTAGAAATTGAGTCGGGGCTCATTTAATTTATCTTTCCACGGGCCTCGCCGGTTTTCACTGATTTTTGTATGGGCCGGCCGTGAACTGTGAAAATATAAACGGCCCGGGCCGGGCCAAGATTGCTTTTATTCGGGCTCGGGTCTGGAAATTCTGGCCCGTGCAGGCCTCTAATCTAATCTACATATCCATTGCTTAAGGCTGTTCTCAAGTCTAAAAGGGCAGCTTTATGACATAAGTATTAATTTATTTTTGTTCGGAAATGCATGAAACTA
Source organism: Maratus speciosus (assembly GCA_963932465.1). Lineage (NCBI taxonomy): Eukaryota > Metazoa > Arthropoda > Arachnida > Araneae > Salticidae > Maratus > Maratus speciosus. Next base: position 11,002,366 of record OZ010790.1, read on the forward strand.
AGACGGTATTGTTGTTCAGAAACTATGTAATCGAACTGTTTAAGAGTGTCAAAGTCCGCGTTTTGAACCGAATTTCCGCGCGAAAGAAGAATAACCGCCCAAAGAAGGTTGAAAAACATCTTTGCCACGTGATCCAAATCGCTTATAACTCAGTAGGTAATTTATTGATCACAAAATAAAAAACACAGCTCGATTCGAAATCGCTTCCATAGTCAGGCCTTCCAATTTTATATCTTTCGTTGAAAAATGAATTTGTAAATGTGTCAAAACGTTTTACGCCTAAAGGTATATATAAATATTATACAGACATACAAACAATAAATACAATAAACCCAACTGGAGTAAAATTTAGCCAGAGCTAGGAATTGAACCCGGGACCACAGTATACAAGACTGCTGCTCCAACCACTGAGCTAGTCCGGTCGATGCCTGAATCTACAATTTCTCACTAATAAACCATGTTGGGGAAGTCACCAGCCATCTATACGACAGCCTTGGATGACCGGACAACGATGAATATATTTTACTATTACATCGATCTACGATAATTATAATAATACACTCATACTACAATATATATATTAAAACACACATACACACATAAATAACGCCTGCATTCAACAGTTAAAGGTATATAAAAATATTATACAGACATACAAACAATAAATACAATAAACCCAACTGGAGTGAAAAATTAGCCAGAGCCAGGAATAAATGTAGAGCAGCAGTCTTGTATACTGTGGTCCCGGGTTCGATTCCTGGCTCTGCATGGCTAATTTTTCACTCCAGTTGTGTTTATTGTATTTATTGTTTGTATGTCAGTATAATATTTATATATACACCTTTAACTGCTAAATGCAGGCGTTATTTATGTGTGCATGTGTGTTTTAATATATATTGTAGTATGAGTGTTTTATTACGTTTTACGCTTGTTCAGCAGAGCAGATGAGAACAGCCTTAAATGGAGTTTCATTACCTGCGATTTATTCTGTCGAGCTGTTTATATGGCAGATCAGATGTTATAGCCAATAAGGTTATCTGAGCGAAATAGGCCCAGCGTCTGTCAACCTAAGTAGCTCAAAGGGTACAACATTTGAGAATGTAAGTCAAAGGGTCCTGGGCTCGAGTCCCAGCTTGGACATTTTTTCGCTCAGTTGGGAAAGAAGAATTCATTATATTTATGTACACAAATTTTAAAGAATACCCGCAAAAGTGGTTGACACAATTTCTCAGATTAGACAAGAAATGTCTGTTTTTATTGAAAGGTATTACCAGTGTTCAGTGTCCTCTTTGAGAAAAGCTTTGTTCATTGATATATTCGTGCTTTTTGAAAGGATGAGGTTGCAACGAAGATGATGCCATTTTTACAGCGCCTATCGAAACTTAAACCAACCTACCCAAGTGACATTTCTCAAATCTTATTTTAGATTAACGATTTACCTTATGCATGCACCATAAACACGAGAACATCTGTTTTATTTTATGTAACCTCATTTGTGGTAGTAATATTTTCTTGAAATTTTGTGGTTTTACTCCCACTTTTTGATACTTTCCAACATAGACTGGCCTCTAAAAGTTAAGGTACAACTGGTCTTTTTGCGTCTGATATGCAAATGAATAAATGTAGAAACAACACATTTGGCTGAAATGTGCACTAAACAGTTATTTATGTAATGCGACATAGAAATTTGCATAAGTTAAACGCAAAACGATTTTACGACAAAAAAATGCACTCTTGGTGGAAAAGTCCATTCTTGGAGAAAACAGTACATCGCAGTACTATGTGGTAAAATGTCATAGAAACATTACAAAAATGGGTTCTAATAAGAAATGTGTCCACCCCTGACTTGAATGCATTGGCGGCATCAACTTTCCATGCTGCCAATTAAGTTGTCGGACACCGAAATAGGAAGCGAGGACCAGACACGGAGAGCCTTGTTCCAGCTGATCTAACGACCTTGGAGGAGGACTTAAAGTAGAAACTTCTCTAGCGAGATAGTCCCAAAGATGTTCTATCGGATTCAGGCTTGGAGAGTGAGCTGGCCATTCCATTCGCTCCAAATCGTGAACCTCAAGATAGTTCTCAACAACCACAGCGCGGTGAGGTCGTGCATTACATCCATCAGAATGAAATCGTTACTAATAAAACCGGGATATGGGCGGACATAAGGATCAAGAATCTCATCCCGATATCCTCCACCAGTCAAAGTTCCTCAATGGAACATGTGCAGGTCAGTGTGACCACCGAGTGAGATCCATAATTCGGGTGAGATCAAAACCATAATTCCACCACCTCTAAAAGTATGTGTTTCAACAGTGTTGGATTGATGGTATCTGGTGCGTTCTTCCCTCCAGATCAGCTGACGCACTGAATCGCTCTCCAGCGTGAATCTGGACTCGTCAGTGAAGAGTACCTAAGCCCATTGCTCCATGAAACGTGCTCCATGTTGTACCTTAACTTTTGGAGGCCAGTGTAATTGAAAAGTGTTTACGAATTCGTTTCGTCTGTCCGTGCTCGTGCTCTAACTGGAGTAAACATTGTCCGACTGCCATAAAATTGATATGTGTTATTGGAGTTTACTATGGTATGTTCGGCATTGAAAATGAAGTGTTTAGCATACACTTTTCATATACAAGGACACTCAAAAGAATTTCGTTACATTGCGATCTATATGGGAAAAAACTGTTTACGATGTATTTTAATGATATTACACAATTTTAAACATATTGAAATAGATATATATCACTGAGGTGTACTACAAGGTTCTTATTATAGAATAGGGTGTGCATAGAATTTACCGTTCATTTACAGGGGCACACAAAATAATTTGGCTACAGAAGAAAATGAGCAATAATTGAACTACTAAAACCTAACGAACAATCATTGTTGGAAGTGCGTTTTCAGTCGTGGATTGCGTCGTTTTTAAATTTAAATATTATTTAAATATTACTTGGTATTTATTAATTCTATATATCTTATACAGAGCCGCACAAAATTTCTCGACAACATCCGTTTATTGGCGGAATATCCTGAATGAAAATTTTCAACTGTGCTATGCGTTTAATTGAACTAACACATAGCATACTATGTAGTATAAATATTCATAAATAATATACAGGGCTTCAGAAAAACATCGTATAGTTTCTCGATTATTCTTGATATTAACAGAAATTTGGTTTTCAAATACGTTACGGTTGTGCGTTTTCCAAATTTTTTCATTTAGACACCATCTTTCACCTTATTAAACTGTGAGATTTTGTTACAATATTGAGAATATGTTGGAAAAGTGTTCCATAATCTATGCTGTAAGCATGATTTTTCGTTTTTGTTTCTTTAATAAAGCAAAATAATCTATATTTAATTCGTAAGTCTGCACCCTAAATAAAAAGGTGTGACTATTCAAGTAATACGAATTGAGTAATACGAATATTGAGTGATACGAATGCATACAATTAGAGATCGACAGAAAATTCGGTTTCCTTTTCGTCCCAAAATCTGAGTTGCGCCGAATATTCGTTTTCGGCAAAAATGCTGCCAAAAATTCGGCCGGGCCGAAACTATCTATATTCCAGAAATCTGATTTCTTCCTTTGGAAATTTTCAAAATTACCCTTTGATTTGAACTGTATCGGCTCAAATGAGACACTCTTTATTTAAACCTATGAACTTCACTGTGTATAATTATCAATCATGGCAGTCTCAAGACGAGAGTAAAAATAATAATGCAAGCAAATGAGTAAGTAAATGATAAGACTCAACTTTGAAGATTACTTTTCGCGCGCTCGGGAAAAAGTCCTTCCGGCCAGTGCCGGGAGGAAGAGGTAGCTTTCAAATTCCTTATTTTAAAAAAGCCAACTTATATTATTCAAACACACGAAGCTCAATTTAGTGGAAACCGAATATAGGAGATTCAATACTAATTTCTATCAATACTAAATCATTATGAATGAGAATTTCGCGAAATTAGTCATCTTTATCCAAGCTGCTTTTATTTAAAGTAACTTATATTTGGCTGAGACGTTGATGTATACTATCCACATGGCTTCTTACATGGAAATAGGCGAATACGTGTTTTATCGCGTGACAAATACAAGATCGTTTCAAAATGTTAGCTATACTAGAAATTCAAAGTGCTATAATTAAACATTTTTTTAAGATATAAACAAAAGAACAAATTTTCAGAAACAAAATCTGCTCCGGAATCTTTGTATAAAGGCCAAACACATAAAAAAATCTTTTTCATTTTCCAATTTTTTAATACCTCATTTTAAATTTTAAATTAAAAATTTTTTAAATGGCAACCCTTTTGAAACAAGATGGCGAATGAAGCTGGCCAACGAACTCGGTCGAGACATTGGTATGTACTATGTACAGACCAAGTAACATCCAAATCGGTTCATAAATACGCCTGTTATCGCGTGACAAATATCAGGTCGTTTTAAAATGTCAGCCACAATAGAAATTCAAAATGCTATAACTCAGCCATTTTTTTAAATATAGACAAAACAAAAACTGTTCCGGAATCTTTGTATTAAGGTCAACACATACGAAAAGAATCTTTTTCATTTTCCAATTTTTTGGTTACTCATTTTAAATTTAAAATTTTTAAAATTTTTTTAAATAGCCGCCATTTTGAAACAAGATGGCGGATGAAGCTGGGCAACGAACTCGGTCGAGATATTTGTATGTACTATGTACACACTAAGGTACATCCAAATCGGTTCATAAATACGCCTGATATGACGTGACAAATATCAGGACGTTTCAAAATGTCAGCCACGCTAGAAATTCAAAATGCTATAACTCAGCCATTTTGTAAGATATAGACGAAACAAAAACTGCTCCCGAATCTTTGTATCAAATTCAAATACATAAGAAAAAATATTTTTTAAATTTTCAATTTTTTGGTACCACATTTCAAATTTAAATTTTTCTTAAAAATTTAAATGGCTGCCATTTTTAAACAAGATGGCGGATGAAGCTCGCCAACGAACTCGGTCGAGACATTGGTATGTACTATGTATAAACGAAGTTACATCCAAATCGGTTGATAAATACGCCTTTTATCGCGTGACAAAATTCAGGACGTTTCAAAATATCAGCCACGCTAGAAATTCAAAATGCTATAACTCAGCCATTTTTTAAGATATCGACGAAACAAAAACTGCTCCGGAATCTTTGTATAAAGGTCAAATACATAAGAAAAAAATATTTTCAATTTTTTGGTACCACATTTCAAATTTAAAATTTTTAAAAAAATTTTAAATGGCCGCCATTTTGAAACAAAATGGCGGATGAAGCTGGCCAACGAACTCGGTCGAGACATTGGTATGTACTATGTACATACCGAATTACATCCAAATCGGTTCATAAATTCGAGAGTTACAGTATGACAAAGGTCAGATATATATATATATATATATATATATCAATTTTGAACGGAGGGTGGTTTCGGGGTCTGGGGGTCATGGTCGATGAAAATATACCAAAATTTTTTGAAATCGCTTTCCTCCGAACGGCTGCAATAGGTAGCTTTTTGTAATGAAAGCTACCTAAAACTGCAGACTTAACATTAATAGAATTTGAAACCGCGAAAGTTTTCCGAATGCTCTTTGAGAATATTCTATCATTCTGTATCCTTTATGAATTAATTACATTTAATTTTTTATATGAAGATAAAAAGTTCCATAAATAATCACTGTAATAATATCCATATATTTTAATTCTAAAATGGCGGACGTCTTTCTCTTATCTTAAAAAAGCGTCGTAGACAAAACTGTTCTGATTGGCTGATTATTAATACCCATACAATACTCACTCCTGCTTAAAGTGAATAGTCACACTTGAAAAGGAGCGCGTTTCAGTACTAATTTCCAAGGTTACATTATGAAATGCGGTTTTTGAAAATTAAGAAGTGGCATATTTTGGTGCTTTTCATTATTTTGCTAAATATATTGGTTCAAAGTTGAACGGAATTTTTAAAAGTGTATAATGCCAGGCTTTCACTCTCGTAAGCGGAGTGAGATATTTCACTCACGACAACGAAGTGACGTATTTCACTCTCGACAATGGAGTGAAATATTTCACTTCTTCCTACGGAGTGGAAAATTCCACTCTTTAAGGAGTGTATTTTTATAAAATTCACTCCAAAAAGAGTGAAAATGCCTGTCACTCTTTCAGAGAGTGAACTTTTCACTCCTCCCAATTTTAGAGTGTGAGAAAAGAGAGAGGGGAGAGGAGATGATAGAGATTCAAATAATAGGACATTCGGTTAGTTGGAATTCGAATAATCGGCGCACTACTTACTTCTATTAATACATATCGAACTGAGGGGAAAAAATGCGAAAAAATTAAAGACAGAAAATATCTTTGATTTGATATTTTAAAAGGCACTCCCCGTAACTTAAGTACACCGATTAAACATCACCCTTCAGTAGCTGAGAGAGGCGTGTTGCAGAATTGCTAAAAGCTCTTCAGCAAAGAAAAACTTCTTATACCTGTTGATCTTACTAAAACCACACTGTTGGTATAACAACACCTGCGGAGGCCTCCGTGGAGGGAGGTTTTTAAGCATATATATACTATATTCTCTACATCACTGGTATTTCATAGAAAAATCTTAATACAATAGAGTCCAGATTATTAGAGTCTCGCTTAACCGAGTTATTTTCTTCTGATGGACTGATGGCTTCCATTATTATGAAACAGCAGTTATAAATGAAGTGTTAAGTGAAGATGAAAGAGTAGTCGTAAAAAGTTAGAACTCTGATTTTTTGGTCCGAATGGGGGAAACAATTATGGCCATTTTTTCCCCCATTCTGACCAGAAAATCAGAGTTCTAACATTTTACGACTGCTCTTTCATCTTCACCTAATACTTCATTTATAATGGCTGTTTCATAATAATGGAAGCCATCAGTCCATCAGAAGAAAATGATCCATTCCAAAGGTATAAGTTTAATTGAAAAAAGCTATTTAATACTTTGAGCAGAAAGAGAAGGCACCTACAATTTTCATGACACTAATAGAGTCATATAGCTTCCAATTTGTACGGTTTTGTTAGCTCTAAAATTGAATACAAATTTTTGCCATATTTAATTGTTGACAATTGTTAGATTTTTGCGATTGAATTAGGCAAAATTTACTGGTAAGTTTTAGTGGTAAGGAAAAAATCTTAGAAATTGGTAGCTATGCAGTAGGGTAATACTGCAGCAAGAAAAAAAAAAAAAAAAAAAAAAAATCTACAGTAAAATTGACATTTAACAAATAGAAAACTATCAAGGGCTTTTTCAATAAACAATTTCATTCCCCGTTTTTCTTAACGGTAGCGGAAATGTACATCAAAGAAATGTTGCTAGTATACCATAAAAATTAATGAATTAACTGAAAATTTATATTTCATCTCTTTAGTTGGTGACGATTTGTGTTAATCCGGTTTATCCGAGTGTTTTGCTTATCCGAGATGAGCTTGGTCCATATTAACTTAGATAATACGGACTCTCCTGTTCTTTTGATCAGTCCCTCTCAGTTTTGTGATTGAAATTTGGTTCTTGCGGGGATATATGAAAACAGGAATACAGAAGACGTTTCTATCTGTTCGTGTTCTGTTCTATTCGAAAATGCTGCAGCTTACCTCTTCTGTTGTCAAAACTACATTAATTTACTCAACTGATAAACCTTAAATTTTACTGAACGTCTGTTCTTTTGTAATGATCGGAATATCTGAATAAATGAGGAATAATACAAGCGTAATAAAGCACAAGTATTTTCAACGATAAATAAATACATCTGCTATTTTTTATTTTTTTATCTTCGGGACTGGCATGCCATACAATAAATTGACACTATATATATATATTTTTTTTAAAACTGTTATCATTACTTATTTAACGAGAAAATGAAAGTTCATATATCTACCTATTGTCCATATACCTATAAGCAGTTAAAGTAGTTACCTTATACTACCGCCAAATATTATACATTAACTTTTTTTTTTTTCTTTTTAAGGAAAGAGTCGATAACTATTCTAATTTAAGTATTGCGCGGCAGCGCAATACTTATTTATTTCCAGTGTCACTTCTCAATGTTAATTTAACATAGAAAAGTCTATGGAGATGATAACTTTTTCATTTTTTCTTCCCACCTTTTTGTCCCTGATGCCACTCATTTTTTATTCTTTACTAGTTCTAATTATATTATAAATGTAAAGTTTAAAAACGTTTGCCTAACGTCAGGGTCAAAACGAATGGCAAAATACTTTTGCATATGGGTGAATTATAACCCAGAGAGAAACAAGGGCCAATTTTTTTGTATATTATTCAAATATTTTTCTTAATAATTCCAAATTTCACTTTTTTCATTGAGAATCAACTGACATTTTTAACAGAAAATGTAACATTTTTTCTTCATTGTTGCAAAAATTTCAAAAGTCGTAATAATCATTTATTTGGTTTTAGTAGAAAGATTACCGCGTGAAAAATTTTAATTAAAATAGTTCTTTTTTTTTTTTTTTTTTTTTTTTTTTTTCAAAAATTAAAAAGGTGAATATGGCGTCATAGTGGAAATAAAAAGGATATTTTCAGAATACGTTTTTGCTTTGGTCAAGTTTATATTTTAGTGAAAAGTTTCTAATGGATAGCTATTTTTACGCAGGTAGCGAACTTAGTGGGGAATTACATAACTTAAATTTTAAAATGTATTTTTTTTTTTCGCGATGAGAACTATTTATACCCCAAGTTAAACTTAGGTAATAATTTTCTGATGTGTTTACACCACCCTTTGGGAGAGAATAAGGTTTAAAAATTCAAGTAAAGCTTTTATTTTTTTATTTTTTTTACTGTATCACAGCTATAATATTGTTAAATATTAGCAGTAAGGATTCAACAGAATTTACATTTACATTCATAGCGTTCCTGAGTGGGAAATAGGGTATCTAAATTTAAGTGAAGTTATTTTTTTATGTTTTGATTATAGATTTTTTACGTTCAGATTGGAAGTTTTTGTCCAAACTCCCGCAACCTGCATTACTACAGTGGTGAAACATTTTGAATTACACATTGGTAAACTGCATCCCACATTGTGATGCAATACCGCATACATAATAGCCTGATGGTGATACTCTGTATTAATTTTGAAATGCGTTCGTCTGAGTGCTGTAGTCATTAAAAAACTTGACATATTAAACAAAAACATAATTTGAAGAACAAATTAAAAAAACAAAATTTATTTCCTACATTGTTTAAGCCTGAGAAGGGACAGATATTAAGTTATTTCATTCAATTAGTTCTACATTTAATGTTAAATTTTTGTAACAAATTAGTTAAGCCAATTGAAGATTAAACAATAAAAATTAAATTCATACAATATGATACTTAAAACATCCTAAAAACTTAGATTCCGTTCAAATGAAATCGAAATAAATCTTAGACTTTTTTTAAAGTTTTGTATTTTGCATGCATCTTATCATTTTATGCACAATTTTCATAAACATAATACTAAATCTGCAATACAAATATTTTCAATTAAAAATGGAAGAAGTCTAAGATTTATTTCGATTTCATTTGAACGGAATCTAAGTTTTTAGGATGTTTTAAGTATCATATTGTATGAATTTTATCTTTATTTTTTAATCTTCAATTGGCTTAACTAATTTGTTACAAAAATTTAACATTAAATGTAGAATTGAATGAAATAACTTAATATCTGTCCCTTCTCAGGCTTAAACAATGTAAGAAATATATTTTGTTTTTTTTTTAATTTGTTCTTCAAATTATGTTTTTGTTTAATATTTGAATAGATCATTTGATTTCCTGCGTATTGGAATTGTCTCACGTGTATTTAGATACTACAATTCAAAATAATCAAATTTATTACAAAAGTTATAACAGAAACAGAAATTGAACTATTTAAAAAGTACGGTTAAGGTAGAGTTCTTTTTTTTTTTCTATATAGAATTAAAAAGAAAGGCGGTATATCTGAAAGAGCAATATAAAGAGGCACATTATAACGGTGTGCTACTGTATTTTATTTTGAATTACGTTTTCTTTTAAACTATCATAAAAGAAAACATTTCATTATATGAGGAAAAAGTATAGGTAAAAAGATATAAAAAAGAGAACATTGCATTGTAAATCATACGTTATGCACCATGTTTAAAATGTGCTGTATGTAGTGCAATGGGTTTTAACTCGCATTTTCTTTTCTTACAGTCAGTTGTCTTCCTGTTTAATGTTCTTAAACGTATAATCTGGTCATTTTTACCACATCGTAAAATTGTGGAGAGAAAAGAATAGGCCGACCTAACAAAAAAGAATAAAGAAAAAATTCTCAAGATCCAGTGAAACCTTTGACAGCTTTAAAGTGAACATCTGCAAAGGAACTGCCCCTCTTTTTCACCTCTCCCCAGTTGAGGGTCAGAAAAGAAATCAAATCGCTTGATGAAATTGACACTTCATCTAACGTCATGAAATTTTGATCTATAGAGAGATGTAGCTATCTAGAAACTTGTTTAATCAGCAAGTTAATGACTCTATAATTTCAATATGATCATACTAAGTGTAAAGTCACTAAACGTCCTCGAAATTTGTGGACATCCTCAAATGTGGGGATCGTTAGTTCACGTAGCGCTGACAGTTTTTGATTTAAAACACTTATTACATCTCAAGGGGTTGATAAATTGGTGGGTCCTAAAAAATGTGAAGTTTAAAATGTTATAAAGTTTAAAGTTGTGACTGCTTTAAAGAAGTCTGATTATAAAATTCTTCACTCTATGTGTTTTACATGCGCATAAACTATAAATTTGTAAATAAAAAATATAAAGTTTAAAATATTATAAATTTTTAAATTGTAAAACGCTTTAAAGAAGGTTCATTATAAAACAATTACAAACTTTGTCCCCCTGTGTGTTTTACCTGCGCATAACTATAAATATGTTGGCCTAACGCGGCATTGTAGAGAAATTATCTACCCATCTATCTACGCATATATACAAGTAATATATTACAGAGAGGTATGATACGCTACAGGTGGCTATTTTTAGAGAACTCGTTATAATCAAGTGCTAATAAATAGGCCATGCTTTAAAAGCTATTTTAAAACACTGTTTAAATTAGTAAAAATTAATATGGTACTACTTATCATTAAAAAAAACTATATAATAAAGTCTTTCTTTCGCTTCTCAATTTAGAATTTCGACGGGATGCTATTTAAGCATTGCAGTTTTCCCTTTGGAGCCTTTCTTTAGAGTTTAAATTTTATTCATTGATTGACTGATCCATATAAATTCCTTCAATGACATTTTTTATGTTTTCTAACAAACAGGAACAGATATAATACTGGTAGACATGAAAAAAATGTATCAAAGATAAATGACAAAAACTGATCGTCTAAAGCAGTGGTCGGCAAGTAATTTTAAGTGGGGTCCGAATACGGAAAATTTTATCGCTATCCAGAAAAAAAAAAAACAACAACACATAAGTAATATAAGTAATTATTACTTTAAAAATTTTATTTTTACATACACATACATATAATAGAAAAGTCAGGTATTCGTTCTGAAAAAATACTACATACAAAGGTGTATGTTCTGAAAATTTTTACATAAACATAATAAAATAGAAAAGGTCAGCTTTACGCTTTTTAGAATACATATTGATCAACAAAACGGTATTTTAGCGCACGACAATAACAACGCAAATGAAAAGGCGAATCCTAGCGCATACGCTTCAACGCAGCAGGCCAGTCTTACCGCCGCGCCTGCACTCCAACGCAGAATTTTGCGTTTCGCATCATAACAACTATGCATCACTATTAAAAATTTAAATTAATCGTGTTATTACTGTTTAAGAAACATTGATAAGGCAATCGCTGAAACGTACCTTCTGTAAGTAAATATTAATAAATTATTTATTCAAAATGAAAATTTTTGCCGGTCCAAGCTTCGACCTTCCGCGGTGTGTCTGTTGCTGATCGTGGGTCTAAAGAAATAAAGTGAGTAATGATTAAAAATAATCACTCACCACTTTTAGGTAGCTTTCATTACAAAAAGCTACCTATTGCAGCCGTTCGGAGGAAAGCGATTTCAAAAAATTTTGGTATATTTTCATCGATCATGACCCCCAGACCCCGAAACCACCCTCCGTTCAAAATTGATATATATATATATATATATCTGACCTTTGTCATACTGTAACTCTCGAATTTATGAACCGATTTGGATGTAATTAGGTATGTAGAAGTACATACCACAATGTCTCGACCGAGTTCGTTGACCAGCTTCATCCGCCATCTTCTTTAAAAATGGCAGCCATTTAAATTTTTAAGAAAAATTTAAATTTGAAATGTGGTACCAAAAAATTGAAAATTGAAAAAATATTTTTTTCTTATATATTTGACCTTGATACAAAGATTCGGGAGCAGTTTTTGTTTCGTCTATATCTTAAAAAATGGCTGAGTTATAGCATTTTGAATTTCTAGCGTGGCTGACATTTTGAAACGTCCTGATATTTGTCACGTGATAACAGGCGTATTTATGAACCGATTTGGAAGTACCTTGGTGTGTATATAGTACATACAAATATCTCGGCCGAGTTCGTTGACCAGCTTCATCCGCCATCTTGTTTCAAAATGGCGGCCATTTAAAAAATTAAAAAAAATTAAAATTTAAAATGAGATACCAAAAAATTGGAAAATGGAGAAGATTTTTTTCGTATGTGTTTGACCTTAATACAAAGATACCGGAACAGTTTTTGTTTCGTCTATATCTAAAAAAATGGCTGAGTTATAGCATTTTGAATTTCTATTGTGGCTGACATTTTAAAACGACCTGATTTTTGTCATGCGATAACAGGCGTATTTAAGAACCGATTTGGATCTTACTTGGTCTGTACATAGTACATATCAATGTCTCGACTGAGTTCGTTGGCCAGCTTCATTCGCCATCTTCTTTCAAAAGGGTTGCCATTTAAAAAAAAAAATTAAATTTAAAATTTAAGATGAGGTATTAAAAAATTGGAAAATGAAAAAGATTTTTTTTATGTGTTTGGCCTTGATACAAAGATTCCGGAGCAGATTTTGTTTCTGAAAATTTGTTCTTTTGTTTATATCTTAAAAAATGGTTGAATTATAGCACTTTGAATATCTAGTATGGCTAAAATTTTGAAACGATCTTGTATTTGTCACGCGATAACACACGTATTCGCCTATTTCCATGTAAGAAGGCATGTGGATAGTATACATAAACATTTCAGCCAAATATAAGTTACTTTAAATAAAAGCAGCTTGGATAAAGATGACTAATTTCGCGAGAAATTCTCATTCATAATGATTTAGTATTGATAAAAATTAGTATTGAATCTCCTATATTCGGTTTCCACTAAATTGAGCTTCATGTGTTTGAATAATATAAGTTGGCTTTTTTAAAATAAGGAATTTGAAAGCTACCTCTTCCTCCCGGCACTGGCCGGAAGGACTTTTTAAAATGCTGTTAAAACTTTTATTTTCCCGAAAAATCAGAAGTTCATTAGAATGTTTATGAATTTAAGGAATAATTTTAAGTAACATTGCTTTGTGCATTGTGATTGCATTGTGAATGCTTACGATTGCGATAATAATTAAATATTCTTTTCAAGGTTTTTTCGTAAAACACATATTCTACATCCTTCGTCAAGATACATAGGTAGCAGTTTAATGTTTTTTTTTTTTTTTTTTTTTTTTTTAAGCCCCTGAAATGCTATTTTTTTTTTTCAGACAACAATTAAAGTGTCGTCATTTAAAAATAACGTTACACCTAACCATAACCCGTCAAACGAAGCAGGTGTATCATTGTACGGTTAAATACAGATAATGTACTGAAATTTTTTAAACTTGTAAACATCGCACATTTACACCACCGTATATATCGACTCTATATATATAACATCCTAATGAAACGAATTTATGAAACGAATATATGAAACGGCTGAAATGTGTATCGATTCTTTGAATCGACTGATTATGTTTCACGGCGATTTCTCCTAAAATATGGAACACTTTGCGATGAAATTAACACCAAAATTCCGTATTGATCCACAGATCTCAAAACTGGTATTAGAATTTTTAAATTCGAATTAGTTTTCGAAATTATTTTTTTTCTAATTTTAAATACATTTTTCTAATGATGTCAACTCAAATTTTAATCATAACAGATATTTTTTTTTTTCATAATTCAGAAAAGGTTACTATTTTAAATTAATTTGGCAACCAGTTTGGCCTCCTTTAAATCTATGCTAAGAACAATGCTTTTTTTTGTATTTCGTTATCATTTTATTTAATACAAAACATTCATTTAAAAATGAAACATTTAAATTGATGGCTTTCACTTCTTTCTTTTTTTAAAAAAACAAAAAGAAAAGAAAAATATTTGGCACAGATGTCATATACGCACTGGGGTACCTAATTGGCGCAAAAATGGCATTATTTTGATTGACATGGCTATTTATTTTGATTGACATGGTCGTTTATTTAATAATAAATGTTTATTTACTTTTATTTCTTTTTTTAATTTATATAAATTATTTTGTTCTATAGTTATTAATTATTATTTTTTTGCTATTTCCTTTTGAAAATAATAGAAAATAAATAAAAAATACTGTACAACGTAGTTATTCCGTCAACCAATTTCGCAAATTATATAAATCGCCAAACCACTCGCCAAATTGTACAGATTGACAAAATTTTTATTTTAAACAACGAAAGAACAAATAAATTAGTATAATATTAATAAATATAAAAATAAAACGTCAAAATAAAAATCACTTGATGACGTAAACATGTGTAACTTGCTAAAAGTCAAGTGAATGTGACAATTTCGATCAACCGTTATTGGCATTTAATCTTATAGTTCGCGATAGATTTTTGGTCGACGGGATAACTAAGTAGTACCAAAAATACATATGTAACTGGTATTCGAAAACGAGGTTTTCGCCAAATTTTCGTAAAAAAAAAAAAAAAAAAAAAAAAAAAAATCATGCCTAACATGCGGTTTGTATATGACATCTGGCGAAATATTAAATTATGTAACAAACCATGACATTTAATTTCAACTTCAAATCAATGTTTTAATTTACCACTCGAAGAATAAAAAAATTCTAACTGGCGAGTTGCAAAAAAGTTATTGGCGAGATTTGTACCCGGCTTTTTTTCTTTCGGCACAAATGTCATATACGGCCCCATATCGGCGCGATTTTTTTCTGACGCCAATGTCATATACGCAACGGGTACTTAACTGGCGACAAAGTATCGTTATTTTGCTTGATATCGTAAGCCGGATGTTGTTGTTTATGCTGTTGATGCGTTCCCCAAATTGGCGTTGGAAAAAAACGCGCCAATATATATGACATTTGTGCCAAACCTTCATATGAAAGGCGAAGGGATCAGACCATATTTGTTTATGGCATTTGATGACTTGAACTATTATAATATAGATGAAATGATGGGGATAGAATAATATTTGGCGACTTATCACCTGTGCCTGGATAACATTAAAGTATCAAAATGGCACCTAGAGTATAAAAAACGAAGTGTTCCGCCAGGAAGTGTTGATGATAGTCACATGATTTAGGCTATTGTTATAGAGATTGTTTTAAAATATCGGTAAACAAAGACTCTGAATACTTAATTCACTTTATTTTAGCTTCTTTTCAAATGTTTAACTGATCCTCTTTAATCAAAAACGAAAACAACCATTGGATGTCTTAATAGCAACTGATTCGCCCTTAAATTTTTGCAATCAAAGGGAATTGAATGGAAACCCGTTTACAGGGAGATCTGCACAGCTTTTTTCAGTATAATTTAATCTTCTCTAATACTTTTAAACCCATCAGATTAGCATGTTTTTTTATTTTTTTGAACGGGGGTTGGCGAGCGTAGCTTGCAGGGGGCAGAGCCCCCTAGTATATATATAAAAAATACTTTCAAATGCAATTTGTTTGAAAACTGTACCTCAGTTTATTTTTGAGATATTAATTTTTTTTTCGTATTCTTTAATGGCATCTCTGTTATGGTGGCAACTGAAGTACTCCATTTCTGTAGAAAGGAAAGGAAAAATAGTAGATTACTATATCTTTTTGTTGCCCTTTTCTCATAACAACTAAAAAAGAAAAAATGGTAATTTACGTGCTATATCAAGAATATCGTCTGCTGTAAAAATATAATTTAAAGAATATTTGCGTGTCTTATTTTCTCCGCATTGACTTAATTCCTATCAAAAAGCTGAAAGAAGGCAATTTTATTATTGCGTGTGTAATAACATTTTCCGAATTTTGAAAAGATATAAATGAGTGATTTCTGATAAAACATGGAGCAATTATAAGCCATATTTAAAACTGAAATATGTTTTGTACTATCTGTAATTATATATATATACACTATTTTTCTTTTTTTTCAACGGGGGCGACACTAAATTCTGAAAAAGCAGAATTCCTGCCTTTTGTCTATCATGGTTTTGACTTAATTGAAATTCTAGAGTTGTGATCTATTTTATACCCTGTCTAGTCTCGCATAGGGTGCATCATATTATTTTACAGAGACAGCCTCTTCCATAACTTGATATTCTAGTCACTTCTTAAGAATTTTGTGTTATTATTCCCCTCCTACAACCCACTTCTGTTGAAAAAAGAATGTATTAAATAAGAAGTACAGAGCCATGAGGGGAAATCACTCCTAACCTTTTATATTCCTTACGCACTCCCGAGCCTTTTACAGGTATACAATCCCGATCAAGGAATGTACACAATCTGCTTGCACGTGCACTTTTCTTTTGTATTCCGACTTGGAACTGGGGTATGTATTTAACAGATTTGTGTGTATGTGCGTATCTGCAGTAAATATTGACTGGGGATGTTTGTGTAGGTGTATAGTGTATTGTTACGTTTGGAAAGTTATGTGTGCTGGATTTGTCGCAGAGAGATTTTGTTGATACTGTAATTGATGCGAGGGATTTTTGTCGTTTTGCGCAGAAGGATGCAGGTGTGTGTATTTATGTACATCTGATTGATAATGGACTTTTTTTTTTCTGCTTTCTAGCTGGCTAATACTGTAGTTGAAGTAATTTATAAAATGTAATTAATGTTCTTAGGATGGTTGTCAAAGAAAATATAATTTTGAAAAACGCGTAAAAATATACACCACTATGCACACAATTTCCCATTGTTATAAAAAGAGGCACTACTACTTTGACATAAAGTGTGCCATATATATATATTTTTTTTTTAATCTCACAGTTTTTTATTTTTATTTCATAATTATTGCTGAATTATACACTTTTAAGCCACGTGTCAACACCCCAATTAAAGAAAAAATGTAAAAGAAAGTTTTGACATTTAAAATAAATGAATAAATATTTCAAAGGCAGCCTCAAGTGTACCTCCACACACACACACACTTAATTTAAATTAAAAACTGCTTAAACCGTATCAGAATTTCTGGGGGAAAAATATTTTATAATATAAATGCTTGCAAAGTTTCTATTTTTTATTTTATTCTACTACCAGTATTGTGAAACAGAAAAAATTGTGGCACATTTATATTGCAGATGTTACAGGAATCTACCACGACGATTTTTGTTTTAAAATAGTAGATAAGCTAGAAAATTTAGGAACGTTGGGAAATCTGTGCACAAGAAAAAAAAACATTTATTTATTTTCAAATAGTTTGTTCGTAAATTCGGCTAGCAGTCACTCATTTAAACATTTTAACAACAGATTTATTATGCTTATGAAAGTTTATTTCAATAATTTCAGCAGTAAAATCATAATAATAATAAGAAAATCTTTAAATTATTAGTAAAGATTTACTTTTGAATTATATATAATTTTATATATAATTATTATATAACACATGGTAACTTAACTACACAAATTTCGAAAGTCTTCTTAATTTTATTTTCCATTTGAGAACAAATAATAAACTTTTTTCGAGAAAATCGATTATGTTAATAAATAACCAGTGTAAATCAGTTCTGCCTCTTTGAATTTTTATTTATTTTTTCTTTCTTTTTTTAATTTGAAAATAAATAATAAACTTTAATATTATCGTCATTTTAGCAAAGAGTTATGAAATATTTTTTATACATCATTTATGTGCTAACTGCATATAAATCACTGTGTCATAGAATACATAGTCTACATTAAAAACTGATGTATTAGTTATGAAGATGCATGCATTGCACCTTCACAGTTCATATTATTAGAATGAAAAGGATGATTTATTGTGCTTTCGTAATTATATAAATACGTAGCACCTATAAACGTCTTTCGGTCCGTCTGTCTGTCCGTCCGTGCGCCCGCATATAACAGAGCAAAAACTACCCAATCGAATGGTCTTAAATTTTAAATATATAATTGTTGCAAAATTTTGTCGAGTCATTTCAAATGTTATGAAAATTGGATGTATAGTTTAATGATAGGGACAGACAAAAGTTTTCCATTACATGACGGCCAATGGGAAAAAATTATTTCAAGTTCATTGTTATGATGTTACAGCCTTTCGAACAGAATGAAATGGATATGCACTTATGAAGTGCACTAAAATATACATTCAATACAGTATGAGGTGCAAAAAATATTTATAACACTAGTTATACAGTACGAGCTATGTTATCATTTGCCACGTTTGACGCGCAATTTCTAACTTGTTATTTTGTATCAAAGATGCCCGTAAACGTGTATGCAATAATATTTGTTAGAGTTGCTAAAATGACAAATATGTGATATTTGATGGAAAGAAATAAACGTTAAATTTTTTGGACATAATATTAATTCATTATTTTTATATAAATCAATTATGAGTTTTCAAGGATTTTTTTTTTTTTTTTTTTTGAAAAAATAAGTATATTTGAAAACTCATAAAAAAAATAAATAAAAAGATTTGGAGCAAAAATGCTTTTCCAAATCGCCCTGAAAGGTTTTATAAAAGAATGTTTACCGTAAACTAGATTCTTTCTTTGGTAGATTTATATCATTTCCAGAAACCAAACAAAAATAAAGTTATTCTTTTCCCGCGTCTTTTCAATGTCATCCTACTGAACTGCTTTCTATTATTATATAAAATCTCATAAAACCGAAAAGCCTTTATATTGTGTTATTTATCTACTAACACATAAAGCAGTTGGCAACACTTTCCCTTTGGCAGATTTCTTTTGTATATCTCTAAAATTACAGGTGATTTGTACTTAAATACACGTTAGGTTTGTTTGTATGAAACTACACTGCTTGAGTTTGCGGTCATTGTCTGCCCATGAAACATATGTTGCATGCCAAATTTCGTACATAACCTTAGGGGAATTTTCTAAACGTTTGCCACCTGTTATGCGGAAGATATTTGCGATGAAAAAACAAATTCCCGTATAGTACCACGATGATGTTCATTATGAAAATACTTTAACATTTATGCGATTAAATTTCTTCTAAATTTATCTTGAGTACAGTTATTTTGTACAACAGGAGGAAATCTAGACATTTTATAAAAGATCTCACGTGATTCCTTGCATTGCATGATTTGGGATTACTCAATGAAGAAATTCAATTGATATTTGGATATGCTATAAAATGGATTCATTTATTTAGTGAATTGTTTATTATGAATTGAAAGTTTAGAAAAATATTATTTACATTTTTTTTTTTTTTTTTTTTTTTTTTTTTTTTGCTTAATTATGTGGGCCGCACTTCAGATTTTACTAAAAATACATGCGCTCTTCTACTCGTATGTCACATCAATCGCATAAAACGCAACCAGCGGTTTTTTTTAATTACTGAGAAATACGTTTAACACGAAAACGCTTAACATGAAAAATCGGTTAACACGAAATGATATACCGGTCCGGACAGTATAATATGCAATTTAATACATTTTTTTTTTTTCTTTTAACACGAAAACAAAATCGCTTAACACGAAAAAAATTCGCTTTCGATCTAATTAGTTTGAGCTGAAATTGGTGAATTTTGAGTTAGAACCACTGAATTTTGGGTGAAAATCAGTGAATTTCGTGTTTTTTGTAAATAAGCTTATGTTTTATTAGCGCAATGGCTGAAAAATCGGTGCGAAAATAAACTGCTATTTCGCTTCAAATGAAGATGAAGCTGCTTAATGCAGTTGATGAAAAAGAAGGACGAAAACAGAAATCTGGCAAGAGTTTGGTATTGCCAATTATACTTTATCAACGATAATTAAAAACAGGGATCCCATTGCGTTAAGGTTTGAGCGAAGTGTGTTTAAGCCAGAGAGAAAACATATGAGAACCGCTAAGCACGAAGATTTAGATAGATCTTTGCTTATTTGATTAAAAAAAGCTAGATCTCAGAATGCTGAAAAGGGCACTTCAAAAAAAGATATCTGATTTTTTCCTAAAACAGCAATATTTTTGTTATTTGCTTTTTACCCTAATGGATGCAGCCTACTAGTAGTTTAACAGGAAATCGAAACAAAATTTGACGACGTCGAAAATGTTTGTGAGTTTTGTTCCTTTTTTTACGAATCTTTCAACGGGAAATTCTTTTAACACGAAAAAAAATTTTCAGCCCCCTCAATCTCGTGTTAAACGTATTTCACTGTACTAAGTTTTCCCCTCCTTCCAAAAGAAGCAATTTTACATAAAGAATTTCGATGAACTAATCTGAACTCAACTTAATATTTTGATGCTAAATATGTCTTCCCACCTCATGTTTAGAAATACAGTGATATTGTCACTTATATTTCTATATTTCTGAACATCGTCGCTGACAAGTAAAGTACATATATTTTGAGCCCGAAATTTTAATTAGCAAATGCACTCAAAAAGTACCACAATAGAAGCAAGACACATTTTATTAAATAAATTTTGATAGTTCGAAATTTATTTGATCGCAAGTTAATTTTTTTATATGTACAGTACTTTAATTAAATTTCCTTTTATTTAACTCAGTTTCCAATTATATCTCGTAACCTGTAGCACAGAAATTGATATTAGAGAATTAAGGGTGTATTCCAATCCAAACTGCTTATTTTCTGATTCATTTTTAAATTCATTTTTGCTCTCAAACGCGTCAAACTGGGAGATTCTTTTATTTAGAAACTACATAATGTGCCGTGTTTCTCGATTTTTTGATAAATGCAGAAAATATTGTAAAAAATGCTGTCAAAGTTGGCGTTTTGAACCGAATTTTCCGAAGCGGGAGATCTGGGAAGGAAAAAAACAGTCATACTAAGAAAATAGTTGTTTAAAACTTAAATTCTAATTAATTGAGTGAAAAATTAATCTCTTCAAAAATCACGTCAGCAAGTTTCATGTTTTTACTTTTAAAAATGAGTCTGAAAATGTCTCAGAAAATTTCGAGCTATTGAGGGTGGGGAAATATTTTTTTTCCAATACCCCTTAACACTATAATAAAGCAGATAGATAAATCGTAGCTATGAGTATATTTTTTCATAACTCTGATAAGTTTTAAAAACAATTATTTTCATAAAACTCTAGAATGAAGGCTTTCTTTTTATAAAACTAAATTTTCCAACTCTTTTGTGCCTTGTAGTACTGATTTAAGGCGGCTCTCAAAAATATTTTTTTCGCCACTCAACAACCAGAAACTTTCTGTTGGCTGTTCTCAACTGCTCTACTCAACAAGCGCAAAACGTTTTGACACATTTACAAATTCATTTTTTAACGGAAAGATGTAAAATTGGAAAGCCTGGCCATGGATGCGATTTGGAATCGAGCTTTGTTTTCCATTTTTTGATCAATCAATTACCTATTGAGTTATAAGCAATTTTGATCACGTGACAAACACGTTTTTCAACCTTTTTTAACTGTTTTTCGCCTTTCGCAAGGAAATTCGGCTCAAAACGCCCACTTCGACTCTATTTTTCGAAAGATCTATTGCGTTTGAAAAAAAAAAAAAAAAAAAAAAAAAAAAACGGAAAAAACAGCTCGATGACATAGTTTCTGAATAACAACACCTGCTAGTTTCATGCATTTCCGAATAAAAATGAATTAAAACTTATGTCATAAAATTGCCCTTTTGGATTTGAGAACAGCCTTAAATAACGAAATTTATTCCGGAGAAAAACTTCCAAACTTCGACGCCGAGTTTCGAATTGGGAACCTTTTGATTAGCTGACAAATGCGCTACCACGGAGCTATCTAACCTGCTTTAAAATCTAAATTGCAAAAATGGTCAGATGTCATTAAATTAATTCATTTAATTCAAATAATATAATACTTTTTCAAAATTTTATGTTTTGTCTTGCGATCGGAGGTATTCAGCTATAAGTATACTAAATTTCAAGTCTCTAACTTATACAGTTTCTTAAAACGAACTCTGTGACGGACAGAGAGACAAAGGAGTAAGACGAATAGGGTTTCGTCAGATGAACGAAACCCTAAAAAGCATCCTGTGGGCCCCAAGTGTTTAGTGATTTCAGTTTGGCGTTCAAATTACTGAAATTTGATATTTTTTAATTAAAAATACATAAAACGAACAAACATTGCCACGATTGGGAATGGGGAATCCACTCCATAAATACTGAAAACCGCTTTGTAAATGTCTGCCAAAAAGCTACTTTGCCGCAATCTTTGACGTGTTAATAATTTGGGAAAACACATCTAGTTTTCAGTGTTTCATAGGACTAAGTTTTCGATAGTTTTATGTCCTGTTACGTTGAATTTACCAACTGAAAAATGACATTATCTATATTATAAAGGACAAACATATCTGTGCGTAACGCATGCGTCATTCTGCGAATGGCAACACTTTAAAATTTGAAATTAAATTTCGGTTTTGCAATTTTCGCTACTGCAAATTTTTAAACTTCTAAGCATCGCACAGTTTCAATTTTTACACCGACGTATAAGGGAAAAAATGTACTTTTAAATGCAATTTGTTTGAAAGCTCTATCTCAATTTATTCTTGAGATATTAATTTTTTTAATAGTTTTTAGTAGCAATTTTGTAATTGTGGCAACTGACGTACTCCATTTCTATTAAAAGTAAAGGGAAAATAGTCATGGTTTATTTATTTTTATTGATTACATCCTTATTGATGTCATTTTCACATTACAAATAAAAGTAACTTTTTTTCTAATTTTTGAACAGAAAATGACGTCAGCCGTTAAAAAAAAAAAGAAAAGAAAAGAAAAGAAAAGAAAAACCCTTTTCTTCATAAATCAAAAGATTGAAGAAGATATTTCAATTTTTTTACTCGTACATTACTCTGATACTGAGTTTGAGACGCTAGGCAAAATGATTCTGTGAGTAAAAGTGATGCCATATTTAAAACAAAATCGATCGTTTTCTGTGATAAAACTAAATATTTGACCAATACTATAAATGCCCAATACTATGGCAACTAAAGGCAAATTTCTGAATGGTAAATTTCGCGGGTACTGAGATAAGAACTTAAAGTTTGCGCGAATGTTCACATGGAAAGTTGTAGCGGACAAACGTGACTTTAAGTTTGGAAATACATTCATTAATAATGTATTGCGCGTTAAAATACCTTTAAACTGTGAATTTGAGTGGTGCGTATGTAAATTTTGAGAATGTGAAAATAACGTACAGTTTAGATTTTATGGGGGAAATTTTTATGATGCGACAAAGCGAAATCCTTTCTACTGATTTTTCATCCTGTAAAAACAAACATAAAAGCCCCAATCGATAACTTCAAACATAATTTCTCATCTTGATTACGTATTCTAATACAGTTTAATTTTTCAATAATTTAAGCAGTTGAAGTTTGTGGAAATAATATTTTGGTAATTTTAGGTTAAAAACATTATTTGTTTTAAGAGTTAGGCAACCATTGCAAGATGATTGTTTTTATTGTAATTATTTTTGCAAGTTTATTATAAATTCGATCTAATAGTTCCATTCTAAACATTTTAATTCGTCGGATTTCGATGGATTCTCAACTCGTAATTTATAATGCCAATGTTAAATAGATTTCACCGAGAAGAAAAAAAACACATGGTAGGTACTTAATTCCAATAACTTACCTAACCACAATTAATAAACTGCTAAAAATATTTCATAGGAAACCAGATTTCTTCATAATGATCATAATCATCGTCGTTTCACGCAAAAATGGGGAGGGGATTTACAGAATTATCTTCTTTCTTCTCAAAAACCTCAACCTCAATTAATTATCAGCAACGTTAATGCCAAAGAGGGATATTGACACAATAATTTACTCTTCTCTATTAAAAGCGATATCCCACTGACACTAATTTCCCGAGATAATAAGAACGGGATGGGCAAACACGAAAACGAAGCCGTCACTGAACTTCATCCAAGTCGTCCATCAGATATAGGATAATATTTAATCAACTCGTTCAGCGACTATAATGATTTCTAATTAGAAAGTGGAGAGCAACCGCCAATTGAACGAAGATTTTAAACGATGACATTTAATTGTAGATGTTGGCAACAAAAACGCTTTTTATGTTATAGAACTTTCAATGAATAAGTCCGAGCATCTGTCCGAATGATTTAGGATAACTCTTATCAGATCTCTTATCAGATATTTTATCAGACATATCAGCAACCGATTGCGAGAATTATTATCATATATGACTGGATTATTTACATCATAGATTAAAAGCATATTTGCATGAAACACATAACGCATTATGCTTAGATAAGGGTATTTACTAAAATTTTTCATTCTCCCTTTCCCCTTCCCTTCCAAGTGTGCATCCAAGGTTCTCACCAAGTAAAGAAATCCGCAACCGATTTTGTCTCATTACCCAATTTTTATATATTTTTCAGATTAAGAAATTTCTAATTTGAATAAATCTGATAAGTTTTCCGAATAATTAAAGACACTTCTTACTATATCTCTTTCAGATATTTCATTAGACATATCAGCAACCGATTGCGAGAATTATTATCATACTAGCTGTTTAGCCCATTTTACGCACGGGAGAGAATAAGAATTCCCCTGTTAAAGAGTTGAATTGTTTAATAACTATTCGATTTAGAAAAATATATTTCTACTAATGTGCATTTTTTTTATAAAATTCTATTTATCATGTTGCTATGGCAGCAGACGATAAAACGATATCTTTGGAATAAGAGAATAAATAGAGTAAAAAGTTTTGTTAAGGGTGTATTCGAAAAAATATTTTTCCACCCTCAACAGTTCGAAATTTTCTGAGACATTTTCAGACTCATTTTTAAAAGTAAAAACATGAAACTTGCTGGGGTGATTTCTGAAGACATGTTTAACATGCCGTGTGATTTCATTTTCAGCTCAATTAATTAGAATTTGATTTTTAAACAATTATTTTCTCAGTATGCCCATTTTTTTCATTCCCAGATCGCCCGCTTCGGAAAATTCGGTTCAAAACGTCAACTTTGACAGCGTTTCTGCATTTATCAAAAAATTAAGAAACACGGCACATTATGTAGTTTCTAAATAAGAGAATTTCCCAGTTTGATGCGTTTGAGAGCAAAAATGAATTTTAAAATGAATCAGAAAATAAGCAGTTTGGATTGGAATACACCCTTAATGTTTGAATTAAAATGTTTTTCTTTATTTTTTAAAAAGGTAATAATTAAACGCAATTAAATAATCTCTAATTATTTGCATGCGAGGTAAAATAATTATCGTAATACCCGCTACAGCTTCTTAGTATTGCAGCGTGGCGTACGTAATATGTATATCTCACATTGCAGTAAACATTTACAACTGATTAGAACTCGCGCGATTACGGGTTGAACATAAAAAAGGCAAAAATTCGTCACAAACATAAAATAAAAGAAAAACCTATTTAAAATTTTCGAATTTTTTGTCCCAATCGTTCATGGGCCGCCTACCAGCAACCATTGTGCCAAATTTCGTAGTCCTGCGCCCTGTGGTTTCCAAATTTTTGAGGTTACATAGATACGAGCACGGATTTTAATAGGGTAGATGAATGGGTTATTTACATGATTACATGGGTTATTACAGATTAAATGTATATTTGCATCAAACGCATAATGCAATTGCTTAGGGCAGGGTATTTACTCAAATTTTTCATTCTCCCTTCCAAGTGTGCATCCAAGGTTCTCATCATGTGATGAAATCGCCTCTGCATAAATCCCTGCAACCGATTTTTTCTGAATACCCAATTTTTATTGATTTTAGGTAGATTTCGTATGAAATACTACCTATTGGGATCGTTCCTATGTTGGAATTTCTGAAAATTTTTTGCAGATCTACACCGATCATGACCCTAGAACCCAAAACCACCCTCAGTAAAAAACTTTATCTATCTATCTATCTATCTATCTATCTATCTATCTCTCTATTTATATATACCACTTTCTTCTGGACACGATAACTTTCGTAATTCTGTACCAATCTCTTCCAAACTGATACATAAAATCAATGGGCATAAAATCTCGGTCAAGTTCGTTAATGGGCAAAATCGGACCAAGGGGATGGAAATAGGGAGGGGTTTTGTGAAAACCGAAAACCCCCCATAACTTCTTAATTTTTGTACATATCAAATCAGTTTAAAGTTTTTATTACTTCTAAAAATAGGGCTAAAATTTTATGTATCACAGATTTTTGATAAAGTTAAAAATGGGCTCAAGGGGCGCAAAAATAGGGTTTTTGGGAGAAAAAAATTCATAACTTCGTCAATTCTCTTGATATCAATTCCAATTAATTTTATTATAAATCTCCTTAATATTATCTACAACTTTTATATTCACAAGTTTTTGATAAGACCAATTCGTACCGCAAAAAAAAAAAAAAAAAAAAAAAAAAAATTAAAAACGAAAACAAAAAGGGGGTTTGAAGAAGTAAAAAATCCTTAACTCCGTCAATTCAAAAGATATAAAATCCCCATGAATTTATCATATATCTGCATAATATTGTCTACAACATCTATATAGACAAGTTTTGGATAGGACCAATTCTTACAGCAAAAACAAATTAAAAATATATAGCGGTTGAAGAAAAAAATCATCTATAAGTAAGGGTGTATTCAAATCCGAACTGCTTATTTTCTGACTCATTTTACAATTCATTTTTACTCAAAGGCTTCCAATTGGTACGTTTTCTTACTCAGAAACTATATAATGTACCGTAATGGTCAATTTCTTGATAGAGGCAGAATATATTTTTAAAAAATGCTGTTAAAGTGGGCATTTTGAACCGAATTTCCCGATGCGGATTGTGTTGGAAAAATCATTGAATTAAGGATGCACTCAAATCCAAACTGCTTATTTTCTGACTCATTTTTAAATTCATTTTTGCTCTCAAACGCATTTAATTGGTAGATTCGCTTATTCAGAAACTATATAATGTACCGCAATGATCGATTTTTTGATAGAAGCAGAATATATTTCAAAAAATGTTGTCAAAGTGGGCATTTTGAACGGAATTTCCCGAAGCAATTGTGTTATCACTTTCTTCTGAACACGATAACTTCTGCAATTCTGCACAAATCTCTTCCAAACTGATACATAAAATCAAGGGACATAAAATCTCGGTCAAGTTCGTTAATGGGCAAAAGCGGACAAAGGGGATGGAAATAGGGAGGGATTTTGTGAAAACCGAAAAAAACCCATAACTTCTTAATTTTTGAACATATCAAATCAGTTTAAAGTTTTTATTACTTCTAAAAATAATGCCAAAAATTCATGCATTACAGATTTTTGATAAAATTAAAAATAGGCTCAAAGGGCGCAAAAAATAGGGTTTTTGGAAGAAAAAAATTCCTTACTTCGTCAATTCTCAAGATATCAAATCCAATTAATTTTATTATACATCTCCTTAATATTATTTACAACTTTTATATTCACAAGTTTTTGATAAGACCAATTCGTACCGCAAAAAAGAAATTAAAAACGAAAACAAAAAGGGGGGTTGAAGAAGAAAAATTTTCACAACTCCGCCAATTCACAAGCTATAAAATCAACATGAATTTATCATATATCTTCTTAATATTGTCTTCAACATTTATATAGACAAGTTTTTGATAGGGGAAATTCTTACAGCAAAAACAAATTAAAAATACATAGCGGTTGAAGAAAAAAATCATCTTATTAAGGGTGCATTCAAATCCAAACTGTCTATTTTCTTACTCATTTTTAAATTCATTTTTGCTCTCAAACGCATCCAATTGCTAGATTCTCTTATTCAGAAACTATATAATGTACAGTAATGATCGATTTTTTGATAGAGGCAGAGTATATTTCAAAAAATGATGTCAAAGTGGGCATTTTGAACAGAATTTCCCGAAGCGATTGTGTTAGAAACGAAAAATATTGCCCTACTGAGAAAATAATTGTTTACTAATCAAGTTTTAATTAATTGAAAGAAAAATAAAAACACAGGTCGCTTATAAATCTTTTCAAAAATCACGTCAGCATGTTTCATATTTTTTTTAAATTAAAAATGAATCTGAAAATGTGCCAGAAAATTTCGAGTTGTTGAGCATGGAAAAATATTTTTTTTGATATCGCCTTAACATGATTCTGATAAAACCAGCTATTTTATAAAAAGGAAATAAAAACTCGTCAAAAGCAGACAGATAAAACTGTTAAAGTGGATTTATATCTAATAATGACTTAGTTTTTGTTTGTGAAATTAGTATACTTAACTTCGAAATCTACCTCTGTCTGTAGGCCGGGCCGGCAGGGATTTTTTAAGTTTAAGAACTCTCCGCAATTTGAATAAATCCGAGTGTTTGTCCGAGTGATTAAAGGCACTTCTTACCGCACCTCTTATCAGATATTTCATCAGAAATATCAGCAACTTGGTTACTAGAATTATTATCATATGAATGGGTTATTTACATCATAGATTAAAAGCATAGTAGTATCAAACGTTTGATAGAGGCAGGGTAATCGGGCTTCTCAAAATTCCCATTTCCTCCCTTCACCACCTTTCCAGTCCGCATCCAAAAAGCAGCAAAGTAAAGAATTTCCTTTGAAGGGTCCTGTATCATCCTTTCAGCATTGTCTGTGTCACTGTCAATAACTTTGTTTTTCTTTTTTTCTGTTCCGTGTGCCGCGGTGCAAAAATTAGCCGCTACTTTTTCTGTATCATCTATATATATATTACGCTAACGTACGTGGCACAGAAATCGCGATTATTTGTTATTGTCTAATGGCAACGCCCGAGAAACGCATCTCATTGGTTATTGTGAAAAGTCCTTTGGTAGGATTTAGGGCGATCGGATTTATTTACATTTCGCCGTAGAGGAAAGAGCTCCATGATGTACCCCTAAAAATGATGTCATGACGTCAAGTAATTTTGTTTACTTCCCTCTGTACGGATCTGCGATTCGAATTTCAGGTTCATTTAAGAATATTATTATGGGCCCACCAGAAGTAAGATACAATAAAACCTGCTTAGACGGAAACGACCTGTGATAAATTCAGTTTTATGCAGGTTATTTAAATTGAACAAAGCATAATAACATTTTTGGGGAGAAAGGGAAGCTGTAACTTTTTTTTTTTTTTTTTTTGTTTATTGCAGGATTCCATTAGAAACAGGCTCTAATAGAAAATAAATTTGCTGGATGGTACTTTTTAAAACATTCTATATAGTAATATTTGCTTGCAATTGTATTATTTCTTTTTCAATTATTACATTTTATGCGGTATTTGTAATTGCTTTTTCACTAAAGATTTTAAATAAAAAATTAAATTATTGAAAATATAATTAAATTTTAATTGAATTCATCAATTAATTTGGAATAAAAAGAGCATGAGACATATAAAAATGAAAAAACTTAACCTGTGAATTTACACAACTTTGGAACTGAACAAGAGTCGGGCCCTGGTAATTTGCAGTCTCCACTCCCACCCCCCTCTGTATGCACCTGCGATAAAAAATTCAGATTCATTTACGAATATTATTAAGGCCCGGGCAACGCCGGGCGGGTCAGCTAGTGGTTAGAGTTCCAATACGCCCACTTATTTCCCCCCAAAAAATGTCGCAATTTTTTTTTTCAGATTAAGGTAAAATTTCACTATATTCATTTTTAGGTGCATTCGTAATTATATAAAATACGTAGCATCTATAGTCGTCGTCTGATGAGTGTCCGTCTGTCTATCTGCATATAACAGCGCAAGAACTACCCAACCGAAATGGTTTGGAATTTAATATACAGTCGAACCTCGTTAATGTGAACACTCAAAGGGAAACTTTTTTTGTTCATATTAAAAGTAGTTCGTGTTATCCGAACTTAAATACATTTCATACAACAGGGCGGGGTAATCGAAAACAGTTCGTGCTAAAAGTAATTCGCGTTAAGCGTGTTCGTGTTAACGAGGTTTGACTGTATTAGAATCATTCCAGAATTTCGCCGAGTCATTTCAAATTTTATGAAAATCGAATCAAAACTTAAAAAGATATCAATAAAAGTTTTCTTCATTCTATTAAATCCTAGCATACTTATTTAATTAATCATATCTCATGACAGCTAATGATTCTAGGTTGCCATGGTGATGACGTCCTATTTAAGAGGGAGTCCTTTTATTTCCGTATGAATGAATTTAATGTATAGATTCGTAATAAATTTTGTATTCAAGCATTTTTGCAGAAAAAAGGAATTAAAAACTTTAAATTTCTAATGAGAAGTTTTAAAAATAAGACTACATTCCACTATGATAGATTTAACATGGTAGAGGGGAATCTGACAGATGAAGAAACTTAATCGGAGAATAAATGATTTTCCCAAGAGACATGCCACCACGATCAGTAATTATGCGTTAAATACATTCAACAGGCGTTGCTTATATTTATTCAAGCTAGAATGCCTGTTTATTTATTTCTTCTAATTCGTTTATAAAGGCATTAAAAAAAAGAATCGAGTTTCAAAGCCATTTTTTCCCGGTAATATACATATAATTTACACGAAGAATATTTAGTCAGCATTCAAAACCACACTTTCTGTGTTTTCCCCGTGCAAGGAAAGAGAAAAGGCGTAGAAAATCAGACGAAGAAGAGCAAGAAAGGGCACAAAACGGGGCGGTAATTGTAGGTGCGGCTGGGACGAATATGGATGTTCCCGACGGGCCCTGTTTACCTTTGCGGGGCAGATAATTGCAGGCCGGCATTCGCCCTAACTAATCCGGTATCCAAATAGATGGTAAAGCACACCTTTTGGGTGAAGAACGCTCGCTGAATTGAAATGACAGGTAGGATGTTTAAATGGCGTTGTGGTATGTGGAAAGGAATAAACACACATTTGTTGATCTTGCTCAACTTCTTGAAGCTGCCCATCAAGTGTTGTTACTCTGTAAATTTTCGAGCTATTATTAATTGTTATTTGGCTTGAGTGATCTTATCCTGGACTTCCTTGGCTGTAATCTTTGGGGCAACAGGCTTCAGAAGGTATGGACATGGACAATGTCAGTTTTGTAAGCTTTAAGCTTTTTAACGAAATTAGTTTATAATTTATTAAAAATCGAAACAAAATTTGACCGATTCAGACATTGGAGATTCCGAAAAACATGTTTTTAGGGAGGAAAAAATGCCGTCCTTCTGTCTGTGTGTGTGTGTCTGTAAACGCACTATCTCCCGAAAAAATTGAAATAGAGACTTGAAATTTGGTGTGTACTTAGTATGTAATAATGAGAAAAAGCATATTATTGAATTTCAGTAACGCCGATTATCTGAAACTATTTTTTTCGGACTCTCGAAATATTCGTTCTGATAAAAGGTACATAAAAATTTTCGAAATTGTTTATTTTAAGGAGTGAATATAAAAGAAAATAAATAAACATAAATTTTGCATGAAGAAGGATATCGATCGGATAATGAGTTGCCGAGATATTTGTAATCCTATTTTCCACACTCTTCGATTTTTCATGACACTGTATTTCATTCAAACTTCAATTCAAAGATATATTTTAATTGGAAATGAGACGCATTATCCGACGCAGTAAACTTAGTTAATATGATTATCATTTTTGGAAATGTAAGGATGTTTCTTTATAATGTTGCATTGTTGTCTAGAGCATTTAAAGTTTATGGCGTTATCAAGCCACGATTTTAAACACTCTATCTACCGAAAAATTTGAGATAGAGGCTTGAAATTTTGTATGTACTTAGAATGTAATAGTGCGACAAAGCCTATTAAATTTCAGTAACCTTTGTTATCCGGAACTATTTTTTCGTATATTAAAGACGTGAATTATCACTTTGCTAACTAAGCTTAAACCAACAGACTGAAAAAATGTCCAAGTCGGGAATCGAATTCGGACCCCTGGAATAGCGCTCCAGTGCCACGAGGACGATGTCCAATTGGCATCTCTCACTCACATAAGTCGGTAGGTCTGCTAATGCAGCTATTAGATGGAAAACTCTTCATGAGCACACAATCTTGCGGCGTAACAAGAGACGCAAATGAACCCAGCATCGGTGTATTATTATCGGTCCATTATTGGTATATAATTTTAATTAATTCTCCAACTACTTCTCAGCAGTGATATTACGCTTGAAATTAATGAATATTAAAGACGTGAATTATCACTTTGCTAACTAAGCGTAAACCAACGTCCAAGCCAGGAATCCAACCCGGACCCCTGGAATAGCGCTTCAGTGCTCTACCATTAAGCCACGAGGACGATGCCTAACTTCGCATCTCTCACTCACATAAGTCGGTAAGTCTGCTACTGCAGCTATTAGATTATATTTATAAAATTGTATATTCACCCCCAAAGCAGAATACTTTGCAATGTTCTGCAACAAACTTCAGTTTATCTAGAATGTTCTGCGGGAATGTCTTCCAATGATCCACTGATGAATTTCGCGATTTTTTTCTTGTACCGTAGGCAAATTTTGAGGCTTTTTCTTGCGACCGATTAGAGAAAACCATTGGTTTTTTCGCAGTTTGTTCCGACAATCCACTGACGAATTTCTCGATTTTTTCCTTGTACTGTAAGCCAATTTTGAGTTTTTTTTTTCTTACGACTGATTAGAAGAGATAATCGTGGGGTTTTTTACCTGCAACCAATTGGCGAAAATCGGGAATTTTTTTTCTCTGCGACAGTTCATCGAATTTTGTATATTTTTCCACAACAGGCTGAAGAATTTCACGATTCGTTCTTTAGGATTGACTGACGAATTGTGCAAGTTTTCTTGCGACCAATTGATGAATTTCGCAGTATTTTTAAATAGAGGATTAAAGGATTTTTTTTTTTTTTTTTTTTTTTTTTTTTTCGGCCATTGAGTGACGAATTTTGCGATTTTTCCTTCGATTGAATGGTGAATTTTTTTGAAAATAATAATTTGAAATGTTCTGCGGAGAAGTCCGTTGTTCTGCAACGTACGTCACACTTTTAAGCATATTCTGCTTTGAGGATATTCACCGATGCTGGGTTCATTTGCGTCTCATGTTACGCCGCAAGATTGTGTGCTCATGAAGACTTTTCTATCTAATAGCTGCAGTAGTAGACTTACCGTCTTATGTGAGTGGGAGATGCCGAGCTGGGCATCGTCTTCGTGGCTTAATGGTAGAGCACTGGAGTGCTATTCCAGGGGTCCGGGTTCGATTCCCGGCTTGGACATTTGTTCATTCTGCTGGTTTACGCTTAGTTAGCAAGGCGATAATTCGCATCTTTAATATTCATTAATTTCATTGCTAAGAAGTAGTTGGAGAATTAATTAAAATTATTTTTGGACTTTCGAAATATTTGTTCTGATAAAGCGTACATAAAAATTTGTTTAGAAATCGAATATTCGGTGATACAATCGGTTGTACAATTATTTATACGAATAAATCCTTTAAAATTTTTTAAAAATACTTTTAAATTTTATTTCGGAATTGCAATGCATTTTATAAATAGTTTACACATGTTTTATTTTCATATTTTATATTATGCGTATCCACGATGGGTAAGTATTACGGTGGCCCCCAACGACTAGTTTTATTATTCTTCACATTTGGTAACCCTTTGTTGCATACTTTCACACCAGTAAATCCATAACGCTATATTAACACTAGTTTCTTGCTAAAATGATCACATTAGAATGCGAATAATATTGTTTTATACATAATAATTATTTTTTTTAAATTATAGCCTGTCCACTGAAGCCCAAAACCAAACAAATAAAGTATTTTTAAAGGTGGAGGCAGGACCGAAATTAAGGGGTGGCAGAAAAAGCATGTGCCCCGGGCGCCAGAACGAAGGGGCGCCAAATGAAGGAATATACCTTTGGAATGGATCATTTTCTTCTGATGGACTGATGACTTCCATTATTATGAAACAACCATTATAAATGAAGTGTTAGGTGAAGATGAAAGAGCAGCCGTAAAAAGTTAGAACACTGATTTTCTGGTCAGAATGGGGAGGGGGGGGAGGAATGGACATAATTTTTTTTTTTTTTTCAAAAAAACATTATGGCCATTTTTTTCCCCATTCTGACCAGAAAATCAGAGTTCTAACTTTTTACGACTGTTCTTCATTTATAATGGCTGTTTCATAATAATGGAAGCCACCAGTCCATCAGAAGATAATCACTCGGTTAAAGCGGAAACTCGGTTAAGCGGGACTCATATTATCGGGACTCTACTGCATATTTCATTTTTTAAATGATCTTTAGAACATTTTTGTTGGTGTTCACGGGAGGAGGAGGGGGGAGGGGGGGTCATGACCCTGAGACCACCCCCTTAGATCCGCCATTTTAGATTACGTAGTTCAGTATTACATATTTAAAATTTAAAAATAAGTCGGCTATTAGAAAATTAATAAAATTCTCTTTGTAAATACACTTTGAGGAAGAGTGATAGGGGGTGCAAAATCCATATTTGACCTGGGTGCAAAAAAAAACTAGTATCGGCCCTGGGAGAAGGAACAGTAAAGCGGCCACTCTAAGCCTTAAGGCTGTTCTTAACTGCTCTGCTCAACATGCGAAAAACGTTTTGACATATTTACAAATTCATTTTTTAATGGAAAGATATAAAATTGGAAAGCCTGGCCATGGAAGCGTTTGGAATGGAACTGTTTTTTCCATTTTTTGATCAATCAATTACCTATCGAGTTATAAGCGAATTCGATCACGTGACAAACCCGTTTTTCGCTCGCTCTTGAATCTCTTTCTCCCTTCGCGCGGAAATTCGGTTCAAAACGCCCACTTTGACGCTATTTTCTGAAAAATCTATTGCGTTTGCAAAAAAAATGGAAAAAACAGCTCCATTACATAGTTTCTGAACAACAACACCGGCTAGTTTCATGCATTTGCGAACAAAAATAAATTAAAACTTATGTCAGAAATTTGCCCTTTTCGATTTGAGAACACCCTTAATGATTTTTTATAATACCTTTTTAATCAGTATTCTAGAAAAAAAATACCAATAGTAACTATAATAACTTTAGTTTCAATTGGCATTTTACTTTTTTTAAAGACCTCTTGAACTCTTATGACGTACGCAGCGTACCTCATGCTATTTTGGTCATTTCCGACAATGACGTACGCAGCGTACGTCATTATATCTGGCTGGCTTTTTAATTAGACATTCCAAATTTTCACCAGAAAGTTTTAACTCTTATTTATTTTTATTTTTTTTTTTTTTTTTTGGCTTTATAAGATGATTGATTTTCCTAAAAAAGGTAAAAGAAAATTACCAATTAAAGTTTGTTTTTCTATACAAACAAAATTTCTAAAAAGACAAATCTGCCAGATGCGGCAACACTGGTGGCTAGTGACATACATCCGCTAACAGCGCTAGAGCGCAAGGGGTTAATATTTTAAAATGTACACATTACTTAAAAGAAAAACTACAAATTGGCCTCTTTGTCCGCCTGGGTAAAATGGCCAGCATAGGTAAATGAAGAAATCACATTGATTGAGGATGTGTATTTAATCAACACAAGCTAAAGTAACACACATTACAGGGGTCGATCCAGGCAAAATTTTGGGCCTATTTAGGGCCTTTTCACAAAAATCTAATTAATAAAATAGGCCTCTTCACAAAAATAAATTTAATAAAATGGGCCCCTTCACAAAAATAAATTTAATAAAATGGGCCCCTTCACAAAAAATGAACTTAATAAAACAGGCCCCTTCACAAAATTCCTTTTAATAAAATAGGTCCCTTTCGTAGCATTCTTTTTCATAAAAACTGTTTTAAAATGTGTAATTTGTAAATTAAAACAAGGTCACGAAAAACGAAAACTTTAGAAAGGGTATATAAAGAAGTTTTTGTTAATAAATTCTTGGTTCGAATTCGAGTAACTGGATTTCAACTTTCGCAATAAAATGTTATTTTTCACAAAAATATTATAAAATTCACAAAAATAAATTTTACTTTTCACAAAAATGGGCCCCAAGAATAAAAACCTGTATTATATTTTATATTAAAGTATTATGTTATTTGGTTATATTTTAAGCATTAAATCGTTACAAAGATATGAGGCATGAATTGTAAAAGTTTGCTGAGTGTATAAACATTAAAAAAAAAAATATTTTTCAATGATTATGCTTTGTTTTTTCTAAAGAAATAGCTATTTTTTTTATATGCTTAAATATTTCAACACTAAAATACCTCTGAAATGCAACTTTTTGTGCTAACCATTTATTTAGTATTGTATAGAGGATATACAGTATATATTTCAAAAGAATCTTATAATTAGGAATGCGCATGGGATGTTTCAATAGTTAGAAATGATGAAATTTTCAATTTTGAGAAATCAGCATTAAAAAAATAAATAAATAAAAATAAAAAATAAATAAAAAATTGTCTAAATGTATACAGTTTTACAAATATAAAAGCTTATATCTCTGAAATGACGTGTCAGAATGAAAACATCTTTATGCATCAAATAAATTTGAGCATCTATTTTCTATTCTTTAAGGCTGTTCTTAACTGCTCTGCTCAACAAGCGCAAAACGTTTTGACACATTTACAAATTCCTTTTTTAACGTAAAGGTATAAAAATGGAAAGCCTGGCCATGGAAGCGATTTGGAATTGAACTGTTTTTTCCATTTTTTGATCAATCCATTACATATTGAGTTAGAAGCTATTTTGATCATGTGACAAACACGTTTTTCGCCCGCTCTTGAGTGCTCTTTCTTCCTTCGTGCGGAAATTCGGTTCAAAACGCCCACTTTGACACTATATTCCGAAAAATCTATTGCGTTTGCAAAAAAATGGAAAAACAACTCAATTACATATAGTTTCTGAACAACACCAGCTAGTTTCATACATTTTCGAACAAAAATATATTAAAACTTATGTCAGAAAGTTGCCCTTTTGGATTTGAGAACACCTTTAAATTAGAAAAACAATATTTTATTGGAATTTCTTGATTTTGAAAGATTACCGTGCCCTTAAAGAGGATTCTTGCGACAGTAATAAAATTGTGAAAATTTTATACATGTGAATATTACTGTTTCAAAGTGTATGTCTATGTCTGTGAATGAGGGGGAAAAACTCAGTTGCTAATATATTTGCTAGCAATACGGTTGCTAATTAGGAAGATCAGGAGCGTCAAATTTTATCGGTTACGTTGATTATTTGTTGAAAAAATTTTGTACTGCATTGATCATTTTTTTTTTGGTCCAAAAAGCATAAATATTTTCACATTAGAAGATACACTCCTGAGTATGTCTATGGAGATAACGCAGTCTAAGAGTAAAGATTCTTTGTCCGCAGTACTATCTTGTATTTAACCATCCTTCCCCTTTCTTAAATTTGATTAATATTACTTTAATCTAAAATCTTGTTACATACAAGAGGAGGACACGTACTTGAGGGACACGCATAGCTTTAGCAAAACATCTCGAAAACTTAATTAACAATGGTTTGTTTCCAAATGAAGATAAAATATTTTTTCTTCAATTCCTACTATTAGTTCACACTCTCCTTATATTTATATATCTTGTTCAAATTTTCAATCGTTAATAAAATACTTATTATTCATCCTATTAAGTTGAAATAAATTTTTTAAAACTTGTACTGGATGACAATTGATGTTAATACAGTTTTTTCAAATATTAATTCATTAATTAAATTTTAATTAATTAATTTTACTTTTACATGGGAGACAAAATGGCGGCCATTGGTTATTGAACAGCATTTAATGCATCTTCATATCTATAAGGGGGGGTTACGATAGGGGGGACCCTGTTCTGTCGCCAATCACCGCCAAGTTTGTCGCCAATTTGGCAATATATCGCCAAATTTGGCGAGCAAAATGAGCCGACAAAAGTGACGCCAACTTGGCGATATCTCTAATATTTCGCCAAATTCCCATAGACTTCCATTGTAAACCTACTTGCTTATAGAAAATCAACAAATTGAGATATTTTAATGCAACAAAAACTAATATTAGCTTAAGGCTGTTCTCAAATCCAAAAGGGCAACTTCCTGACATAAGTTTCAATTTATTTTTGTTCAAAAATGCATGAAACTATCTAATGTTGTTGTTCAGAAACTATGTCATCGAGCTGTTTTTTCCATTTTTTTTTTGCAAACGCAATAGATCTTTCAGAAAATAGTGTCAAAGTGGACGTTTTGAACCGAATTTCTGCGCGAAAGTAGAAAAATCACTCAAGAGCGGGCGAAAAACGTGTTTGTCACGTGATCGAAATCGCTTATAACTCAATGGGTAATGGATTGATCAAAAAATGGAAAAAACAGTTCGATTCCAAATCGCTTCCATGGCCAGGCTTTCCAATTTTATATCTTTCCGTTAAAAAATGAATTTGTAAATGTGTCAGAACGTTTTGAGCTTGTTGAGCAGAGCAGTTAAGAACAGCCTTAAGGGATCATATTAAATTTTTCTTTGATGACCTAAGTAGGAATTGACTTTAAAAACAAAATTTTTATATTACTTGTTTGTCTTAAACTTAGAAGCGCTTGTTTAAAAGTGACAGCGTAAAATATGATGTTGGCGATGTTGCGAAAATCATAGTAGAAATTAGAAATCACAAATAATTAATAGAAAATCATAGAGTGAGTTTGTAGAAAGCATAGGCACAACTTCTATGAGACGTCTGTATAGAATCTAGGGATTACTTGGGTATCCTACATTAAATTCGCAACAGTCACTTCAAGAGAATTTTTCTAAAACATTTACTGTGTTTTAAAGGTTAATATGATTAATTTTAATGTTAAAAGAATTCATAGGAAGAAAAAAAAAAATTTGTTCTCAGCATAGAAAATAACAACAAATAAATAAATAAATAAATAGATAAATAAATAAATAAAGGCTGAGAAAGTGGTCTCTATGATTTTTTTCTCGAATTCATATATAAACTTTTTAAATATACCCTTAAAAGAGGGTAACTTCGGTATATATACCCAAGTTCCCTGGCTTCCATAGACGTCCCATAGAAGTTTCGCTTTCTACTAATTTACTGTATGATTTTCTATTAATTAATTATGATTTCAAATTTCTACTATGCGTTTAGTAACATCTTCAATGCCATATCTACGTTGCCACGTTTAAGCAAGGACTTCTAAGTTTAAAACAAAAAAAAGATTTCATCTTCATTTCGAAAACAAACCATTTCTGGCTATTTTGTTAAAGCTATGTGTGTGTCCCTCAACTAACTGTCCTCCTGGCATATGTAACAAGATTTTAGATTGAAAATAAACTTTATAATGGGTTAAAAAAAAGATAACTGTAAAATTAATCAATGAAATGGGGTAGGATGATTAATACAATCTAATATTTATATAATATCCAAGTCTCTGTGTGTCCCTCACAATTCCGGTAGGACCGCCTCATTGTAATAAGTAATTGTTGAAATTTACTAATGCAGAGTTACCACAGTAGCGCCAAATGTTTACGAACTTGGCGAAATAGTGCCAAATTAACACGAAATATCGCCAAATTTGGTGACAAAAATAAGTTGTCATATATGAATCCAATTTGGTGATAGCTAGCTAATTTGGCGAAATTCCCATTTAAAACCCTCAATATTTCATAACTGAAGTCACCGCAATTTAATTTAAACTCCGCGCTTTTAAGGTTTTCTTTTTTTCTTTTCTTTTTTTTTTTTTTTTTTTTTTTTTTCAAAATCTATGGGTGAGAATTTAATGTGCCATATACGAAAATGTGCGTCTTTACACTTTCATCCGATGCTACTAATAACATAACAGCCAATAGACGGCGCTGTACTGTCTGAGCTCCTAACTAACCGATTTTAATGGGATTAGGTAGTGATGGGCGATAACGAGATGTTTTTCTCGATTGTCTCGATTGTATGGACATCTCGATATTTTTCGATTGTGTAAATTTTTTCTCGATGACTCCAGTTTTTATACATCATATATTATATACAGTGTCACCGTTTTTTCAAGCTAAATGCAGGCTAGATTTAGCCTGACAACAGGCTAAAAATAAAATCGATTGTCCTGCTATCTATTGACGGTTTGTATAATTAAAAATGTAAAAAAATCATATTTTGAGAAACAAATTCGATATACGATCTTTAGGTTCACTCTAGCATGGTTCAATCAAAAACGATTAGCGTAATATTTATTATTCACATACAGGGCTCCACAAAAAACATCGGGTGTATTACTTTCTAAAGCCGTAAATTGTTGGAAGTATAGTATTTAAATTATATTACACTACACTGGCGAAATTGAAATACTTTGTTCATATACATTACTAGAATTAAAAAATGCTCTGACGAGCACCAAAAAAGGCTAATATGTTTTTAAGTATGAAAAAGGGTTTGACAAGTGCTTCTAATTGGGCATGAAAAAGGACAAGGGTTCCCTTCTTGGCTGCAGCTCACTGTCAATGCCAACTTTGAAAAAATCATATTTGCGCTTTTTCTATATAAAATAAATTCACGGTACTTTAGTAAAACTTTCCGTCGCGCTTTGCACGTTAACTGCACTGTTGCACTGCGCATGCGTCTGCAATGCAACTTTGTACAGTGCACTGTGTACCATTATTTCTCTACAAATTATACTACACTGTACATTCCTATTATGCTTTTAATTTTTGAACCTCAGCGCACACTCACACTGTGCTTTTGTACTTCCGTATTAAAGGTGTCTGCGTCTAATGTTCGTTTATAATTTACATGCATTGCTGTACTGCATAGTACATTGTACAGCCACAGCCACTTGCATATAATTTCAACAATCAATGAATGCATTATACTGTTATGCGTGCACATGTGGAATTGTTCCTGTGCAGAGTGCTGCAACAGTCTGCACTACAAATCAGTTTTTTGTACAGTTCTACACTGCGGGCGTGCTTGGTGGCCCTGCATGAGTGTGATACGCTGCAGGAACTAAGGTTTTTGGTGCTATGTCGCCTTACATTCATGTTTAATCAGGCTGCGTCGTTATATTACACATTTTTATTGTAACTGTGGCTGATTTTTTTATGTGAAAAAAGCGCAAATATGATATTTTCAAAGTTGGCATTCACAGTGAGCTGCAGCCAAGAAGGGAACCCTCGTCCTTTTTCATGCCCAATTAGAAGCACTTGTCAAACCCTTTTTTATACTTAAAAACATATTAGCCTTTTTTGATGCTCGTCAGAGAATTTTTTAATTCTAGTCATTTAAATTTTTTGATAATTATATATTGAATATAAATAAACCTGAGTTGCTTTTAAATATTCCCAATACTTTTTTCTTATTTCGCGCAATAATGCACTATTTAACCAAGTAATGCACACTGTTTTAAGAGGTTCAAGGTTTTTAAATCAAATTCACGTTATTTTTATTCATAATTTAATTTACTTGGGCTCCCTTAAATATAATTAATTTAATTCCTTAAACTGATATTAGTTTTTGTTGCATCAAAATATCTCAATTTGTTGATTCTCTCTAAACAAGTAAACCCTATTGGTTTACAATGGAAGTCTATAGGAATTTGGCGATATATTTACAAGTTGATGACAAATTTGGTGGTATTTGGCGACAGAACAGGGTCCTGCCTATGGTACCCCCCCCCCCCTTATAGGTATGGAGATGCATTAAATGCTGTTCTATAACCAATGAGATGCGTTTCATTCGAGCGTTGCCATTAAACAATTAACAACTAATCGTAATTTCTGCGACACAGACGATAGCGTAATATATATATATATATGTAGATTATCGAGGAATTCGAAGGTTTAGGCCACATCGTATTGCTTAGCTAGACCGTTTATACTAATATCGTTCTCATGTTTTGCTACAATTCCTTTTATCGAACAGCAATTCGCTTAAGCTTCTTACTACTGCTATCACTAAGCACTTTTTCATTCTTAGAAGCTATAATGAGAGCTAAAATTACCGCAAACCTGACTAAAAGTAAAACAAAAAGTTAATTTTTTTACAGTAATAAAGGTACACAAAGTACTCTCATATGCACACTTTATTCCAAATTTGACTAATAACACGAGTTATGTAAGGGTTGCCAACTGAACTATTCGGCAGGCTTGGTCGTGAACAGAGATATTGCACGCCAACCGAGTCAAATTTTGATCACCGAAGTTAGACGTAAACCGAACTGGTCATAAACAGAGGCGGTCGTGAACCGAGGTTCCACTTATATTTTGACCTATAAGTTTGCAAATATGGCATTATTTATATATTCAATGGCGATGATCATTAAGCATCTTGGCGATTTTGGCGATGAAACTCACTGATTTCAAAGTAACGTTCAGAAGTGTACTTGAAACGCCACAGATGTCATATACGCATCACGTTGACCCGATTTTTTTCTGACGCCAATGTCATATACGAACCGGGTTACTTAACTGGCGCCAAAGTTTTGTTATTTTGCTTGATATGGTAACCCGGATGTTGTTGTTGATTTATTAATAAATTGTTTATTTACTTTTATTTTCTTTTTTAAAATTATATAAATTGTTTTGCTCTATTGTTATTAATTAAACTTTTTTTAATTTATTGTTAAACCCTTTTTAAAAATACATATGTAACTGGTATTCGAAAACGAGGTTTTCGCCCAATTGGCGTCAGAAAAAATATCGCGCCAACGTGGTGCGTATATGACATCTGTACCATACTTGGTACAACTTGATTACCCTGTCGATCAAAAAATTACCGCCAAACTATAAGATTAAATGACAATAATGGATTATAGTAAATGTTACATTCACTTGACATTAAACACGATACACGTGTTTGTTACGTCATCAAGTGATTTTAATTCAAGTTTTGGCACAGATGTCATATGCGCCCCATATTGGCGCGATTTTTTTTCGCCAATGTCATATACGCACCGGGTACTTAACTGGAGACAAATTGTCGTTATTTTGCTTGATATGGTAACCCGGATATAGGTGATACATTAACGAGGTTTTCGCCAAATTGGCGTCAGAAAATATAGCGCCATTACGGAGCGTATATGACATCTGTGCCCAAGTTTTTATTAGTATTTTTGGTATTAATGTTTTACTAATTTATTTATTCTTCCGTCATTTAAAATAAAAATTATGTCAGTTTGTATCATTTGGCGAATAGTTTGGCGAAATTGGTCGACGGGATAATCAAGTCGTACCGTATATTTTTGCTGTACATTTTCGACAATATCTCAAGCAAAAGTACCTAAAGTTAAACGAAACCCTAATTATTTGAGGCACAGATGTCATATACACAACGGGTTTGGCACGGTTTTTTCTGCGCCAATTTGACGAAAATCGAATAGCAGTTACATATATATTTTTAAATTACTTTGTATTATTTAAAAAAGGAAATAACAATAAATAATGAAAAGTTTAATTAATAACTATAGAACAAAACAATTTATATAATTTTAAAAAATAAAATAAAATAAAATAAAAAATAATTGATAAATAAACAACAATAGCTCAGTTACCATATCAGGCAAAATAACGCCATTATCGAGTCAGTTATGTACTCTGGTGCGTATATGACATCTCTTCCTTATTTAAAATAGATGGAATGGTATTTTTTAAGTTTATGCTTAGTATGTGAAGTATTTACATTACTGCATAACTATCGCTTGTGTAAGTCAGGTTGTTATGACGATAATTTAAAAAAAAAACTTACATTTATTTCTTGAGCAGAAGCTTGGGATTTACCCTATTTTTTTTCCCTATCAACTCGTTTGTGCTCCATTGTGTCTATTACCCCAGTTCAAAATATTAATCAAGAAAGTTTATTTATGTATTTATGAAAATTATGCATTATCTGCTTAGGTTGACGTCAGTTTCAAAAATACAAAAATCTGTTAGTTGAATTTCAATTTTTATTAACTTATAAAAACAAAAGTACACGTGTTATCCTTTTTTAAAAAATATTGTACTGCTTTTTAGGGAGTGGCAACACGAAAGAAATTATTAAATTAGAAAATTAGAAAATGAAAAGGAGAGATTTCTATAATTTTATGGAGACATTATAAAAGACAATTTCGATTTTCTCAGCGACCGTCAAACATACAAAGATGAAAAAAAAACCTATTCTAAGTTTTAACAAGAGGATCAAAATAAAACAAAAACGAAGTTAATCCATCCACTGGAACGTTAGCTACACTTTGTTGAATTTTGTGTCTTCATTTTTTCGTTTAAGATTAAATAAAAAACTACTGAAAGCAACAGTAATTTTTTAAATGCTATCAGTTTATTCGTCTCATCGAGTTCTATCTTTCAAAAGAAAAATCACTGTCGTATGTCAACTGGTTCGCCAAAAATTTAAGAAAGTCGTTTACATTTTCTATTTCTTAATCATATTATAGCTTAACGCTACCGCGTTTGCTATGATTATTGTATGTTTTTAACAAAAGATGTATACTTCATACATATTGTTTGGGTTTCATATCTGACGAAACCTTATTTGTCTCACTTGTCTGTCTGTCTGTC
Source organism: Maratus speciosus (assembly GCA_963932465.1). Lineage (NCBI taxonomy): Eukaryota > Metazoa > Arthropoda > Arachnida > Araneae > Salticidae > Maratus > Maratus speciosus. Next base: position 11,047,120 of record OZ010790.1, read on the forward strand.
CGTCTGTCACAGAGCCCATTTTAAAAAACTATAAATGTTGGAGACTTGAAATTTTGCATACTTATAGCTAAACACCACGCATCAAACGCCAAAACATAAAATTTTGAAAAAGTCTAATATTTAACCCTCTGGGCTCTAACTTGTGTATTTTAAACAATTTTTCTAACTCAGCCCCTAATTAAGTTGGAAACTCGAAAGCTCGCACGCTTATAGCTGAACACTTGCGATAACACGACAAATCATAAAATTTTGAAAAAGTCATGTTTAACCCTCCGGTCTCTAACTTGTGTATTTTAAGCAATTTTTCTAACTCAGCCCCTAATTAAGTTGGAGACATGAAATTTTACATACATATGGCTGAATACCTCACATCAAACGACAAATCATAAAATTTTGAAAAAGTGTAATATTTAACCCTCGGTGCTCTAACTTGTGTATTTTAAGCAATTTTTCTAACTCAGCCCCTAATTAAGTTAGAGACTTGAAATTTTGCATACTTATAGCTGAGCACTTGCGATAACACCACAAATCATAAAATTTTGAAAAAGTCATGTTTAACCCTCCGGTCTCTAACTTGTGTATTTTAAGCAATTTTTCTAACTCAGCCCCTAATTAAGTTGGAGACTTGAAATTTTGCATACTTATAGCTGAACACTTGCGATCACACTACATATCATAAAATTTTGAAAAAGTCATATTTAACCCTCCGGTCTCTAACTTGTACATTTTAAGCAATTTTTCTAACAAAGCCCCTAATTAAGTTGGAGACTTGAAATTTTGCAGACTTATAGCTGAACACTTGCGATCACACTACATATCATAAAATTTTGAAAAAGTCATATTTAACCACCCGGTCTCTAACTTGTGCATTTTAAGCAATTTTTCTAACACAGACCCTAATTAAGTTGGAGACATGAAATTTTGCATACTTAAAGCTAAGGACGTAAAAGAAAACGTAAAAAAAAAAATTAATTTTAAAATTTCAGTTATACAATCTTCCCACCAGGGGTACTATCAGCGAAAAAAAAAAGTTTCGTGTAAAATATTTTAGTAAAACATAAATTTCACCATGGCAGAAACGTATTCTGAAAATTTATTTTAATAAAAATATCTTATTTTAAAATAGTTGTTCTATTTCCCGCCAGGGGACACTGCATATATAAACACGTGATAAAATTGTGTTGAATCTGTGCGAACTTTAACTTTAATATAGCTATCATAATTGAAAAATCAAAAAAATTAATTTTACCGATATTTGGTTACCCCATTTCCTCCCATCTTATTCCTTTGTACGGCCTTGTACAATAACTTTAAATGCTATATACATCCTCTTCAAGAAAAGTTATTCTGTAGGAGACTGTAACAACATGATAAAATTACATTACCGTCAGCTTTCTACAAACCCCGCATTTAACATATATTAGTTTGATACTTACATGTTCTTTTGTATGACCTTGTAAAATAACTATAAATGCTATATGCACTATGTCGAAGAAAAACATGCTGTGGGTGACTGTAAGAACATCCTAAAATTGCATTACAATCGGCGATCTACGAAACCCGCATTTAACATATATTCGTATTCTTTTATGCGGCCTGTAAAGCAACTATAAATGTTATATGCACCATCTCTAAGAAAAATCATGCTGTAGATGACTGTAACAACATCATAAAATTACATTACAATCGGTGATCTACAAATCCCGCATTTAACATGTATTCGTATTTCATATTCTTTTGTAAGGCCCTGTATAATAACTATAAATGCTAAATGCACCCGCTTAAAAAAAAAAACAGGCTGCGGGTGACTGTAACAACATGCTAAAATTACATAACCATCAATGATCTACCAATCCCGCATTTAACATATGTACGTATTCTTTTGTGCGGCCCTGTACAATAATTATAAATGCTATATATATCCTCTTTAAGAAAAATCATTCTGTATGCTAATGTAAAAACATATTAAAATTACACTATCATCAGCGTTCTAGAAAACCTGCTTTTAACATATGTTCGCTTCATACATTCGTGTTATTTTGTGCGGCCCTGTAAAATAACTCTAATTGCTGTATGCACCTTCTTGAAGGTAAAACATGCTGCGGTGACTGTAACAGCATGCTAAAATTATATTACATCAACGGTCTAAAAATCCCGCATATAACATATATTAGTATTCTACTGTACGGTCCTGTACAATTATTATAAATGGTATTTGCGCCCTTTTGATAAAAATAAAATAAAAAATATGCTGCGTGTGACTGTAACAACGTGCTAAAATTTCATTACCATCAGTGATCTACAAACCCCGCATTTAAGATATATTCGTGTTCTTTTGTGGGACCCTGTAAAATAACTATTATAAATGCTAAATGCACCATCTTGAAGAAACAAGTTGGTTAAGTGTGATCACAGATCGCACAGATGGTTTCATTTAATATTCCTTTCAAAGCACTTTATCTTTTTGAAAAAATATGTTAGTTCCACATTTTGCAACCAGGGGCGCACTCTATTCTAAATAAAACCTGTATCCGAAAGAAATTCCGTTTTACAACCTATCCGTAGACATATTAGTCGAGGGGATCAGGCCCACAGCACTCGATATAGGTAGGCGTCATCTGGTGGTAAAAAGTGAAACTAAAATATGTAAGGCTGTGGTGCATAATAATAAACAGTGGTCAAAGGGCTGTAATAATATAAGACTTTTTGAATTTTTATGATATGTAGTGTGATCGCAAGTCTTCAGCTACAAGTATGCAAAATTTCATATCTCCAACATAATTAAGGGCTGAGTTAGAAAAATTGCTTAAAATACACAAGTTAGAGACCGGAGGGTTAAACATGACTTTTTCGAAATTTTATGGTTTGTCGTGTTATCGCAAGTGTTCAGCTATAAGTATGCAAACTTTCATGTATCCAACTTAATTAGTGGCTGAGTTGGAAAAATTGTTTAAAATACACAAGTTAGAGCCCAGAGGGTTAAATATTAGACTTTTTCAAAATTTTATTTTTTGTCGTTTGACGTGAGGTGTTCAGCTATAAGTATGCAAAATTTCATGTCTCCAACTTAATTAGGGGCTGAGTTAGAAAAATTGTTTAAAATACACAAGTTAGAACCCAGAGGGTTAAATATTAGACCTTTTTCAAAATTTTATGATTTGTCGTTTGATGTGTGGTGTTCAGGTATAAGTATGCAAGCTTTCAAGTCTCCTACTTAACTAGGGGCTGAGTTAGAAAAATTGTTTAAAATACACATGTTAGAGCCCAGAGGGTTAAATATTAGACTTTTTCAAATTTTTATTATTTGCCATTTGATGTGTGGTGTTCAGCTATAAGTATGCAAAATTTCAAGTCTCCGACATATATAGTTTCTGAGAACGGGCTCTGTAACAGACGGACAGACAGACAGACAGACAAAGGAGTGGGACAGGTAGGGTTTCGTCAGATGAACGAAACCCTGGAAATATGCTGCGGGTGACTGCAACAACATCCTAAAATTACATTACCATCAGCGATCTACCAATCCCGAAGATAGTTTATATTCGTTTCATATATTCTTATTCTTTTGTGCGGCCCTGTAAAATAACTGCCAATAATATATGCAGTAAAACCTCTGAATAGCGGACACCTCGAGAGTGCAGAATTTGCCCTCTATTTTGAGGTGTCCGCTACTGAGAGTAAAAAATATACAGTAACTTAAGTGTTGGTAATAAAAAAATGTCCGCTAAATAGAGGTATCCGCTAATCGGGTGTGTCCGTTATGGAGGTTTTACCAGTAAAACCTCTGAATAGCGAACACCTCGGGAGGGCAGAATTTGTCCTCTATTTGGAGGTGTCCGCTACTGAGAGTAAATAATGTACAGTTATTTAAGGATTGGTAATCGAAAAAATGTCCGCTAAATAGAGGTGTCCACTAATCGGGTGTGTCCGTTATGGAGGTTTTACTGCATAATAATATCATCCTTTTCAAGAAAATTGCATGCTGTAGGATAGACAGACAGACATCCAAAGAAAGATAACTTCCCGGAGCAATAAACACCCATGTCTTTTGTTTTAATCATCCGCAATCGTTTCTAAATTTCGTTATACGAGTATTAAAAAAATCTGTTAATTTCCAGTCGATAGACTGACAACTATCTTTTAGCCTGAGTTTTTAGCCGGATTTAGCCTGTTGTATCTCATACAACAGTCCAGATTTTATACAACAGGCTAAAAACGGTCACCGTGATTATATATCATATACGTCATACATTTTATCAAGAATCGTCTGCGAGTAAACTGGAATGAGTCGGTGTTAATAAAGACAAGGTGACTTCACCCGCTAGTGGGCCCCTCCTTTAATCGGGGCCCCTAAGTTATACGTAATCTTGTAATATGAAATCACGAACAGGTTACCCGCTATATACGACACCGTATAGCAGGCGTGGTGTGCACGCTCTGCAAAATCTTGTAAAAAATATATAATCTCGAAACGAACGAATCTCGGGGGGAGGGGTCAAAGTGAGCGGAGGGGCAAAGTAGCTGCATGATACGAATAAGTCGTCACAAGTCTTCAGGCCTTTCGAACCATCACACGAGGGGTCTGGATCTGAATTTATAAAAATGCCCTTCCCGTGGGGGCAAAGTGCGGGGAGGGTTGCGGGAGGTGGATAACATGAGTAAGTGGTCACAGACCATTCCAACGATATATCACATGTGGGGTCTTGGCTAAATTTGTAAAAGTGTCTCCCGGGGGGGGGGGGTGGGGGGGGACAGACACCGGAGGAGCATAACATCAATAAGTAGTCATAGACCTTTCCAACGATATCTCACATGTGGAGTCTTGGCTAAATTTGAAAAGTGTCTCCGGGGGGAGGGGGGCAAAATGGGGGGACGGACACCGGAGGAGCATAACATCAATAAGTAGTCACAGACCTTTCCAACGATATCTCACATGAGGGGTCTTGGCTAAATTTCAAAAAGTGTCTCCCGGGGGGGGGCAAAGTGGGGGGACGAACACCATAGGTGCATAACATCAATAAGTAGTCACAAACCTTTCCAACGATATCTTACATGAGGGATCTTGGCTAAATTTGAAAAAGTGTCCTCCGGGAGGGGGGGGGGTGTCACCGGAGGTGCATAACATCAATAAGTAGACCTTTCCACCGATATCTCCCATGAGGGGTCTTGGCTAAATTTGGAAAAGTGTCCCCCGGGGGGGGGCAAAGTTGTGGGGACGAACACCATAGGGGCATAACATCAATGAGTAGTCACAGACCTTTCCAACGATATCTCACATGAAGGGTCTTGATTAAATTTGGAAAAATGTCCCCCGGGGGGGGGCAAAGTGTGGGGGACTGTCACCGGAGGTGCATAACATCAATAAGTAGTCACAGACCTTTCCAATGATACCTCACATGAGAGGTCTTGGCTAAATTTGGAAAAGTGTCCCCCGGGAGGCAAAGTGGGGGGCGGTCACCGGAAGTGCATAACATCAATAAGTAGTCACAAACCTTTCGAACGATATGCCACATGAGGGGTCTTGGCTAAATTTAGAAAAGTGTCCTGAAATGTCATATATTTTAAGTAATATTTATCGGAGGGCTCCATAAAAAAAAATCCGATCTAAAATGATAAAACAAAAAAACTACCCCCCGCAGTGGGGGCCAAATTGGGGAGGGGAGGAAGAAAGTCTCATAATATGAAAGAGTCATACGAGAGCTTTCCGATAACATATCACATGACCGGTCCAAAAAAACTTTGAAAATTGCTCCCCCTCCCCCCTTGGGCCCACTCTTTCGCAACGGAATTCACGCAGCCCCCACTTTAAAATTTTTATCTTCAATAAATAATATTTATTGGAAGACTTCATAAAAAACTCACATCTAAAATGTTATTTAAATTTATCATAGAAATCGGCTACGGTTTTAAAAATTTGTTCGCCCCCTCACTACCACCCGAATTTCACCTTCGGGGGAAGAAAGGTTCATAATATGAAAGAGTTGTGAAAGGGCTTTTCGATAATATGTCACAGGAAGAGTTCGGTAAAATGTTTTAAATTGCGCCCCGCCCACTCTCACGTCCTCGGAATTCACCCGACCCACCTTCCTCTTTGAAATTTTTATATTTAATAAATAATATTTATCGGAGGGCTCCAGGTATGTGACAGCTTGGTAGGGCTAAAATAAGAAAAGCATTGAAAATTAAAGCTTCATTTCACAGCTCATTGTCATGCCCATTTCTTTCTCCAGCTTGCCCCTCGATATCTCTTCTCGGCCCTTCTTGGCCAAGAGTGAAATGACAACCATCGAGAGTAACATTTCAAGAAAGGACGAAAACTGATTTCTCATTCTCGACAATGTCATATGAAATGTTGAACAGAGACCGAGAGCGAGAAACGAGAAGTGACGAAGGAAGCAATGAGTTACAATCGGTGAGATACCTCCAAATAAGCGAAAGGTTTGCCCTCGAGCAAAATGTCTCCTCGAGATAAACGAGCGGTTTGCGTCCAGAAAATAGATCTCGAAGTGCGAGAGAGAGCTCTCGCACTTCGAGAGAAAGGAAGCTTTCAGAAGAGTCAAACTTACCGCGCTTCTGGTGTAAGTCATGATTTCCCAAAGGAGTACACGTTCTTTTCCATTCGCTATTGTTATTAAGCGATATGGGTTAGGAGGCATAGTGGTTTATGTTATCAGTTCGGGTTTCAGTTGTTGATATAGAAGTTTTCTAATGAATTTGGCGCCAGTTTGTTTTTGATTTTCAATGTTTCTCTTATTTTAGCCCTCCTAAGCTGTCCCATATCTCTTAATGTTAAAATGCTATTGTTGAAACAAAACTGCACTGCAAATTATGTGTTTTCAAGATTTTAAGTGTCGCCTCAGGAAAGAGGATTTTTTAAAATTATTTTACCCCACTCATGTAACATATTAAAATAAGGGTAATCTCATAACCTTTCTAAATCTACCTTTCTTTTGTCAATCCACCGAATTTTAGACCCCTGCGCTTAAAATGCTCTAAAGGAATATACTTAGCGGCGGTTTTTTCCGTACTCTGGTACGGTATCTTCCACTCATATGGAAATTATAAGACTAACATCAAATTGTGTCTAAAATCGAATAAAAAATATGGACATATGTTTCTTAATTTTAACTCCTTTCTTCGCCTCAAGAGGGAGCTTTAACATTTTGTTTCTTCAAACCTTTAGTATACTGTTTGTCCAAAAATTATAAAATTCACAAAATAAAGTCTTTTCACTCTTCCCTATCTTCTCGTATCAATTTTATTTTTACTACCACCAGGGGACACTGCCCAGTGAGACATTTTACTTTTAGCCTCAGGCTATTGGTATTTTTCATCTGTTTTTCATAATATTTTGTCTCATTGTTTTTCTTCATTGTAGATACTATTCTCCAAGTTCTTGATCCATTCTGACTACTTGGGCACTCATTCTGGACCAGCTGTGGCGCATCGGGCCCCTCTTCATTTGTCTGGCTCTAATCACACGCTTCACTTGTTCTTTTTTTTTTTTTTTTTTTTCTTATTCAATGGTTTGGTTTTTTTACCATTCTCAACTTCTCCTAGTCCTCTCTTACATGAAATTGTTGGTTTCATCCTTGGTCTGCCCTACTGTCAATTTGGGGCTTAATGCCCCTGCGGTGGGGGTGGGGGAGGCGTTCCTTCTACTTTTTCCAGACCTATCATCTAATACCACGTTGGTAAGGATTGGAAGATTAAAATTATCCAAAATACCAAAAATGAAGTCCACTGAAGTTTTATTTTAGTTATAGAATTCCCTATTAGTGGATAAATTTGTCTGTTTATCTTTATATTTTTTGATAATACTCCTTTGTTTTCGATAAACGGAGAAATTCAACAGCATTAGACACACTTTAGATATTTAGCGAACTTTAACTTGTACCAAACCTTCTGCCTTTATCGAAAAGAAGAAAATGCTAATCGATTCTAGCTAATGCGCCTAAAATAAAAAAGAAGCTAGCAAATGTGTCAGAAACTAGCTACTTTGGATTTCGATACAGACTTGAAGAGTCATATTGGAATCGCTAGGCACTGGAAAACAATTTCCGTGTTAGACAGGTTTCCTCTTAGCAGTTATATTTGTCTGGTTATTCTTATGTTTCTTGATAAACGGAGAAATTCCACAGCATTAGACACACTTTAGACATTTAGGGAACTTTAATTTGTATCAAACCTTTTGCCTTTATCGAAAAGAGGGAAATGCTAATCGATTGTTTTTAAATGTGTCATAAAGTAGCTACTTTGGATTTCGATACAGACTTAAAGAGTCATGTTGGAATCGCTAGGTACTGGAAAACAGTTTCCGTGTTAGACAGGTTTCCTCTTGGCAGGTATCTTTATCTTACTATCCTTACGTTTTTCGAAAGAAACTTTTGTTTTCGATCAATGGGGAAATTCCACAGCATTTGACATTTAGGGGAACTTTAAACTGTATCAAACTTTTTGGAGTTATCTAAAAAGTAGAAGGGTTATTTGATTCAAAGGCGCCATAGTTACGCGATTTGGACATTGCAGTTTCATAAAGAAGAAAGGGGAATTTATTCCAATGCAAACAAAATCATTTTAAAATACTGAAATTCAAATGAGATAGCTTTATAAATTTCTTCCATAAGATTAGCATTAGCGAGCAGGTCTTTTCACTTGACTGAAGTAACCCCTTCAGCATAAATCAGGAGCAAATAATAGCGATAGCAGAATTATCGGGTAAACCCTATCACTACTATGAAATTTTCGGCCAGAATAATAGCTAAATTTTCCAACAATTGTTTTTAGCTTCTCTCGTTATAATCGATTGTAAAACATCTCGATTGTAGATTCTAGGAATTAATCGATGGCTGTATCGATTGTGATTTTTTACGATGACGATTTTTCTCGATTGTCGAATTTTCGAGAATCGCCCATCACTAGGATTAGGTACTTTTCCAGTATACAGGCCGTGGTGAGATAGTGAAAATGAAATTTGGCAACATATTTTCTAGCAACATATTCACTGTTTCATATACGCAAGTAATTTTTCAATATTTATACAAATTATTTAATATAAAGAAGCCATTTAACTATTTTTGAATACAAACTGAAGTAAATTGCATATAAAAACAACAACAATAATATAGATATAAATAAAATGTTTATAGGTTTTATAAATAAACTTAAAAGTTCATTAATTTTGTAGTCATAGCTGTTTATATGTTTTGGCAAAAAATCTCGCTTCTGAAGCCCGAACGAACTGTCACGAGCTTTAAAAAAGTACGCCAAGGCTCCTATACTGGAAAAGTACCGCGCTTTATATAGTCGGATACAAAAGTAAATTCTCGGTAACTTTCCCACTTTAGGGGCGTTGGCGAAGAAGGAAAATTGACAGCATATTTTCTGGCAACCTATTTGCTGTTTCATTTCATATACACACGCATTTTTTTTTCAACATTTATACAATTTATTTTGCCTAAAGAAGCCATATATGGGTCATTTTCAATAAATGCATACAATTCAGAAAACATTTTTTAAAAGAATTACTTTTAAATTTCACATTAAAAATGAAATAAGTGATAATGCATAAGTTAGATGTCTGTAAATATAATTAATTAAGCACTTTAGCTTTTGGTAAAATTTCTATACACTATTTTACTATATTTTATACACTATTTACCAGTAACATGGTAACAGACTTGACTGGTAACAGACTTGACATTAACAGCAAAATATCTTCCAAAACCTACATGCTAATTATTAACACTAAGAAACAAAACAAAATTTTTAATATATTAACTAGATAATAATATTCAAGCAGAAGAAAGTACTAAACTTATATTTTTAACATAAAAAATTAGGTAACAGACTTGACATTGAATAAAAATACTCACCTTTATAAAAAATTCTTTACTCCACTACACTGTTGTTTTTCAACTGCAAAAGAAAATGGCTACAAGTAAATATTTAACGAGTATAAGTGTTTTTATTGCAAATGTGCTGTCATTTCTTGGTGAAATTGTCAACCTTTATTTCAGGAAATTGTAGCTTGGTCACAGACTTGACAAAATGTGAGGGTCAAAATGTTTTATAGATTTTCTTTAAAAAAAATTTTTTTTGCTGGAATAATATCAGAAATTTAAAATAATGATGATTTATCTCATTAAATGTCCCAATTACTTTCCTTTTAAAGTGAAAAATGAAGTGAAAAAATATTACAGAATTATAAAATACAGAAGAGGGACAGCTATTTTTTTCTTCTAGTAGATGCAAAAATCTGCATCTTTAGGGAAAAAATATGAAAGTGATTATTTTTATGTTTTAGAAATATGTTGTGTAGTGTAATTAAATAAATATAATATTTATAGTCAGTTTTAAATAATATATTATAAGTACAATTTTTTTTTTATTGTGGGACAGCATATGTATGCATATTTTGAAAATGACCCATATCTAATTTTATAATATAGACATGACCTGTAATCCGCTAAAAGCCAAAAATTCGCACAACACTTGGAACCAAGCTGTGCGGATAAGTGGTCTTTTACTGCATTACAGTTTTTCAGAAATGAGTTTTGTTTTTAAGATCTGTTATTTTCATCTATCACTGCGGAACAAGCGAAAAAAATATTCTTGCATATGTGTTGTATATATCATTATATCTCATATTCCGTCATTTTTGACGGGCTATCTTTCTAGTATAGTTATGGTATTCGGACAAAGAATCTTTTCTCTAAACTGTGTTATTTTCTTAGGAATTATAATTCAGGTGTATATCTAATGTCAAAATATTTATGTATCTTCCATGTTTAAGTCTGGCTTTCCAAAAGTAACTAGTATGTTGTGGCCATCACAAAACTTTCTTCTATATAAATCACGTCAATTAAATCATTTAAATAGTACAAGAAATAACATGAATTTAGCACCAATTCATATCAAAGTATATCTGAATTTGAAGTTTGATGAAAATTCGTGCATTAGTTCTTGAGATAGAGCTACAGCGGGAATTCTGAAAAATGTAGCATAGCAGCGCCACCTGTTGAGCGATTTACACTAAAAATAAACAGCACTAAATGATATCAAGGTATACCTGAATCTGAAGTTTGTTGAAAATCTAAGCGTTAGTTCTTGAGATAAAGCTTTTGCGGAAATCGCAAAAAATTCAGCATAGCAGCGCCACCTGTTGAGCGATTTACACCAAAAATTAAACAGCACTAATTTACACGACAATTCATCTCAAGGACTAACTAAATTTGAAGTTTGATGAAAATCCGTGCAATAGTTCTTGAGATACAGCTCTTGCGAAAATCGTGAAAATGCAGCACAGCAGCGCCACCTGTTGGGCGATTTACACCAAAAATTAAACAACACTAATTTATATCAAGGACTAACGAAATCTGAAGTTTGATGAAAATTCGTGCTTTTTTTCTTGAGTTAGAGCTATTGCGATAATCATGAATAATGCAGCATAGCAGCGCCACCTGTTGGCCGATTTTCACAAAAAAGTAATCAGCACCAAACTATATCCTGGACTAACTGAATCTGAAGTTTTATGAAAATCCGTGCAGTAGTTCTTGAGATATAGGTATTGCAGAAATCGTGAAAAATGCCGCATAGCAGCGCCACCTGTTGGGCGATTTTCCCCAAAAACTAATCAGGTCCAGTTTATATCAAGGTCTAACTAAATAATAAGTTTTGTGAAATTCCGTGCGTTAGTTCTTGAGATACAGCGCCCACAAAATTTTTGTCACATACAGACTCGCAGACAGAGTGACAGAGTGACAGACAGACTCACAGACAGACATTTTCTAAAAACCATCAAATCGTGTTCTGGGCATTCTAAAACGTGTAAATCCGTCGAAAACCGGAAGTCGAAAATTTTCACGAATCCAATACTTTCTTCTTGTAAAGGTAGAAGAAAGTAAAAATTAGGCTTCTTTTATACTAACCACATTTTTATGCAAACGCAACAACTTAGAGGATTTTGACTCCGCTAAGTGCCGTGGTTCTCAAATCCATTCATGAAAATTCTCCCACGGTAGGAACCGAGTGTACAATTTTTATAATGGTCATTTAAAACATTTGTCAATAAACAGCTTTTTGATTACTCAATAGACTCAATACATGTAAAAGCAGCATTCAGATACAACATCATAACATGAGCATGTGATAGTAATTGTCTCTTTTTCTATTACTTATCAATACACGAAACCTTTTTTCTGGTTCCTTTATATCTACATATTACTTTATAACACGTAATACGTCTTGAAGCATTAAATCAATTTATTTAACGAAGCTGATTAACTGCCTTTTACAATTCTTATTTCAAAACAAATGCTCGATTACGATTCTTTATTTACCTTTTTATCACTTTTGACGGTAAAGTTTTTTTTTCCTTTGAGAAGAGATAAAAATTGATCGTTCGAATATTATAACACAAAGGCAGCCGAAAGAAATATGCTCGCTTACTTATAAAAGAGGAAAGAAAGAATCGGCCAACACACCTGAGGCGTTCAGAATAAAAGTGAATCAAGTCCATAAAGCATTTTCCAGAGATCGAGAGAGTTTTGGAGTTACGCAGTGCCGGATTTATGGCAGGACAGTCTGGACACGGGCCCAAGCTCTCTGATTTTCAGGTGCCCCCAAATGCTGCTGAGGGTTTTTCAGTTATTGTCCAAAATCTGATGTAATTTTACAGTTCATTCTACGTTCTACTGTATTCGTATAGTATTTTTATAAAATAGTATATTTTGTCTGAAACATCCATATTTAATTGCTTTATTATAGTGAATATTTTCTTTTATCTTTATCACTTTAAAAATGCATTGTATTATTAATTCTTATTTAATCTTGCTTCTCTTCTCTTCATATTATTTGGGAGTTTGTGAGAGTAGCTCGAAGGCAGCAGAGACTCCTAATATTTTAAATAATTGTAATTTGGTATTGCGCAAAATTTATTATTAGTTGTTACATACTTTATCATTCCATATATGATGGGCTTGCATAGGAAAAGGATAATCAGCACCACACAATTTATTATAAAACGTCTACTCATTTAAATTTCATAATTATGAAATAATTAGTTAAGAGTAAATTAATGATTATTAAATTTAATTTTTTAATGGATATTTCAAAGTAATTATAAATCCTTTGAGGGACAAGTATTTGGGTTTCTGTAATGTCAAATTCTCACCGGAATCTGCAAAATAAGGAAAAGCAATTTTACGACTTTTTCCCACTTAAGTTAGAAGGGTAAAATTTAATAAATTTTTTCTGGTACAAATCTTTATTAATCGTAGGTGGGATAAAATATATCCCAACGTCCCTCAAGGGGTTAAAGGCAGGGTTCGATTTAAGCGGTATCGCATCGCAATTTGCGATTCAAATTTAACTAAAATGCGATCCAAGAAATGCATTAAATCGCAATCATTGCGATGCATACTTCCCACACCCTTTGTTATGTCATGTACACTTAAAGTTAAAATTTAAAGGTGTTTTTACACGACATACATTATGTTTTCACCCTCCCAAATGTTTATTTACAATGGAAGTACAGCGAGACGCCATTGCTGGGCGCAGTTTCCCCAGTAAACACATGATTTGTTCCTGCTCTGACGCTGTGATTGATTTCTGAATCACTGTTACTCGCTAATCACGGCGTTTGCTCATAGAAGTTTGACGTGCGTGTTGTAGTAGTTCTAAAATGAACACTCGCTGTTACGCACTGAGCTCTACAATAATACGGAGAGCCAACTCACCGATCCACTTTCGGCAGCTACCACATCACACTTCCAATGCACGCAAGTAATGAGTCCTGCACTTTTCTTAATATTAGAAGCATTTTTTCAAACTTTTTCGCATACTTTTTATCAATTTTGTTGTTTTCTACATCTTTTTGACATTTTTATGAGCAATACTTAATTTGTTTCAAGATTTAAAAGCTACGTTAGCTATTTTTTACTTGCTATACAAAAGTGTCTAACTGCTATTCAAAACTGACTTTGTATAGCAGTTACTGCTATGCAACTTTCTTTTTCTAAATCGACCCCTGGTTAAAGGCAATAGTGTTTATCTTAGTAAGTACTGTTTTCAATATTTTTTTTGTTTTTTTTTTTTTACTCAAGCCCCCCATAAGCATCGGTGCCCGAGGTCACCAAATTTGTAAATCGGTCCCTGAATTGTGCGCACCTGTATTTTATTCGAAATCATAGGCGAGTAGCACCATTGGTTACTCACATTTTCAACCTAGGACTTCGTTTGTTACGGCACCGGACAAATTATTGTCTGTCGACTGTCGAGCAAGAACACGAAGCAAACTCTGTTAACGAAAATATGGACTTGATCCACTTTGGTTATAAACGCTTCATTTATCTTAGAAGGCAAAAAAAAAGAAGAACGCAACGATGATCTTATACCTCGTCTGACCACTCTCGTAGAAGTTTCTTTTCTTCCTGACTGGACGTTCTGTTAGCAAAGTGATAAGTCAAAAGAAAAAAAAAAAGCAGCAGCAATAATCATTTTTCCTCCATCGTGTATATAAATATAAATACACACATTCCCTTTAGCCAAAGGCAATTACCAGCAGTTAAGGGAGGGGGGTATGGCAAATTGTTGGCAAGTTCCCCCGATAAAATTTAATCTATACCCTAACAGATGGCGCCGCCATAGCCTACCTTTTCATTTGGACGCCGATACTGTTGATTTTCACGCCTTAGATAACCATCCCAATCAGGACCGACAGGGCCCGGGGGCAAGGGGCCCCGCCTCGTCGAACTTCGTGCGTGCGGAGCGTTTTTTTTCTGCAGCATTTTTTGTTTCTTCATTCGATGATGGAATCTCGGCAACAAATCGAATCGCTGCGGCGGCTTCTTTCAAAGGGGAATATGCTCAAGCACAGTGTGTCACCGTGTTCTTCTTTTTTCTTTTTTACTTTTCTTTTCGTTTGTTTTTTCCCCTCTCTGTGGTAATGAGGGTTATCAACAGGGGCGAGGGAGATTTGACATTGAGGGATGAAAGGATTTAGTGTCATCTCAGCTGAGTTAATATCGTGTACTACGTATTACTATATATATACACAACGTATTATACAGTTTAATCTAAAAGTGAATCTACCCATGATTTTACTAATAGCTTCTTAAGGCTGTTCTTAACTGCTTTGCTGAACAAGCGCAAAACGTTTTTATACATTTACAAATTCATTTTTTAACGGAAAGATATAAAATTGGAAAGCCTGGCCATGGAAGCGATTTGGAATTGAACTGTTTTTTCCATTTTTTGATCCATCCATTACCTATCGCGTTAGAAGCGTTTTGGATCACGTGACAAACCCGTTTTTCGCCCGCTCTTGAGTGTTTTTTCTTCCTTCTCGCGGAAATTCGGTTCAAAAGGTCTCCTTTGACACTCTTTTCTGAAAGATCTATTGAGTTTGCAAAAAAAGGGAAAAAACAGCTCGATGACATCGTTTCTGAACAACAACACCAGCTAGTTTCATGCATTTTCGAACAAAAATAAATTAAAACTTATGTCAGAAAGTTGCCCTTTTGGATTTGAGAACACCCTTAATAAATGGCACAACATATTTGTAATCATAAAAGAACGTAGATCAATTCGTTTAGAACAGATTAGAATCACGGTAATTATTCAAGTGCATTTATATATGTACTTTTATTTGTTAAAATTAAGGATCGACCGCAACAGATTTTAAAAACCGAAAACGAAACCGAAACCGAATTTCGGTAATCTTTCTATTTTCAACCGAAAACAAAAACGAAAATGTCCAAAATGTTTTTAAAGTAATTAATACATACATAAAAATACATGATTGTTAATTAATTATACGTGTAATTATACGTCTAGCCCAAGTGCCTCTGTGCCTCTGACCAAAACTTTTTATTTTCATATAAAATTAAATGTAATTAATTCGTCAACGACACAAAATGATTTCCTAATTATACGATTTTCATCGAATTAAAAAATGTTTTAAGTAATACATGCCTCGATTTATCTTTTATAATCATTTATGTAAATGATCATCTGTTGTACTAGAACTTTCTTAAACAGTATTCGAAACACTTAAACAGTATTCGAACAGTTTCAAGCTCAAAATTTTCTATTACTCCGAAGTCTGCAATTTTTAATGAGCACGTGAAAAGCATCTTCAAAGTTAAGTCATACATGCATTTATTGCTTTATAATTTGCACTCACGTTTTGAGTGAGTCGTGACTCATAATTATAGTTCATAGCAATAAATAAATAGCAAAATTAAAAAAAAAAAAATCATGGCCATTTTTCTTTTCCATTCTGACCACAAAATCAGAGTTCTAACTTTTTACGACTGCTCTTTCATCTTCACCTAACACTTCATTTATAATGGCTGTTTCATAATGATAGAAACCACCAGTCCACCAGAAGAAAATGGAGTAATGGAAATGTCGGGGGCGACACTAAATTCTGAAAAAGCAGAATTCCTGTTCTCTAGTTGTTGTTTTTTCCCCTCAATCTTTATCCAAGAGCATCATTTCAAAATGGTCGCATTTTTCAGTTTTGTTGTATTTACTGAAACATTTTATCAGTCAAATAGAAATTCTATTATGACAGACATATCGCTTTTTCAATCCATTTCAGTTATTAAAGCTACATTGGATACTTTATTTTATAGAGTAAAATACGAATCGGCCTTACGCCGCCACCCGAACGCAAAAAATTCATTTGAAGTCCATTCAGAAGGGTGAACAAGTAAAAATTAATTTTAAAAAATCAAAAAACCCGATTGCTTAAAAAGCGAACTAATTAATTATTTCTCATCAATGTGAAACTATTTTTAGCTCACAGGCTATCAAAGCCTGAGAGCTTATGTGCCCGCCGGTTCTGTATGTATGTATGTACGTACGTAACGCGATAACTCTTGATAGAAACATCCTATTTGCTTCAAAAAAAATTTCTAGTTTCGTTCTGATAAGGCGCTTCCCTGATTAGTTTTGGGGGTTCATTGGTTAAGGATAAAGGGTGGTTAGTCCACCCCCCTTAATTCAGATAAATGGGTTTTTCATGCAGAATTATTCGATTTGCCCCGAAGTTGGTATACCGGTTTATTATGTTAAGGAACTTCCCTGGTTAGTTTTGGGGGTTCATTGGTTAAGGATAAAGGGGGAAAAGGTGGGCTAGTCCACCCCCTTAATTTAGATAAATGGGTTTTTCATGCAGGATTATTCGATTTGCTCCAAATTTGGTATACCGGTTTATTATGTTAAAGGCTTCCCTGATTAGTTTTGGGGATTCATTGGTTAAGGATAAAGGGGGAAAAGGGGGCTAATCCCCCTTCAGTTATTTTTTGAGGGGCATTATTCTTTAAAATAAGAGTATAATATACAATTAGTGCGAATAGCCTGTGAGCTCAATGCCATCAGTTTAGCTGGGCACTTTTCTTTTTTATTTATATTACTTACCTATTTTTTATTTGATTGTACTGATGACTTTTAAGTTGTGTTTAATTGTTAGTTACTGTTTTGATGAGGCCTACAGATGTCTATGAAGGTAAGAGTTGCAGTAAAGCTAGAGATCCTACCTACAGAAGTTCCAGGTTGTGTAATATTTAAACGGAGCTTCTGACTGTAAAATAGTCAATGAAACATCGTCTTCATTTTGAGAGACCTATCCAATGATATGCCACTCAATAGGATGCGTAAAAACTTTTTTTTCGTCTCTACCGCCATTTTGTATTTTACGGCCGATATTTTGAATTTATAAAAACAAAACCTAGCCTATAACCATCGGACGGTTAAGACGAATCGATAGAGACCTCTTCATTAAAATCCATCCAGTCGTTGGGATGTTTCGAGGGTATAAAGAAATCCACATACCCACATACGCGAGAAACACATAACCCTTCTTGGCAGTCGGGTAAAAAATAGTCAATCTGCAAACTGGAGTCTTGAATGGCATAGATTTCGCACTGGTTCGATGCATTTCAGTTATTAAAAGTTCATTGAATACTTTATAGAGTACTGCACGAATCAGTCATACCCCGCCCGAAACCGAAAATTTCCTCTGGTCCTCCTAACTCGGAGAAAAAGAAAAGGGGGGGGGGGCGGGGAAGCCGATCCGCAAATCCAGAAACATAGATAAATCTCACAACTATCTTTCATATGAAATATTTCTTTTTTTTCCCTTTTTTTTTTTTTATTGCACGTCTTACACATTTATAATCTTAGCGACTGATGATTAGATACATAGGGCTATGACAAATGATGGACCCGATTTTAAAAAATCATATTTTCGAAACTACTGCACATATTACAATAAGTGATATACATGAATTTAAAGAGAAATATACCAAGTTTTTTTCAGTTACATATGTTCGATGTGTAACCCATTTGTTACATGGCATACGTCCAATCTGTAATCCAGTTCGTTCCAAACATTTTGCAGCATCACTCTGTCAGTGCTTCTGAATTACGCACAAATGCGTTCTTTAAATTCTGACAGTGTCAAAAGACATTGTTTATGTACCACCAATGCCGAAAACAAAGTGTTCAGAACATAAAGAAAGCATTTGTGAAGCTTTAGAACCATTGATAGAGTACAGACTACAAAATGTTTGGAACGAACTGGATTACAGATTGGACGTAAACCGTGTAACAAGAGGGTTAACTGAAAAAAACTTGATATATTTCTCTTTAAATTCATGTATCACTTATTGTAATATGTGCAGTAGTTTCGAAAATATGATTCTTTTTTTATCGGGTCCAACATTTGTAATAGCCCTGTATTTACATGCGACATTGTTATTAGGTAGGGAGCCGGTGACGTCGAAAGCCCCGTGATCGCGAAAATTTTTTTTATGTAAATCATTAGTAAAAATTCATACAAACAAAATGTGTTAGGTATGACTAGGTTTGAGAAGCCAAAAAAATGTTTAATTAAATTAATTATTATTAGAAAGCTATAATGTTTTACTATTATCGCGGATATTGATCACTATTAGAACATTTTATAGAAAATTTTGTGCTCTTTCAGGAAAACTTGGTATGACAAACTTTATTCTGTCGGAAGAGTCTGTCATACCTATTATAAGGAGGCGGCCGGTAATAAATTTTCATGGTTATTTTGCTATGAATTTTTGCCGGTGGCGTCTTTAATTCGCGTCTTTACACTGGTCAAGCTTCGGCAAAGGCGTATACGGGGATTAAACATTATATCTTTTTAATAATAATTAATTTAATAAAACACATTTTCGGCTTGTCAAATGTAGTCAAACCTAGCTCATTTTGTTTGTGTGACTTTTATTATCGATTTACATAAAAAATTCCAATTCTGCGATCACGAGACTTTCGATGTCATCGGCTTCCGGACTATAATATTTTCCCACCATCGTCATAAGGGGGCTCCCCCATGTGATGGGTTCAAAAAGTCGATTTTTTTTCCTTTTGCATAAATTGATTCCTTATGTCTAGAGTACGATAGCACAATAACGTTCTAAAATTCGAATTCGTTTTAAAGGTTAGAAGAAGTCATTTAGAAGAAGCAAATATTTGGAGCGCCGAGTTAAGGGTTGTGACGTTTCATCTGAGCTCATGCAGAAACCAGATGACCACGTAACGTAATAAACATTTTTAATTGGGACCTCCAGATGCCTCAACTATAAATTCACATGTCAATGCCTTCACGAAATCAAGATGTAAAGTTGTAAACTGATTTTAATGATGTACATACATTGAGAAGTGCTGGCCTGGCACTTGTGAGAACTGAAACTTTTTAATAAAATGAATCAGTGTACCACGTGGGTTGCCACTTAAGGTAGACTGAACTCTCGAAAAGGTCCTGTGAAGAGAGATGCGTTCTTGAAGCGACCGAGGATGGTCGTTTTCGGTGTCGTTTGGAGGAGCGAGCCCGCTCTGAAAGAATTTTAAAGATTAAATGTTATATGTTCTGTTCTGTATGTGTACGTGTGCTGTGTGTGCTGTCCGTATCGGCAATAAGTGTGTGGAAAATGAACTCAAAGTTCTCCTCATTTAAGTTTTAAGACTAGTTTTTTAAGTTAAATTTTGTTGACGTTACAGATTGGTAGTCAGAATCTTTTATTGGCGTTACAGGGTGTATTCCAATCCAAACTGCTTATTTTCTGATGTATATTTTTAGATTCATTTTTGCTCTCAAACGCATCAAACCGGCGAATTCTCTTATTTAGAAACTGCATAATGTGCCGTGCTTGTCAATTTTGTGAAAAAGGCAGAAAATATTGCAAAAAATTCTGTCAAAGTTGGCGT
This sequence comes from Maratus speciosus, assembly GCA_963932465.1. Classification (NCBI taxonomy): domain Eukaryota; kingdom Metazoa; phylum Arthropoda; class Arachnida; order Araneae; family Salticidae; genus Maratus; species Maratus speciosus. The sequence goes on from OZ010790.1 coordinate 11,067,367, forward strand.
TTTGGACCAAAATTTCCGAAGCGGGAGATCTGGGAATTAAAAAAAAAAATGGCCATACTGAGAAAATAATTGTTTAACAATCAAATTCTAATTAATTGAGCGAAAAAGTGAAATCCCACAGCCTCTTATACACCTCTTCAAAAATCACCTCAGCAAGTTTCATGTTTTTACATTTAAAAATAAGTCTGAAAATGTCTCAGAAAATTTCGAGCTCTTGAGGATGGAAAAATATTTTTTCGAATACACCTTTTAGTGGTTTACACAGGTATAGAAAGAAATTTCTAGAGTCACTTATTTTGTCGTTGCGAAAAATGCCTGAATGGAAGCCAGAGCAGAGCAATCCGCATTGAAAGACCTCCAAGTGGAAGAGGAAGGGATGCTTTATGGTCCAGGTATCGCAGATTGATGGTAAGTTGAGATTTTCATCGTTTTAACCGTTTGAAACTAAACGCGTTTTTATTAAAACGTTGTATTTCAAACTTTCCTCCATCATATCTCGAGAATTGGTTGACCGATTAACTTGAAATTTACAGAGTAGACTCAGCACATGTAGATGCATGAAGAGAACTAGGATCATCCGAAAATTCCGAATATTTCTATGTTTTTCGCAACGAAAAAATAAAAAAATATCATGCAATTTGAAAAAAAAAAATTTTTTTTTCAAAAGTCTGCCAAAAATTCTCTTTTCAATATTTTCAAATGATTCTAGTTCATTCGATGCATTTAGGCTAACAGATTAAAAGACTGGTTTTTTTCTCTTTCAGATAAGCCAATCAGCCGAAATCATGAAGGAAGTGAGCGTCCTTTTTTGGAGGCATGTGTCTTCAGAGTGGTGTAACTTACGTTCTGATAAAGATTTTCGCTTGAAATTTGTTTTAAATATTCTTCAAATAGCAATAAATGTATAATAAAAAAACTCAACATTTCAAATGAAAATCAAATTTCAAAGTACAAAGTAATTGCTTAAAATGTTGGCCTTTGCGCCTTTTAAGCAATTACTTTGTACTTTGAAATTTGATTTTCATTTGAAATATTGTATGCAAGGCGAATGTTTCCCTCTGGAATAATTTCCATGTATTAATATTAAAAACTCAACGTTCTAGTTTTTCATTTGTCGTCAAAAAACATTCCCCAAAAATGCTTAAAATACAAGCCGTCACACGGGGGAACCCCCTTAATTCTTTGTATTCCATTTTGATCCAACTTATCATATAAACATTAATTTTACTTCATTTGTTTACAACTTTATTAGCTCCCGGTATGCTATTTCTTTCTCCCAGTTATTAAACGTCGTCTCCAAAAAATAACGTTCCGTTGTATAAGCCAGCCGTAAAACAAAACAGATGTATTATTGTACTGTTAAATACCCTACTGCAATTTTTAAAGTTCTAAGCATCGCATATTTTCAACTTTCATACCGTCGTATTGGGGAAAAAAGTACTTTTTAATGCAATTTGTTTGAAAACTACATCTCAATTTATTTTTGAGATGTTAATTTTTTTGTAGTTTTTAGCGCTATTTGTTTAATTTTGGCAACTCAAACTCCATTTCTGTAGAAAGCAAAGAAAAAATAGCTGGAAAATAGAAATTATATCTTTTTGTTGCCATTATCCCATAACTACTGAAGAAAAAAAAATTAATTAAAATATATGCTATTTTGAAAAAATATAAATGAATGATTTCTGAGAAAACATGGAGCTATTATAAACTAGTACTTAATTTAATTATCTATATTACAAACAAATGAAGGCATATGAATCATTAGATAACAGATTTTTTTTTTTTTTTTTTTTTTTTTTTTTTTTTGTGCATTATTTAGCGATAGTGACGTCCTATGAATACTTTACTGTAGATGTGGTTTAAGACTTGATCGCAAATGAGGAATTCTTCAGAGGGTGCAAATGACGTCATTTTATATAAAATAAAAGCGTGTGTTTTAAGTCTTAAAACTGAAATATGTTTTGTATTATCTATATTGATATACATTTTTTTTTTTTTTTTTCATCGGGGGCGACACTAAATTCTGAAAAAGCAGAATTCCTGTTTCCTAGTTATTTCATTTATTTTTTTATTTCATGAACCTTTTTAAAAATGGTTATAGATTTTTCAGATTTACTGTTAGATTATATTTATTATAGTGCTTTCTAGTATATACATTTTTTTTTTTTTTCGTCATAACAATTAAATGTCAAATATTCTTATATGCTATATTTAATAGAGATAAGGTCATTTTTGTTATATGCTAAGTAAATTTTTGAATAATATATATAGATATGTATAGATTTATGTAAATTAACTCTATATATGGCTAATATTGAATTATCAAGATTATTTTTAAAAAATGATTAAATTTAAATAAAAAAGATACAGAAAAATATTTTAACAAACTTTTACTTTATATCGCAACGGTATAATATATGTCAATATTATTTATAACCAGTCTGTCGGGCAACCACAAGGTGAAAAGGCATTTAGCATACTTGCAAATCTATATTTATATTACCATGAGAAGAAATTTTATGTAAATTGTTGTATCTCAGACGATTAACTCGATAATTTTGGGATGATACTAAGCTGCAGTCGAAGCATTAGAGAACACGCACTTTCATTAAAAACCGACGCCGATTGCGAAACCACTTTTTAACCCATGGGGAAATTTAATTAAGTGAATATTTATTACTTAACATAAATATCAAAATACACGTCAGATACCCATGTACGGTGCTTTTTAAAAAATGTCTCTTTCAATTTTGAATAATAATAATAATAATAAAACTTAATAGAGTTTGAATTTCTATTTGAGCAAAATTTTGGAATCTTCTTTAACCTTCATAATCTTCTGTAACCTTTTGAGGGGCAAGCAATTGCGTTTGTGTAATGTTGAATTCCCATTAGAAATTAAAAATTTTTTTATTTCAAAATAAGGATAAGCAATTTTTGAAATCTCTCCCCCCCCCCCCTAAAGTTATAAAAGTAAAACTTAATTAAAATTTTCCGGTGCAGATCTTAATTAAACTTAGGTCGGATATAATATATCTCACCGCCCCTCAAGGGGTTAAAAATACTTAAAATTTAAGTAACCCACGTATTTGGATCATTATATTCACATAATGACATAGTAATCACATAATAAAATTTTCGCTTTGCTAGCATAGCGTTTCGAAATCGGGGAAGATAGCTGAAGAGCTCCATTAAAAAATTATTAATGTAAAAAAAACTGTCAGATAGGCAATAAAAAAATTTAGTTTTATAGAAAAAATCTGCTTTTTAACGGCCAAAAATGAGTTTTTGACTATTATCAACAAGAAACAAGAAAGAAAATTTATGCTTCAAGTATGAATTATGAAACACTTTCCAAACTGTTTTATAAGGTGAACGACGATATCTAAATAACCAATTTGGAAAACGCATTATACGTTTGAAAATACAATTTCAGCAATTAACACCTATATACAGTGAAACTTCTTTTAATGGCCACCCCTATTCAAGGGCCAATATTTTTAGGAACGAAATTTTTTCTCATAGACATAATGTTAATTTTACTCCTATTAGGGGCCACTAGAGGTCTGCACGGGCCGGAATTTCCAGGCCAGGCCCGGCCCGAACGAAAGCTATCTTGGCCCGGCCCGGTGTAAAAATTGATTCAGCCCGAGACCGGCCCGGCCCTGCCCGACACAATTTCTACAAAAAAAATCCGTTTTTTCTCAACATACAATTAAGATTCGTTTAATGAATACTACATACACATTTATGGGAACATTTTACAGTATATTTTAGATCACTATGATGTTCGCAAAACAGAAAACACACAATAGTAAACATTAACGATTACTTACAGTGTTTTAGTCATCGTGTCTACAGACATTTCAAAATTCAAATAACGATTCATTAAAAGATTAATGTAGTTCAGAATAAAAGATTAAAAACATGATAACTTTTGAAGCTGTATAATAAAAAGTAGATTTGTGAAAATATTTTACTCATTTTTAAGGCTTTTCTCAAATCCAAAGAAGCTGCATTTCGACACATTTATGAATTCATTTCTTTTCGGAAACGCGTAAGATTGGCAGGTATTCTTATTATGTAAATGTCATTTATTTTTTTCATAGTTAAAAGCAATATATCTTTCTGAAAATACTGCCAAAGTTAGCGTTTTGAATTGAATTTCCGGAAGCGATAGCACAGGAAAGGAGAAGAACATACAGTCACGTGACAAGAATATGTTATCTCTGTAAGTAATTTATCAAATATGGAAAAAGCTATTCGTTTCCAAATGCCTTCAATAGTCAGGCCTGTCAATTTTATGCCTATAGTTAAAAATGAGTCAGAAAATGTGTCTGAAAGTTTCGTATTGTTGAGCAGTGAATATGAGAACCACCTTAAGCTATATTTCCAAAGATACTGGTAAGAGAAGTTCATTATCACTACTAATTCTACAAAACATAATGACTGTCCTACACATCCTGAGATCGATTAAGACCAGTTCCGTCCCGACACGAGTCTGCTGAAAAAAATTAATCTCGGAATCAGACATCTTGTAACTGCACGATGCCGATTTCAGCGACGGACATGTTGCATTTCTGTATTGATGTTGTTAAACTCGCATCGGCTCGTGACGCACGTTTATACGTCTCGTGAAAATCATATTCATTGAAAATGCCTTGTATTTTATCTGCTTCGCTTGAATTCTTATATCGGGCCGATAGGCCCGATTAATTTTTTTATCGGCCCGGCCCGGCCCGTTGAAAAAATTGTCGTAATTCTGCCGGTCCGAGTCGGGTACGGGCATCGGGCCAAGCTGGGCCCGTGCAGACCTCTAGGGGCCACACCTACCCCTCATAAATGCCATTTTTTTCACATGTGCCTTAAATCCTAAACAAGTGTATTGGATTCCTGAACCAAAAAGATAAGAGTTCAGCAAACAACTGCACTTGCAACAAAGAAGGCAGTGGAAGATATGGAAGATTTAGTGACACAATGAAGGACCACAGACTTTTCCAGAAGTGAGACAAACAGGTGTTCCTCACACTTTGTTTGACCTTTCAACCTGTAAGGGTTGGGTTGGAGGGGAATCTTGACCCTTTATTGTGGGCACTCAAAGGATAACAGGTTATCTAGAAAAAGTGATTCCACATTTACTAAAACTGTGAATGCATACTGAAGCACAATTTTTACACTAGAAATTTTATGCTCAATCTAAAATTTAAAATTATGTCACCTAAATCAAGCCAAAGAGTACATTTGGATTTGAATGACAAAATCAAAGTTCTTAATTGTTATGATCAAAGGACATCTGCAAGAAAATTGACTTCACAGTTTAATTGGAGCAAGAATCAAATAAACAATATTGTTAAAAACAAAGAGAACTTACTAAAAGAATTTGCATATTTTAAAAATCGTGGGATAAAAAGAAAGAGAAATGAAAAATTTGGTCACCCCTATTCAAGGGCCACCCCTCATAAGGGCCAATTTTCAATGGAACGGCAGGTGGCCCTTACAGAGAGGTTTCACTGTATAGTCGGAACAATATCCGAATATTTTTGTGTAGCCCTGTTTATGGTGTATAGATTTGTATACATAGTACATGCAAACATTTAATTCATTTACAGAATTGAAAAATGCCCTTCGGCAATTTCCGTCAATAAACGGAAATGTACTCAAGATCGTTTATGCAGCCCTTCATATGTTCTGTAGAATTTATACACACCAAGTAACCTGCAAAAAATAAACTATTATTTTAACACAATCAAACTGATTGATAAAGTTATAACTGCAAAAAGTAGTTAAATTTAAAATGCGTACCAGAATTGAAAACACATTTCCAGCAATTATTATTCATAGACAATACTGCGACCGAATTATTTTGTGTGTCCTTGTAAATGAACGATGAATGCTATGCCTATCCTATTCTACAGTAAGACTCTACTAGGTCACCTAAAATGATAAAAATAATTGAAATAGTTTTAATTTATTTTTAATTAATTATTTTAATTATTTTAATTATTTTTATTTAATATATGTTTTTAAAATTGCTTTTAACCTTTTGAGGCTTGTTTCTCCTATACCTGGTCAAGCTGAAAATCATGAAGTATCTTGAATGGAATTCAGAAAAAAAAATCAAGATAAAGACTTTTCGCAATTATATAGAACTTAATCTAAATTAATTTAAAATGAAAATGGGTATAGGCATATAGAAAAAATTTTATATGTCTGACGCATAAATGCGTCAGCGACCTGTATAGTGTTTTTATTTTTATGCTTATTTCTTTTTTGTACATTTGACAGATTTTCTCTAAATTTTTCACAGTGCAGGCACGTTTTACCAATATCCCAGTTCAGAAAATGACCACTTTGTGAGTGGTGTGTGCTCATCAGTTCATTTTTCTCCTGACAAGTCCGTGACCAGAAGCAGGATTCATTACCCGAAGTTAAAAAAGAAGCAAAATATCACTTAATGTGTCTTGCAAGGTACTCATTACCTCTCCAAGATGCTCCGCATAGTAATGACGCCGACTGTTGTTGAATGTCTTATCCCGTAAAGCGCAAACCGCAGTCAGCAAATATTAGATGCCCAAACTATAGTGGTTTGGCTTTGAATCCTGGCTACTTGGAAAATAGCAGTTTGTCATACGCCGAAAAGCCTGTTACTTCTGAAAAGGGGAAGTTGTTCAATTGATTTATACTGTCAGCTAATCATTTTCGGATGATTAATCAAGATATTTGCATGCATGAAAACTGTCGCATCTTACAATTTATAGTGTAAAGGGAGATGAATTTCATAGTAGACTCAAAATAAATTCATGTTAATGATACTATAGGCTGATTAAGTGAGTCTTTTGTTGCTACATAGTTTTCGCTTGTTATTTTCCTTATTTACATAGACATTTCAACAAATTTTCCTCTAATATTTACCATGAAAATAAATAAATAACAATAAATGAATAGATTTGAAATGTATACCCTAATTATTAGATAAAAGTGAAAACTGCAATAGGAAACTTTCAATTTACTGCTAATGATACTCATTAGTAGTGATAAAAATGACAGATCTGCTTTAGAAGAAACATTGTGTAAAATGTCATCATTGCCTCCAAAAGAGAACATTAAAACTTGGCAATAGCAGAACGTTTTAAAATAATTAACTTTTTTTTTTTTTTTTTAACCGGTTAATATATGTTTTTAAAATTGCTTTTGACCTTTTGATGCTTGTTTCTCCTATCCATGGTCAAGCTTAAAATCATAATAACTAGCTTGAATTGAAATCGGAGTAAAAAAAAAAAAAAAAAAAAAAAACAAGATAATGATTTTTCGCAATATAGAGGGCTTAATATAAATTAATTTAAAATGAAAATGGGGATACACATATAAAAAATTGTAATGTTATTACATATTTTTACATAAAATACATTGCATAACTGCCAACGTTCCGGATTTTCTTTAACTCAAATGTACATAATTTGAACGAGAAAATATATAATTTATTTTTGACCATTTGAACAGGTGTTTATTTTTGCTATATATAGTTATTAATTAAATTATATTGCTTAATGCAACTTCTGGTATTATTTTATTTAAAAAACTAGTTGGATATGCCAATCCTAAAACTTTCTTCTACACTGGTGTCTAAAATTAAGGACCGATCACAAAATGCTAATTTTCAAGTACGCGAATACTCAAAAGGAAATAATATAATTCGAATAATTACTATCTCTACAGCGCAGCTAGTCCATATAACATCTCATTCACGTCACACATGGTCACAAGTGTCTCAGAAAGTACGGTGAAGCAAAAAAAAAAAAAAAAAGGAAAATCCATACATCTCATTATGAGTCTTAAACGATCACTATATGTGACTCCACTGAGACGTCACTGTGACTGCTGCTTTGTGACGAGTTACCATGTGACTTTACAATGTAGTTACATTGTGACTCTCATGTGACTGTCACCTGCAAACTCAATTTCAAAGTCATCGTGAACGCTGCATTGTGATAAGTTACCAAATAATGTCACATTAAAGTCACATGATGACTTTCAGGTGACAGGGAGACTACTGTGAAGTCACCATTGTGCTCTTTTTTAAAAAGTCACCATGTGACCATAATGTGATATTATTTGGTGACTTATCATAATGCAACGTTCATGATGGCTTTGAAATTGAGTCTAAAAATGACAGTCACTACATTGTAAAGTCACCTGGTGACTCGTCACAAAGCAGCAGTCACATTGACGTCTCGGTGGAGTCACATATAGTGATCATTTGAGGCTCATAATGAGACGTGTGGAATTTCCTATTTTTTGCTTCACCGTAGTGACTATGACACTTGTTACTATATGTGACATGAATGAGATGCTATATGGACTAGCTGTGCTGTAGAGATAGTGATTATTTGAATTATATTATTTCCTTTTGAGTATTCGCTCACTTAAAAATTTGCATTTTGTGACTGGTCATTAATTTTGGACACCAGTGTATCTCGGACATTTTAATATTTCAAAATTTCGTTACAAACGTCAATATTTCAATTTTTAGTTCAATGCTACATAAACTTCGACTTTCATCTTAAATTTCTGCTTCAGTCAATTAATCGGAGTAAAATCGAGTTAATCTTCATCATGATAGTTATTAAAATCAATAGTTTTCCGTTATTCTGTTGTATATCAGCTGTTCGCGAATAGCGGGCTTATCAGGATGGGAAGTTCCCGCCACTTCACAAGTCGACGGTGTATAATAGAACTACGAAAAATCAAGAAAATTACACATAAATCGCTATTATATTGCCTCTTTTCGGCGGAATATTTCCTAATTCAGGGAGGACCTAAAAATTTGATTCAATTCTATATGCATAACTCCATACACTTTTCGATGGTACAATATTAAAAATGGCACAAAAATATCTATTACAGCGCCCCCTTTCAGCGGATTTTTTCCAAATGCAGGCAGGACCTTCTTGCCTTGGCTAAATATACAAAAAATTTGGTTCAATTCTATGCATAACTTCATACACTTTTCGATGGTACAATATTCAAAATCGCAAAAAAATCGCTATTACAGCGTCCCCTTCCGGCGGAATTTTTCCAAATTCAGGGAGGACCTTTTTGCCATGGCCAAAAACATACACAAAAAATTTATTCAATTCTGTGCATAACTTCATACACTTTTCTTTGGTACAATTTTCAAAATCTCACAAAAATTGCTATTACAGTGCCCCTTCCGGCGGATTTTTTCAAAATCAAGGAAGGACCTGCTTGCCATAGACAAAAACTTAAAAAAAAAATTATTCAATTCTATGCATAACTTCATACACTTTTTGATGGTACAATGGCGACAGACACACGGACAGACGGACAGACAGAGACTTTCTATAAAAATGTGTGTTTTGGTATCTCTGACACATAAAACGTATAAATCCGTCGAAAACCGGAAGTCGAAAAAAAATTTCGATTACAGTACTTTCTTCTATTGAGGATAGAAGAAAGTAAAAAAACGAAAGTTAGCGGCTGTGATATTTTAATAGAAAAGTACATATTTTTTCAAGAATTAGTGACTAAAAAATAATGAATAAGATGATGCCACAGATAACATTTTTTTAACAATAAAACTTTGGAATGATCAAAATATGTATTATTAAATGTAATAATAATTTGTAATGAATAAAAAAATGCTGCTATATACAAAAAATACCTCTTTATAGATCCGGACCAATTGTCCTATTTTCCCTTGCGAAAATCAGGCCCTGGTTATGTGCATTCATATTTGAAGCTGTTTTCCTTTTTTTTAATTCGCAGAAAAAAAAAATAGTTTGTAAAATCATAAAAATCATAGACATAATTAGTGAAGTACGAAAAAATTCCAATAGCATTTTTCATTCTTCTACGAATGCAGGAAATTTCTTCAACTGCAGTCTCTTGATCGCGCAGTTCTTAAATCCAAACTTTAAACTTTTTGAAATGACAGCGAAGTCAGTTTCATTCTTAAATGAAATTTTAAAGTATTCTTTAGCATACAAAAAATCAAAGAGTGTTTTTCATTTTCCCGTATACGCAAAGAAACCCCAGAAAAAGTTGTCAAAGAGTGCGCTTCGATAAGAATGTTGGACCAAGTCAATCCGAAATAGGTCGACAACAGGCTGCAATCAATTATAATTGAAGCTGTCGCAATAAGGACCGATACTAAGAGGGGGGGGGGGGGAGTGCAGAAGGGACATGTGTGTTTTTTGTCGATTTTTCTCACATATACAGGATATCCATAATTAAACGACCCTACTTTAAAGTAGTCTAGAGGCGAAACTATTGGTCAGAAAGTTGTGAAATTTTGTGACGGACATAATGAAAGAATGGGAATTTGTTTGAGCGAAAAAAAATTTTAGTCCAACATTTCGCCACTAGAGGGCATTTTATAATGAATTACACATTTTTAAAAGTTTTTACGCTTTATTTTTATCAGATTAAATAAGACAAATATACAGACCGCCCCCTGAAAAAATAAAGCGTAAAAACTTTTAAAAATTATTGGTGTTCGAATTGAACAAACTCTGAAAAAAAAAATCCTCCTACGACAGCAGCCATTTTTTTCTCAGATCTCAGGTTTAGTATTCAGTGGGCTGTGGCTAAATGTGTAATTTATACAAAAAAGCTCTCTGGTGGCGAAATATTGAACTAAAATGTTTTTTTCGCTCAAACAAATTCCCATTCTTTCATTATGTCCGTCACAAAATTTCACAACTTTCTGACCAATAGTTTCCTCTCTTAGACTACTTTAAAGTAGGGTCGTTTAATTATGGACAACCTGTATATTTAGCACGTATTGTTAAAATCATCCTGTCTGGTCCAAAGCAAGAATCTAAAGGTGATATGTGGCATAAGGATTCTGTATAAAGCGGAATTTTTTTTTTTTTTTTTTTTCGATATATTTCTATTCCGTTTTCAAGGAATGAAAATTATTTTGATTTCTGAATGATTTCTGAATTGATTTCTGAATCAATATTTGACAAAGCAGATTACGTAGTTCAGTATTACATATTTTATGACTACATATTTTAAATTTTAAAATAAGTCGGCTATTAGAAAATTAGTAAAATTCTCTTTTTAAATAGACTTTGGGGTGGAGGGGGTGAGGGAGGGCGCCAAAATCCATGTTTGCCTCGGGTGCAAAAAAGGCTAGTTTCGGCCCTGTGTCGCATTCACGATAAAAAGCAAAATGTGACGATGTAAAAAAGTAGTAGGGTTAACACAAAATTATTAGTAACAAAGTGGTATTTCTTTCGCACACTAACGTTCCTGTCATCGACAGAAATGTGTATAGCGTACAGTCCATATTACTGTGCAAACAGAAGAGATTTGGTTTGGTTTGGATCGATCCGCTTCTACATTATACATTCCGACATGTATATTTAATCCAAGAATTTGTTTGTAAATCGTCATCGAGTGTATTTGAAAAAACATATATATTGTGAATACCATTAAAGATCTTTAAAATATGTTCGTAAACACTGAAGAATTTCCTTTTGATAGAATAGAAAATAACTACACAAAATTTATCCTTTTGTTTTTCATGAAGAATTATCCAATGAGATTTGATTTGTTTCATGGCACGGTTCACGCGATAATTATATAAGGTTTTTCTTTAGCTTAAAAATTATTCTACCGTATCTTATTGTAAAACCTTTTGCCTGAAGAAGTAATATGTAATTAAAGTAAATTAGACAGCTTCTGTGGATGAAAAAAAGAAGCATTTCTATAGAATTTTCGAAATCAACGAAGAAAGTGAAATTAATTTATTTACCGGACATGCCTCGATGGAACTCATTGTGGTTTTGATTTTCTTTGTAAGTCAATCTCCCTACAATTTAATTCACTTTCTATTATTTTGTTGAATTTTTATTTTTAATCTTTTAAAGTAACATTGAAACGTTATGTTTGGACAAGATTTTATTTGTAAACTTAAAGCAAATCCTTTCAAATTAATTTATCTTTCCCAAGAAAACTCGTTTATCCATAACGTTTTTATCTCAAACGCTTGTTCAATTAACTTTTAACTGCTGTGACAAAAATCGGCGCATAGATACTGTGAGCGGTATTCGAGGAATCTTTATTATGATTATTCTCAACTCAAACTCGGAACTTTGAGCAGGGAATTTTAGAACAGCCCTTCTTAACCCTCTAATTTCGATGGTATATTATATGAGGAATCTTTATTATGATTGTTCTCAAATTCAAACTCGGAACTTTGAGCAGGGAGTTTCAGAACAGACGTTAGTTTATTAAATAAAGCAAAAACTTTTAGTTTAAATTTCTGGTATGATGTGGAATATCCGAATAAAAAGATCGATTAAATTCGAAACACTGCTGGTAGCATATATGCTATCATGGATATAAGAGGGTTAAAACAGATCTCAAATCCAAAAGATCTACTTTATGGCACATTTCTGAATTCATTTAACCTTTAACTGCTGTGACAAAAATTGTCGCATAGGTATTGTGAGCGGTCTCTGAGATCTCTTGACCGAAAGATAAAAAAGAGTTGAGTTAATCAACACTTCTTATTAATCAACACATCTTTCTGAATTTTTACGATATTTGACTAGATTTTTTTTTATAAGTTGCTCCATAGAGTTGACTCTTAAATTATGTAAAATGATCCTTGTTATCGCGCATGCGCAGATAAAAATTATTTCATACAACTGCTCATATTTCCTAAAATATTTAACATATTTATATTAACATTGCACTATATTGTTTCTACCATATTTTGTCAATTTTTCTGAAACCGGCGTTAAATTTGGTTGAAAACTCTGCATGTTATAAGCAAAAAACATGCAAGAATTTCTTAATTTTTTTAAATAAATCGCTATATCTCTATTAATATACGTGCTATTCTTACACAAAAGAATACACATATTGCACAATGTCTGTTTATTTATATTCGGTAGCGGTAGATCATTTCATGCATTTTATTTTACAGGGTCATCCCAAGTATTATTTTTTTTCTTTGATTTTTGTTGGCCCCCTAATTGCCCTTCTTAACAAATCGACATTTCTAAATAGGAGGTCATACCTGTTCTTTTTAATCCTAAAATTCCAGAAGAATCTGTCAAGTATATTTCTAAATATTCGACAAAATGTCTAAAATTGAAAGTTGCCGGTCATTAATGGCTATATAGTGTATAATGCGTATATTGTATGAGTAATCTTATTAAGTTTGTTCTCAAAACTTGGAACTTTGGGCAGGGAATTTGAGAACAGTCTTTCTTAAAGCTATTTTCAAACCCAAAATAGCTACTGTCTGACACATTTCTGAATTCATTTTTGTTCGGAAACGCATGAGGTTGATAGGTGTTCTTATTCAGAAACTGTGTGAAATTGGATGGTGTTTTATGCCTTTTTTGGTAAAGGCGGAAGATCTTTCAGATCAAAGTAGGCGTTTCGTACCGAATTTCCGAACGCGGCAGCGGGAGACAGGAGAAAAGCCTGTCGTCACATGACAACAAGCGCTAAAATCACAATAAGTATATTTATATATCAAATAATGGAAAGCATCATTCGATTCCATACCACTTCCATAGTAAGGTTTGCAAATATTTTTATTCCTTTACGTTTAAAAATGTATCAGAAGATACCTAAATGTAGTCTAACTATAATAACTATTACGTAATTATCTTTATATTTATTCAGCTTGTTATTTATTTATTTATTTTTTTACATATTTTATCGTGTGGCGTCTGAAGATTTAAGATTAAAGCTAAATCTTAGGTGCGACTTACATTTTCCAATGTTTTTCAACTTTTTTCACGGATTCAATGCGAAATTTGCTAAATAATTTTTACTAACGATTTTTGTGAAACTGTTTTAATTTCTATTTTACTATTAAGCAAAAGTCCACAGAGTTCATGTTAATTCTATAGCAGTCATGATGGTGTCAATAAAATTCAGAGAGATAAAAGTATTAGAAAATCCCATTTGTTTGAATGTTACAATAGAAGTACTTCATACAAATACATTTGAAGTATCAGAGATTTTTTAGAGAGAGGAGGGGGGGTAGACAACTATATGTCCCAAAATTTCAATATTTTCTCTTCAAGAATGCAGATCTAAATAAAATAAAAATACCGAATTTATTTTTAAACAATTTCCCAGTAAACAGAATATATAATCTTGAAAGAAACGAAAATCGATTTAAAATTCCAACTTTGATACCATGTTCAGAAAGATATTTTGTCTTCATAGAAAATTTAAAATGCTGTTCAATTTCTTTTTGTATGATTTACAGATAGGAATTAATTGTTTTACATCTTTAAGGCTGTTCTTAACTGCTCTGCTCAACATGCAAAAAACGTTTTGACATATTTACAAATTCATTTTTTAACGGAAAGATATAAAATTGGAAAGCCTAGCCATGGAAGCGATTTGGAATAAAACTGTTTTTTCCATTTTTTGATCAATCCATTACCTATCGAGTTATAAGCGAATTCGATCAAGTGATAAACCCGTTTTTCGCTCGCTCTTGAGTCTCTTTCTCCTTTCGCGTGGAAATTTGGTTCAAAACGCCCACTTTGACGCTATTTTCTGAAAAATCTATTGCGTTTGCAAAAAAATGGAAAAAACAGCTTCATGACATAGTTTCTGAACAACAACACCAGCTAGTTTCATGCATTTGCGAACAAAAATAAATTAAAACTTATGTCAGAAAGTTGCCCTTTTCGATTTGAGAACACCCTTAAAGGTGTTTTCAAAATAACATTTTTTTTTTTTTTTTTTTTTTTTGAGCGAAATTTGACCCAAAAATCAAAAATTACTTTTGTGCATATTATTATTAGTTTACTATGCATTTACTCCCCCAATTTGTTCAGAGCCATTTGCGAAAAAAACGCATGTATATGCGACTATTTTTAGCAAAGTTACAACCGTTAAAATTTTGTACACAAACAGTTTTTTGGCTCTTTAGGATACTTTAAATCTGTTTTTCTCAAAACTGATTTTTCAACGTTTTCAGATTTTGTAAATGCTCAATGCGTCTTAATTTTTGATCAAAATTCATGAAATTGATAAGGAAGAATCCTGATATTACTTACAATAAACTGAGTATGCATTTTAAAATTCGAGCTCATTAACCCATTTGTGACTGAATTTTTGTTTTCTCAAATTTTTTGGTAAAATCACTTTAAAATGTTGCAAAATGAACTGGAAAAACACTAAAAAAAATTAACCTTAATTTGTTTTGTATTTATATGATAAAATGTAAAAGAACTAAATATGAGTATTTCTAGTAGAATAATATGCATAATTATACATTTTACCTATATTTGTATTTAAAATGTTTTTAAATTGTATATTATGTACTATAATTAGTATTTTAATAAACTACAAAAAAAAATATATTTATTTCTTTGCAGAGACTAATAACGTTATAACTATTATTAATAATAAAATAAGAATAATCGTATTGCAGACTTAATAACAATTTTTTCATAAATATCTTCGAAAGGAGATTACATAAATAACTGTCTCCTAAATTTCTAACAAAAATATGTGCCCATTTGTGCCTAGAACCCTATATTTTGTACATTACAAAAATGCATAAAAAATAGGCTTGAACATTTAATTTCGCAATTAAAAAAAAATACGTATTTCAAAAAAGTCCACAAGCTAAGATTATAACTTGCGATTTTGGGTCCATGATAGAAAAAATACAAATAAACTTACTTTTTACATTTCGCCCTCTTGAAAAATTAAAAATCTATAAACACCGAAAAAAGCCTTAATTTACGCAAATAAATATCCATCTTGTGCTGTCATCTCTCGGTTATAGATAAAGACATTTATAAATAATGATTTCATGCAATTTTCATGTTATAAAGAAGAAGAAAATTATACAAATGCATTAAAATTTGAAACGTCCCAAAAATGGGACGCTAGGCATAAATGGGTTAAGATAATTAAATTCGATTTTTAACTTATTAAAAGGCAAAATTTTGATGAAAATTGACATAGAATTCAGAAAAAAATCTCTAAAAAATTAACTATTCAAGGGTTTAAAAAATCGATACATATATTTGTTTGCAATAGATTTTTAAGGGATTAAAATGCAAAATTGAGGAAATATCTCAAAAAGTAAGACGCATGAAGCATTTTAAAATTTCGTTTAAAAAATTTTAAATTTTTTTTAAATCTTAAAATTATAATAAGATTGAAAATTTCTTTTAAGGCGTTCTATATACTTATAGTGAAATGTATATTTCCACAAAATTTCATATCTCTATGATAAAAATTAAAAGAAAAAATTTTAAATGACCAGCGTCCCCTTAAGGCTCAAATCCAAACTGAATACTTACTGACACATTTTTTAATTCATTTTTGTTTGCAAACGTTTCATATTGGCTGGTGTTGTACTTCAGAAACTATCAATTGAACCGTTTTCTCCGTTTTTCGAAAAAAATAGAAGATTTTTCAGAAAATGCTTTCAAACAGGGCTATTGAACTGAATTTCCGGATACGACAAAGCAGTAAATGAAAAAATTGCCTTCCTGAAACAATAATCTCTTATAAGTCAAGATGTAATTCATTTATCAGAAAAAAAGCAGTTAGGTTACAAAGCACTTCAATAATCATGTCTGCAAGTGGCATGCTTATAAGTTTTAAAATGAGCCAGAAAATATAAGGTTGTTGAGAGGGTGGAGGGGGGAGGGGGATATTTTTTTGAAAATTGCCTTAAACAGTGTGAAATTTTCTACCATATTCGTGAACTTATTTTTCCATGTAAACGCATGTTTGCATACTTTAACTATTGAAGAATTTTGCAATTGAATAGTGTCATAACACTTATACAACTTTGTGCATTTAAGAATAAAAATGACTTAGTGAATGTGTTACAAAATAATCAGTTTGGATTTGAGTATACAAAGCCTTAAAACTTCGACTGAAAGAAAAAATTTCCTATAGACTTTTCCTAAAAACTTCTTTCTCTTCTAAGGTTTTTCCGAGACTCGTGACTTCTCTACGACAATGAAAAATGTGATTCGATCCCAAGAAAAATGCATACATTTGAATCACATTTTTCATACAACTGCGAACTAAGATGGATCCTAAATGTATCGGAAATTATCAAATGTGGATTTGAGAACAGCCGCAAATTGATTATACGAAACGGATTTTTTTTTTCCCCCGCTGCCTGCCACACCATGGGAACTCATACATCAGTTAAACGGTAATCATGGGCGAGGGATTCACACCTGGGAACACAAGTAAAGAGGCTACGGAAAGTCAAAGGTCAAGTAAGTCTATTACCAAAAGTCTACTAAAACAAAGCTAATTACCGGCAGGCAAAAAAGCGAATGTTTTTTCTATCATCTGTACCAGCAAGAAAAATGGAAGAATTGAAGCGCCTCGTTTATTTTTTAAGTTAATATCACGAATGGTGGGTGTGAATCTTTTCGTTAAAAATGGTTACGATATGAAGAAAAGTGAATTAAAGTTGTTCACAAATCAAACTTCTTATTTCTCACACGATTACTGAATCATTTTCAACGGTAGGTGCAAATGCGTTCAGACTTAGGCTGTTCTCAAATTTAGATTACTTTTGAACACATTTGTGGAATCATTTTCAGCGGGACATGCAAAGCACTTTCTGATTTAGATCGTTATTATTATCAAAACTGAAACTATTTTACACGATTACGAAAACCTTTTCACCAGGTAATGCATAAAAAGTATAGATTTATACTCACCTCAAAAAATATTCTTCTTCTTTCTCACACGATTACTGAATCATTTTGAACGGTAGATGCAAAATACGTTTAGACTTAGAGTGTTCTCAAATTTAAATATGTACTCTACTATTGAACACATTTGCTGAATCATTTTCAGCGGGATATGCAAAACACATCCAGATACAATCCTTTCTGATAATCAAAATTGCAACTTTTTTACCCCATTACGAAAACATTTTCATCCGGGACATGCATAAGAAGTTCGAATTTTCACTGTTCTCAAAATCAAACTTCTTATTTTTGACACAATAACAGTATAATTTTCAATGGTAGATGCATAAGACTTTCAGACTTAGACAGTTCTCAAATTTAAATAGTTTCGATTATCGGAGATAATATAGACCAAGCTCACCTCGGATAAGCAAAAAACTCGGATAAACCGGATTTACACAAAGAGTCGCCAACTAAGGAGATGAAATACAAATTTTTCACTTCAGGCTGTTCTCAATTGCACTCCTCAACAAGCGCAAAACGTTTTTACACATTCACTAACTCATTTATAAATGTAAAGATACAAAATTGGCAGTGTTGACTAGAGAAGCGATTTGGAATCGAACTGTTTTTTCCATTTTTTGATCAATAGATTACCTATCGAGTTATAAGCGAAATGGGTCACGTGAGCGAGTCGTTTTTTCTTCCTTCCTAACTCTTTTTCTTCTCTCGTCTAGAAGTTCCGTTCAAAAGTCAAGTTTGACAGCGTTTTCTAAAAGATCTATTACGTTTACAATAAAACGGAAAGAACAGTTCGATGACACAGTTTCTGAATAACAACATCTGCCAGTTTTATGCGTTTCCGAACAAAAATCAATTTAAACTTTTATGTCAGAAAGTTGCCCCTTTGGATTTGAGAACAGCCTTAAGGGTATAATTCCAATCCAAACTGCTTATTTTCTGATTTATTTTTAAATTCATTTTCGCTCTCAAACGCATCAAACTGGCAAATTCTCTTATTTAGAAACTACATAATGTGCCGTGCTTGTCGATATTTGGATAAATGCAGAAAATATTGCAAAAAATGTCGTCAAAGTGAGTATTTTGAACCGAATTTTACGAAACGGGAGATCTGGGAATGAAAAAAATGGGCATACTGAGAAAAAAATTGCTTAAAAGTCAAATTCTAATTAATTGATCGAAAAATGAAATCACACGGCCTCTTATACATCTCTTCAAAAGCCACCTCAGCAAGTTTCATGTTTTTACTTTTAAAAATGAGTCTGAAATTGTATCAGAAAATTTCGAGCTGTTGAGGATGGAAAAATATTTTTTTGAATACAAATTTAATTCAATAATTTTTATGGTACTAGTAACATTTCTGTGATGTACATTTCCGTTACCATTAAGAAAAACGGGGAATGAAATTGTTTATTGGAAAAAGCTCTTGATAGTTTTTTGTTTGTTGAATGTCAATTTTGTTGCAATTATTTTCCCCGTAAGTATTACGTTACTGCATGCATAGCTACCAATTTCCAAGATTTTTTCTTATCACTAAAACATGCCAGTAAATTTTGCCTAATTCAATCGCCAAAATGTAACATTTGTCAACGATTAAATATGGCAAAAATGTTCATTTAATTTTAGAGCTAACAAAACCGTACAAATTGGCAGCTATGTGATTCTATTAGTGTCATGAAAATTGCAGGTGTATCCTCTTCTTTCTGCTCAAAGTATTAAATAGTTTTTTCAATCGAACTTATACCTTTGGAATAGGTCATTTTCTTCTGATGGACTGATGGCTTCCATTATTATGAAACAGACATTATAAATGAAGTGTTGGGTGAAGATGAAAGAGCAGCTGTAAAAAGTTAGAAATCTGATTTTCTAGTTAGAATGGAACAAAAAAAAGGCCAAAAAAAAAAATATATATATATGACCATTTTTTTCCCATTCTGAACAGAAAAACAGAGTTCTAACTTTTTACGGCTGCTCTTTCATCTTCACTTAAGACTTCATATATAATGACTGTTTCATAATAATGGAAGCCATCAGTCCATCATCAGAAAATAATTCGGTTAAAGTGGAAACTCGATTAAGCGAGACTTAGGTAATCGGAACTCTACTGTACTAGTTTTGAAAACATTTGCCACTAAATTAATTTTAGAATGATGTTTTTGATATTTCAATAAATATAGCTGAAGTTAGAAGTGATCGGAAATGCTATTCAAAACGCCAAATTTAGTAGAATTTTCTGAAAATCTTTTATCTTTGTCGAAAATGGAAAGTATTATTGGATTTCATGTTTCTGAACATTAATTATACATGCTAATTTCATGCGTCTCAGTTTAAAAATGGTTTCGTGAATGCGTCAGAAAGTAAATAATTTAGAGTTGTGTACAGCTTTAAGATACTCATATACATGCATAATATGGTAGCTACGACATCTTACGTTCAAACTTGAAAGAATAAATCCATTTATAAATTGAAATTAAAATTAAATAAAAAAATCTGCATGGTAAATATGATAGTTTTCAAACATTGATTCTTCTCTTAATGAGTTTTCTTTGCACAATGAAGTCAGTAACATGAAGAAGGATTTCAGTTCGATTAAATTGACTGCTTGACATTTCTCATTTCATGAAATAAATTTTTTGTGGTGTTTCATTACTACAATTTTCAGGTGCTTTTTCCTTACACCTCTTTTGGTGTTGAACACCAATATTTTTTACAGTTCAGAAATTTTGGCTTTAATTACCAACGATCTTCCAGTTGAGATATCTGGACAACTTCCCAGCCAACACAGTGTTTGTAGGAAGATATTTTGATTTATAATCCCCTAATTAAGATATGAAACGTTTCTCCCCACATCTGCTACAGAAAATAACATCGTTAAAAGTGAAAGCATTGAAAGAACACTTTGCCGCTGACTGATAAATGAAGCGGGAAGTATTTATATCTTCTATTTTTAACCATGTGAGATATGTTGAAGCGGCTGTAATGTTTCAACAACATGCTCGCGCGTTCTTTCTTCCTGGGTTGCATATAAACTTATAAACATTATGATTAACTTAAAGACTTATGTACACTCTAAATAAAAAGGAGTGAATAGTCACTCTATCGCAAAGTCAAAATATGCTCAACCTCTTTAGAGTGACTATTCACTCTGAGCAAAAGTGAAATTTTTGACCCTCTGAAAGAGTGAATAGTCACGCCTGGGAAGTAAATATTCACTCTAAACAGGTGTGGATAATCACTTTTTCGGAGGAGTGACTATTCACTCTTGCTAAAGGTTTGTGGTTTTTCACCCCTGGTAGGAGTGAATAGTCACTCTTTCATAGGAGCGAATGCTCATTTTTTATGTAGTCGATTCTTTCATTTATTTTGCTTTTATAGTCATTTTAAAATAATCACATCTTTTACAGCATGCAATGAAAATAGATACAAGCGTGGTAAAGATTGGAATAAAATACTTTATTAGCAATATTTATTCAATTCATAGTTTGTAACACTAATTGAACTTTTAAGGAAAAATTCAGCTAAAGTTACATACGAATTAAAATTAGATTACTGATAGAAATTAACTAAAATATTTTATTCCAGTCTTATCCTTTGTGTTTGCTTTTAATGCATGCCCTATAAAGATATTGCTTTTAAAGTTTTATTATATTATCCACCTATCATTTTTAATAGGTGGATGTTATATGTTTAACAATGTTCGATTTGATTTTAATTTTTGTTTTAAATATAAAACCGTACTTTTTCCTTAAATTATTGCTATTTTAGCAAAGTCTTGTTGCTCTAAAAAATTTTTTAATTTCCCCCCTTAAAAAGCAATGCTTATAAACTCGCAGCTTTTTAAAATAAGTTCTAAGCATGATTTAAATATTAAGAATGTATGTATATATTTTATCCGCTGTCACTTGCTTTTGTTTTATTTAATATGAACATGGAGTCTAAATTTTAAGTTCTCTGGCGTATGTATATATTTTTCTTTTAAACATGTTCCTTAACTTAATCATGATTTCTAATTTTCGTCCGTTATTGCTGGAAAATGGAATTTATACAATACTTAAGCCATATTTAATTTAAATTTTTTATTCGCGTAGATATTGTATTTTGTGAATATGAGCAAAATAGATTTTATATGTTTTATAGGAAAAGATTGATCTCGGAAATAGAAACAATTTAGAAATTGCTCGTCAAACGTGGCAAATGAGGTGCGTTCGTACTATAACTAATTTTATAAATATTTTTTGCACCGCATATTGTACTGAATGTATATTTTAGTAAACTTTATAAGGGCATATCAATTTCATTCTGTTCGAAAGACTGTAACATCATTAAAATGCACTTGAAATAATTTTTTCCCATTTACCTTAATGTTGCGGAAAGCTTTTGACTGTTCCTGTAATTAAACTGTACATCCCATTTTCATAAAATCTGAAACGACTTGACAAAATTTTGCAACAATTATATAGGGTAGATGTGCCAGTGATGGACACCCTTAAGGAATTTCTTTTAAAATTATTTTTTTATTAATAGTTATAATTATTATATTCCAGTTTTTTCAATATTATATTAATCTATAAAACAACATTTAACCATTCTTATAGTCTCAATTCCCAATATGAATCGAAATTTAATTTTAAATAACAGAAATATATCAAAACACCCAAAAGCGCAGTAATGAGACACCCTCTGGCCCAGTAATGGACACCCCATAAATGTTTAGTTTTGTCTCACTATTTTTAACAATTAATCTTCCAGAGACTACTTTATACATCATGTATAATAATTAATATTACAAATAGGAAAGAAATGATATTGTGAGTTGATTATTTAAAATGCTAAGTAAAATAATTTCAAAATAAAACTGTAGAACTGATATTTGAGGCCACTGATCTGCAGATTTACTAGTTTCATGAATATTGCCTATAAATTAATGAATATTACCTTTTTTTCCGTCAGTGGTGAATAAGGAAACATTTAAGACGGAAAATAGATTTTTAATAGCTTCTGTAACTTAATTGTTTTTATTTAAACGGAGAGATATTAAGCCCTATGAGCCCCTCTTTGACTGTGCTCTTAACCAATATTTTCTACTACCTATCTGGTTTGATTGCCAGATTTTAAAATAGCAAAGTATACATGCATAAAAAAAGAATAAAATATTGAAATTTTTTTAATCACATAAAATAACTTAAAAGCAGCTATTTATAAAAGTTTTGGAGAAAAATGACTAATTAACCATTCCAGTTATGGACACCCTCTCTTAAAACCTTAAAAATAAATGAAATTTCGTAAATGACCGTTAGTATATAAAATACTAAATTTTCTATTGCTACTCAATTTAAAGCATTCAAATTTTTCAAGAAAATAAATAATATATAAATTAATTAAACGAAGCCAGCTCTTAGCCTCTACATTAAGATTTTCACAGAAAAACTTTGAAACATTAATTTTTGTTTCCCAATTGCTTTGATTAAAAGTGTCAACAATAACCCAGTTTTATAAAATATGCAACGGGATATTATAAAAAAATTAATTAAAGTTAAATATTTGTTAGTTATTTTTTTATGAACCAAAAACATAAAGGGGTGTCCATTACTGGCACATCAACCATAATTAAAATTTCAGACCATTCGAAAGGCTGTAACATCATTAAAATGCACTTGCAATAATTTTTTCCCATTGGCCGTAATGTAACGGAAACCTTTTAACTGTCTCTGTATTTAAACTATACAGCCGATTTTCATAAAATTTGAAATGACGCGACAGAATTATGCAACGATTATATATTTTAAATTTCAAACGATTCGGTTGGATAGTTTTTGCGCAGTTATATGCGGGTAGAAGGACAGACAGACGGACTGAACGACGACTATAGGTGCTACGTATTTATATAACTACGAACGCACCTAAAAATCAATTTTTACTTTTTTATATCATTAAGTAGTTTAAACTTTTGTCTTTCCAACGACGTGTCACACATGTTTATATATATATATAAAAATAAGTGTTGAAATTACTCATTCTTTCTAAGAGTACTTCACAGCTTAATGGCCATTTAAACCTTTGACTTTTTCTCAAAACTTGGATTTTTCCTGTTTATGTACCTTTTTTAGGTGCGTTCGTAATTATATAAATACGTAGTACCTGTAGTCGTCATTCAGTCCGTCTGTCCCAGTGTTGATTTCAGGGGGTGGGCCGAGGGGGACATCCCCCCCCCCCCACGGAGCAATGAGATGTCCCCTCGGAAGATTTGAGATTTTGTGTTTTCAATGGTCAAAAAGTGCAATTTCCTACCCGGAACTCTATAATGCCCCCCTCCCGGAGCCACAGAAATCCCCCCCCCCCCCCCAGAGAAAAGTGTCTGAATTCAACACTGCGTCCGCATATAACAGAGCAAAAACTACTCAACCGAATGGTCTGAAATTTTAATTATATAATTGTTGCAAACTTTTGTCGAGTCATTTCAAATTTTATGAAAATCGGATGTATAGTTTAATTACAGGGACATTCAAAAGTTTTCCGTTACATGACGGGCCAATGGGAAAAATTATTGCAAGTGCATTTTAATAATGTTACAGCCTTCCGAATGATCTGAAATGTTAAATATATAATTGTTGCAAAATTTTGTAGACTCATTTCAAATTTCAGGAAAATTGGATGCATAGTTTAATTACAGGGACACTCAAATTTTTCCGTTCCATGACGGCCAATGGGAAAAAAAAAATATTTCAAGTGCGTTTTAATGATGTTACAGTCTTTCAGAACAGAATGAAATGGATATTCACTTATGTATTGCACTAAAATATTCATTCAGTACAATATACGGTGCAAAAAATATTTCTAAAACTAGTTATAGTACGAACGCACCTCATTTGCCACGTTTGACGAGAAATTTCCAACTTGTTTCAATATCTATTAAACTTAAGAACTCAGATGTTTTTAATACTCATATTATGTTATACTGTATACTTTAACACAGGGATTTAATGATTTGTTGAGAATTATTTATTTTAGGCAGTGAAATCTTACCAAAAATGCTAATTTAAAAATGACTTTCAATAAATAATTAGTTTTGAATTTCACTTAGAACGAAAATGGTCGGTTAAAATACGTAAAGCATGTTATTCGAACTACTCTAAAAAATCTAGACCTCTATCGTTCACTATTTCTGAGAAAAGGGTACAGTTGGTGAATTTAACATGGCGGAGATACGGCTTTCCCGAACCCCTTAAAACAATTACATTTCAGACCGCTACATGAAGAAATCTCACAATCACTTATGAAAACTCGATGATCAATCTTTTTCTATACAACATACAACTATTTAGCTTATAATCTTAACATTCCACATATCTACACGGATAAATGCTTAAAATTAAATAAGACTTACCTTTATTTTATGTATTCCATAAAGAATAATTTTAATGATATCCTAATCTGTTAATCTTAAAATGGCGGACGAAAAAGTGATCATTTTTCTTACCTTTTAAGGGTGTCGTCCCCTTGCTGTTCTGATTGGTTAATAAGCAATGCATACGTTACGTAAGTCAAACTTTCAGGAGTGAGACATTTCACTTCGTTCCAGAGAGTGGAAAATTCCACTCTTTAAGGAGTGTATCTTTAAAAAATTCACTCCAAAAAGAGTAAAAATGCCTGTCACTCTTTCAAATAGTGAACTTTTCACTCCTCCCAATTTTAGAGTGTACTGAACTTTTTTACTCATGACTCTAATTATAATATAAAATCCAATTATTCCTAACTGGACGATCGCAACAAAGTGCAAATATATATACGCGTTACAATTTAATCATTTGAGTAAACTGTGTTTTGTAACTCACTTTTTCGCCGGCTCTCGGCTGAGAGAGTCGAAATGTTAAGCTGTTCTTTCTTAATATGTTTTTATTAAAATTCCTTCTTTCTTTTCCTTCAACCAAAAGTAGATGATTTCAAAGTACGACATCACAGACTCTACGGTAAAATAAATTATCATACACGATGAAAAACAGCCAAAATGGATTACACGGTTAAAGAAAATGATATTGCTTCTGCTTTCTGCATGACAATGTGTAATGTCCCTGTCTACTCGGAACTGATAACGGATATCTATAAAAGGTAAGAGAATTATTCCTCTTTTTTTGCTGTATTGAGGCAGTAGGATATTTACGTTTACAGAATTTAATCAATTGAGGAGCGTGCGAACTTGCGCCAAATTTTGGTAGGTATATATTTTTCTAACAGTTTTCACTCAGAAAGCCATTCAGTAATTTGGTCTTTTGCTTGAAACCGTTGGGCAGACTAAACCGCAGGTAAAAGAACTCCAATAAACTATGGATGAGTAACTACACTTTTAATTATTTTTAAAACTATTTTAACACCATAAATAAATCATACGAACAGTAATTTTTCCAACTGGATTCATAATTTCTTGGAGTTCCTTTTCCTGAGATTTATTCTATCCAACTCTTTCAAATAGCAGACCAAATTCATTACCAAATGTTTTCTGAGTGAATATTGCGTTGGCTGGGATGTCGTCTAGATAGCTCAATTGAAAGAGCATTGGAAATTAAAGCCAAAACTTCTGGGTTCGAGTCCTGGCCAGAACAAATTTTCACTTAGCTGGGAATATTACTGCTCGTATGACTTTTATTGGTGATTCAAGCGCTCAATACACTATCTGGTGGAGAAAAGATGTAACTTCTCTCTTCAGGATAGTGCTGCGCAAGCGCATTGCATTGCATGCATTTTAAATTTGTTCAGAATGATTATTCTTTTGCACAATTTCAGATTTCCTATGACATTTGTGTTCTTGTATGACAAAGTAAAATTTATCCCAATTTGAATAATTAAAACTTTCACATGCCTTTAAAGGAATATATTTAAAAGCATGATAATTGTAAAACAATATATTAAAAATGTATTTACAAATAGACAAAGCATTTTCAAAAATATATCTATTTATAAATATTATAATCACGAAAATTAATTACTCGACAGGTATGAAATATTGT
Source organism: Maratus speciosus (assembly GCA_963932465.1). Taxonomy (NCBI): domain Eukaryota; kingdom Metazoa; phylum Arthropoda; class Arachnida; order Araneae; family Salticidae; genus Maratus; species Maratus speciosus. Next base: position 11,094,083 of record OZ010790.1, read on the forward strand.
GAAATAGTATTCTATATAAAGAATTATTAACTAACCAATAAAGTTATATAAAATATTGTGATATAGTATTCTACATAAAGAATTATTAACTAACCAATAAAGAATTATTTCAATGGTACTTTAGCATTAGTTAAAGGGACAATTTTCCTGTAGCGAAGGCTGCTGCTAACAGTGCCTCTATAGGCCGTTTTAATTCCCAATTTTTATCAATTGATTGTGTTAAAAATAATTCTTACGTGTATTAAATTAAGCACCAATTACTTAACGTTGTTCTCAAATCCAAAGGGACTACTTTCTGACATATTCTTTAATCCATTTTTGTTCGGAAACGCACGAAATTGGCAGGTGTTATTATCTGGAAACTATGTAATCGAAAGACGTTTTCCATTTTTTCGTTAACGCAAAATATCGTTCAGAAAATACTGTCAAAGAGGACATTTTGAACCGAATTTCTGAATTTCCAACGCGAGAAAGGAGAAAAACCAGTCGTCACGTGACTCAAAATAGTTTATAATTTGATAAGTAATTTATTTATCAAAAAAATAAAAAATTCATTTCGATTCCAAATCTCTTCAATAATTAGTCCTGTCAATTTTATACATTTACGTTCAAAAATCAGTCAACAAATGTGCCAGAAAGTTTTGCGTTGTTGAGCAGGAAACTTGAAAACAGGCTTAACCCTTTCAGTAGCAGTGATATGTTTATGAAACCACTTAATTTTAGCTTCCGAATGCCTTAATGGCACCAGAATTTCGATTAAAAAAAATTTAGGTTCATATGTGAAATATAGCTTTTTCTTATTTCCGTGTAAATTTGTTCGTTAATTCCGGTAAAATTCATTCATTTCAACATTTTAGCAATGGAAGTGCTTTGCCTCTGAAAGGGTTAACCCTTTATGCACTGAATTATGAATTCATGACAATTTTATCTTCTAAAGCATTTTTCGTGAATTTTTTAAACTACATTAGAAGGTTTACATATTCATTTAATAGGTTTTAGAAGGATTTTAGAAGAATTGAAGGATTTAGAAGGATTCCTTAAATTTGAATTTCTAGGGATTTTGCACACTATATAGCTCTTGAGAAAACTGAAGGGGGTGAGTTCGGAGTTCTACGGCTTACGCCAAATACCCAGTGTTGATGCACTATACTTAAATTGTTAAAAAATAATAGAATATAAAAAAGATTTCTCTTACCTTTTCTGGTAAGCAGACGAAGAATTTTCTTTCGTCATCTTTTGAGCTGCTGAAATACTTAAATAAAATTTATTTGAAAATAAATCTATGTTGTTTTATTACTTTGTGAAATAGGCTTTCCGTCATGGTTAAGACAGACTTAAACACACTCTTCCTTTATTCTCAAAGATATTCTCGACTAAATGTTGACACACTGCAAAAAAATATGAAAAGAAGAGATTAAATTACATAAGTATAAAGAACCGTATGCTGCCAGGGGAGGACAGATTTAAAACAATAGTTTGCTACATCGAATTCGTGCGATGTTGCTTGGTTGAAACCAGCACACGAACTGAAAACTTTGGGGCCCTCAAAAGTTCTGAGAAAGTCCAAAAACAAAGCAAAACTGCAGAGTTCGCATAATTTCTTTCTTTCCTGGGGCGTACATGAGCTTGTCTAATGAAATGGAATAGGGCGGCATATATCTGTGATGCTGCCATCTGTTGACAGTTTCGGATAACGTTTTGGTCCTTGTGTGGTGTCTTCACCTGGTGGATACTGGAATGAGTTCTTGACTATTATGCACTAGAATGTTAATACAGTTTAATTGAAGCACTGATTGAGCATATTTCACATTGGATAATTATGTGGTGCATACCTCAGAAGAAAATGGTTGTTTCACGCGCGAGGGGGGTTTTGCATAAAACACGCACATCCTGAGAAGAATTCCATCAATAACCCCCACTCAAATCTTTTATTTTAAATATTTTTCTTGGTACTTTGTAGAATTAGGAAATGTACAAATATAATGTTCTTACAATAGAAATATAGAAATATTTCCGAATTGAAAAATCCCCTCCCCCCCCCCCCCCCCCAACGCCAAGAAAGCTAAAAAGATGCAAAGGCAAAAGAAATCATCCTTTTAAAAATATTTTTGTTTTGTGAAATCTATAATGCTTTTGGAACAAGATAAAGAAATGAATCTATAACTCATTCTAATCTGTATTACTACTAATCGATGTATTAAATGAATTTTATAACAAGTTATTTTAATGGTACTTATAAGTACCTTCAGTAGATAAAGTGTTAAAGTATTATTTTTATAGGATTCATTGCAATAACTAATATGTAAAATCGATTTTTTTTCATGATTATAATTTTGATTTTTTTTTAATACATGTTCTTATTATACAGGTGTGTTTCATCAAATCATGGTTAAGAATTCTTCATTGTTTCAAACCCTATAAACATCGACGTTATCAAACTTTAAAAGTTCCATTAATTAAGACCGGACAACCCTCGCGCTGTGCACTATGCAAAAAGGTTGCTTTGGATCCATAAATCAAAAAAGCTTTCCTAATTAATTCGTTCTTCTTCTCTGTCTTCATTAGGCCGCCCTCGCTGCATCTTAATTTCACACCTGCGAACGTGGGACGGGGATGTTGTGTTTAAAAATTAGCGCCGGAATACTCGCATTTTTTCGAAGACGTGTCAGAGATCAAAGAACGCCTTTTGATGTACCGCCAGAGAGAGTGGACATGGGGCAAAAAATAAGAGTAAATTTGGTTTTTATCGACGCTATAAAAGAGTAAGTTGATAATGAACGAAATGCAAGAAAGAATTAACCTTTTATTTTTCAGGTCGCATAAAGTTGGAGTAACGTCAGATGAGTGATTAGAGCAGTTTAATTTATCAGAATTGAGTTATTTATCATTAACGGCCAATTGCATAACTTAAATTGATGTTTAGGCGTGTTATCTTTGCGATTCATATGTTTTAATATAGTTTAAGACTGTTCTCAACTGTGACTGTTCTCAACTGCTCTGCTCAACAAGCGCATAACGTTTTGACACATTTACAAATTCATTTTTTAACGGAAAAATATAAAATTGGAAAGCCTGACCATGGAAGTGATTCGGAATCGAACTGTGTTTTCCATTTTTTGATAAATAAATTACCTATTGAGTTATAAGCAATTTTTATCACCTAACAAACACGTTTTTCGCCCTTTTGCGAGTGGTTATTCTACTTTCGCGCGGAAATTCGGTTCAAAATGCCCACTTTGACACTATTTTCTGATGAATCTATTGAGCTTGCAAAAAAAACAGCTCGATGACATAGTTTCTGAACAACAACACCTGCTAGTTTCATGCATTTCCGAACAAAAATAAATTAAAACTTATGTCATAAAGTTGCCCTCTTGGGTTTGAGAACAGCCTTACTGAGTAAATCTCAAGGAGAATCCTAGCAGAGTGTGTACAGAGCTAATGTATAGGACAATTTCATCAAAAAAAGAATGCTGGTCGTAGTTTATTCAGTTTCAAGCACAAATTGAATTCTTTAACAAAGTCTGAAAGTGACTACTTTTGAAAGTCTCTACTTTTTAAAACAAGCAGTTATAGTTGCCCTAAATACGTTTTTGATAAATTAGTTGTAGTTGACTTTCATAAAAAGTAGTTTTTTCGACCCCTGACTCTATTATATTAAGTATTTACTAAAATAAGAACCAGATTTTATGAATCATTCACAATTTTTTTTCCAGCAACGTCATTTCGTATTACGAAGTTACTTAAAAAATGAAAAAACTAGTTGGATGTGCCAATCCCAAAACTTTCTTCTATCTTATACATCTTAATATTTCAAAAACTAGTTACACATGTTAAAAAGCAGAAAAACCAACATTTAAAATGCACAAATAATATATGAAAAGCAGCAAACAGCTGTTTCGAATCTACTAGCGAGATTCTTCTTCAGTGCAAAAGGAACAGCGTGCTAGAAAAAGCAAGGCTAAGCAAAATCATAGACAGAGACGCGCTGGCTTTTATACCCTATGCGGGTGGCGAAGGCGCCGAAACAACCAATGAGAGAGAAGCAGTGCAAACGACTGGGTAGACAAGTAGCGACATCTACCGGAGAAGTAGAGAAAAGAAACCAAAAAAAGGGAATTAAATTAACGCTTTCCAAATACTTGGAAAATCTGGAGTACTAGATAAGTCATTGACTAAAGAGTGAGAATTTTTAATGATATGGTAAGCTTCCCAAAAATCAAGATCAAGGTTAGAAGAACATTTTTGGATAATGATGGCTGAGGAAAAAAAAAAAAAAAGGCCTTTCTCAGCCATCATTATCCTAAAAATGTTCTTCTAACATTGATCTTGATTTTTGGGAAGCTTACCATATCATTAAAAATTCTCACTCTTTAGTCAATGACTTATCTAGTACTCCAGATTTTCCAAGTATTTAGAAAGCGTTAATTTAATTCCCCTTTTTTGGTTTCTTTTCTCTACTTCTCCGGTAGATGTCGCTACTTGTCCACCCAGTCGTTTCCACTGCTTCTCTCTCATTGGTTGTTTCGGCGCCTTCGCCACCCGCATAGGGTATAAAAGCCAGCGCGTCTCTGTCTATGATTTTGCTCAGCCTTGCTTTTTCTAGCACGCTGTTCCTTTTGCACTGAAGAAGAATCTCGCTAGTAGATTCGAAACAGCTGTTTGCTGCTTTTCATATATTATTTGTGCATTTTAAACGTTGGTTTTTCTGCTTTTTAATATTGTTGCACAAAGGCTTTATTTGCTATTTTTAGTTACACATGTTAATACTTCAATATTATTAGTTCATTACTATACCAACTTTGATTTTCATCTTAAATTTCTGCTTCAGTCAATTAAATGAACTAAAAACGAGTTAATCTATATCTTGATATTTGTTAAAATTAATAGTTTTCCCTTATTCTGTTGTTATCAGATGTTTGTGAATAGCCGGCTTAGCAGGAAGTGAGTTCCCGCCTTTGCACGAGCCGCCGATGGGCAATAGAACTACGAAAAATCAAGAAAAGTATACTAAAATCGCCATCACAGAGCCCCATTACCGCGCGATATTTCCAAATTCAAGGAGGACCTGTTGTCCAAAGCCAAAAACATGAACAAAAAATTTGGTTTAATTGTATGCATATTTTAATCAATTTTCGATTGTACAATAAAGAAAATGGTACAGACATCGTAATTATAGTGCACCCTTCCAGCGGAATTTTTCCAAATTCAGGGAGGACCTTCATGCCATGAACAAAAAGAAACACAAAAAATTTGGCTCAATTCTCTGCATAACTTCATACACTTTTCGATGGTATAATATTCAAAATGGCACGAAAATCGCTATTACAGCGCCCCCTACCCGCAATTTTTTTCCAAATTAAGGAAGGACCTGCTTCCCATAGCCAAGAACTTAAAATAAAAATTTGGTTCAATTCTATGCATAACTTCATACACTTTTCGATGGTACAATATGCAAAATCGCTATTACAGCGCCCCCTAGTGGCAAATGTTTTCCAAATTCAGGGAGGTACTGCTTGTCATAGCCATAAACTTAAAATAAAAATTTGGTTCAATTCTATGCATAACTTCATACACTTTTGGATGGTACAATATTCAAAATCTCTGTTACAGCGCCCCCTACCGGCGAATGTTTTCCAAATTCAGGGAGGATCTGCCTGCAAAGGCCAAAAACTTAAAATAAAAATTTGGTTCAATTCTATGCATAACTTCATACACTTTTGGATAGTACAATATTCAAAATCGCACAAAAATCGCTGTGACAGCGCCCCCTACAGGCAAATTTTTTCCAAATTCAGGGAAGACCTACCTGCCATAGCGAAAAACTTAAAATAAAAATTTGGTTCAATTCTATGCATAACTTCATAAATTTTTTGATGGTACAATATTCAAAATCGCACAAAAATCACTGTTAAAGCACCCTCTACCGGCGAATTTTTTCCAAATTCAGGGAGTACCTACCTGCCATATCCAAAAACTTAAAATAAAAATTTGGTTCAATTCTATGCATAACTTCATATACTTTTGGATGGTACAATATTCAAAATCGCACAAAAATCGCTGTTACAGCGCCCCCTACCGGCGAAAGTTTTTCAAATTCAGGGAGGACCTACCTGCCATATCCAAAAACTTAAAATAAAAATTTGGTTCAATTCTATGCATAACTTCATATACTTTTGGATGGTACAATATTCAAAATCGCACAAAAATCGCTGTTAAAGCACCCTCTACCGGCGAATTTTTTCCAAATTCAGGGAGGACCTACCTGCCATATCCAAAAACTTAAAATAAAAATTTGGTTCAATTCTATGCATAACTTCATATACTTTTGGATGGTACAATATTCAAAATCGCACAAAAATCGCTGTTACAGCGCCCCCTACCGGCGAATTTTTTCCAAATTCAGGGAGGATCTACTTGCCATAGCCAAAAACTTAACATAAAAATTTGGTTCAATTCTATGCATAACTTCATACACTTTTTGATGGTACAATGGCGACAACCACACGGGCACACGGACAGGCAGACATTTTCTATAAACATGTTTTTGGGGATCTCTGACCCCTAAAACATGTAAATCCGTCGAAAACCGGAAGTCGAAAAAAATTTCGATTACAATACTTTCTTCTATTGAAGATAGAAGAAAGTAAAAAGTAAGAAAAGAAAGGGGAATTTTTTTAATTAAGGGCTGCTTTTCACTCCCGCTAGTTATTGTTAATCTTATGGTAAAATCCTTTAAAAATATCTCATTTGCATTTCCGTATTTGTAAATGAGTTTTTCTTTCATTGGATAGGTTTTGACTAGGTTTTTTTAATGAGTATTAATTACTTTTACTTTCAAAACCGGTTCCGAAAGTGAAAGTACCCTTATTAAAAAAAACCTGTAAACGAAATTGAAAAAGTAAAAAACAGCTTTTGTAGAGATTGACCTCAGCTATTCAATGCAAAAAAAAAAATTAAAAAATCGTTTAAAAATATTGAAATGCAAACGGAATATTTTTTTTTCTCATATAGGATTAGCATTTGCGAGTGAGTGTTTATTTAAAATTAGCATAATTTTTTGCCAAAAACATAAAAAGATTTTTTTTTTTTTTCTTAACGTTCAAACTTGTTTCATAGATTTCTAGATAAGTTTAGATTTTGCTTCTATCTTGCAAATAGTTTAAGTTATAGGTATTTGAATAAAAGTAATTAGAAAGGTATAATACCGGGAAATTGTGTTTAAAAATTAGCGGCGGCAGAATACCAGCATTTTTTCGAAAAATTATCAGAGATCAAAGAATAACCTTTCCGTCGATCTGACATATTGCCAGGGAGAGAATGGACATCATTAAAAAAATAAAAGTACATCCGCTTTTATTATTGTTATGCAAAAGTATATTTTAGAAGTTGATAAAGGACGAAACATTGCAAAAAAATTAACTTCCTTTTTTGCAGGTCATATAAAGTTTGAGTATAGCATTATATGAATGATTAGAGAGCAGTCTACTATTTCGTAAAAAATGAGTTCATTCATTTAGTCAAGGCGATATACAGCTTGGTTAAAATAGTTGTGTTTATCGTATCGCCCTTCAAAAAAAGATTCTCCAGCTTGTAAAACAATTGAATTAAAAGGTAATTCAATGCAAAAACATAACAAATTTAAGGAAAAAACAAAAAGTAGTTTATGTACACAGTATATACTCGTGTATAAGTCAAAGAATTTTAGACAAAATTTGGGAATTAAAAATGGGGGTCAATTATACACGGAGTAGTAAAAAAAGCGGACAATGATCATTTCCCTGTGATTGACTAAAAAAAGCTCAACAATAATGTCCCTGTATAATTGTTCTGCACCCATTTTCTCTTAGGACAGAATTCCATTCAATACAGGGGCATTCCTTTCAACATCTTAATCCCCTTTTTAAAAAGAGTTCAACTTGAGAATGCTTCTAGATATCTCTCCTAAAAGTCCTACAATGCCAAGAAGTACTGTATTTTAGCAGTCAAAGAAGTTGTTTGCCCTTGTAAATAAGGATTGAATAAATGTTTGAAATTTTTTTCTCTTTTTTAAATATAATTGAATTGATGTGAATAGGTTTCAAACTGGTTTAAGCTTCTTCAGTTTTACATAATTATACAGTTTTAAAACGTTGAATTAAAAAAAAAAAAAGTCTTATTAGAAACGTAAAAAATTTCACTAATTTTATGACAATTTATTATTTTTTTTATTTCTCCCCGATTACAAATCCCTTTTCGACATACTACCAAAAATGTGGTTCGACTTACACACGAAAATTCATTTTTTTTTCCTTCAAGATTTTGCTTAAGAATTGGGGACGTCGACTTATACACGATATATACAGTACGTTGAAATTAATCCCATCAGTTCTCTACACGAGAACTCAATCAAACAAAATCCTGGCTTTTCCATATCATAGCATTTGCCACGTGCTTACAGCAAAAAAACTAACTCCGCACATACAAAACTCTCAGAGAGCGACTTTCGCCTAGTTGTTCCAAGCATTGACTAATCTGCACGTTTCACTCTACACAGAAAGAACTGTTTTGTTACTATAACCAAATTTCTTTGCCAAATTCTGTGCAAAAATTAATACTGTTTAAAAGAAACTCAATCTCAGTAAGATTTAGTAAAAACATATTTTATTTCTTTGATTTTAAATTAAAAGATAATAAACAGGGTACATATTTAAATCTACGAATTATATTTTTATTATGAATGTTTGCGAATAAACAAATTCTGAAGCAATTAACTAGAAAATATGGAGCTAAAAAATAAGTATGAATTAAATTATTTGGAAAATAGTTGTAGGAATGAATTTATTTGCATATTATAGTCAAAAACAATTTTTTTTAATAACTTGGTATAGTTATTCTAACAAAATCCATTTGGTTAGGATAACTATTAACAAAAATGATATGGTTACAATAAACAAATTGCTATGTTACTTTCAAACCAATTCATTTGGTTAGGATAACTTTTAATCAAATAAATTTGGTTAAAAGAAGTAAATTCATTTTGGTCCTTGTAACCAAATCTATTTGGTTACAACAACTATTAACCAAATAGATTTGGTCGGAAGTACCAAATCTATTTTAGTTACGGTAACAAAATAAAACTAACAATATAATTTGGTAAATCCAACCAAACGTTTAGCCGGGGAAATAGTATACAAAAAATTTAGTTGAAACAACTATTTTTTTATTGTTTTAACAAAATCGTTCTTTCCGTGTAGCCGGGTCTTGACCCAACTCGTATTCCTCTCCGACATTCCATGTCTTATCTTCTTCAGGAAGGAAACAGACCCTATTGTTCTGTCTCACAAGAAAGGAATTTTCTTCTGTGTGAAAAATGCTGCTTCTCCGGGATGTTAAATCTCTCTATTCTAAAAAAAAGTAACTACCGCTGTCACCGCCGCCGCCGCCGCCGGTTTTGATTTTTTTGTGACCGGAGGCCTTTCTTCGTTAATATTAACAAAAATAATGCATACAAAAATATGAAAATCGGTGGTTTTATACAGAAATGTTTGATAAACACGCTGATGCAGACAGTTTTCAAATCGAAGAATTATTTTAAGAGTTATTTAATGCTAAAGTTGGACAAAATCGTTCCACTAAAAAAGTTTTATAGCAGCAAAAACTATACATAGCAGTGTAATCATTTTTAGATCATTTTATGCGTTAGAATTTGCCGGAGTGCAGATTGCATTAATTTTTTTATTTTGACTCATTTTTTCAGGTTTTATTTCTATTTTAAATTCAAATTTTCAGCATTTCTAGAGATATTTTTTACAGATTTCAGAAAATTATACTAATTTAAACTGTTGCCAACTGTATAAAAAGCGCAAGCAATAATGTTTGCTTCAAATTAAAAATTTATTTACACGTGACTATTATAAACAGGAAAAAAACTTTCAAATTAGAATTAAATAATTATGTATAAAAAGCAGGAACTTATTAAAAATTACGTCATAAAAAGCATACACGTGAATTTTAAAAGAGAAAGGATATTGTAAAATAATAAATTCATTAACATGCGTTAGAAGTCTTAGGAGAAATTACGTCATATTTACGTCACATTATAGTTATTACATAAAATGAACACAAAATAATATTGCAAAAAAGTTTAAATTTAGAAATTGCGCTAGACATTTATTTGATATTTTGAGAAATAATTTAAAATGTCTCATTTAAAAGAACTTTCTTTTCGCTTTGTTAAAAAATACCAGGAGACAAAGACTCTCTTTACTTAATTCCTTTTATATTAGCTTATTTTGAAATGTTGTTACACGTGTATACGCCATCAAGTTATTTTTATTTCGACGTTTTATTTGTGTTTTTATTAATGTTGTACGAATTTATTTGTTCTTTCGTTATTTAAAATAAAAATTATATCAATTTCTATAATTTGGCGAGTGGTTTGGCGATTTATATAATTTGGCGAAATTGGTCGACAGGATAATCAAGTAGTACCGCAGCGGATTTGGCGTTAAAATTCCCCAATCAAAGAGAAATGAATAGAAATTCGTTTATAGGGAGATCGCCACTGTTTTTTAAATTATAATTCAATCTTTCGAAATCTTTTTAAAGCCGATCAAATTAGCGTGCATTTAGAGTCTGCGGTGTCTGGACGGGGGTTGGCGAGCGTAGCTCGTAGGGGGCCGAGCCCCCTAGTTTATTAATAAAAAAAATTGATCAATAAGCTCATCATTCTTAATTAAATTTATTCATATGACATTTTCAGTTAAAACGTTTTAACATTAGTTCTAAAAGGATACAATGTTAATTTATTATAAACTCTATAGTACATCATATATATTGCCGACAACTATATTACTTTTACTTGTTGTAATGCCGTGAATTCAAAAGTTTTCCTATTTTTTGTGAACACATTGCGATTATGGCCCCAGGTGAGTCGGAACTCACTGAATCAAAGTAAATGCAAAGAGTGTTAAGAATCACACTATCATGAATTAAATCATTTATTAAAAATCAGTTCAACATTAAATTATTTAACACTCGCTGCATAAAACATAATACCAGGGCCGAAACTAAGAGGGGGGGGGGAGGGGCAGAGGGGGCACGTGCCCCGGGCGCCGCTTTTACAGAAGGTGAAGGGGGCGCGAAAACGAAGATTTTGCTTGACGTTTGATATAAGAATGTATATATATATATATATATATATATATATATATACGAAATTTGTATAAAAATGTCTCGCAGCTGAAAAATATAAAAGGAAAACTGAACCAAATGCATTAAACTTTACAAATAGATAAAAAGATTCATCTACAATACAAAATTGCAAATGAATAAGAAAAAAGAACTGTTCTCTTCGGCTTTTTTCAATCTCCCGTTCCAAAAGTATCATGTCTATGCCTATGCCTTCTATCTTTTAAATCACTTCCTGTGTAGGAGAATCACTACCGTTTTTCAAGGTCAGTCTATTGCGGGACACTGTCCACTACGGTTAACTACCAAACGCGAAGCGACCCCTCAGTCTGACTTTTCTATTACATAAAAAAATTCCATGAAATTTGTTTACTTTTTTGCCGCTGAGCAGAGTTGAGCTTCTTTTTTTTTTTTTTTTTTTTTTTTTTTTTCTCGTCTTGCCACGGGGGATGGCTGTCCGGAACAATAAAAACAAACGGGAGGGAGAATGCACAAAGTAAAATTCTCAGTAAAACCTTTTTTTTTCTAGATATCGACCTCATTTAGCGTATACAAAAAGAAAAAAAATGTTTAAAAAGATTAAAATGCAATTCGTTCCTTTGGATTCCGTTTTCAAGGTTTTAATGAATCAATGTTTAACAAAACTGATTACGTAGTTCAGTTTTATATATTTTAAATTTAAAAATAAGTTGTCTATTATATACTTAGCAAAACTCTTTTCGTAAATTTACTTTGTGGTGGAGAGGGGGGTGGGCGCCAAAATCCATGTTTGCCCCGGGCGCCAAAAAGGCTAGTTTCGGCCCTGCATAATACACAACCTAACACGTAAATCATGACACTAAACCTAACACTTTTAAAAGGGGATGCCTCTCGGAAATATATACTGTTATGGGATGTAGCCCACTCACCTTTTAACTCCATGCTTATCGTTAGGCAAAGGCACATCCTTGATTTTTAGATTCCAGAATCGGCACTAGTCCGCACATTATCCAAATTTTCGCGCTCTCTCCAAAACTGAACTTTAAAGATCTAAGTCTCTTCTCCTCAGACTCGAATCCCCAGTGCACCTCCGAATCAATATTTTTGAATGTGTGGAATTTCAAGGAGTGTGGGCCTCTATTCACTAACACTTTTATAACTATTTTTTTTTTTCTTTTCCTCTTTTCAAAAATTCCTTGTCACTAATATTTTGAACACTAGAGGAAAAACTAAGCTCGGCTCTTGGACAATATTGCTAAAATAAGAAACATATATCATTGATAATTCAGGAGTAATATATTTTTTTCGGAATCTGAAAAAAAAATCTTTAACAACAAGTATACAGCGAAGAACCTTTACAGGATCAGGATCACTCTGCCAGGGAGCCAACCAAAAATGGCATAGGCATGAACCCCTGACAGAAAAGTACCCTCTGCGACCTGCAAAACCACAGCTGGGGAATAGCCCAAGAAATACAATGACAAAAAAAAATAAATAAATAAATAAAGGTGAAACTCACAAAGAGCGCCCTGGCACTTGAAAAGTGGTTAAAATAAAACAAAGATTAAAAATCAAAATTTATATTTTATAAACGAAAAATGTTTATTTAGTTCGTTGTAAATAAGTCTGAGTCTGTGATAATTTGATTTCGAGAACAGTATGTTACGCATGTTCCAGCTAAGTGTTCGGTTACGGATAAAGTTAAATGAAGTAGGCATCAATGGACATTTACCAAACAGATAATGTTCGACATCACCGATGTTTCCACATAGGCATTTATCACTCTGGCGTTTTCCCCTTTTATAAAGATAACTAGGAAATGCCCCATGTGCAGATATAAAATAGGCATGGACTTGCGAGAAACACAAAAATGAGGTATCCACTTTTTTAATAATACTATGCGTGTCTCTTCCCTTATCGCTATAAGACCATTCGTTCTGCCAAATTTTAATAATATTGCTTTTGTAGAACTGCTTCACAAACGAAACAGGGATAGGAATGTTTATTTCAGCATCAAATGTACCAGTCTCAGCGACTGATTTGGCAAGGTAGTCTGCGCGCTCATTTCCGACGAAACCAACGTGGGATTTAATCCAGCCTATATTAATAGTTTTATTATGCAATAGTCGTAAATTCGTATAAATATTAAAAAGAATTTCGTCCGTTGGAAAAAGATTTTGAAGCGCTTGAACTGAGGACAAGCTGTCTGTATAAATGTGGAATACACTGTATGAGGAGTCTCTACACAACTCAACTGCGGAATCTAAGGCGGTAAGTTCAGCCTGGTATACCGTATTAAATAATTTAAGTCTAATTCTCTTCTCAAAGATAATATCTTCTTTCAAAAATACCACAAAAGCCGCTCCAACGCCCGTAGGCATCTTAGAACCATCTGTATATAAAACTGGGTGGTTGTACAAAGGGACCTTCTCAGTAATAGCACGTACGAAATTGACATGATGATCATAATAAAAGTAGGGATAGTGAAAAGTATAAACTTTTTTCATCAAACGATCTGTTGAAACATAAACATCTTCTATCCAATCTGAACCATCATTATTCTGAACTTCAAAACATAAAGCCAGTTGTTTTAATTCTACTTCGATTGGAAGAACTCCTGAAAGTACACAAAGTGCCTGTGTTGATATTGACCGATATGCGCGAACGATAGATAAGAGACATAGCCTTTGGCATGAGGATAAACGCTTAATTCCATGGCTCCGTAAATCATTAAACCAAATTTCGTAACCGTAAGTAATCTGTTTCTTTAGCACTGAATTGTACCAAATTTTTAGAAATTCAAGTGGTAATCCTTTATCACGAATTCTTGTCTTTTGGATATTACAAGTAAAATCTTTTATTTTATCGCGGTCCATATCGAGATGCTCCAACCAATGGAATCTACTGTCAAGATAAAATCCCAAGTATAGCAAATTATCCTTAACAGATATGCTCCTACCCTGGAGTTTAAAAATAGGTCGACGCTTTCTTGATATATATTTTCCAAAAAGCATTGAAGCAGATTTTTCAACACTAATTGACAGATGTAAACCACTACAGGCTGCCGCAAAGTGGGAAATGCTAGCATTGATGGTATTCTCAAGTGCAGGTCTTGAATCACTGCCTTCAACAATAACAGAGTCATCAGCATAAGAAATAATTTTTTGGCTGTGTCGCTTATAAGTTTTGATAATCTTATCAGCAACAATGGTCCAAAGCAGGGGTCCTAAACAGGAACCCTGCGGGCAGCTCCGGAAGATTCTAAACCATCTTATGCCTCTAACAAACTTGAATCCTATGAGACGATGACTGATATAATTCTTTAAAGTCGTTTTTAAATACTCATAAATCGGAAGTTCATCAATTAATTCAGCCAAGATAAACCAATCCATCTCATCAAAGGCTCCAACCACGTCAAAAGAGATGAGCGAACAATATTTGAATTCTGAAAGTGTTTCCTTAATTATTTTCTTTAGAGCTGCAAGAGCTGAAATTGTGCTGCGTGATTCTCTAAAACCATGCTGTCCATCATCCAAATATGACATAGATTCCAACATTGTAACGGTTCGGATCTTAAATATTCTTTCAAAAACCTTTACAATGATAGGAAGAAGTGTTATTGGTCTATAAGATTTCGGTAACTTGGGATCACGGTTACGTTTGCGAAAAAATATTATAATGCCTTTCTTCCAGCATTTCGGGAAGTGACCAAACTTCAAACAGGTATTGAATAAAGAAATCATAAAAGCTGTAAAATTTTTACAAAGGTTGTTGATAATCAGCGCATCTATCTCATCGTAACCGGGAGCCTTATTATTTCCTTGTCGACTAATAGCAAAAAATAATTCTGTTTTAGTAATTGGAACAAAATCATCAGAATCTTCAAAATTAACATCACCGATATATTCAAATGTATTCAGAGGAGGATTATTTACCTCAAAATGCTCTGACATAAGATTTTCCGCAATATCATCATATGAATCAAAGACTTGAGAGTTTTCAAGAGTGGTAAAAATTAAATCATTCTTAGATAAAGATTTTTTTGAAATAAATTTGTATAGACTTCCGTAAACATTGTCTGTCTTCTCACAAAAACCTACCCAGGCAGAACGCGAAGAACCTTTACAGTTTTACATTTTCTACAACGCGGGATAACCCACCATTGGCATAGGCTTCCAGATCCCGCGTTGCAAGTTTATTCAAAAAAAAAAAAAAAAAAAAAAAAAAAAATTACAATATTTAACAATAGTTTTAACAATAAGAAATAAAGGTAATAGTACAAATAATAATAATAGTAATTATAAATATAATAATAAAAGTAATAATAGAACAGATGAGCTGAGCGCTTTACAGACGAAAATGTGTATTATTTTCAACACGAATATGATTGATTAATTACAAATAGCAGCAGATGAACAAGATATTCTTAAGCTCTACATATTCTCAGGTGCATTAGTTTAATAGTTATTATCATGAGTTCAAGTGTTTTGTTGTGAGATAACTTTAAGGTTATGGATAACCTGGGTGTATGGCTGTTCTATGTACAAGAGTTTTCTAAATTTTATATTCTCGATTTAGTTAGGCACTGTTTGGCCTGAAGTTCATGTTTCTGTTCATTAGTGCTAATCTTGTTCATCTATTGGCATTTGTGGGTTTTGAAAAATTTGTTGATTGTTTTCTAGTAACCGCACACAATCTATTATTTTAGTATATAGCATTGGTGTTTTCAGCACAAATTTGAACCAATGGTGGTGTTCTATTGTGGCTGATTTACGGATATGGAGGGTTGATGTTAATGGACAGCTGAGCACATAGTGAAGAGAGTTACCAATTTCACCACAGGTACACAGTGGCGACGGAGCTTTATTTATTTTGAATAGGTAGGACGAGAAGGGTCCATGATTAGTTGAGAAGATATACAGGTTTCTATGTACTAACATGAAGTCTGTTGATACTTTTGGACATAATTTGTAAGTAAATCTGCCAGTGGTACCATAATCCCACTGTTGCTGCCATTTGTCTATGGCTTCTTTTTTCAATTTCTTTTTAAGGTGTGAAGCTGGGTATGGATGAAATATTTCTCGTACTTTAATATTTGTTATTGCATCTTTGGCTAGTTGATCTGCATGTTCATTTCCTTTAACACCTGTGTGTCCCCGAACCCATTTAAATTTAATTGATTTAGATGTTTTCTGTAAGGCTATTATAATTTTTGATGTGATAAAATCTGTACTAAAAACGTTCTCCAATAATGCAAGACTTGACTGGTTATCTGTGTAAATGACGAAGTTCCCGTCCCCTGAGGAGTCTGCCCATAATATTGCATCTAATATGGCGAGTTGTTCAGCTTGAAAGATTGAATTTGATATTTGTAACTTTATTTGATGAGTATGGATGCATTTCCCTTCTTTATAAACACAGAAAGCATACGCAGATCGATTTTAAAAATAGCAAGTTAATTTATACATCAAGATTTTATTTACCATCCATAATCCGAGAATCAATAGAGATATTTTTACGCAACAAGAATATTTGCAATGATTCAGTGTCCATAGAATTACCTAAAATTTGGAAAGAGATGCTATGTAATTTTAGTAACAATAGTAGAAATTAATCCACGCTCGCAAATAGCCAAGATAATTTTATTTTTATGTTATATTTTGCAATGCTTTTCATTATGCATGTTGTCTCGTAACATTGTTTACCATGTTATTGTTTTGAAAATTAATCCACGCTCACCAATAGCTAATCTAATCCTTTAAATTAATTAATTTTATGTTTACAATGTTTTTCATTATGCATATCATGTCGCGTGACATTGTTTACTATGTTTATTGTTTTTTAAATTAAGTGAAAATATTTTCTATCGTTGAATGATTTTGAAAATGTTGCCGTTTGTGCAACGAAACGATCGTCAATCTTAATAAAGATTTTCTATCACTTTTTATAGCATTTTTTAACTTTATCTGTTTATAAGTGATTATTATACATGTGTTTATAACAATTCTCTTTTTTTTTTTTTTTAAGTTGAGAAAAAGAAAGAGAGAGCAAAAACCAAGCTAATTCATTAGCCAAGGACCAGGCATACTTAAACCTGGTAAGAGCATATTTCTTCTGATATGACTTGAGTAACTAAAAAAATATATCTATTTCCAAAAAAAAAAAAATGTTGTCTATTTTCTTTTGAAAATTGCAAAAACCAAAATTGACAATCTTCTGTCATTTTCCTCCAAGATTTTCTTTTATAGATTTAATTGTGGAAAATATTAAAACAAATTTGCTGTAAAAAAAAAAATTAATACAATATTGCAAGCCTTTCTTAATAACACAGTTTGTTTAGTCAGAGTTCGGAAAAATTATCACCATGAAAAAAAAAAATATTAATGTTTATGAAACGGATTAAGTTCGCTTTCAGATGCTTACTGTGCTAATGTAAAGGGAAGTTGTAACAATCATTATTATTTTATAACATAAAAACGGTCATTACAGTAACAGTAAATTCTATAAATCTTTCTCAAGGTTAATAAGTGGCCTCTGAATTTAATTAATTGATTAATATCATGTATCCTTTTATTTTAATATTTCAATTAATTGAAAAAATAGCTTGCTGGATATTCAAAATACACATTTTCGGTATCTAAATTCATTATTCAAAATTTAATTATTTAATAACTATTCATCTTGCACTTGATTATTTAATAGCTATTCATTGCTATTCTTGAAAGCGCGTGTTTCTGCATTGATACACCAGACCAGACGCTCGTTTTCTACTTGCCACAAATCATCATCAATATTCATCATCCCTAATTGCCAGATCACTCGAAGCGTACATGAATTAAAAGTATGAGGTTGATTGTTATTAGCAACATTAAGTATTAACGCGACAAAGTTCATTCGATATAAGCTGAAGAAAAAGTTATTATGTTGAATAATTCATAATCGGGAATAGATTCTACCAAATTAAATATTGATTCTCACACATTGTTATAAATCAAAGAGTCTTAACATTTTGTATGGAATTAAAAATTATATACAGTGCACTTGTAAAAATTCGCAGCAAACTGTCGTCTTTCGACCGTTTTTATAGAAAACACAACCGTAATTAAACTCTGTTCTGGTCATTATTATTTCCATATTATGATTGAAATAGAATTAAATTACGGTTATGGAACCGTTTTCTATATAAAAACGGTCAAATAACTACACGGTTTGCTGCAAATTTTTAACACTGCAGAGCCGCCATTACTCGGCATGCGCACTACATGAAAAAAAAATAATATTAATGATTTTAAGGTACAATACTAGAACTCCAACTGCCAGCATTATACCGTAAAATTAACAATAATATACCGTAATTAAGCAGTATTATACCGTCTTATAAATATACTGTCAGTAATATACCAGAAATGTGTCAAAAAGTAGCTCCTTTTGCATTTGAGAACATAGCCTTAAAGAACCTGTATATCAAACATTATCATATCCAAGTGGTATATAGTTTTGTATTTAACTATTAAAAAGTTGCATGCATTTCACCTCAAATATAAGATTGTAAAATTGTAAAATATAGAAGATATGAGCTGTTTAGTTTTCTTGATTTTCATTTAAACGCTTTTTTGCTGTCATTTTTATGTTGGATATTTCGAGCATAATTCATTTCGTACTGCCAGTACAAATTATAACGAACGCAATGTCAAACAAGTTGGAAATCGCACGTCAAACATGGCTAATGGGGTGCGTTCGTACTATGACTTGTTTTATTAATATTTTTTGCACTGTATAGTGTACTGAATGTATATTTTAGTGCACTTCATAAGTGCATCTCAATTTCATTCTAGTCGAAAGGCTGTAACATCATTGAAATGCACTTGAAATAATTTTTTCCCATTGGCCAACATGTAACAGAAAACTTTTGACTGCCCCTGTGTTATTAAACTATACATCCGATTTGCATAAAATTTGAAATGGCTCGACAAAATTATGCAATAATTATATATTTAAAATTTCAAACAATTCGGTTTGGTAGTTTTTGCGCTGTTATATGCAGACAGACAGACGGACTGAACGACGACTATATGTGCTACGGATTTATATAATTGCGAACGCACCTAAAAAGAAAGAAAAGAAAAAAGTTACAATCTATAAAATAAACTTACATACAAAACACAAAAAATCCGCCGGCCCAAATCAACAGACAATGGTTTGTCTGTTTGTTAATTTGAGTTGGTGGATTTTTCATGAAAATAATGAAAAGGCTTGAAACCTTTTCATTATTTTTATATCCAAATATGTGTGCGTAAAAATTACATGCTTCGTGTTCCTAATAAAAAAATGTTAACTTTTGCTTTATGCTTTTTAGAAAGTATGAATAACAAATTACGATTCTAAAAAGGAGTACTCAAAGTACTTAATTTTTATCTCGCATAAAAAAAAATCACTACCTATGAAAGAATACAATAAATATCAAATCTTTTGCTTTTAAAAACTCAGACAGACATTTCACCACCCATAAAAATTGTCACGTAACAGCGGTGATTATGCTCTTTTTGCGCCCTATCGCAAAGGCGCTCTAAAATTATAAATTCCGCTCACACGTTTTACTTACCAGATGAATTCTTTATTTAGCAGAATCTTTGAGTACTATTCTGATCCGAATGAAAGAAAATTGGGGCGTCACCGCAAGTATCTTTATAATTCTAATGTGATTGCTCTGATGACTGCTTGTCTTTTATGGGTCGGGTATGTATGATTGGACGTATCTGAAACTTTCCTCTTCTACGGCTTAATATCTTGAATTGTTGATCAAAATAATTACGTGGGCAGTTTTTTTTTTTTTCGCAGTTTGGTCATTTCAGGTATAAGTATGGGAAACCTATTTTTCGAGAAATGCGCACGGAACGTGGTGGAATCATTTATAGCCAATCACATGCTGTCCTGTGTTATAGATATAGAGGTGATTTTCAGAATGAGGTTTAAACATTTTTTATCTTCTTTATATTTATTTCTAAATAAGTGTGCAGACATACTACGTTCAAAAATTTTCTTGTAATTATATAAGCAAAAATATTACGTCTGAATTCCATCTTTAAAATATTTACATTAAAATCACAGACAATACATAAAACAATTAAAATTTTTATTAAATTATTAAATTTTTAAAAATTTACAATTGAGTATGAAATTGACCAACAGCTTCCCTTTTTAGATATATTGATTCGTAGAAGTTCTGGTTCCACTTCCCAAACCCTTGTAACCACAGTCTATAGAAAACCAACATTCACTGGACAGTATTTAAATTTTAATTCAGAATCCCCCAAATCCCATAAAATTGCAGTTATTAGAACCTTGTTTGCTAGAGCTTTGCGTTATTGCAGTACTGAGGAACTTTTCAACATAGAAAAACAAAAAATCTTAATTGATTTAGAGCTAAATGGTTACCCATTAAGATTGTGCCTTCGAATTCTCAGAGAAATTTTCCTTGCAGACAGGAATACCCCTCCACCTTTCCAGCGTACAAAATCAAATGTTTACGCAAGCATACCTTATTATAGCTGCATTTCTGAAAAGATTTCGCATTATTTGAAATCAGTTGGTATTCATACATCTTTCATTCCCCAAAATCCTCTTAAGAATCTGTTATGTAATTTTAAACATAGATATTCCATCCTGCAGTTTAAAGACATCGTCTTACGGAATTCCGTGTAAGCAGTGTGAAGCGGTTTATATTGGTGAATCTAGCAGGACACTTGAAATACGGCTTAAAGAGCATAAACAGGCATTTAGATGTAGAAATTTGAATTCAAAGATCGTTCAGCATACTATTGCAACCGACCATTTTCCAGATTTTAATAAAGCTTTTGTGATCCGATCCGGCTGCAACAATTACGCAGGGAGAGTGTTTTTAGAGGCCTGGCATACTAAAACCAAGGATTTAGCGATTAACGAAGCTGCATCTGTGCCGGCCGAGTATTCTATTTTATTTTAACTGTAACCTGAAATTGATGACTTTCTGTTGTGTTTTCCTTGTAACTGTTGATAGTATTGACTTAACGTTTATAATTGGCTGAGGAGGGATCGTGATGATCCGAAACGTCCCAATTTTAGTGTGTTTTTAGTGTTTTTATGTAATAATTTTAATTGTTTTATGTATTCTCTGTGATTTTAATGTAAATATTTTAATTTTCTTGTATTCTTGCTTGAAATACATGCGTCTTATTTATAACAAAAGAAATTTTATGGCATAATATTTTTCTTTCCCTTTAAAGTTTGATAAAGAAATGATATAAGGTATAAATATATATAAGGTATAAATAAGGTATAATAAATAAGATCACTTCAAAACATCAAAAGTACTTAATATTTGCTATAAGTGATAAAAATAAGCTTAAAAAGCAAAAAGTATCTTTATTTATTCAAATTCGACTTGTTTCACTGCAGCTGACTGCAACATTCCCAAGAATTAAAATGATACAATATTTTCGCAAAAATTTTTTAATTGAAAAACTAGTAAACAAAAATCACGCAAACACAAACAGAATGAAACTGCAATATTAACAAGTTGCAAATTGCTCGTAAAACGTGGCAAATGAAGTGCGTTCGTACTATAACTAGTTTTATAAATATATTTTGCACCGCATATTGTAATGGATTTATATCTTTTTGCACTTCATAAGTGCATAGTTTGTAACATGATTATAATGCACTTGTAATTTTTTTTCCTATTGGCCGTCATGTAACGGAAAACTTTTGACTGTCCCTGTAATTAAACTGTACATCCGATTTTAATAAAATTTGCAATGACTCGACAAAATTTTATCAACAATTATATATTTAAAATTTCAGACCATTCGGAAGGCTGTAACATCATTAAAATGCACTTGCAATAATTTTTTCCTATTGGCTGCCATGTAACGGAAAACTGTTGACTGTCCCTGTAATTAAACTATACATCCGATTTTCATAAAATTTGAAATGGTTCGACAAAATTTTACAACATTTATATATTTAAAATTTCAGATCATTCGGTTGGGTAGTTTTTACTCTGTTATATGCGGACGGAGAGACAGCAAACGGACTGAACGACGACTATAGGTGCTTCGTATTTATATAATTACGAACGCACCTAAAAATGGATATTTGTGAATGTTAATTATTTTATATTATTGTTTCATTATTGTGTATGGAATCTCTTTACAATTTTAGGAAGCTCCATGAAGGCTGAATCGTTGCTATTCTCACTGCGTAAGGTGTTACAATACGTGTTACAATATTAAATCTTCCTTCGCGATTTCCCTGTACTATTCTAAATCACTACTGTATACCACTAAATCTTTATTAATAAATAACCTCTATCGTTAACTCTGTTAAATTCCCTTTAATTTAATGTATTGTCTAATTCCCTTATTTATTACGCTTTTAGTATTCTTAAATTAAAAGTTCCATTTCCGATTGTTCGCGTTCTAGAATGTTCTTTGGTAGCCAATTTATTCCAGCCGATAATTTCCTTTCTCGCATTTAATTCTGGGGTTTCCTTTTTACTTTCTTTTTCATTTGCTCCTCTGTCAGCTCTCTTTTCATGGCGTGATATCTTTACGTTTTAATTGGTTTAGAGCGTGTTAAAATACATCCTTCTACAATCTGTTTTGTGTGAGAACCTACACAATTAATATTCACCGACCCAAGAAGAATGTTTGTGAATGTGAAATATGCTACAACACACACAATTAATACTCAATGTTTGTGAATACAAAATATGTTACAATATACACAATTAATACTCAAGAAAATGTTTGTGAAATAATAAGTGTGCTTGAAACAATACACTGTGCTACACGAAACGAATTGTTAACAGTCTTCATACTGCCGATAGATGGCAGCACCACGAATTTCTTGTCGACAGAACTCATTTCATTCCAGCACTCAAAGGTGTCAGCACTATCCAATGTACATCAGACATTGAACTCTTAAAACTTTAATTCACACAATAAAACTGCTGATTAAAGAACTTTCTTTTTGTTTCAACCTTTTGGACACTTTTGAAGCCCCAATGTTTTTTAGTCTACGCTGAATTCTTGATGTAAGAACAACCTGTTTCTGCTAGCTGTTTTCATCTTTTGTTCCCATCGGAAGACGATGCTCCGATTTGAAATATGTGGCATGCCAACGTGTAAAAGGCAGTTTAAACCTACCGAAATCATCCCGTGTCAAACGTATATTATTTAATCCTGTTTTTTTCTTCTTTTTTACACAGTAGCCAAGAAGAATAAATTTGTATTTCTTTAAGGAGTGATATCGGAGGAATACTTGCATCAAATAGAATCACATAATTTAAATTCTTCTACACGAATAAAATATATTTGTTTTAGATAAAAAGGAATATCAGCTGCAAGTACAGAAATCACAGATATGAAGTTTTGTTCTACATCTTATATTATAATCGTATTTTATACACAAGGGTTGTTTTGGCCAACGCCATTAATAAAACACGTACTGCTCCCTTATTTTTTTTCAATAGATCATGAGATCTGAGGCATGAATAAGGGACGTATGATATAAATAAATAAAACCCAGTAAGATATAGAATATTGTTTAATAAATGAAAAGTAGCATTTTATATAAATTATGATGCAGATGTGAAAAAATCACATATTTATATTTATGAATATTGATAACTAATGATATATTGATACATGCACATATACATATATATAAAGCTGTTTACATAATGTTATAATAAATTGTATGTCTGAATAATATATATATATTAAGTTGGTGTTATAAAAAAAAATAAAGAAAGTTGTAAAACTTTCAAATTACTGATAATATATTGTGATATACAAATTATACTATGGCCATTTATAAGGACTTAGCATGTGTCGAAAAAATTAAATAACTCTAACTATTTAAATTGGGCCTTCAAATTAGAGAACTTACTCATTAAGGATGATCTTTTCAAATATTGCATTGATGCCCCACCAGATACGCAAGACGCCATATACATAAAAAATAGTACTAAGGCGAAAGCCATTATTAATCTTTGCATAGACGATAGTCAGATCGTCAATGTTAGAAATTTTCTAACACCGAAGGAAGTTTGGGATAAACTAAAATCCATACATCAGCGCGCGAATTTATCATCAAAATTATTTCTCCTCAGGAAACTGTACTCCCAAAAATTGTCGGAGGGAGGTAACATGATAAAGCATATAAATAGCATCCTGATTATTAAAGATAGGCTCTCGGGGATTGGCGAAGAGATCAGCGAGTCACATATTGTGGCCATCATGCTGTGCTCGCTGCCCCATTTTACGCGACTTTAATAACTGCGCTTGAATGACGTGATGAAAGTTATCTCAAATTAGAATTTGTAAAAAATAAATTAATTGATGAATTCTCTCATCGTATAGAAAACAAAAACACTAGTTCGCATACCAGACAAACGGCCTACAACATTGAGAGTAGAAACGCCAGCTCACATCCCGTCGACACGGCGTATAAAACTGTAAACAAAACCTATAAAAACAAAAAGTTTTGTAGCTTCTGTTCGCGTTCTGGCCACCTTATAAATGAATGTTTTCAATTGAAAAATAAAGAAAAATATAATTCCCAGAAGAATAACTAGAAAAATGAATACAACAGGAATAAAAACTATAACAACGGCGGTGGTTACAGAACAAATACCGCGAACTATAAAAGTCAAGAATATAGTAAATCTCACTCATCTAATTTTTTCTTTAATAGCAAAATAAACACAGCTAGTGAGAAAAACAACTCAGACGTTCCTCTTCCCCCAGTTGAACATAAATTTGAAAATTAATCCACACTAGTTAACGAAACACAAACAAGGAACACTAACACATGCATTATAAATTCAGGCTGTACAAGACATGTAACATCCACAAAAGAGCATTTCACAACATTTACACCAGGGAATTTTGGTAACATCACAATAGCTAACGGGAAAAGATTAAATTCTCTAGGTTTAGGTGACGTAGCACTAAACACGGATCTGAAAAATAGTATAACACTTAAGGATGTACTGTATTGCCCGGAATTAAAGAGTAATCTTTTATCAGTAAAAAAGGCAACCGACAATGATATAAAAGTAATCTTTGAGAAGGATACATGTTTTTTCGTTAAAGATAACAACACTATCTTAACTGCTAAACTGAACAACAACCTCTACGAAATAAATCCCAGAGATGAGTATGGTTACACCTTAAGTACACAAACCTCATGTAATAGCGAAAACTGTATATACAAATAGCACCGGAGACTGGGCCATAAAAATTTTGACGCAATTAAATATTTAGTTAATCATAAATTGGCTGAGGGAATAGTTATAAATAACTGTAAGCATGAGACACACTGCACTAAGTGTATTGAGGGGAAACTCTCAGTTTTACCCTACCCCAAATCAGCTAAAAATAGAAGCAAAGAAATATGCTCTCTTACGCATTCCGTTATCTGTGGACCCATGGAGACACAAACTCCAGGAGAAAAGCGTTATTTCATAACGTTTACGGACGATTATAGTCGGTTTACGATGACATACCTATTAGCGCATAAATCTGAAGCGGTAGAGAAGTTAAAACAGTATGTAGTAGCCCTAACAAAAATAAATTCGGGAAAGTAATAAAATCTATAAGATCGGATAACGCCAAAGAATATCTTGGTGAGAGTTTCGAAAACTACTTGGCCGAAAACGGCATAGAACGCCAATTAAGTGTCCCGTACAGTAATCCACAAAATGGCGTTTCGGAAAGGCAGAACAGAACAATCGTTGAAATGGCACGTACTATGCTGTCAGATGCAAAATTGCAAAGCATTTCTGGAGGGAAGCGGTGATGACAGCCACATATTTAACCAACCGACTGCCGACAAACGCAAATGAAAATCACGCCACACTGTATGAATTGTGGAATAATAGAAAGCCCGAACTATCTAATATTAAGATTGGGTTTAAGGCATTTGCCTACGTAGATAAATCAAAAAGAACCAAATTTGACGGAAAAGCAATTGAGGGGGTCATGATGGGGTATGATTTTCGAAGCAAAGGGTACAGAATTCATACGGGGAATAACAACACAATAATTTCAAGAACCGTAAAATTTATTGAATAGGGGACTAAGTGTGAGGATATTAACGATTTCACAGAAAACGAAAGTGACGCTCAAACACCTGCGGAAACTATCAAAATTGATTTAACAAATGATAACGAAGGTCAAATAGAAACCCCAACGCTAGATAATCTGGAACCGAGAAGGTCACATAGGCTAAACAGAGGCGTACCTCCAAATCGTTTTGGAGTAACTGTAAATTTATGCAAAATTGAGGAACCTAAATCACGATCCGAATTACAAAACATTAAGGACACAGAGATAAAAAATAAGTGGTTGGAAGCGACTAATGAAGAAATGAATTCGCTACATCAAAATAAAGCATTGAAATTAATCAAAGCTATACCGGGAAAGCGCGTCATAGGGTCACGGTGGACATTTAAGGTTAAAAGAGGGGCCGATGGAACTATAGAAAGATATAAGGTCAGGTTAGTAGCCAAGAGATACTCACAAAAATATGGATGTGATTACGACGAAACTTGTGCACCCGTCGTATCACATACCACATTGAGAGCATTTTTAAATGCAGCCGTTTATAAGAATTTAGACGTGACGCACCTTGACGTCAAAACCGCTTTTCTACACGGCACGCTTGAGGAGGAAATTTACATGTATCAACCGGAAGGGTATTTAAAGAAAGGAGAGGAAGAAAATGTGTGTAAGTTGAATAAAGCGATTTATGGCCTCAAACAGGCCGCCAGGGCGTGGAATTTAAAGATTAACCAATCCCTAAGGAACTTAAATTTCACAGAATGCGAATCGGGCCAGTGTCTGTTTAAGAGAATTAAAAATGGGAAAGTCGCATATGTAATTGTCTACGTGGACGATATTCTCGTAGCCGGTAATAAAGATGATACGCACGAGATATATACTGAATTATCCAGGGAATATGAAATTAAAAACCTGGGACAAGTAACACAGTATTTAGGGATCAATATAACAGAAACAGAAAACGGTAATTTACAACTCGATCAAGAGCACAAAATAATAGAAATTGCGGAAAAGTTCAACTTAACCCTTAGCAAACCCACCTACACGTCGATGTGCCCTATTTTAATTTGGATCCTGATGGAAAACTAATGGAAAATAATACAAGGTATAGACAAGCAATAGGCGGATTATTATACATCGCGACACTGACAAGACCCGACATCGAAGCGATAGTTAACCTCTTGGGGAGGAGGAATGAATCGCCAAGACAAGTCGACTGGGAGGCCATTGAGAAACTTATCAGATATCTGATGACTACCAGAAAAATGAAATTTGTCATTGATAAGTCAAAACCACCGATTCTTACAGTGTATAGTGACGCCGATTGGGCGAATGATAGAATTGGTAGGAAGTCTACCACAGTGAACCTATTTAAATTAGGCAAAAACCTATTAGCTTGGCTTTCTAGGAAGCAAACGACCGTAGCACTATCGTCGACCGAAGCCGAATATATTGTGGCATCAACTGCTACGCAAGAGATCAAATGGTTATTAAACCTACTCAGTAATCTCGAATTGCCCCAACAATTACCAATAGACATTTACGAGGACAATCTGTCCGCCATCAAACTCACAAAGAACGAAAAAGCACAGACTAAGAACAAACACATAGAGGTCAAGTATCACCACGTAAGACACCAATACGAAAGTGGCATAATTAAAATTGTTTACTGTCCAACAAAGCAAATGCTTGCTGACATTCTAACAAAGCCACTTCCAAAAACTCAATTTGAATTTCTAAGGAAAGAACTGCAACTAACAATGTCGTAGATTCTTCACCCAAAAAGAAGGAATGTTAAAATACATCCTTCTACAATCTGTTTTGTGTGAGAACCTATACAATTAATATTCGTCTACCCAAGAAGAATGTTTGTGAATGTGAAATATGCTACAACACAAACAATTAATACTCAATGTTTGTGAATACAAAATATGTTACAATATACACAATTAATACTCAAGAAAAATGTTTGTGAAATAATAAGTGTGCTTGCAACAATACACTGTGCTACACGTAAACGAACAGTTAACAGTTTTCATACTGCCGATAGATGGCAGCACTACGAATTTCTTGGCTACAGAACTCACTTCATTTCAGCGCTCAAAGGTGTCAGCACTATCCAATGTACATCAGACATTGAACGCTTAAAACTTTAATTCACGCAATAAAACTGCTGATTAAAGAACTTTCTTTTTGTTTCAACCTTTTGGACACTTTTGAAGCCCCAATGTTTTTTAATCTACACTGAATTCTTGATGTAAGAGCAATCTCTTTCTGCTAGCTGTTTTCATCTTTTGTTCCCATCGGAAGACGATGCTCCGATTTGAAATATGTGACATACCAACGTGTAAAAGGCAGTTTATGTTAGAAAAACTAATCTCTTTCAGAATTAGATAAACTCATCATTAATCAATATAAACTGTTTTTCCTGTTTTTCAAAAACACTTTATGTCTGTCATAAATAAGACTTGATAATTACTTCACAAAATTACTTCCTTGTTTGTGTAATATGTCATTCAAAAACTGATAAACATTTAGATTAAATGACTGCAATTGTGACAGATGAAAGAACTATATTAATAATTTATAGACTCTAAATAATATTGATTGTTTTATTAATATAAGTAATCAATATTTTTTGTTTATATTATTTAATCATATATCAATAATATTTTTTTTTTGTAAGTTATAATTTTCTTCAGTGTGTATATAGATATGTAATCAGATGGGAGCAAAGATGTATGCTCCAATTTTGTATTTTAGAAACATATAAATATTATAGTTTAACCAGAATTGTTACAATGTTCCTGAAAAATTCATCGGATACATTAGGAATTAAAAATTACACCTATTAATAAAAGAAAACACAAGTTTATTTTACAGGATAAATCTCAAAGATATTTTATGTAGCAATTGGATATACAAAAACTCTTCAGTGGATATGAAGAAGAAAATTCCGTGCTACCGTGGACGATCATGAACCAAAAGGTAAGCAAATTTACCTTATCTTTATTTTGTGATTTAATGTGATTATTGCTATTTCACGTTAAGTCTCATTTTTTATCTAACAGTTTAAACCTGCCGAAATCATCCCGTGTCAAACGTATATTATTTAATCCTGTTTTTTTCTTCTTTTTTACACAGTAGCCAAGAAAAATAAATTTGTATTTCTTCAAGAAGGAGTTATATCGGAGGAATACTTTCATCAAATAGAATCACATAATTTCAGTTCTTCTACACGAATAAAATAAATTTGTTTTAGATAAAAAAAGAATATCAGCTGCAAGTACAGAAATCACAGGTATGAAGTTTTGTTCTACATCTTATATTGTAATCGTATTTTATTGGCATGGGTTGTTTTGGCCAACGCCATTTATAAATCACGTACTACTCCCTTTTTTTTTTTTTTTTTTTTTTCAATAGAGCGCGTATTAAGGGTGTATTTCGATCCAAACTGCTTATTTTCGGATTCATTTTAAAATTCATTTTTGCTCTCAAACGCATCAACTGGGAAATTCTCTTATTTAGAAACTATATAATGTGCCGTGTTTCTTAATTTTTTGATAAATGCAGAAAATACTGTAAAAAACGCTGTCAAAGTTGGCGTTTTGAACCGAATTTTCCGAAGCGGGCGATCTGGGAATGAAAAAAAGGGTCATACTGAGAAAATAATTGTTTAAAAATCAAATTCTAATTAATTGAGCTGAAAATGAAATCACACGGCATGTTAAACATGTCTTCAGAAATCACCCCAGCAAGTTTCATGCTTTCACTTTTAAAAATGAGTCTGAAAATGTCTCAGAAAATTTCGAGCTGTTGGGGATGGAAAAATATTTTTTCGAATACACCCTTAAGTCATTTTTGTATTCTTACGCTTAGGAAATAAAAAGCGGCTACATACGATTCTCCGGCAGAATTTGCTGATCTTTCGAAGTGTAAACTGCCCCGCCCCATGGTTGTGTGTCTGCCACTATGCAGTTCTTTCTAAAGATTTACCTTAAGATGTAATCAAAATGATTACTAACGATTATAGATGTTGAATACATCGAACTTATCGATGGCACTGCATCGTATTTTTGTGAGAACTGCAGCTCGATGTTATTAAGTAAAAACCTGTGACCAGAAATGCTTCTTTCCTTGTCTCCTGGAGAAAATCCTAATAATAATCATATCCATTGTTTTGACCATTCGCCAATCGACTGCAACCCATCTTAAAAGAGAACGATGAACGTCTGCAAAGATTAAGCTGCTCAATTGAATCGGTGAAGTTGTTGCATCTACATTCAACTACATTCATTACATCATATAATGCATAATCTTACATAGACCATCACTAATGATAGATTATTATCATTATAAAAGCACAGCAGGATTATTCTACAGATCCTATTTAATACAATAGATCGACGTAATTATTACCAGTAGCACCTTTATATCATGATATACATACAAAACGTTATCAACATTTTGGTAATTTTGGACCCCTCCCCCCCCCTTTACGATATCATACGTCATCATAATTCGACACCCCACCACCCCCATAACGATATCGTTATCAATGTCTAAAAATTATTTTCATTTTTCGACTTTTTTTCTTTTGTTTGGAGTGATATACAAATGTATTGTTATATATTTATTTTTACATACTTTCTTGATTCAAACGAAGAGAAATCAATAAAATAAACATTAAAAGTATTTAATAATAGCTTTTTGTTACATAATGCACTCGACAGTAATAACGTCTTCTTGCACTTGCCCTCGCACGGGAGGAGGAGGGGGGGGGGGGGGGGGGGGGGCAGAACTTCTTATCAACAAAACAGGTGGACGACATTCCTTTTCATTTATTTACTAGTAAATACAACAAGTATCATTTCAAACATACTTCGCAGATGGTTTCTCGAACAGCAGTAAAAATATGCATACATACATGACAGAAGAATAGGAATGCCAAACGTTGGGGTATTCCATATTTCGGAATTAAATAATTTTATAATCCTTTAATGGTTTTAAGGGTGTTCTCAAATCGTAAAGGGCAACTTTCTGACATAGGTTTTAATTTATTTTTGTTCGCAAATGCATGAAACTAGCTGGTGTTGTTGTTCAGAAACTATGTAATGGAGCTGTTTTTTCCATTTATTTGCAAACGCAATAGATTTTTCAGAAAATAGCGTCAAAGTGGGCGTTTTGAACCGAATTTCCGCGCGAGGGGAGAAAGAGACTCAAGAGCGAGGGAAAAACGGGTTTGTCACGTGATCGAATTCGCTTATAACTCGATAGGTAATTGATTGATCAAAAAAGGAAAAAACAGTTCCATTCCAAATCGCTTCCATGGCCAGGCTTTACAATTTTATATCTTTCCGTTAAAAAATGAATTTGTAAATATGTCAAAACGTTTTTCGCATATTGAGCAGAGTAGTTAAGAACAGGCTTAATTATAGCTTTGTATTTCCATAAAAGTAGACAACAGACTAAAAAATATAATACACTATTTTGATGTAAAAAAAAAATTACAAATAAAAAGGAAAATTTTAGATGAATAAAAAATGATAACGATATCAAAAGATACCGCCCCCTTCCCTCCATAAATGACAGCGTTATACATGCACAGCCCCTTAAGAAGACCTCTATTGATTCTCGGATAATGGATGGCAAACAAAATCTTCATGGATATTATTCTACAATTTTTAAAATTAATTGTTATTTTGCATTTTAAATTGTTTTTTATGGCTTATAGTAAACATTAAGTACTTTGAAGGAAATGATGTTTGTAACCTGTAATTTTCATTGAAGAATTCTGAAATTTTTTTACATTAGTCCTCTCGCTATCTAAATAAAACAAAACATCACAGTAAAATTATGTATAACAATTTTTAGGGTTTCGTTCAACTGACGAAACCCTATTCGTCTCACTCCTCTGTCACAGAGCCCGTTCTCGGAAACTATATATGTTGGAGACTTGAAATTTTGGCATACTTATAGCTAAATACCTCACATCAAACGACAAATCATAAAATTTTGAAAAAACCGTAATTAACGGACGTTATAAATTAAAAAAAAAAAAAATTACAAGATCGGAAAGGTATTCACAATTCAACAAAAGCATGGATTTTTTATCAAATTGCAAAAAAAAATCTCTTCCACAGATTAAAAACAGGTGTCATCATTATCTGCAGACATATTGGCACCCCAGCAATTTAAGCAGATCACGTGGTTTTTCGTACTAGGATTTTTTAAGACGAATTTTAAACTTTTAAATTATTAAATTTTTTGATTAATTTTTTGTACATCCGGACTTAAAAATGTTCGCTGATTTCATCAGTGTCAATTTCAATCTTCTATCTTAATTACAAGCTGCGATATTAATTATTATTTAACTAATTGGTTTTATTTCTATAAAATGCTTCTGTAGATTGCTGTTGCACTATGGGAAATCTTGGTTTGTAAAGACTTATAATGGAACCAGTTCTTTTAAATATGAAAATTTGAAAGTTATTCCAACGATCTTGGCCTTAATGGGTCTTGTGCTATCATGGTTGTTTTCATTGTAACCCTTTGGGGCCGGCTTAGCACTTTAAAACTTAAAATTATTATTCTCTTTTGCAAGGAAATCCTATCTTTTTTTCACATTTCCTTAAATATCTCGGTTCCTATTGATCGTAGAGCTTAGATCTCGCGCCAATCTTAGCTCCCGAAAGCCCAAGCAAACTTTTCCCCAGTGATTATTTTGCCGTCTTCCGGTTTCGTCTAACTCTATTAGGGGTCCGGGTAGGGCCCCTTTTAAATATTTTTTGATAAGTATGAAATACTGGTTTGAACCCCCCCCCCCCCCCAACATTCACTTTATTTTAAAGGTAAATAAATTTCCTGTTGACATATTTCAAAAAATTAAGTGTTAAGGCACCCCTACCCCGCAGCCCCAACATTTGGGGCTGGTTTTTCTTTGGGCCATAACTTTGCCCGTAATTGAGCCACAGCGGGGAGAAATATAACTGAAAAGGTTCCAGCGAAGCTAACTTTTCCCTGCCGATCGAATGACAATCTCCATTTTTCGATAAACTCACCCCCCACACACACACACTTTGCCCTTCCAAGGGGGTCACATTTCTATATTTTGCAGTTACCCGACATGTGATATATTGTAGGAAAGGTCTGTGACCGCTTAATCATGTTATGTATCTCCGGTTTTCATCCCTCCTTTGACCCCGAATAGGGGCCATTTTTCTAAATTTTGGCGATACCCGTCAAGTGATATATCGTTGGAAACTCTGTGACCTCTTACTGATATTATGCATCTGCGGTGTCCATCCATCCCCTTTGCCCCCGCATGATGAGATAAATAATATTTATACAATATAAAAAAAATTATAAGTGTTGATACCACTATTTTAGAACAGTAATTTAGCAAATATCTTAAATTGGTGTTTAAGACCGCCAACCCCTTGACTAATGTATCTACGGATAAGTTGAGAAAGGAGTTTCGTTAAGATACACTTTTGTTAAGAATAGAGAGCGCTCCCTGGTGGTGAAATGTAAAACTAACAGACCGCGATTTTATTTAAATCATGCGACAACGCGATGTGTTTGAAACTTTAAGATAGTTTATAACACATAGTAAAAAGTTTAAAAATAATGTCACGAGAAATTTCGGGAAGGGGGGGGGGGGGCGTTAATTTTTTTTTTAACCTTAGCGTTTTTTACCGTTTTATGTGCGGTTTTTTGACAGAGTCCTGAGATAAATGCTACTTGTTCAATATAAAAAGTTCATAAGTGTCGATACCACTATTTTAGAATAGTAATTTCAACAAATATCTTAAATTGGTGTTTAAGACCGCCCCCCCCCCTCCCCCCGCGACTAATATATCTACGGATAAGTTGTAGAAAGGAGTTTCGTTCAGATACAGTTTTGTTAAGAATAGAGTGCGTACCCTGGTTGTGGAATGTGGAATTAAAAGAACGCGATTTTATTTAAATTAGGAATTCTAACACGGCAATCTGTTTCAAACTTTAAGATAGTTTATAACACATAATAAAAAATTTTCAAAAGAATGGCGCGAGAAATTTTTTGTGTGTGTGTGTGTGGGGGGGGGGGGGCGATTTTTTTTTTTAAACCTTAGCGTTTTTTTTACCTTTTTCTGTGAGCCTTTTAAGGATTTAATTATTATAAATTAGATCAATTTGGCTTTATTAATTAAAGAATAAAGTGTTTTGAAAGGAATATTAAACGAAACCCTCTGTGCGATCTGTGATCACATTTACCCACTTGTTTTGTAATTTTTATTCAACAAATCATAGCAAATTCATATAAATTTCGATTTTTGTAAATAGGCAATAACAAATGCAATATTTATTTTATTTGTATGTTCGATAATCATGTATTCTTCATACTTCTTCTTTTTTAGAATTAAAAAGCGTCTACTGCGTAAGGAAAACAATCACAATCTGCAAAATAAACATTGCGTGAAAACGCAACAAATCCGCCAACTCAAGTCAGACTTTTCATTACTTTCATGTCCAAAAACATATGCGTAAAAATTACATGCTGCAGTTTCCAGCAAAGAAAGGTTAACTTTTACTTTATATTTTTCGGAAGTATAAATAACACATTAACCCTTAAATGCGCGATTTTTTATTTTGTTTCGAAAAAATTATATATGATTCTTTGAAAGGTTTATTACACCAGTAAAAATAATGAAAAAAATCAGAGATACATTTTTCATATAACATATAATACGTCAATCTTTTCTTCTGTTATACATCTGCAATATAAGTAAAAACTAGTTTCGTGTAGCTGTTTTACGCTAAATAGTGCAAATTAGCAAATATTTTAAGAAGTATGTCTCCAAATACCTTATTTTATATAATTATTTATTTTATAAAACTTAACATTTAACCCTTTAATTCCCAAGATAGAATATACGTTCAAGAAAATACGTAGTTCAGATAATCTGATTTTACACCATAGAAAGTTTTAAGGGTTAATTTCGCTTTATTTAAATACGGAATGTCTGTTATTAAATAAAGCAGATATTGCTATTTTAATTTTCTGGTGTAAATTAGGAATAAGCGAATTAAAAAAATCTATTAAATTCAAAACACTGTTGTTTGCATATGTGCAAAGCTGCGCACTAAAGGGTTAAGTTTCTAACAAAGCGAGCCACCATTATCTCCCATAACAAATAATTAAGTTACTTACGGCGAAATACAATAAATATCAAACATTTTTCTTTTAAAAATTCAGACACACATTTTACCACGCATGAAAGTTGTCACGCCGCGCCGCAGCAGTGATATCGTCGGTACCATGTCAAACTATCCAATGTGAAAACAGTGGGAAACTTTCTTAAAATTCCGATTTCTTGATTGGCATCACTTTTTTTAAATAGTCAAATTTGCATTATTTAGCATTATTTAATGACATATTAATTAAGGCGAAAACTAGGGGAATTTTACCATTTCAGAAAAGTGATGCCAATCAAGAAATCTGAATTTTTTTAAAAATAGCCCACTGATTTCACATTGGATAGTTTGACATGGTACCGACGATATGCTCTTTTTGCTGGCACAAAATAAAAAATTTCAAAAATTAACAATCCCGCTCACACATCTTACTTGTTAAATGAATTCTTTATTTAGCAGAATCGTTGAGTACTATTCTAATCCGAATGAACGAAAATGAGGCTTTTACCACAAGAATCTTTGATTCTAATGTGACTGCTCGAACCACTATAGACAGGGCTCGACTAGCAAGTTTCTGTGCCCAGGGCACTTTCAATTTTTCGCGCCCCCTTAGATTGGTTGATTTACGGATACTAGTTTTTTTGTACATGTTACACACTTATTATTCGAAAAGTGTCAACTCAAAAAATTAAGTTTTGCGGAAAATTGAAAAACGGTTCCAAGAATAAAAATGAAATAATTTTTCTATTATTTATTGTGAGTCATTTCATCGTATTAATATCTAAAATATCACATTTTTTCACAATTACAATTTTTTTTAATGGAAATTTAGATGAAATTATAAAAAAATTTCTGCCCCTCAGAAATTTCATGCATATGTGGTAGTCAGGGCCTGACTATATGGATTGTCTTTTATGTGCCGGAGATGTATGATTGGACATAGCTGAAACATTCTCTTCTGAGCTTTAATATCGTGAATTATTGATTAAAATAATTTTGAGATCTGTCTTTTTCCGTAGTTAGGTCATTTTGTGTAGAACTAGGAAGCATATTTCTCGAGGAAACGTGAGGAATCATTTGAGGACAAAATGCGATGGAATCGTTTATAGCCAAGCACTATACTTTCTTATGTTTTGATCGACACATAAGTGATTTAAAGAATTAGGTTTTAATATTTTTCATGTTTATATCTATTTCTAAATGACCGTGTTTGCTATAATATTTCCGTAAATTTTTACATGAAATAAATGCTTTATATATATATATAACAAGAGAAAACTGATGGCATAATGTTTTTGTTTTCTTAGCCGAGGAAGCAATGATATTTGTAACACGTAAATTTCGTGTAAAATTTTGAAAAAGTTTAAAATTATCTTAATTAATGTCTAAATAAAACAAAACATCACAATAAAACGATGTAGTTTTTATTAAGCTACTTTTGATACCCTTTGGTGCTTAACCTTGCTGATTTATCGTTCAGTTAATGGCAGCCAATTCATTTAAATTATGATTTTTGTAAATGGTAGATTTTGATGGCCGATTATCTACTCTATAGGGATATAGGCCCGAGGGGGGAGTGCCCTCCGTGGGGGGTCATTCTAAGGGAACCTAACCCGTATTTACGCATGGAAATCCATGGCTCGAAGAAAACCACGAAAACTCCGAACGATTAGGCCGACGGGTTTTGTAAATGGACAAGAACAAATAGATTTTAAATTTTATATGTATGTTCGATGCAGGGTTACCAGTTTGGCCTCCATTTTTATTCAGAAATTTCGAGTTCATACCAGAAATAAAGAATAATATTTTATGCTTTATTTAATGAGAGACATTTAGCGACCACATAAAGTAAAAATTCTTCTTTCGAAATTTCCGGTGTGGATTTGAAATTTCGGATTAAAAAAGGAGGCCAAACTGGGCAAACCTGGTTCGATGTATCAACTTTTCTTCTTGTTTTTCCTTATTTAGAATTAAAAAGCATCACCTGTACGAGGAAAACAATCAGAATCTACAAAATAAACCTTTGCAATTCAAATCACAACAATTCCGCCAACTCAAATCAAAAGACACACCTTTTCATTACTTTCATGCTCATATATGTGTGCGTACAAATTACATGCAGAGGATTCCTTGTGAAGAGATGTTAACTTACACCTATACTTTTTAAAAGTATGAATAACAAATTATGTTTCTAACAAAGAGAACTACTATTATCTTCCATAACAAATAATTAAGCTACCTATGACAGAATACAATAAACACTAAACTTGTTTCTTTTAAAAATTCAGACACACATTTCAGCAGGCATAAAAATTGTCACGTCACGGCAGCGATATGCTCTTTTATACGGCCACATCATAAAGGCGCTCGAAAATTACAAATTCCACTCACATGTTTTACTTGCCAGATGAATTCTTTATTTAGGGGAATCTTTGAATGCTGTTGTGGTTCAAATGAAAGAAAGTGGGGCGTTACCGCAAGAATCTTTATGCTTCTAATGTGACTGTTCGGATGACTGCTTGTCTTTTATGGATGTATGATTGGACATATCTGAAACGTTCTTTTCTGCGCTTTAATATCGTAAATTGTTGATTAAAATAATTATGTGGGCAGTCTTTTTTCGCCGTCTGGATCATTTCAAGTTAAACTAGGAAACATATCTTTGCAAAGAATGTCCAATATGGAACGTGATGGAATCATTTATAGCCAAGCCCTTCGTTCCCTAGGTTATAATAAAAACAGAAGATATTTGCAGAATTCCGGTTTTAACATTTCAGGAGAAAATTTTAAACATACTTTTGTTAAGCGAATAAATAAGAATAATAAAAGAGCTGGGCATTTACACCATGAAAATTCAATATTAACGTGAAAATGCAAAATCACAAATTTATTAAATGGTGCATACAAAAGGCCGTAAAGTTCAAAACTGGAACAAACATTAAAATAAAATTATAATAATCGACGTTTCGGTCATCATCTATGACCATCTTCAGGAAATATTTGTTGTATTGCTTTTAAGGCTGTTCTCAAATCCAAAACGGCAACTTTATGACATAAGTTTTAATTTATTTTTGTTCGGAATTGCATGAAACTAGCAGGTATTGTTGTTCAAAAACTATGCAATCGAGCTGTTTTTTCCGAGTTTTTTTTTTTTTTTTTTTTGAAAATGCAATAGATTTTCCAGAAAATAGTGTCAAAGTGGAAGAATAACCACTCAAGAAAGGGCGATAAACGTGTTTGCCACGTGATCAGACTCGCTTATAACTCAATAGGTAATTTATTTATAAAAAAAAATGGAAAACACAGTTCGATTCCAAATCGCTTCCATGGACAGGCTTTCTAATTTTATATCGTTCTGTCAAAAAATGAATTTGTAAATGTGTCAAAACGTTTTGCGCTTGTTGAGCAGCGTAGTTGAGAGCAGCCTTAACGTTTTAAAGTTACATAATTTTACTTTAATGTATGTATAGTTTTAACTTTACAACATTTTGTATACACCATTTAGTAAATTTGTGATTTTTTTTAACGTTAATATTAAATATATAAGTTTCTTAATTAGCAATTTTTTTTAATGTTTTGTTTTTAATATTTCTACTATAATAAACACACCTCACACTCCTAGAGTCAGTTAGTTTGAAGTTTAAAAAAAATATTTTGCGTCACTGAACTCTCAATAAAATCAAGGTGTGTGATTTAACAAAAAAGGGGTGAGAAAACTCTCATTTAGAACATTCTGTCATCTCTGAAACATTGTTTCTTCATTATTAATGGCTTTCAAAAATATCAGTAAATCATCTTTCAACAAATCAATCACTCCACTCTTCTCCAATACTGACGAGCAAAGATTTTTCGTGTCCAAAATCTTCATTACATACATCAAAGCCGATGTAAGGATGCTAATACCTTGTCAGAAACGGGAATGGACATCTGCTGTGTCAACGCCACTGATACGGAAGCCACAGCTTTGAGGCAGCTGGATGTTGTTTATTTTACACTAACATGGCAATGTGATTGATGTTATCTATTCGAATGGAATACTGCATAAGGATAAATATGTGATGTAAACAGCTTTGAAGTGAGGATATAAATAATTCTTGTTATAAAAGGGGTAATTTGCTGTGTAATTACATTCAATTTGTGTTGAAAAAGCATGTTATTATGACTTGTAAAATTTAAGAATGCTGATCAAACTTTCTAATAAGGGGTGGGGAAGGGGGGGGGGGAGAGAATATCGATATTGATTTTTCATGTATATTTTTGCTGTGTCAATTACAAACGGTGAACAAAATATTTTGTTTTCATTAGTTTAAACTGCAGCAGAACCATCCGGCTTTGCCTGTGTTAACCATATGGGGCTTCTAAGTAAAATAAATAAAAATGCAATATCCTAAAAATACGGCGATAACACCCGTATGACGAGCATGGTGGCGGAGACGTCACTTCAAGTCACAGTGGTCATGTCACATCTGCGACTGAAACAACCCGGGTACATCACATTCTTATTAAAACGCAAACTTCAAAAACTTTCAAAAAGGTACTAAACACTTCAAAACATGTTATGCATTGTAAGAAATATTTTCTGACAAAGATTTAAATGTCCATAACGTCACTGCAAGTCAAGTACGTCACGTCACAGATGTAACCACAAAACCACCAGGATGTCAAGTCACAATGTAATTTTTAAATGAAAGTGATAAAAATTATTTTGAAAAAGGCCGTCTTGACGCATTTAGGGCCTGTACCCGATACCTTTATGTAGGCACCTTGCATATTAACATATATTCTCTTATTTATCAACCTACAGCAAAATGATCTCTAAATGTAATTCATATTCAAGGTTGGAGTAGCAGAGTTGAGGTTTATTCCAAAAATTCAAAGCGGTTGACTCGGAGTGAAGAATGTCCAGACGGGACTCAAACTTGGATACCTTAGCTCAGGGCCCGATTAACCTCCGAAGCTATGGTAAGCACAGTGTCATTTCGGGGCCCTCTTTCATTCGAGGAGAATTTCTTAAATTCGACATAGCCGGAAATTCACCAATGCATTATTCAAATTATATATATAAACTCGGTTTATGGCGTCAGATGCCGCCATCCGAAGAATCTACAAGAGTCTTTTTCCATTTTTTCCGGTCAAGGGTCCATTCCTCTTCCAGACCTGTATCCCTCATTGCCTTTGAAATATCATTCACCCAGTTTTTTCTGTGGTCTTCCCCGTTTCCTTTTTTTGTTTGTTTCATAATTGAATGTGATTTTGGGTAGTCTTTCACCATTCATTCTTTTGACATGACCATACCAGATTAATTGCTTTTTTTTAATATAATCTAATATGGTTTCCTTTATTTTCATCATTCCCTTGATTCTGTCATTTCTTATTCTTTCTATTCTTGATATCCTGCATGATCTTCTTAGGGCGTTTATTTCTACTGCCGCTAATTTCTTTCTTTCTGTCTGTCTCCATAATTCTCCATCCTTTTGCTCCATATAACAATATGCTCTTTACAATAGAGTTGTATATATTAAACTTTCTTTTCCTAGAGATCTCCTTACTCCACCAAATGGAATTTAATAGGTTTACTACAAATATTATATTATTGGATTTTCTCGAATTAGAGTGATAGGACGATAATATTGCCTGATAAATTGACGACTTTGGTTGGATGGACAAACTGAGGAATTGTGATCATGTGGCTGAAACTGATAAATTGTATGAAAAATTAATTTGTTATGAAGCAATTATATATATATATATATATATATATAGGAAATATTAATCGTTACTTTCACAGTATTCATTTATTTCTGTCTTGTATTACTCGTCTATGACTGTAACCGCATTCTTATTGTTCCATTTTCATTGTTACTTTATATTCTTTGGCAACGACAAAAGAGAGAAAACGTCATGTGACGTAACAGTTGTGTAGTGGTAGTGGAGTTTGTTCTAGGCAGCGGGAAGCTGCGATTGTGATAATTTGATCCTGATATTTTAATTATATTTTAATTGTG
Organism: Maratus speciosus; assembly: GCA_963932465.1. Classification (NCBI taxonomy): domain Eukaryota; kingdom Metazoa; phylum Arthropoda; class Arachnida; order Araneae; family Salticidae; genus Maratus; species Maratus speciosus. The sequence continues at coordinate 11,135,523 of OZ010790.1, forward strand.
TTTCGTCATTAAATGTTGTGTTCGTCAATTAAAATGATTGAGAATTTATTCAACCCCTAGACATACCGACCCACAGCAAAATTGGGGGCTCGGCGCGGAATAAATAGTGAAACTTGTGCAAATGGGATAATTTTTCCGCTTAACTTTTATTGTGAACCATCCGTGTTCTGAAGAATTTTGGAGTCACCCTGACTCTGTCAAAGAAAAAAGTAAAAACCTCCTGGCTACGTATCGAGAAAGAATCACCCTGATTCTGCATTTCGGATCATCCATACTATCTGTTTGTGAAATTATAAGAAAAGCCATCTGGTTTTCTCTGCAAGTCTCATTGTGAAAGAATCGGTGAAGGGAAAAAAAAAAAGAAATACCGCCTAGTTTCATTTATGAGCTAAATAGTGTGAAAGTGAATCAACATCCTTATTTCAGTTAAAAATTTAGTGAAATAACCAGCCCGGTATGTATAAGTTTGTGAAATATTTAGTGGGATCGTTGAATTTGTGAAATATTTAGCGCGGCAACAAGCCGTGTGTTTTTCGTTTCATTTAAAAGCTTTGTGAGTCGATTCCATCAGTGCGACGCAAGAAAGCGTGTTTTTCATCAGATAAAAAAAAGAGACCAAGTGATATTTTTTTGTTGGTCTCTGATTCTGCGTCATAGAGGAGAATAATCATTTCCCCAAGATTCTACTTTTTAATAGATAACAGATAAGCAATGTCATCCTTTTTATTAAATTTGTTTAAGTGATTTATTTACTGTGGTTAAAAGGAAAAGACTTTGTTTATGAAATATAAATTTTATTTGATTGAGTATTTGAAATACAAGTATATTTTTATTTATTTTTGCTTTCTTATACAAATACGTGATATCTAAGAGATAAATGTAAAAATAGCAAATAAAGCCTTTGTGCAACAATATTAAAAAGCAGAAAAACCAACGTTTAAAATGCACAAATAATATATGAAAAGCAGCAAACAGCTGTTTCGAATCTACTAGCGAGATTCTTCTTCAGTGCAAAAGGAACAGCGTGCTAGAAAAAGCAAGGCTGAGCAAAATCATAGACAGAGACGCGCTGGCTTTTATACCCTATGCGGGTGGCGAAGGCGCCGAAACAACCAATGAGAGAGAAGCAGTGGAAACGACTGGGTGGACAAGTAGCGACATCTACCGGAGAAGTAGAGAAACCAAAAAGGGGAATTGAATTAACGCTTTCCAAATACTTGGAAAATCTGGAGTACTAGATAAGTCATTGACTAAAGAGTGAGAATTTTTAATGATATGGTAAGCTTCCCAAAAATCAAGATCAAGGTTAGAAGAACATTTTTGGATAATGATGGCTGAGGAAAAATCGAACCTATGTTGAGAAGACCAAGAATGTTGAGCAATAGAAGAACGTTTGAGCTCCTGATTTTTACCATAACCTTCATGCTCTTTTAAACGAAATGTAAGAGCACGTTTAGTCTGACCAATATACGAAAGACCACACTGACAAGAGATTTGGTAAACGCCCCAATTATCTAGGCGATCAACGGGGTGTTTGAGATTTGAAAAAGGGATTTTATTAACAGGAGAAAAAATAACTTTAAAATCAAACCTTCTTAGGAATTTAGCAACTTGCTGACTGATTTTAGGAAAAAATGGTAATACAACTGAAGTATTAGAGTTGGAATTAGAATGCTTTTCAGAATGGTCGGATTTCGTCAATTTCTTATAAATAGAATCGATAATATTAGAGGAATAACCACGATCGACAGCAATAGCTTTGAGGTAATTAAGTTCATCACTAAGTAACTGAGGTGTGGAACAAATATTAGTAGCCGGAAAACAAAAGTATTGAAAGCAGCGAATTTCTGGTTAGGGGGATGAGAAGAATACCTGTGAGGTGGGGGACTGACAGCAAAAGGTTTACGAAAGACGGTAGTCTGAAAGCTAAGAAGGTTTGATTTTAAAGTTATTTTTTCTCCTGTTAATAAAATCCCTTTTTCAAATCTCAAACACCCCGTTGATCGCCTAGATAATTGGGGCATTTACTAGATCTCTTGTCAGTGTGGTCTTTCTTATATTGGTCAGACTAAACGTGCTCTTAGATTTCGTTTAAAAGAGCATGAAGGTTATGTTAAAAATCAGGAGCTCAAACGTTCTTCTATTGCTCAACATTCTTGGTCTTCTCAACATAGGTTCGATTTTTCCTCAGCCATCATTATCCAAAAATGTTCTTCTAACCTTGATCTTGATTTTTGGGAAGCTTACCATATCATTAAAAATTCTCATTCTTTAGTCAATGACTTATCTAGTACTCCAGATTTTCCAAGTATTTGGAAAGCGTTAATTCAATTCCCCTTTTTTGGTTTCTTTTCTCTACTTCTCCGGTAGATGTCGCTACTTGTCCACCCAGTCGTTTCCACTGCTTCTCTCTCATTGGTTGTTTCGGCGCCTTCGCCACCCGCATAGGGTATAAAAGCCAGCGCGTCTCTGTCTATGATTTTGCTCAGCCTTGCTTTTTCTAGCACGCTGTTCCTTTTGCACTGAAGAAGAATCTCGCTAGTAGATTCGAAACAGCTGTTTGCTGCTTTTCATATATTATTTGTGCATTTTAAACGTTGGTTTTTCTGCTTTTTAATAAGAGATAAATGTTTATTAGTTTCATTTTTGCTAATGTATTTATGTTTCAGCAACAATTTAAGTTTGGTAAGTTCTGTTCTTTTTCGCTGATTTAAGAACTAAAATGCATGCAGTGTAAGTTTATGGTTTTTATCATCTGTTTTTCTCATTTAACTGTTTGAATAAGGGTTGAGTGCACTCAAAAAGGGTTATTTTAATTCTGATTTTTATCATGGTATTTGATTATTTGTGATTTTATTTTGATTATGTTTATGTGATATAGGCTGCTCACTTTGATTTATTTACCTAATTTAATCTCAGAATTTATGTTTTATTTTGCTTCTGATGTTTAACTGACGGTACTTATATTTTTTGTAAATTTGAAGTAAGATTTAAGATATGATCTTTCACGTATATATTTTAAATCACGAATTCTATTTCTTAGTTTTAATTTTATAAGAACTAAATTTTTTAGTGATGATTTTATAAGAACTAAATTTTTTAGTGGTGTTTTTATAAGAATTAAATTTTATTAGTGATAATTTTATAAGAACTAAATTTTGGTTTCTTATTAAGCAAATTTTAATTTTTGGGGCCTGAAGGTTAGTTAACATGAAACTGCGTTTGAGAAAATGGCCTTCCTCAGCAAAGGTATTAAACAAGATTTGCAGCACGTCGCGACGGAATTGGGAGTTCCAGACGTAGAAAATTTAAAGGTTCCTGAATTAAAAGATGCTATTATAGCCGCTGCTACGTATGAGGAGGAATTTGTAAAGGGCTACTTAGATACTGTTATCGAGGAAAGGAAAAGGAATAAAGAAGATGAATTGCGAAAACAACATAATGGAGTTTGAATTACGAAAAATACGCCTCGAAAATGAAAGAATCGTCGGAACCAGTAACCAAAACGGGAGTCAACCCGAAAGTAATGGAAAACCGCGTATAAAACTGCATGATATTATTCAAAAGTTCGATCCCCAAACATGCGATATAAGTCTTTATTTAATTCTTTTTGAACGCCAGGCGAAAAGGACGGAAATTAAAAAGGAATTTTGGGTTACACGCCTCATTGGACTTTTGCCCCCAAGAAATTACGGAGATAATCGCTAGGGAGGGCGAAGAAGTAACCGATGATTACGAAAAGGTTAAAGAAGTACTACTAAAGAGATATAAATTTACACCTGAAAAATTTCGACAATTGTTTGTCAAGCATGTTAAAAGGGCTGACACAACGTGGCGAGATTTCGCATACGAATTGAAGAACTATTTTAGCGAATGGGTTCGAGGTTTAGAAGTTACAACCTTTGATGAGTTGTGCGATTTAATGATTACTGACCAGATAAAACGAAAAGTGCCTCCTGAGGTAAAAGAACACTTCTTTGACGAATGGTCGACGTTTAAATCATCAGAAGTTATTTCAGAAAAGCTAGATGATTATGAAAATATTAAAATGACGTTTAGTAGAAAACCAAAAGAATCTCAGTACCGAGAAAATAGGATGTTTGCGAGATCTTACACAGAACAGAGAGATGTTGGTCGGGGAATGACCACAAATCGACAAACTGAAAGGTTAGAGAGAAAAAAAACATTCAAATGCTATGAATGTGGAGAAAGCGGCCACGCCAGATCATATTGTCCCGAGCTCTTAAGAAAAAACGGAAGTAAAATCAATGAAGAGAAGGTTTCTGATGCACATGTAGCAAGAAACTGTAACGTCATCGCATTTAAAAAAATTCAAACAAAAGAAATTGCCATTATCAATCTAACTATTCCTGCACTCATCGACACAGGCTGTTCAGTGTGCCTTCTGCGCGAAGACTTATACCGACAAATTTCTGATCGTCCAAAGCTGTCCAACAACTCTTTAGTATTATCGGGAATAGGGTCATCTAAAGTTTATACAAAGGGATCGATTGAGCTAGAAATAGAATTAGATGGAAGTAAATACTCCCTAACATGGCATATAGTGCCAGGATTACCAAGCAGTTATTGGTATGGACATTTTAGATCAAGCTAGATTAAATTTTGACAAAAATGGTGTCGAATTTTGAAAGTACGAAACGACAAATGCATTATTTATGCAGGTATCCCGGTTAAGCAATAAAGATGATGTTGAGCTGAACCACGTTCATGATACGCAAATAAGGGCAGAGCTAAAGGAAGTTACTTCTGCATGTAAATCGAAGAAGAACGAATCGGTTGATGTCTCTATGAAAGTCGTGTTGACAGACGACGCTCCAACAGAATTTGAAAAATCTTATTTAAGCCGATATTTACGAAACAGAAAGCTGGATGTAAAGGATGAAAAATCAGCTACAAAGCAAAATGTTTTGCGAAAGTTACCATTTAGAAGAAATAGAAATGCTCCAGATATACCGGATTTAAAGTCTAATGTGTTTTGGTGGAGTGGTGTTGGAAAGGAGCAAGGTTGTAAACTTGGAGACATACTAGAAATAAGAGAACGAATCCAAAAAGCAAAAAATATCCGGCCTTTGTATAGAGTTCTATTTTTCCAATGGCCCACAAATAGTCAAGATATAGTTGGAGACAGTCTTAAGTTTAATGGTTTCCAATTTGATAAATCTTCTTATCAATATAGTAAACGTCAGAGCTTTATGAAAATTATGCTAGATAAAACCATATACCACATATGTGAACTCCTGGACATTAGAAGGGGCGATAAACTGTCATGTATCAAGAATATTCTTGACTTTTTATTAAACCCATCTGCAAAAATTGATCCACCTACAGAGTGGCAGGCAGGTGTTCTTTTGGAGAGAATTAGAATTGATGATACAACTTTTCATCAGTCATCAAGTAATGTTAAACTAAGGAAAGGTAAATGTTTTTAGTATCTCCAAAAATTCAAAAGAGAAGGATGTTATAAGCAATTTGGTTACCGCCACAAGATCAACACTGAGTTCTGGTTCTGTCAACCATTATGTTTCTAATGCACCTTCACGCTATGACAGAATAATCATGTAATGCATTTGAATAACCACGAAATAAATTTAAGAAACAAAGATTGTGATGTATTTAGGTCACATTCTTTCGGTCAAATTCAAGCTGAAAATAAAAGGACATACGGCAGAAAAACAAAAAAAGCGACTAAATATAAAATTGATGATCTGATGGCCATTCAACGAACTCAATTCGGTACAGGGTTAAAATTAAGACTTAAATTTTTTGGCCCGTATAAAATAACTAAAGTCAATCCCAGAGATAGATATGAAGTGGAAAAAGTTGGTGACCATCCAGGCCCCAATAAAACTACTACATCTGCTGATATGATGAAGTATTTCTCAAATATGTAATAAACTTGTATAGTATTGTTGTAATTCCATGTTTAAATTTTTCGTTGATGCATCAACTGTACAGTATTATTATTTTTAGAAATTTATATTGAAGTATTTAATCATTTTATTCATATTCAGTAGTATTTACATTTTGTGTATTGTGTCTTTTATATATTGTAAAGTTTTGTATCGTAAAACGTCCCTGAGGCCAGTGACACGCAGGATGGCCGATCTCTGTAGGAAATATTAATCGTTACTTTCACAGTATTCATTTATTTCCGTCTTGTATTACTCGTCTATGACTGTAACCGTATTCTTATTGTTCCATTTTCATTGTTACTTTATATTCTTTGGCAACGACAAAAGAGAGAAAATGTCATGTGACGTAACAGTTGTGTAGTGGTAGTGGAGTTTGTTCTAAGGCAGCGGGAAACTGCGATTGTGATAATGTGATCCTGATATTTTAATTATATTTTAATTGTGTTCGTCAATTAAAATGATTAAGAATTTATTCAACCCCTAGACATCCCGACCCACATATATATGTATATATATATATATATATATGTGTGTGTGTGTGTGTGTGTGTGTAAAATAAGAAAACTATGAATAACCCACAGAATCATCAGAGGTGCTTGTTGGTTAATTCATAGTGAAGATGCGTTATTTCATCCAATTTTGTCGGCATTAAGCTTAAAATGACAAAATTTAGCACCTCATAGCGCAGCATAAAAGAAAATAAAAAACTAAGAGATCTAAAGAAAGATACACCTCACACAGGATATTAAAACTTATAAGAGCACAAGACCTCAATTATATACTAGGATCCAAAACGTCAGAAAGTTGACTCACAATATTAATGCATGTGAGGATGCAAACAGATTTAGGAATATTAGACCATGTGGGCAGAAGTTGCTGCGAACAAGAACATTGCTGCCAACTGGTATGAAATGCAGTACCAGAGAATAATGGAGCTATGGGCATTCGCGCCCATAAATCGTTAAAAATATGAATAGAAAAATTGACGTTACTTTGTCGCAATCGTAGTAAAATTATAGATGAGAATACAGGTTTTCTTTGGAGCGTATAAGAGAAAAATATAAGATTTTCCTGAAAAAGTGAAAAAAAAAATTGCAACCAAATGTAGCACGTCGTGAAATTATATTTCGAATGATTTGAAATAAAGCCCTTAATAGGTAATGGACATTAATTTCAGAAGAGCAAGTGTCCTCCACTAAAGGATATAAAAACACTGAGATATTGCAGCATATATACAGTTAATGTTTTAAGAACTATAATAATAATAATAATAATAATGATAAATTCTTAACTGTAATACAGCATCTAATTGCAATATTGACTAATAATTTGTTTCAAAACATTTTTTCAAAATAATCCTGGATGAAAGAGAAACACTTATGTAACTTTAGACAAGAAAAATTATTTAAAATTTCCAATAACTGTACAATAATTAAAACCGACAAGGAACTGCAGTTCATCCAAACTCCTCACGGTAAATCTGGACAAATTAAACGAAACCCATTTGGTGCGAGCTAACTAACCGAAGATTTGCGCAACAGAAGCGCACAAAGCTTCAATCGCGTGCAAGAAGTGATTGATCTTCTCTCCTTTTGGATCGAAAGAGAGAGAACTAGCCCTAAATAAAAAAACGAGAGAGAGAACGCTGAATCTCTGCTATGGGGGATTCGGGAGGTGGGTATGAAGTGCCGGTCTGCAATCAACCACTGACATATACCTCAAATAACATCACCTTTATGGCGATAACAATCTCTCTGATCCGCCGCGCACTCAAGATCGGGAGTGGGGAGGCTAAATTTTTTTTCCTACATGAGTTGTATTACAAGAATGTGCCGTGAGACGTCAGCGCTATTGATACGGTATTATGGGGATAGGAGTAGTAGAAACTCGTACTTACAGTGTTACAAGATTCCAAAGGTGATGTCATTCTTCACAATGTTAGGAAGTACACTGGTGTACAAAACTTAAGCAACAATCATAAAATGATAATTTTCAGGCACGCGAGTACGCAAATAAAAAAAATATATATAATTCAAATAGGTACTATCCCAACATCGCAGCTAGTCGATGTGACATCTCCATCAAGTCACACATGGTCATAAGTGTCAAAGTCACTAAGGTGAAACAAAATATGGGATCTTTCATTCATTTCATTATTCATCTCAGATGATCGCCATATGGTGATTCCATTGAAAAGTCACTGTGACTGTTGCTTTGTGATGAGTCACGAGGTGCCATTACAATAAAGTCACCTTGTGATTCTCATGTGACTGTCATTTGAAGACTCTATTCTGAAGTCATCGAGAGCATTGCATTATGATGAGTCACCAAATAATGTTACAATGAAGTCACATGGTGACTTTCAAATGACCCAGACATTACTGTGAAGTCACTATTGCGCTCCTTCGTGAAAAGTCACCAGATTATTTCATTTTCTGTCACTTGAGAATTTGTCAAAAAACAGCTACCATGATGACTTACAACAGAGTCTCCAAAAGACGGTCACACAAGAGTCACAAGATAACTTCACTGTAATGTCACCTGGTGACTCGTCAAAAAGCAGCAGTCACAGTTTCATCTCAGTGCAGTGACCAAATCAGAGTAAAAATGAGACGAATGAAAGATATCACATTTCAGTTCATTGTAGTGACTACGACACTTGTGACCCTTTGTGACTTCAAAGACAGTTCAACATCGACTGGCCATGTTCTTATGGTAGTACCTATTTTCTACACTTTCTGTAGAATTTTCTTTTGAGTACGCACGAATTCAGAAATTAGCATTTTGTGATTGTTGCTTAAGGGTGTATTCCGATCCAAACTGCTTATTTTCTGATTCATTTTAAAATTCATTTTTGCTCTCAAGCGCATCAAACTTGGAAATTCTCTTATTCAGAAACTATATAATGTGCGGTGCTTCTGAACTTTTTGATAAATGCAGAAAATACTGTAAAAAACGCTGTCAAAGTTGGCGTTTTGAACAGAATTTTCCGAAGCGGGCGATCTGGGAATGAAAAAAATGGTCATACTGAGAAAATAATTGTTTAAAAATCAAATTCTAGTTAATTGAGCTGAAAATGAAATCACACGGCATGCTAAACATGTCTTCAGAAATCACCCCGGCAAGTTTCATGTTTTTACTTTTAAAAATGAGTCTGAAAATGTCTCAGAAAATTTCGAGCTGTTGAGGGTGGGAAAATATTTTTTCGAATACACCCTTAAGTTTTGCATACTAGTGTAGTATACTGCAACTACAACTTTTGAAGTCGCGATAAATTACCGTATATTTTGGCAGAAATACCACCTTCGATAAGACGAGATATAATTTTTAGCCAAAACTTCGTGGTTTTGGTTCCTGTCCAAATCTGTTCAATAAGATGAACAGCGAACAGCGAAAAACTGTCAAAACTGTCCCACCAGATACCATATGAGACCAGAGTGACAGCAACACTGTAAAATAGCAAATTATAATTTTACATAATTTTCGGTCAAAACTTTGAGGTTTTCGTACCTGCTCAATCCTTCCTATAGGGGCCGTTTGTACCCCTCCACTTCCCTTTGTAAAGAAAAATAAGCAACTGCTAGATCCCCTTTCCCTTTACTTATGTAAGATTTTATGACACTCTAACATCAACACTGTTTGCCATAAAAAAATTACAGTTAACGATAAATTGCATTATTAATTACATACAAATTTACATGGTATCGAAGAAAAACAATCGGTTTAATATATTGTTACTTATTTCATTAAACAATTCATAGAATACAAAACAGTTTTTAATGTATTATTATTTATCGCACTGAACAAATAAAAAAAAAAAAAGAAAAGAAAAGAAAGAAAAGAAAAAGAAATACAAGAGGCCCTAACTTATTTAGCTCACAACTAAAAATTTTAACAAGAATCATAGGAATATTATGTGTTTGGCGTTCACATTTCTATAGTCTGGTGTTTAAGATCTTTGAATCCATGTTTCTGCATTGTCTATTATTAAGTTTTCAATGTAGTGGTGGGATGAAATGTTCCTCGTTTCCAGTCCTTGTTTACTCCATATCTTTTTTCTCAAGTCGTTGAACATCCGCAGAACGTTCATCCAAATCATACTCTGTTGCTTTTTGTTATTAAACTATAGTTGTTTCGTTGTCTAATGCTTACGTAAGAATTCTTGTGATCCCCTTCTCCCCTTGTCAGCAAAAATAAACAGACACTGGACACCCCCTCTCCCATTACTGCTTACGTAACGACCCCATATCTGTCCAATAAGACGAACTGTCAAAAACAGTCAAAACTGTCCCAACCCATATAAAAGGAGACTACAGTGACAGCGACATTACCTGAACACTAAATATCAAAACTTTCTTGATGAAGCTTGTGCTTCAGACCATGAATATAATATACCGGGTGGCCCAAAAGTCGCAGGAGGCATAATTCAATAATTGGAAAAATATGGACAATACCCCGATTGTTAGAAATTTAAAAAAAAATAATAATTAAAAACAAGAACAAATTTTGAAAGACAAATTTTGGACGGACGATAAAATATTTCGAAAATCACCGATAGAGGGCATTTAGACGAAATATGAAGCAGATATCTCAAATGAAACTTCTAATAAAGTACTCTAAACGAGAAAAATTAAGAGAACAGCTGTCACCGCATGTCAATATTCCAAGATTTGAAATTTGCCGTTTAACGATACTGAACCTTTCAGTGCAGCAACTGAAGTTGATGATTTACCGTTTATCTAAAATACTTTAATCAACGATGTCTGATAGTCGGATCTGATCTGGTAATGATAGCATGTTGTCAGCAACGAATGAAGATACAAAGGATCTACTTTCTGATACATTTTTTAATTCACAGAGTGCTCTGCCCCCTACGAGCTACGCTCGCCAACCCCCGTTCAGACACCGCAAACTCCAAAAGCACGCTAATTTGATCGGCTTTAAAAAAATTTCGGAAGAATGAATTATAATTAAAAAAAAAACAGTGGCGACCTCCCTATGTTAACGGGTTATTTTCGTCTTTGATTAAATGAGATCAATGAAACATGTGAAAATAAGCTAATATAAAATGAATTAAGTAAACAGAGTGTTTGTCTCCCGATATTTTTTATCATCGCTATAAGACAGTTTTTTTAATAAGACATTTTAAATGTATCGTTTTAAATCTGACGTAATTTTTACCAAAGTTGTCTTTCTCCTTTTAATATTCACGTGAAAATACTTTTGTTGTTAGAAAGGAAATATTATTTGCGCTGTCTTAGAATTCTCAACAATAGTTTAAAAAGATTATCTCAAAATATGAAACAAATGTCTCGCGCAAATATATTTTTTAATTTAAACTATTTGGCAATTTTAAATATGACGTAATTTTCTCCATTTGTGACTTTTAACGCATATTAATGAATTTATTATTTTACAATTTTCTTTCTCCTTTAAAATTCACGTTTAAATATAGTTTTTATGACGTAATTATCAATATTTTCCTGCTTTTAATACGTGATCATTTAATTCTCCTTTGAAAGTTTTTTTCTGTTTATAATAAGTCACGTGTAAATGAATTTTTAATTTGAAGGAAATATTATTCTTTGCCCTTTTTTTAAATTTGGCAGCAATTTAAAATAATACCCTTTTCTAAAAGTTGTAAAAAATATCTCTCGAAATGCTGAAAATCTAAATTTAAGATAGAAATAAAACCTCAAAAAATGAGTCAAATTAAAAAAAATAAATGCAATCTGCACACCGGGAACTTCTGATCTATAAAATTATCTATAAATGATTAAATTCCTATGTATAGTTTTTGCTCCTATAAAACTCTTTTAAAAGAACGATTTTAACCAAATTTAACATCAAATATCTCTTAAAATAATTCTTCGATTTGAAAACTGTCTGCATCAGCGTGTTTATCAAACATATTTCTCTATAATACCATCGATTTTTGAATGCAATATTTTTCTTAATATTAACGAAGAAAGACCTCCGGTCACAAAAAATGCAAAACCGGCGACGGCGGCGATGACAGCGTTATATATATATATATATATATATATATATATATATATATATATATATATATATATATATATTAAGTAGGGATATTTTTGTTCGAAAACGCATGAAATTGGTAGCTATTCTTATTCAAAAACTATGCAATCAAAAGACATTTTCCATTTTTTGGCAAAGACAGAAGAATTTTCTGAAAATACTGTCAAAGTGGACGTTTTGAACCGAGTTTCCAGCCGCGACACAGCGGGAAAAGAGAAAAACGGGTCGTCACTTTACCACAATTGCTTATAACTCGATAAGAAATGTATTTATCAAAAAATGGGAAACGCCACTCGATCCCAAATCTCTTCATTTGTCAGGTCTGCCAATTCTATGCCTTTGCTTTTAAAAATGAATCAGAAAATGTGTCAGAAAGTTTCGCGTGGTTCAGCACGGGATTTGAAAAACGTCTTAAGGCTGTTCTTAACTGCTCTGCCCAACAAGCGCAAAACGTTTTGACACATTTACAAATTCATTTTTTAACGGAAAGATATAAAATTGGAAAACCTTTCCATGGAAACGATTTGGAATGGAACTGTTTTTTCTATTTTTTGATCAATCAATTACCTATTGAGTTATAAGCGTTTTTGTTTTGATCACGCGACAAACACGTTTTCGCCCGCTCTTGAGTGCTTATTCTCCGTTCGCTCGGAAACTCGGTTCAAACCGTCCACTTTGACTCTTTTCAGAAGGATCTATTGCGTTTGCAAAAAAAAAAAAAAAAAAAAAAAAAAAAAAATGGAAAAATCAGCTCGATGACATAGTTTCTGAACAACAACACCAGCTTGTTTCATGCATTTTCGAACAAAAATAAATTAAAACTTATGTCAGAGAGTTGCCCTTTTGGATTTGAGAACACGCTTAAGGTGATTTATTGGCGGCCTGATTTGTATAAATATATTTCTAGCACTGCATATTAGTTATCAGCGCCCTCTCTCGTTGACTTTTTCGAAAGTAACAGCCTTTTACCTGTTGTTATACAAGCAGCGGCGCACCCAGGATTAAGCTTTGGAGGGGGCTAGCATATTCTAGAGCTCTACATGTGCCCAAATCTGGCCCGACACGCCGGACGAACTCCGTCCAATTTTATTACATTTCATTCGAAGTGGACGAGGCTGTTCGAGCTCGGACATATAATTTTTCTGTTGACTTGAACAGAGCTGTAATCAGACAGCGAAGCCAAGGGGAGTGGGATGGCTCTGCCTATTTTTGATGGGAGGTTTAAACATGTTTCATAATATATATATATATATATATTGTTTTAATTAGTAAGTATTGTATATGTTAATATTTCAAATTTCATAAGAAAATTTATAAATAAGAGAAAAAATTTGGGACAAGATCAATATTTTTCAAAATTTCCATTTTTCTAAGGACCTATTAAAAATAATAAAACAAACCTTTTATAATTTTACAAAATTTTAAATACTTAGTCTAGTCTCGTAGTCTGGGAGGGGCTCCAGCCCCCTTAGCTCCCGCCGTGGGTGCGCCAATGTATACAAGACCCATCTCACGCTGATTTCATTAGTGCATAGTGTTATTTCATATCATCATTTGTTCATTTTTTAAAGTGCGTTCTTAATTATATAAATATGTAGCACCTATTAGTCGTCTGGTCCGCCCGTTTGTCCGCATATAACAGCACAAAAACAACCCAACCGAATGGTTTGAAATTTGATGGAATCGTTGCCGAATTTTGTCGAGTCCTTTCAAATTTTATGAAAATCGAATCAAAACTTAAAACGATATTAATAAAAGTTTTCTTCATTCTCTTACACCTTATCATACGTAACGAATTCTATGATATCCCATGAAAGGTCATGATTCCAGGTTGTCATAGTGATTACGTCCTATTTAAAATGGAGTCCTGTTATTTCCGTATGACTGAATTTAATATATAGAATCGCAATAAATTTTGCATTCACGCATTTCTGCCTAAGAGTGCAACAGCTATTGCACCCAGATCTGAATATTTATACAAACTACATTGTTAAAAATTTGCAGCATTCTGGCAGGTCATTTGACCGTTATTTTCCGAAAACGGTTACACAACCGTAATTTTAACACTATTCTGACCATATTATTGACCATTTTATGGTCAGAATATAGTTAAATTATGGTTATGAAACCGTTTTTCAAAAAACGGTCGAATGACCTGCCAGAATGCTACAAAATTTTTAACAGTGTAGTTATAGTACGAACACAGCCTCATTTGCCACGTTTGACGTACAATTTCAGACTTGTTTAATTTTTTTTTCAATTTTTAACGATCTTTTGACGCATCCAATAATTAAAAAAAACCAAAAAAACAATCACGTTGATCTACCGGCAATTTAATAAAAGACTGTCTCAGAACAGCATAGTGGTGGGGCTAAATAAATTAATTATAAAGGTAAGAGTCTTTTCAACTACTGAAATTCCGAACAATCCTCCATGAATCAAACAGTTAACTCGGTGTAGAACAATGCGCAGGAGGTCAAATACAATCTCCCGAATCGAATCAAGGAGATTGGGGAAAAAGCAAACATAAAAGGGGAACTAAATTATTCAGGCAAAATACAAACAAGATTTTAGACACACATCGTAATCCATCATCCAGAGCTGAAAATAGACTTGACAACTACCCATCTTCCAATAATTACAGAAATGAGATTTCTTTCTATTTTTTTTTTTTTTTTTATTTCTTATTTGCTCACCATTTTAATGCAATCTTTCCCACCTTTCAGTCTTACAATAATTGCTAAAGCTCTACTCCGAGATATGTGTGCGTGTGTATGTATTCGTAATTATGTTTGCAAAATGGTGATAAAGTGATAATTAATGGTAATTGGCCGTCCAGAAAGATGCATGTTAGTTTTTGAACGGAATTAAAAAAAAAGATCTAAAAAAAGAGAGGAGAAATACTCCATTTTAATGCTTTCACGACTGTTAATGCTTACGTGTCAGTTAATTATATATTTGTTTAAATAATCCATCACATAACGTCTTTTGCTGTTAAACTTTCGACGAAACAATGATTCTATTAATGAAACTTAACATTGTTGTTGAGACAGTATGATAACGGGACAATAAAAATTGTGATGTGTATGTTAATAAAAATTATACTAAACATATACAGAGGGCTGCAGGCCTTGGAGTGATCTCTTTTTTTATCCACCACCGTTTTTTCTTTCAGGCAACAATTAAAAGTCTCGTCCCTAAAATATAACGTTACGTTATATAATATCCCACCTAATTTTAATTCAGATTTCCACCAGAAACTTTTAATTACGTTTTACTTTTATAACTTCGGTTAAAAAAAGCTGAAAATTTGCATTTCTTTATTTTGCAATATTTTTTTTTCCAGATTTCCGGTGAGAATTCAACATTACTGAGACACAATTCCTTGCCCCTCAAAGAGTTAAATACTGATAATCTCTACTGCAATTTTTTTAACTTCTAAGCATGGCACATTTTCAACTTTTACGCATTCTTATAGAGAAAAATGTACTTTTAACTGCAATTTGTTTGAAAACTGCATCTCAATTTATTTATCAGATATTCATTTTTTAGTTTTTAATGCCATTACTGTATTGGTGGCAATTGAAGTACTCCATTGCTGTAGAAAGTAAAGGGAAAATAGTTGGAAAATAGTAGATTACTATATCTTTTTGTTACCATTTTCTCATAACAACTGAAAAAAATATGTAATTAAAATACGTGCTATTTTTAAAAAAATGTAAATGAATGATTTCTGATAAAACATGGAGCTATTATAAACTACATTTAATTTTAAGTATCCATATTAATATTACAAACAAATGAAGACATATGAATCATTAGATAGACGTATTTTTTCTTCTTTTTTTTTTAAAGGGGGGGGGGGGAGGGGGTCCAGTTTACGACAATGATTTTTGCTAGATTTGTGTATTATTCCGCGATGGAGACGTCCTATGCATACTTTTCTATAGATGTTGTTTAAGACTAAATCGTAAATGTACAATTCTTCAGCGGATGCAAATGACGTCATTTTATATATAAGAAAACCCGTGGGAGACACTAAATTCTGAAAAAACAGAATTCCTGTTTTCTAGTTTATTTAAATTATTTTCACCAGGCGGCTTTCTTACCAGATTTGGGAGATAAATCTAAAACGAAAATTTTCGTAAACAAATAATGGTGTCCAAATTTTTTATTTGGTCTCTTTTACAAAGAGACCACTCCGAGGCCTGATTGGACTGCTAATGACGACAGCGCACAGTAGAGTCCCGATTATCCGAGTCCCTCTTGGCCGAGTTTCCACTTTTAGCCGAGTTATTTTCTTCTGATGGCTTCCATTATTATGAAACAGCCATCATAAATGAAATGTTAGGTGAAGATGAAAGAGCAGCCGTAAGAAGTTAGAACTCTGATTTTCTGGTCAGAATGAAAAAAAAATGGCCATAATGTTTTGACCAGAAAATCAGAGTTCTAACTTTTTACGGCTGTTCTTTCATCTTCACCTAACACTTCATTTATAATGACTGTTTCATAATAATGGAAGCCACCAGTCCATCTGAAGAAAATGATTCACTCCAAAGGTATGAGTTTGATTGAAAAAAAAAACTATTTAATACATTGCGGGCAGAAAGAAGCACACATGCAATTTTCATGACACTAATAGAATCACAGCATAGCTGCGAATTTGTACGGTTTTGTTATTATCTAAAATTTAATGCAAATTTTTTCCATGTTTAATCGTTGACAATTGTTATATTTCGGCGATTGAATTAAACAAAATTTACTGTTAAGTTTTAGTGGTAAGAAAAAATCTTTGAAATTGGTGCTATGCAGTAGCGTAATACTGAAGGGGGGGGGGGGGGACTGCAGCAAAATTGACATTCAACAAACAAAAGACTATCAAGAGCTTTTCAAAAGAACAATTTCATTCCCCGTAGTATTTCTTAAAAGTAACGGAAATGTACACCAAAGAAATGTTACTAGTACCATAACATTGAATGATTTAAGTGAAAATTTATATTTCATCGCCTTAATTGGGGGCGATTAGTGTAAATCCGGTTTATTCGAGTTTTTGGCTTATTCGAGGTGAACTTGGTTCCTATTAACTCGGATAATCGAGACTCTACTGTATTATGTTTGTACCACTATTTATAAAAATTTTTCATTATTGTAAATCTCTCTTGAAATTTTCCGAGAAGTTTTCTTTACTACTGTACTTATGTAAAGTTTGCAAAACTTAAATTTATCCTTATATTTAAAATGTATGGAGCTTTTCTTAATGACGGGTATTTTATGAACAGTGTAAACATTTAAATCTTCTCTTAAACTCATTTTTCGATTACTTTATTGGACTTAAGTTATTTAAGTTAAATTCCTTTAATCTCTTCCACTTTTCGCATCTCTTTGATTTTCCAAGAAGATCCGCCTCCTTATCTCGGATTAACCAATCCGAAATTAATAGCCTTTCCTGTCACTGTAAAAAAAACGGACTAAAAAACGGAAATACTACTGAAAACGGAAAAATTACAGAAAATTTTCCGTTTTTCTCATTAAAAACTGAAATTTTTCTGTAATTTTTGGGTAAAAATTCCCGTAAAAAAAGCGGAAATAGTACTGGCGTCTAGATTGCCAGTAGTATTTCCGTTTTTTAGTCCGTTTTTTTTTTTTTTTTTTTTTTTTTTTTTTTTTTTTTTTTTTACAATCTCGAATCGCTTCATTTTCTATATAATTGTATGTTTTCCAATTTTTTCTTAATCTTACCTTAATTTAATTATAGTACACATCTATATAGTAGGAGAGCTGTTGAACATTTTTGGGTAGGTATTTGAGGCACCCTGAAAATTTGTGCAACACTTCTTTTGTAATGCCTGAATACAAAATCGAATGTCTGGCTGAAGGATCGTGGCCCAAAAACTGTGCCAGACAAAATATGGCACTTGACACGTGTCTGGCACAGTTTTTGTGCCGACTAAAGTGTCTGTCATTTTCAAAATATTTTTTCCTAAGCATAAATATTATTTTGTCTCAATCTCAGTGTGCCTCAAATACCTTTTTTGGGTAGTCAAAAAATGGCACTTGACACGTGTCTGGCACAGTTTTTGGGCCGACTAAAGTGTCTGTCGTTTTCAAAATATTTTTTTCTAAGTATAAATATTATTCTGTCTCAATCTCAGCGTGCCTCATAACCTTTTTTGGGTAGTCAAAAAAAAAAAAAAAAAAATGGCACTTGACACGTGTCTGGCATAGTTTTTGGGCCACGATCCTTCAGCAAGACATTCAATTTTGTATTCAGCCATTACAAAAGAAGTGTTGCACAAATTTTCAGGGTGCCTCAAATACCTTCCCTAAAATGTTTAACAGCTCTTGGACTATAGTGCTCAAGGCCGTAGCCAGAAAAATATTTTGTCAGGGGATTTGAATTCGGTGATTGAATGAGGCAAAATTTACTGCTAAGTTTTAGCGGTAAGGAAGAATATTAGAAACTGATAGCTATGCATAGTAGCGTAATATTGCCAAAAAAAAACAGCAGCAAAATTGGCATTTAACAAACAAAGAACTGTACTTTTTCAAATAAACAATTTCATTCCCCGTATTTCTTAAAAGTAACGGAAATCTACATAAAAAAAAAGGTTACTAGTACCGTAAAAATAAATGAATTAAGTGAAAATTTATATTTCATCTCCTTAGCTGGTGACGATTTGTGTAAATCCGGTTTATCCGAATTTTTTGCTTATTCGAGGTGAGCTTGGTCCATATTAACTCGTATAATCGGGACTCTGCTGTGCACTATTTTCAAATCTTGAATGTGTTAAGTGACAGTTAATGGCATATTTATAGTCATGTTGACAGAAATTTCGGAGGGGGATCAAACCCTGGTGAACTCCCCCCCCCCCCCCCCTCCATTGGTTACGGCCTTGATAGTGCTATGGCTAGACTTTATTTTTATGGCTCTTCTGGGATGTGATAAACAATAACTCATCAGGGAGTGGAGTAGCACTGCTACTGGAAATCCCATCAAAGAAATCACTTGTTCACCTATTCCTAGAAGTTTATGTCATACATTATTTTATTTTATTTTTCAAAAAAGAGGTATAAATAGAATGAAAAAAAAAACAGTCGCCAGTGACAGACGTGTATACATGTATGTCACCAGGGCCAGAACCATGTATGCCGTATATGGACCTAGTCACCCAGGATCATTGTTGAAAACATAATTGCAGAGTAATTAGGTGGTGATCGCTATCCAAAATCGTTATAAAGAATGACTATTTTACTGATTGTACAAAGTTCGAAAGAAGAAAAAAAAATGTAAAGAAAAAATAAATTCACAAAATTTTTTCTATCACCTGAACAAAAAAAAATTACTCACAAAATTAAAAAAGAAAAAAAATTCTCGAAATTTTTCTGTCACTTAAAAAAATTAAGTTCCTCCCTCCGTCCAAATAAATAAATAAATAAATAAATAATTTAGATCAACCGAAAAAAAATCTCAAAATTTTTGTATCACGCGAAAAATAAAATACTCACAATTTTTTTTTTCTATAGAAAAAAAATTATAACAAAAACTATTTTTAACTCTTGATCATTTTTTAAAAATTCTTCTCAAAATAAAATTTTCTATCTCCCTCTCAGTAAATATCAGCGTACTATAATATGCTTATCTATCCACTTCCGCTAAAATATCGTTATTTAACAACACTTCCGCTGTTATCTTTATGCATTTCCCCCTTGTTCCGCACCAAAACGCTCTTATCATCCTCGTTCCCTAAGAAAAAAAAAACTTCTGGATGACCTTCATATGACCTTGAGAACGTGACGCATGACGCAGAACTGGCAAAATCACACTACTGACGCACAAGTTTTCATTCCTGCACAAGTGAAATTGTCATATGATCACATTCAGATGCCAAATAAAAGAACAATATATACATCTTCTGATAAAAGTTTTACTTCTTTGATTATAGTCAATTTATACTGGAGAAAAAAAAATATACCTTTCTGTGATTATTATCCCCTTAAACAAATCTAAAACATGTGCGTAATTAATAATGCACGTATATTTGACATTATCTTCTGCTAAGTACTTTTTTTTCATAAGAAAATGAAAGGTGCTTTTTGCTTTTCGATTCCTTCGAATCTAAATAAGAATAGATGCAATGGAAGTCAAGATCTTGCGTATGACTCTGAATCTATAAATTCAAGCAGCATAAATTTACATCCCAAGCGGATCTGTTTGACCATAAAAATCTGCAAGAGTCGGAATTTTCAGGTACACGAGAATTTGTTTTTGGCCAGCTCCTTAAAATAGCTAAAAGTTAGACTCCCGTACAAAATATTTCTTGATCCGGCCTGGGCAAGTATAGGTATAGAATGTATGCTAGAGAAAGAATGGCTAAAATTCTTTGACAGGAAAATTTACTGCATAATTTAAATCAGCATTTAAATATCAATTTCAAGCATCGTGTCTTTATTGTTAGTCTTGCCGTCCCCAAGGTTTATTCCTGCACTTTTCCAGGTACATTAATTTTTAGGTAGATTTCGTATGAAATACTACCTATTGGGATCGTTCCCATGTTGGAATTTCTGAAAAATTTTTGCAGATCTATACCGATCATGACCCCTAGAACCCAAAACCACCCTCAGTAAAAAACTTTATCTATCTATCTATCTATCTATTTATCTATCTATCTATATATATATATATATCACTTTCTTCTGGACACGATAACTTTCGTAATTCTGCACCAATCTCTTCCAAACTGATACATAAAATCAATGGGCATAAAATCTCGGTCAAGTTCGTTAATGGGCAAAATCGGACCAAGGGGATGGAAATAGGGAGGGGTTTTGCGAAAACCGAAAACCCCCCATAACTTCTTAATTTTTATACATATCAAATCAGTTTAAAGTTTTTATTACTTCTATAAAAATAGGGCCAAAATTTTATGTATCACAGATTTTTGATAAAGTTAAAAATGGGCTCAAGGGGCGCAAAAAATAGGGTTTTTGGGAGTAAAAAATTCATAACTTCGTCAATTCTTAAGATATCAATTCTAATTAATTTTATTATAAATCTCCTTAATATTATCTACAACTTTTATATTCACAAGTTTTTGATAGGACCAATTCGTACCACAAAAAAAAAATTAAAAACGAAAACAAAAAGGGGGTTTGAAGAAGTAAAAAATCCATAACTCCGTCAATTCAAAAGATATAAAATCCCCATGAATTTATCATATATCTTCTTAATATTGTCTACAACATCTGTATAGACAAGTTTTGGATAGGACCAATTCTTACAGCAAAAAAAAAAAAAAATAAAAATACATACGGTTGAAGAAAAAAAATTCAAAGTAAGGGTGTATTCGTGATGTCCAGGACAGGAGATTGTTTCCTAATTTTAATACGTTTCCGGTTGTGGACTTCCTGTCTTCTCGATCTCCTGCCTCAGAGTCACTCAGAGCTCTCAGAGTCACAATAGACTGTTAGTATGGGTGGCTTTTCTTTGTCTATAACTAGTCGTAAGTACTTTGTGGTTCGCAGATATCTTATTACTTTTTCCATAGCGTCCCAGTCAGCCTTTCTGGGAGTTTCGTTTTTCCTTCCCAGAATATTAACCGTAGCAGCAATGTCTGGTCTGGTCAACGTGGCTACGTACAGGAGTGCTCCCACTGCCTGCCTATATTGTTTGTTATCATTTAGCGGTTCGCTGTGTGTGTCTGTATTGAAATAATCCGTGCTCATGGGTGTGTATGTTGGTTTAGAGTTTGACAATTTAAATTTTTCCGCTATTTCATCAATTTTATTTTCTTGGTCTAGCTCAAGGTTTCCGTTGTCTAGCCTTTTAATATTTATCCCAAGAAATTGTGATACCTCCCCAAGATTCTTTATTTCGTATTCCTTAGATAACTCTGCGTGTATATTGCGTGTGTTTTCTTCGCTTGCGGCGACTAAAATGTCGTCTACATATACGATTATATAGGAAATGTCCCCATTTTCATTCCTCTTATACAAGCACTGATCTGAATCACACTCTCTAAAATTTAAATTTCTTAACGACTTATTGATTTTTATGTACCAAGCCCTCGCGGCTTGTTTGAGGCCATATATTGCTTTTCTCAGTTTGCATACTTTCTCTTCCTCCCCCTTCACTACATATCCCTCGGGTTGCGTCATTAGGACTTCCTCGTCTAAATCTCCGTGTAAGAACGCTGTCTTTACATCCAGGTGAGTAACTTTTAAATTTTTATACACGGCGGCATTCAGGAAGCTTCTGATTGTGGTGTGCGCTACCACTGGTGCATATGTTTCATCATAGTCGCTTCCGTACTTTTGAGAATAACCCTTCGCGACGAGTCGCGCCTTGTACCTCTCTACTTCTCCGCGTGCATTATATTTTGTCTTAAATGTCCATTTGCACCCTATGGTGCGTTTTCCTGGTGTGGGGTTCACCAGTTCCCAAGTATTATTTTTCTTTAGTGACTTTATTTCCTCATTCGCGGCCTCAATCCATTTGTTTTTAATTTTAGCGTCTCTGATGTTGTTTACGTCTTCCCAGTTTTTCGGATCTTGTACTTTACAGACATTCGCACTTATCCCGTAGCGGTTAGGGGGGGACACCTCTGTTATTTCTCAGTGATCTCCGCGGTTCAGCGGTGCTTTGCTGCGGAGTATTGTTTTGATTTTGTTCGTCATTATTTAGCTCAATTTCTACTATTTCAGTAGGCGTCTTCGCGTCATTTTCGTTTTCGTCATCTTCATTTACTCCGTTCTCAAAGAATTTTACCGTTCGCGATATTATTACGTTGTTTCCCCCTGTGTGTATTCTGTACCCTTTGCTTCGGTTATCGTATCCTAATAGAATACCTTGAACGGCCTTTTTGTCAAATTTGGATCTCTTCGATTCCTCGACATAGGCATATGCCTTACATCCGAAGGTCCGTATATTCGATAAATTAGGTTTTCTGTTATTCCACAGCTCGTAAGGCGTCCTATTGTTTTCGTTTGCCTTGGTGGGCAACCGATTTATGAGGTATGTCGCTGTAAGTACGGCTTCGCCCCAAAAGTGGTTTTGTAAATTCGCGTCAGATAACATGGTGCGCGCCATTTCGACTATAGTTCTGTTTTTACGTTCGGCAACGCCGTTCTGCTGGCTACAATATGGTACGCTTAACTGATGTTCTATGCCGTTTTCTGTCAGGTAACTTTCAAAACTATCTCCCAGATACTCCTTCGCGTTATCGGATCTGATCGCTTTTATAATTTTTCCGAATTTGTTCTTCGTCAGGGCTACAAATTCTTTAAGTTTTGTTATGGCTTCTGACTTATGCGAAATTAAATATATCATTGTAAATCGGCTATAGTCATCGGTAAAGGTTATGAAATATCTTTTCCCACTGAATGTTGGCGATCGCATCGGCCCGCATAAATCTGAATGAATTAAATTTAATGTTTCCTTTGATCTGTTAGTGGCGGATTTGGGGTAGGGTGCAATTGATAGTTTGCCCTCAATACATTCATTACAAACAGTTTCATGTTTACAATTGTGTATTTCTATACCCTCGGCTAGTTTGTGTTTCGTGAGATATTTTATCGCTTCGAAATTTTTTTGTCCTAGCCTTTTGTGCCAAATGGATATGCAATTTTTATTGTCACAAGATGTTTGTGTCTGCGCGTTATATCCGTAGTCATTTTTGGGTTCAAACTCATATAAATTATCATTTAATTTTGTCGTTAAAATTGTTTGGCTATCCTTTACAAATGAGCATTTCTGTTTTTCAAATATTACCTTAATATCATTCTCTGTGGCTCTTTTGACAGATAAAAGGTTACTTTGCAATTCGGGACAATATAGTACATTTTTTAGAGTTATGGAATTTTGTGAGTCTATATTTATATTCACGTCTCCCAGACCCTGTGAACATAGCCGCTTTCCGTTCGCTATGGTTATTTCGCCAAAGTTTCCTGGCATAAAGTTTTGTAAGTTGTGTTTCGTAGCTACAACATGCCTTGTGCATCCAGAGTCAATTATAAAAGTATCTTCCACCGAGGTTTGTGCTCTATTCGCGGTCACTTGTTCGTTTTCAGGAATTTTTTCTTCTGAGGATTTGTTATCACTGGGGGGAATCAAATTTTTTTCATTATCACTATCTTCAGCCTTGCTTCCAAAGCAAAAATTCGAGGTTTCCTTGGGGTTATTTTGGGTATTTTTGTAACTATTCGTGTTATTTCTATAGTTGTTTGGATTGTTGAATGCTTTGCTCCTGTTCCAGTCATTTCTTGCGTAATTATTATGCTGGTTTTTATTTTTCAGGTGATAACACTCATTTATTGTATGCCCCTGCTTTTTTCAGTAACCGCAGTATTTTTTAATTTTGTTTTTGTTTGTTACTTTATATGCAGTTTCACGCGCGTGATAATTTTTTCCCTGATTCTCACTCCTGTGTCTGTATTCATCAGACAATTTATTCTTTACGAATTCTAAAGTTAAATCACTTTCGTTTCGAGCTTCAAGACCTATAATTAAGGGGTCATAGGACTTAGGTAGACTGCACAATAAAAGTGCAACGATGTGAGTGTCGGGGATTTCTTCCCCAATGGCGTATAATTTGTCGCGTAAAGTTAATATATCGTTGATATGTTGGTTCATATTTCCACCGTCGCATAATTTTTTTGAATAGAGTCTCCTCAACAGAAACAACTTAGAGGATAAGGTGGATCTTTGATGAACTCGCTTAAGGGTATCCCAGATTTCCTTGGCAGTTTTTAAATGCCGAATGTGGACAATCTGAGAGTAATCTATGAATAGATTTATTGTGGTACGGGTTTTGGCGTCTTTTTTTTCGCCAAGTATCGTCTGGAGTGAGTGGGGGTGTGTCGATGACATAACTAAAGAGATCCTCTCTGGTTAGTAGCATTTCTACGCGAAAAGCCCAGAGATCATAATTGCTATTAGAAAGTTTCTCTACCAGGTATATTTCCTTTGCTGCAGAAATTGCCATGGCTTATCGTTAGATTCTACCCTATTTTTTTTTAATTATCTATATTTTTGTGCGTATTGTTTATATATATTTGTTCACCAATGTTACACTATCATACATAATATTAGTAAAATATCAATGTCTATATTTTATGCGTATTGTATATATATGTATTTTCTTATTAATGCCACACTATCGTACACAATGTAATATTACTGTCTATATAATGGTTCTTTATATACTTGAAATATTTCTTATCAACAGGTCATTTATATTTATATAATATATTCAAGAAAAATTTTTTTTCGTATATATATATACTCAATATTGTATCACTTTATATATATATAATATATTCAAGAATTTTTTTTTCGTTTTTATATATTTTCAAATTTTCAATATTGATCAATATTATTTATTATATTCAATATAATCAATATGCATTTCAATAGTACTATTTTCAACAATAACAATCAATTACTTTACAGCCTTTTTTTTCTCTCACTTTTTCAGTCTCATAATCTATAAGTTTTAAAAGGCGTGAATTCATGTTACAATAAAGGCTGTTCTTTCATTTAATATTTTCTAAATTATTTTAATTGAAAGTTAATTTGAAATGCAGAATGTTTGTAAGAGAAAATAATTCTTCTTACC
This sequence comes from Maratus speciosus, assembly GCA_963932465.1. Taxonomy (NCBI): domain Eukaryota; kingdom Metazoa; phylum Arthropoda; class Arachnida; order Araneae; family Salticidae; genus Maratus; species Maratus speciosus. Next base: position 11,161,111 of record OZ010790.1, read on the forward strand.
TGTATAGGTGAGAGCGCTGGTTCTTCAGAGTATCACGGAAGTTTCTTGTATCCACTTTATCCTATTTGAACTCTGAAAAAGGTATTTTATTGAAGCGTTAGTGAGTGTGTGTATGTAATCACAGTGATCCAGGCTTTTGACTTTAAACGAGATTATTATATTTAATAAAATACAATTATTAATGCACTCTACATTTCTTGGTTAAAAGTAGTATATATACAATTTAAATGTGACTTGATTAAATATGTGTTGCATTCTTGAGAGCCATAATTAGCTTCCCGCAAATCGAATGCATAAAGTGACAGACAGAAACATATGTCCTTGTCACTCAAGAGATACGCCCTAGACTAAGATGAAAGGGTTTCTTTTGTAGAAGCAAGGGCTCTTGATCGAACACTCATTTCACAATGGAAAACTGCTGATTACAGCTGGAATGGAGTCTATCAAAGTCCAGCAAAACAGTTCTGCTTTCATAGTCTTTCAAAGTTTATTTGTGATGCTGCCATCTATAGGAATATTAAGTAGTTGCATTGTCACAGGCAGCTGACGCAAATGAAGACTGGATTATTATGGGTAATTGTCCAGTCTATAAGAGTTGTTTGAAGTTTGTCCGTGAAGTGTCGCAACCTGCCGCATATTTCACAAAACGAAAAGTCGAAACACATTTTGAACTATTTCCGACACAGAGAAATGTACTACACAATATTGAACACTCCAATGCTAAAACATTACTGGTATTAAAAAAAAAAAAAAAAAAAAAAAAAAAAAACACATAATAAAATTAGTAACTTAACAGTTTCAATGTTTCCAGATTATGTGCTGCTTATTAAATACCATTTTTCTTTTATGGTAATATTTTTATAGACATAAAATTTACAAATGATCTTTGTGTAAATTTTGACAAAAAATTCTCATAATAAATCTCTTCGACTATTACTGACGATTTTTTCTGCTTCAAAACGGGGGTGCGACTATTACGCGAGGGCGACTATTACGCGAGTAAACACGGTAGTGCACGCAGCACCGCGCGCATGTTCCGAGGCAGATCCCCCCTTCTTTTTCATCCTAAGTCATAATGTCATATATCTAATTTGTTGCAAATTTTGTCTACTTTCTGAATTTCTAGATACTTTTCCCCTAAAACAATAAAAAAAATTGATTTTTTTAATAAAAACCTTTTTTGGGGGCATTTTACCAAAATTTGGGGGGGTTGCCGGGGGAAATTCTGGTGGGAAGTTACAAATTCGGATTCAGTGACACAAAAAAACATAAAGTAAGCCGTTTTCCAGAACTACCATTAATTTTGCTAGGTAAAATTCCCTATTGCCTGGACTAAAGATAAAGGGTTCGAAATTATGTGCTTTGGCTTCAAATTGTGTAATTGCGTTCTGTATATTACGGAGGCAGGTGTAGTCTGACGCGTGTACATTCCAAAAGGGACACAGCTAAATTTCATGCCTGAAAGAAAGTTTTATTAATTATACATTGAATTCAACTTTGATAAATTTCAACGTTTTAATTCACACCAGTACATAAAATTTAAAACCAGTAGCACTTCCCCACTGATAATATACCCAACTTAGGGGGGGGGGGGGGAGTGTTAAGACGTGTTTGAAATTTATTACAAAAATCAACTCGTTAGCCGAGTGAAGCCAATTTTAAGATGTTTGACTAGCTTTACCCCAAGGTAAGTGCGAAAAAAGGGCTTGGTCTCCAAGAGGTGGAAATCTCCACCCCCCAGCAGTTCGAACGTAAAGTCGTACCGCCACAAGATTTATTGTTGCACACCTGGATTTTTGTGTTTTCCCCTCTTCACTCGTTCCCTCCTTCGCAGATCGCAAATATGGTTATAAGGGTTGGAGGGTTGACTAGAATTGGCTCATTATTGCCCCACTGGAGAAATTGATTTTTTTCACTATCAAATCAAGAAGTAGGCGTATCTGAGTGGTTGTTATGGATCTTATCTTTTGCTGATGAGGATATGCACCTTTTATTAATGTTATTTATTAATAGCGGCGTGATCTAATGTTTTTAGAAGTCGCCTATCATGCGCAGCGAAAAAAGTGCAAATGGTAAATCAAAAGGAGATATCAAGCTGATAAGAAATCTCTCAACAGGATTGGTCGGATCTGAATGATGTAATATTTATAGGGATAGAATTTAAGCAAACAAAAAGTAGGAATTAAAATAATCTATGCAAAGAACTATACATAAAGTGGCTCGTAGAGTGAGCCAGAGAACAACTATCTCAACTTTGATTTAAAGGTGAATGTCAAATTATAAACAAATCAACGTCTATACTTTTTCTGTGAATGTCAAATTATTGAACAAATCAACGTCTATACTTTTTCTTTCATGCTTATCTCAAGTGCTCGAGTCTTTCATGGTTCCTTTTATTTTATTTTATTGTTTGAAAATGATGAAATGGTGCACAGATGTATTTCACCCTTCTTTTCTTACTTTAAATTCCAAAGTTTGCGTGCTTTTAATAACAATGTAACTCTCCACTGTTATAAAAATAACTACTACAGTTGTTTTGAACCACACTATAAGATTTCGCATGGCCGGTTGCATATTTGGACCGACTTTGGTATACTCTAAGGGCATCTTTGAATCCTATTTATGTTTTTAGTCTAAGGCGAACTCTAAGCATTTCTTCTAATTTTTTCACTGATAAGAGTATTTTCTACTGAATTTCTTTCTTTTATGTCTGCACTATGAAAAACATTTCTGATTATTTGAGATGTTTACCGTGATGGTTTCATCAAAATATCTATCTATCTATCTATCTATCTATCTATCTATATATATATATATATATATATATATATATATATATATATATATATACAGGGTGTTCGGGCTGAAAGTATCCAAAAGTTATGGCTTATTTTTACGGAAGAATTTTTAAAAAAATTATTTAAACAAAAATAGCATCTCACAAAGTTTTAACATCAATAGACTTCGATGAGATGATCGACTTTGATAGCACGACAAACGTCTAAACGGTAATCTAGTTCGCCTCAAATGTTTCATTAGCATTTCAGAGGTTATTAGACAAATTGGTTCTACTGATATGCTTTTTCCGCTCATCCACAGTTTCATTTTTTTGTTTTGTTCAATGTTTTAAAATCTCTGAGGGGTTTCCAATCCCCGGAGGCGAAGTCTATTATATTCTAAAGGGTAGTTCCATAATAATAAGCCATAACTTTTGGATACTTATAGCACGGACACCCTGTATTTTGTTAAGGTGCTTCTCAAATTCCCTGCTCAACAAACGTTAACTTTCTGACGCATTTTCTGACTTTTTTTTAAACGTAAAAGCACAAAATTGGGAGACCCGACTATGAATGCAATTTGGAATCGAAATGCGTTTTCCATTTTTTTATAAATAAATTACGCGACTCCTTTCTCTTTCTCTCACGTCTTGAAATTCGGTTCAAAACGTCAACTTTGACAGTGTTTCCCGAAAGACCTTCTACCTTTACCAAAAAATGGAAAATGTCTTTCGATTACATAGTTTCTGAATAACAATACCTGTCAATTTCATGCATTTCGGAACAAAAATGAATTAAAAAATATGTCACAATATAGCCCCTTTGGATTTGAGAAAAGCCTTAAAATTTATAAATATCAGAGTGTACAAATAATCTTTTTAACATTTTTATTTACTTAGCATAGATTATTTCAAGCAACATAAAGAGAGCTTATAAAACTCCGAAGTTTCTTTTCAGCACACCTAAGAGTGATTATATCAACAGATAGGTATACTTTTAATTATATGTTTTGCATACCCAAGAACCGAGCAGCCAATCAGCCTCGACCTTTTCATTCGCATTCCTACATCCCAATACCAGCTATTTTTGACAAATTTCTCGCCTTTTGTGTAAATTTATTTTGGGGTTTATTTACCCTATTACATATTTGCGAATTTCCGACATAACTTCCGTAAAATGTGAGTTTATTTAAACTAAGTTAAACATGATGTTTCGAACCAGAATTTTTTTTTAAAGAAGTTATATCAAACAAGTTCAACGGGGAAACGGGAAATTAAATAGCTAATGATACATCTAAAGTATTTTCCGGTTAGAAACCTGTTTAACTTGTCTAAAATTAACTCACATTTTACTTAAGTTAAGTCGAAAGTTGGCAAGTATGTTATTACATTTAATTACCATATGCATTATTTAAGTGGAATTATTTTCATTCATACATGTACTTTCAATAATACAAATTTTTCCTTCAGCCAATATCATTTAGATGAAAACTCGAACATTTTTCTTCACGCAAAAGTAATAAATATAGAATAAAAACCAAATGTCAACTGAAGGACATCACTATCAATGTTCAATTATCGATTTAAAATATACCGAGATTGACAATATTACAGGGGAAGTGTCAAAGGAGATAACTGTATCAGGCCTTCAACGGAAATGCCCCATCAGGATCCCCTCAGGAAAACGTCGTCATGTATAGTACATTTCAATGCGTACCTAGAAGGGTAGCTGAAAGACCACAGCTCTCTTACTCCACATTTAAATCAACAATAAAGGTGTTTTATACCTCATTTTAGGTATAATTTAATATCCAGATGGACGTATCATTCTACTCGCGGTCTCTTTGTTCTGGTCACGCGGTGTTTTCATCTTTAATGGCTTTACGCGGAAACTGGTGAGCATCCTGCAGGAGGGAAAAGTTTTCTCCAAGTTCGATCTAATCGTCTTATCTCCTTTTCATTGTTGAATCTCCCGTCCTTTTGTTAAAAACTACAAGTATGGTTGGAAAAGAAAGGCCAGTTGACATTTTTATTGCTTTAAAATGAGAGGGCCTTAGCAGCCTTAGTCCATTTCCCTGCTCAGGCTATCTCATCTGAAACAAAATCCTGGCGGGATGTTGGGCGATGACCAGATATTTTTATCGATTTTCTCAGTTGTATGGACATATCAATTATTTTCGATTATGTCAATTGTTTCCCGGTGACTCCAGACTACTAACTGCTATTTGTAATCCGATCTCATCAAGAATCGTCGAGCAACATACGAATCCGGACAATCTATGAAGCCGCCAGAGTCACACACAATCGGTTTATGTCTGTCTGTGTACTCCACTACATATTACAGTCGTCCCCGTTTAAACGAATATTGACGGTTCCAGAAATAATATTCGATTAAGCGGGCTATTTGAATAAACGGGGAATCACAACTGTAATATTTAAGGGTGTATTTCGCTCCAAACTGCTTATTTTCTGATTCATTTTAAAATTCATTTTTGCTCTCAAACGCATCAAACTGGGAAATTCTCTTATTTAGAAACTATATAATGTGCCGTGTTTCTTAATTTTTTGATAAATTCAGAAAATGCTGTAAAAAACGCTGTCAAAGTTGGCGTTTTGAACCGAATTTTCCGAAGCGGGCGATCTGGGAATGATAAAAAGGGTCATACTGAGAAAATAATTGTTTAAAAATCAAATTCTAATTAATTGAGCTGAAAATGAAATCACACGGCATGTTAAACATGTCTTCAGAAATCACCCCAGCAAGTTTCATGCTTTCACTTTTAAAAATGAGTCTGAAAATATCTCAGAAAATTTCGAACTGTTGGGGATGGAAAAAGATTTTTTCGAATACACCCTTAATGCGTAATAAAAAGGAAAAATAACCATCTACGGTATATTTAATTAACGACACAATAAATCGTTAATAGAATAACATAAACTAAAATAAATATAAAATGCTAATATAAATTAAATATACGTATTAATTTAATATATCAGTATATACATTTATATGGTTTAAATCACACTTAAGGCAGCTCGTCTGAATTTGGTCAAAACTTTGCTACTTCTGATTTACGTTATTTATGCTGCCTTACAAAAATCGTTTCAAGTGGTTTGTTTAAGTGGAATTTTAATGGAGTAAATATCGGGTTACTTTTCGAATGAGTGCAAAATATCACAACTACCATCTCGAGTCTCGAAGTGACGGCGCATTGCCAGCCTGGTTAACAGCAAGAAGTGATTTTGGGGAGATCAAGGTGGGGAAATCATTTGGCTTGTCCATTATACACCTGCCGGCCGAAATTGTTGCAGGAAGAACTGAAAATTTGTTTTCGGCGTAAAGGAACCGAAAATGACAAGAGATGGAAAGAAATTCCAGCTGAAATGTGCTTTGCGCGCCTATTTTCAAACATTGGTCACACAGTTGTTATTCGATTAAGCGGGACGTTCGCAATTTGTATTTGGTTTAAGTGGGGGAAAATAACATAGTACCAATAGGAATAAATTCGGTAGTTCGAGTTAGCGATTTCCGGGAAATAAATATAAATTTGTGATAGACCTTAGAATTTCTATGAAAGGCTCTTATATTAATTTACAAATGCTTTTCTGTTTGTTTATTTTTTTAAGTTCGATCTTTTTAAAGCCAAATAAGAATCAGTGGGATAGCTACTATGTGTGTCCCCGAGTCTCAGCGGATACCACTACTTTAAATAAATAATCTTCGCCTTATCTAATCGCAGAAATTTTACAGAGTAAAAAAAAAAAAAAAAAAAAAAATCCGCTAACATACGGAAATTGTACTGGCAATCGAGACGCCAGTAATATTTCCGTATTTTAAAGGGAAAATTTCCTCGTAAATTCCAGGAAAAGTTCCGTTTTTCTGGAATTTACAGGGGAAATTTTCCGTTAAAATAAGGAAATAGTACTGGAGTCTCGATTGCCAGTACAATTTCCGTATTTTAACGGATTTTTTTTTTAACAGTATAGCAATTGAACAAGACGGAAAAAACTTTTCAAAATTAGTGGTATCCGAAGCATCTGGAACCCCACCCTGTCTGTACCGCTAATAATAATATTTGAAAAATTTTGTGTAACAGCCGATAAGAGCGTTTTCGTAAATGATCTAGAAATGATTAAACTTGGGATTGAGAGTAATATATAGCTTTTACATTACAATGCAACTATACATGTAAAACTATCATTTCTATTACTTATTTCTACATCAAAGTGTTGTGGAAATACATAAATAAATAAATTGACATTATGAATGTAAAAATCAACGCGTATGCTACCTGCAGGGTCCCAATATCATTTCGCTTAATTTATTTCTGGTATCAGGATAATTTTTTAAACGTGTTTGAAGAACAAATAATTTCCGATACCACTCCCTTTTGGCAGATCCTTTGTTATTTTTAAGGAAAACAGGGGATGAAGTACACACCCACTTATTTCCACATCACTTCCGAAGAATGGTAAATGATTTTCTTAACATGATAAACTGTAACTGCAAGTGTTTTATTATATAAGAATGAAACCGAAAAGTTTAGATTCATCCTTAGTACCTTTTCCAAAATGTGTCATCAAAAGTCTGTGGATTATTTATACATTAATTTTCATTTTACATAAACAATATTTTTGCATAATTCAAATCTAAGTTGAGACGTTCTATGAAAATTTAGAAAAACTTAAAATAAATTACATGTTCTTATATTGCTCTCGGAACTGAATGGTATATTTTATACGTTCCAACAGAGTAGCAAATAAAGGTGATAAAATTCATATAACCCTTTCAGGACGGTTGTCGTGTATATACGTAAATTTAAGATTTATTGCCATAATTTAATTTATACTACCGTATTTTATGGAAGAAACGCCGCGGCGTTTACGAGTTTAAAAGTTAATTTTTTTCCAAGTGCGGCGTTTACGCCATGTGCGGCGTTTACGATTTTTTTTTTAAATACCAACTGAGTTTCCTTAATTTAAAAATTCATAAAAATATTTAAAATCGGATTAAATATTTTAAATAAAACTTCAGACACCTTAAGATATAAAAAACGAGGCATCTTACACTGCTCAGAAAATTTTGATTAAAGTTAGGTCAATGTGACGCTGTCGACAAAAGTAGTGTTCCGAAGAATGCGGCGTTTACAACGGGTGCGGCGATTACGATATTTTTAAGCTTATTCAGGCCAATTTGAGGAGTGCGGCGTTTCTTCCATGAAATACGGTAATTTCAATATTTTGATAACATCGGTGTATTTTAAGTATTATTCAAATACTAAATTAAAGAGACTTCAAAATCACTGTAGTAAGTTCATAAAATTAATCAAAATTAAGTTTCGCACTTTCTTAAAAAAGAGTTTAACACGTTCACGCCGGCGCGGTGGGTCACACTCGACTGTCTCAGAGTTGTCAAGTCTCCGGCTTTTCCCACACCACTGTCATTTTAGAGAAAATTAAAACATTTTCTGTATTAAAATACTATATTCCAAAAAGACGGAGACTTGGCAGCTCTGGGGCAGTCGAGTGTGACCCACCGCGCCGGCGTGAACGTATGTTAAATTGTGTGGATTCGTTTTATAAATTTTGAATTCCAGCCCAAATTTTCGGCGACATTCATATTCCCGAAACAACGCGAAACTTTTTGACTTATTTTCAAACATAAAGACATGAAATTGACGCGTCTGACTGTTGAGAGAATTTGGAATCGAATGATGTTTTCCATTTTTTTAAAAAATATATTACCGTGTTTACTCGCGTAATAGTCGCCCTCGCATAATAGTCGCACCCCCGTTTTGAAGCAGAAAAAATCGTCAAAATATTTTCTTCGAATAAACGTCGCAGTGGCGCATTCGACTTTTATTTAGAAAATAGAAAATCATCAGCTGTTCTCTTCCCAGAACTATAGTACTCATAATGTATTCATCTGTTCTGTTACTCCCATTGACATACCCGATGGTCACTCCATTCTTCAGATACCGATTCACATTATATTAGTGATACGGATAGCTTCAGTGAAAGTGATTTATTATGAGAGTTTTTTGTCAAAATTTTCACAAAGATTATTTGTAAATTTTATGTCTATAAAATTATTGCTGTAAAATGGAAAATGGTCATTTAATAAACAGCACATAATCTGGAAACCTGGTAATCTGGTAAGTAAAATTTGATTATGTGCTTTTTAGGTGCGTTCGTAATTATATAAATACGTAGCACCTATAGTCGTCGTTCAGTCCGTCCGTCTGTCCGTCCGTCTGTCCGTCTGTCCGTCCGTCTGTCCGTCTGTCTGTCCGTCTGTCCGTCCGTCTGTCCGCATGTAACAGAGCAAAAACTACCCAACCGAATGGTCTGAAATTTCAAATATATGATTGTTGCAAAATTTTGTCGAGCCATTTCAAATTTTATGAAAATCGGATGTATAGTTTAATTACAGGGACAGTCAAAAGTTTTTCTTTACATTACGGCCAATGGGAAAAATTATTGCAAGTGCATTTTAATGATATTACAGCCTTCCGAATGATCTGAAATTTTAAAGATATAACTGTTGCAAAATTTTGTCGAGCCCTTTCAAATTTTAAGAAAATCGGATGTATAGTTTAATTACAGGGACAGTCAAAAGTTTTTCCTTACATTACGGCCAATGGGAAAAATTATTGCAAGTGCATTTTAATGATATTAGAGCCTTCCGAATGATCTGAAATTTTAAAGATATAACTGTTGCAAAATTTTGTCGAGCCCTTTCAAATTTTAGGAAAATCGGATGTATAGTTAAATTACAGGGACAGTCAAAAGTTTTTCTTTACATTACGGCCAATGGGAAAAATTATTGCAAGTGCATTTTAATGATATGAGAGCCTTCCGAATGATCTGAAATTTTAAAGATATAACTGTTGCAAAATTTTGTCGAGCCCTTTCAAATTTTAGAAAAATCGAATGTATAGTTTAATTACAGGGACAGTCAAAAGTTTTTCTTTACATTACGGCCAATGGGAAAAATTATTGCAAGTGCATTTTAATGATATTACAGCCTTCCGAATGATCTGAAATTTTAAAGATATAACTGTTGCAAAATTTTGTCGAGCCCTTTCAAATTTTAGGAAAATCGGATGCATAGTTTAATTACAGGGACAGTCAAAAGTTTTTCTTTACATTACGGCCAATGGGAAAAATTATTGCAAGTGCATTTTAATGATATTACAGCCTTCCGAATGGTCTGAAATTTTAAAGATATAATTGTTGCAAAATTTTGTTGAGCTATTTCAAATTTTAGGAAAATCGGATGTATAGTTTAATTACAGGGACAGTCAAAAGTGTTCCGTTACATTACGGGGAATGGGAAAAAAATATTGGAAGTGCATTTTAATGATGTATCAGACTATGCGCTTTATGAAGTGCAAAAAATTATACATTCAGTACAATATGGGGTGCAAAAAATAATTATAAAACTAGTTATAGTACGAACGCACCTCATTTGCCACGTTTGACGAGCAATTTCCAACTTGTTTTATATACCAGTAATGTTTTAGCATTAGACATTAGAGTGCACAATATTGTGTAGTAGATTTCCTCGCATAATAGTCGCACCTAGACTTTCACAATGAAAAATTGGCAAAAAAAGTGCGTCTATTACGCGAGTAAACACGGTACTTGTCGAATTATAAGCGACTAATGTCACTTGATACAGGTTTTTCTGTTTTCACGCGCTGTCGCGTCCAGAAATTCATTTCAAAACATCAACTCTGACGCTATTTTCTGAAATATCTTCGTGCTTTACTTAAAAATGGAATAGTCATTCGATTACATAATGTCTGAATAAGAACACCTGCTAATTTCATGCGTTTCCGAACAAAAAGAGATTCAGAAATGCGTCCTAAAAAAGCTCCTACGGATTTGAGAACAGCATTTTTCACAAGTTAAATTTGCGTTTGAATTACTTCTTTTTTTTTTTTTTTTTTTTTTTTTTTTTTTTTTTTTTTTTTAACCATTTGGAAAAATGGTTATTGTCCTCTGTCACGGTAGGAAATCAAAAACATATCTGAAGCGTTTTATTGGTTGAATCCCCCATTTTATTCGTTTTCTGATTTCGTAATCTGTATTTCCCCTTTACTTTCAACAGAGATGGATACTTCTGTTGCCACTATGACAAAAAAGTAATAAAAACTACCGTATTTTATTGAAGAAACGCCGCGGCGTTTACGAGTTTAAAAGTTATTTTTTTTTCCAAGTGCGGCGTTTACGATTTTTTAAAAAATACTAACTGAGTTTCCTTAATTTAAAAATTCATAAAAATATTTAAAATCGAATTTAAATATTTTAAATAAAACTTCAGACATCTTAAGATATTAAAAACGAGACATCCTACACTGGTCAGAAAACTTTGATTAAAGTTAGGTCAATGTGACGCTGTCGACAAAAGTAGCGTTCTGACGGATGCGGCGTTTACAACGGGTGCGTCGATTACGATATTTTTAAGCTTATTCAGGCCAATTTGAGGAGTGCGGCGTTTACGACGGGTGTGGGTTTACATTACAAAAAAAAAAAAAAAAAAAAATAATAATAATAATAATAATAATAATAATAATAACTCAGAAACAAATTGAGATACAGCTTTCAAACAAATTGCATTTAAAAGTACATTTTTTTCTCTATACGACTGCGTAAAAAGTAATATTGTGGGATGTTTAGAAGTTTAAGAATGAAATTTCATTTAAAATTGGTCCAGGAATATTAATGTTTAATCCATGGCGTACGTAATGTATGACCAGCTCCGTAGAAGTTTAAAAATTTACAGTACCGAAAAATGTAATCCATGGCGTAAGTAATGTATGATCAACTCCGTGCGATTTTTTATGTCATAAATTTTAGTCTTTGAAAAAATCATTTTCCAAATGGTCGTTGTAATTTGTTAAATTGCATTTTGTGTGTGTGTGTGTGTGTGTGTGTGTGTGTGTGCGCGAGAGAGAGAGTGCACAACAGGTAAAATCTCGTTGATCTAGTTATGTATGATCTTAAATCTAGTTAATATCTATGGAGATACTAGTACTTAAGGAGCATATCGGCGCATTTAAAAATGGAAAATTAAATTCCAGATTAGTCCAACAAGCTTTTGACACGGATACCCCATCTTTCGCAGATTCGTTAATTTTGAAAAATAACTGCAAAGATAACCATCGCCGTTCACTAAGCTATACCCATACACCTTGAACGAATCTGGTTAAGTTCCTAATGAATATTTCTTGTTTCTAAAAGAAAAACTTTAACTTTAACTTTGACTGAGTCCCAGTGTGTGTTCGATGTTTTGTTGTTGAGGTTGATGTTAGTGCTGATGACGAGGCTATGCGATGACATAGAGAAACGTATACTTTGTACGATTTTGATTTTAATTAAATGTTTTTATGTATATATTTTAAATTTAATTGTTTTTTTAATGTATTAAAGTAAAGTCTGTCTGTGTCTAATGTTTCACATCCAGTTTAAATCTAGTACAGTCGTCCCCGTTTAAACGAATATTGGCGGTTCCAGAAATAATATTCAATTAAGCGGGTTATTTGATTAAATGGGGAATCATAACTGTAATATTTAATGCGTAATAAAAAGGCAAAATAACCATCTACGATTTATTTAATTAACAGCATAATAAAATCGTTAATAGAATAACATAAATTAAAATGAATACAACTGCTAATATAAAGTAAATACGTATTAATTTAATATCAGTACATACATTTATTTGGTTTACATCACACTTAATGCGGATCGCTTGAAATTTGGTCAAAACTTTGCTACTTCTAATTTACGTTACTTATACTACCTTAAAAAAAAATCGTTTCAAGTGGTTTGTTGAAGTGGGATTTTAAAGGAGTAAATATTAAGTTATTTTTCGAATGAGTACAAAATATCACAAGCTCCATCTCGAGTCTCGAAGCGACGGCGCATTGCCATTAAAGCCTTGTTAACAGCAAGGAGTGATGGTGGGAAGATAATTTGACCTGTCCATTACACACCTGCCGGCCGAAATCATTGCAGGAAGAACTGAAAATTTATTTTCAGAGTAAAGGAACCGAAAAGAACAAAAGGTGAAAGGAAATTCCAGCTGAAACGTGCTTTCCGCGCCTATTTTCAAACATAGGTCACACAGGTGTTATTCGATTAAGCGGAGACAGTTCGTAAAAGGTATATGCTTTAAGCGGGGAAAAATAACATAGAACTAATAGGAATAAATTCAGTTCCAGAGGATTCTATTCGAATAAGCGGGCTATTCTATTATCCATGGCCCGATTAAGTGAGGAGGACTGTATTGTTTAGCACTTTTCAAAAGACAAAACTCTTGCTAAGCACAATTCCAAAACATCCGAACTCAAACTTTCACCTTCTTGCTGTCAAACGTAATGATGAAGAGTCAACTTGGCAGTTACATTTTCCCCCTTCAAAGCTACAACCAAAGCAGCTCAGGGCTAGAAAGAAAGAAAAAAAGAAGCCAACTGCCAAGCCAATTTTACCACTTTTGTCCAAAGTGATAAACAGAAGGTGGGGGAATGCTAGGAATGCTCATTCCCAGCAACTTTCCTCCTCACTCCCCTATGACTTCTGGTAGGGCCGCTTTTGCCAGACAGCGTGGTTCCAAATTTTTTGTTTCTGGAGCAGCTTTTTGCCCTTCCCATCTGTATCTCGAATTGAGGGTAAAACACCGGGATATTTAGATATTTGTTGATTTTGACACCTGTGTAAGTTTACTTTTGGTGTTTTACCTTTGGGGGAGCCAAGCAGAAATTTATAGATCGTACAAAAGTTGACTTAGCGTAACTAAAATTTATTCGAATAGCGGAGAGATTTTCCTTCTTTCCTGGAAAGAAGAAGAAGAAATATATAGTAAACCAAAAGGGCAACTTTATGACATAAGTTTTATTTTATTTTTGTTCGGAAATGTATGAAACTAAGCGGGTGTTGTTGTTCAGATACTATGTAATCGAACTTTTTTTTTTTTTTTTTTTTTTTTTTCGTTTTTTAGCAAACGCAATAGATCTTTCAGAAAGTAGTGTTAAAGTGGGCGTTTTCAACCGAATTTCCGCGCGAAAGAAGAGTAACTACTCAAGGAAGGGTGAAAAAAGTCTTTTTCACGTGATCAAAATCGCTTCTAACTCAATAGGTAATTGATTGATCAAAAAATGGAATACGCAGTTCGATTTCGAATCTCTTCCATAGTCAGGCCTTCCAATTTTATATCTTTCCGTTAAAAAATGAATTTGTAAATGTGTCAAAACGGCCTTAAGAAAGAGTAAGGAGGAAAGATAAATCAATTTAATGAATATCAAATGAATTTCTGCGATGTTCTTATGTTGCAAGATTAATTTTTCGTACAAAAGTGAGCGACTCCAGAAAGTTATATTATCGGGCATCACCACACTTTATATATCATTCGAAAGACAATGTCTAAAAAACTAAAACTCTAGTAAGCTGAAACGCGACCTGGCGGGACCAATTCAAATTTTCAAAATTTAAAGACGAGTTTATAGGTCTCTTTAAAGAAATGAGGAAAATTACGAAATGCAGATGATAATAATAATAATAAATAAATCATAAAAATGTAGTTTAATTTCCGAACAATGATTAAATCACTCGAAACCCACTCCCAACCCCCGAAAAATCATTAACTCCAACTTTTAATAATTTTGTTTATTGTTTTGTATTTTTATGTCACTTTGTAGATTCCAGAGGAATGTTCTATTCTATTAATATATTAACTGTTAGATTACTTGTGAAATGGCATCATTTTGTTCATTCACTTTTTGACAAAGGGCAAACGATTCATGAAATATAAAATATCGTCTGCGTGATCTCCATGAAAGCAAAGCAGCTGTTTGACTTTCTGGGCAACATTGTTTTTCGAATGATACTCACAAGGGAACCACTTTTAGTGCTGCTCGCACCCAGCATTGAGATCTGACGCATTTTAAAGCCCTATATTACGAAGTTTGAGAATCGATAATTTTTTTCTGTTAAAATAATATTTCTTGATTTTACAGCAGCATAACCTTCTGAAAATGCAATTTTCGAGACCACTTATCGGACTATTAACATTGAAGTTTTTAAAAAAAAAGCATTAAAAAAAATAGTTAATAATAAGTATATAAAATATTGAAAAAAAGTTAAAAATTCCTTCAAAACCCATGAATTTGATTTTGAAAAATTGCAACATTATATTTACATTTTTGGCGGGGGAAAGTTGACGCTTTTTTTTCAAACGTAGAGCTTTCCGGCAACCCTAGCCAAATGCCATAGCTCTTTGTCTTGTGTGAGTAGAGGAACTTCTTTAGAAATTGTAATGTCCGACTTAATTAGCCACAGTAATTTTTCTAAATTGTGTAAAAATATTTATTTACTTTATGATTACTTTTACCACAGGACCATTTAATACAGCAACATTTCATTTTAAACATGCGAAATCCATTTGAATCAAATTACATAAATTATAATGAAAAATTAAACCATTAACGTAAATAGTGTAATAATACATTAAACTTTAGTATGTGCAACATATTATTATATAGTGAGTAATAATAAAAAATTGATTAAAATTATGAATACAATAATTAATTTTTAAATTATTATGTAAATAATTATTGTCCATTAATATTTATCATATATGTGGTATATAATAAAATGATAACGTATACTGATGACATAAATTGCTCTCCTCGCTTAAACGCATGCCCCGCTTAAATGCATACAATTCAGTGGAACCAACTGTATGCAATTAAGCGGGGCCGACTGTATTAACAAACAAATCGCATTCTGATTTAATTCTAACATGTACTGTACAGTGTACATTCACTCCCCAGATAAAACGGGCGGAAAATTGTAGCGCCCTATTTGGCGAATTAACTCACTTTTGGCGTGAAATAAACAAATAAAAATGTAATATTAAAAAATTAAAAGTATATAAAATATGGTTTTAACAGAGAAATTTTACCGGTTCTCTAACTTTTATGTATAGGGCTACAAAATGCACCAGGTCTCGATGCTAGGTGCGAGCAGTACCAAAAGTGGTTCCCTTGTAAGTAAAACCTGTCTATAATGGAATCCTGAACTAGGAAAAAAAATTCATGACCGTGGCAAAGAACACTGTAAAAAAAAAAATGGTAACGTTCCATGTAAAATCCAGGAACGTTTCTCCTTTTCTCAGGTTTTCAGAATAATTTAGCTCTTTCCTGTGAAATTCTGGTTTTCTTATCTGAAACGTTCCTGAACAAAAGTTGGAAACAGCAAAACGCTGCGGCCGCCATTTATTATTATTTTGCTATAATCCGTTGCTCGCGCGCGAGTGTCGAAAACGAATTCCTTAAATGAATGTAAAAAAATCAATATGGAATGCAAATAAATCAATAGACGACATAATCCTTTACGTCTCTATTGTCACGACAATTCAGATGAAAATACAATACCTCAGTGACATCGCTAAGAGATTATCTCTCGTACTTGTCTGTGGAATGTTTTACGAGCAGACCGCGTAAAAAAAAAATACACCTATTATTTGGATCTCCATTAACCAGGGGACCACCAAACATGATTCTCACCGATTTTGATTAATTTAAAGTATGTTTTAGAGTTCTTATCTCTAATTATTCTTGTGAAAGGATTTCTTCAAATGGGCCTTAGATTTTCAGAAATTAGATGCCGAGGTTTAGCATACGTTTCAAATACCCATTAGTTTGCAGCTCTCAACGTGTCTTTCGTGGTGTGGACGCAGAAGGCTCGCACGCCACCCGTACGGCCCGAGTTCGATGCTACCTCTTGACTTTTTTTTTTCTTTTTTAATTAATTTTCTATTTTAACACTTTATTACAATTTGATTTAAATTTGATATATATTTGACACTTTGAATTGCTGCAAATTTGAATTTTTTTTTTATTTTCGGAAAAAATATACAATTACGTTTAGGTTTTTTTTTTTTTTTTTTTTGATGAAAATTTATATGTATTTTATCTAACTTGTAAACTAGCATAATTACTGACGAAAATCCAAAATATTTTATGTCTAGATTTTTTTTCTAATTATTATTTACATTTATATATTTTTATATTTTAAGCAAAGTTCAGAAACAATATATCATATATATATATTTACTTTATTGAATTTTAACAGAAAATTTATTTTTTCGTGTAAATTATAAATAATAATTTTGATGTCAATTTCAAAATATTTTTTCATTCTAACAAATAATGATAATAAAGCGAAAATTGTCAACTGGAAATGTAAAAATCGTCTGCGGATCCCGCATGCTGTGAAATGTCAGTAATGTTTTGCTGTCAACAGAAATATTCCTGGTACTTCGCAAGAAACTTACTGGCATTTCTGTAGAAAGATTTTAAACATATACAGTAAAGTTCCAGTCATTTTCAAGAAATGTTTCTTGGAAATAATGGGCAACTCAGCTGCCCATTTTTTCCCAGGAACGTTGCGGAATTTTTTTTACAGTGAAGAAAAAATAAACTGAATACAGTTACAACAGACGGTGTTAAATATGGTTTTTTTCTGGTGCTTTGTGATGTTGTCTTAACAGTTTTCACCGCATATAAATTATAATGATGTCCGATAAAGTAAAATTTAGCTCAATTTCATTTCCGTTCTCTTTCATAAAAATGCTTTAAAAATGCACAAAATCATCTCTCTATTCTAAAAAAAAGTAACTTACGCTGTCGCCGCCGCTTGTTTTTAATTTTTTATGACCGGAGGTCTTTCTTCGTTAATATTAAGAAAATATTGCACACAAAAATATGAAAATCGGCGGTAATTATAGAGAAATGTTTGATAAACACGCTGATGCAGACAGTTTTCAAATCGAAGAATTATTTTAAGAGATATTTAATGCTAAAGTTGGACAAAATCGCTCCATTAAAAAAGTTTTATAGGAGCAAAAACTATAGTAATTGATTCATTTTTAGATCATTTTATACGTTAGAATTTCCCGGTGTGCAGACTGCGTATATTTTTTTTAATTTGACTCATTTTTTGAGGCTTTATTTCTATTTTAAATTCAAATTTTCAGCATTTCGAGAGATATTTTTTACTTGTTTTAGAAAATGATTTTAATTTAAACTGTTGCCAACTGTATAAACAGCGCAAACAATAATTCTTTTCGCTTTGTTAAAAAATACCGGGAGACAGACTCTTTTTACTTAATTCATTTTATATTAGCTTATTTTGAAATGTGTTACTGATTTTAGTTAATCAAAGACGAAAATAGCCATTGTATATTTTAACAGCAGCTGATTTTTCCTTAAAATCTCCCAATCAAAGAGAAATGAATAGAAACTCGTTTATAGGGAGATCGCCACTGTTTTTTAAATTATAATTCAATCTTCCAAAATCTTTTTAAAGCTGATCAAATTAGCGTGCTTTTAGAGACTGCGGTGTCTGAACGGGGGTTGGCGAGCGTAGCTCGTAGGGAGCCGAGCCCCCTACTTTTTTAAGAAAAAGGAATTAAATGAAACTTTTAGTTTTAAATTTGATGATTTTAACTAATGGGACAGTCATTATAGTTTGCATACTCCATTCGTCATCAATGTGCTTATGTAAACTATAATTTGCCTGTATACAGGTCAGCTCAGCTTTATAGAATTTTCGCTACTAATATCGCAATTGTTTCTGCTCCGATGTACTAAAATATATTTTAAGCTGGATAAATGCCTCTTGGAATCATTGCAAGTTCAATTTCTATTATTTTTATTTTAGATTTTTAAACTTGGCTAATTTTCATAAACTGGTGGCAAATGTCTTTATGTCGAAAACCGGTTTTGATATCGGAACCAATATGGAAATGACGAATGGAACGAGCATCTTTCTTCGATATTGAAATGCAATAACATTGTTCAAATCAAATGAGAAACATATTTTAAAGCCTATGTTCAATGAAAAAGATAAAGAATTACTTAAAAGAACTGTAACAGCTGTTTACTAATGGCAGTTTTTTGATAAACATTTTTTTTATCCACACACCTACGATTTTTTGAAATTTTCTTTTTATACCAATTCTTTATGATGACATAGTTAAAACTTTAAAAAATATGTAAATATTTTAGTAATTACAGAGAAATAACTTTTTTCAAGAGAAAAATAGTCACAATTATTCCGCAAAAAATGCGAACCAATCCGCCAACCAATATATTGGCATTTTGTAAATTGCATAATAAAGAGAATAACTTTCTCTTTATTATGCAATTTACAGGACATAGACTACTGGCATTATAGTAGCATCCCTATCTCAGATGCTGAGGCAGTTAAAGTACTGATGTAATGGAAAAAAATTATAAAATTCGTTGCAACTTTGTCACTTTTGCCACTGTAAATATAAAACAAATATTATCATGAGTATGTAGTCTATTCCCCGATAAACATTTGTAAAAGAAGTACACAAAATTTTAAGACATTTTATGCACAATTGTTTCCTATAGGATGTTTTGCGTATAAGTAAGAATTTGAAAAACTTCATTTTAAGAAAAAGCTAAAAATAACTTTTAAAGATAAATCAAAAGCTGTAATAGCTGTAACTTTAAGGGGTCTCGGGACTCTTAAAATAGGAAAAAATGAAAAAAAAAAAAAGACCATTTTTAACATTTAATATCTGTATCCGAAAAAATATTTTTTCACTCTCAACAGCTCGAAATTGTCTGAGACATTTTCTGACTCATTTTTAAAAGTTAAAACATGAAACTTGCTAAGGGGATTTTTGAAAAGATCTATAAGAGGCCGTGTGATCTCCTTTTTCGCTCAATTACCGTGTTTACTCGCGTAATAGTAGCCCTCGCGTAATAGTCGCACCATCGTTTTGAAGCATAAAAAATCGCCAAAATTAACTTTAATAACAAGCGATATAATTTCAAAATGTTTCGAGAAGACAGGTATCTCCAACGTTTGAACGGAAGCGAAGATGACATTTTATGGAATGACGGAGATCCTTCAGACACCGATTCACATTACAATAGCGATACTTATACCTCCAGTGAAAGTGATTTATTATGTGAATTTTTTGCCAAAATTTTCACAAAGATTATTTGTAAATTTTATGTCTCTAAAAATATTACCATAAAAAGAAAAATGGTATTTAATATACAGCAGAAGCAGATAATCTGGAAATTTTGGTAAGTTACTAATTTTATAATAATGTGATTTTTTTATAACAATAATGTTTTAGTATCAGAGTGTACAATATTATGTACTAGCTTCCCCCGCATAATAGTCGCACCTTAGACATTCACAATGAAAAATTGACAAAAAAAGTGCGACTATTACGCGAGTAAACACGGTAATTAGAATTTGATTTTTGAACAATTATTTTCTCAGTAGGACCATTTTTTTTTTTCATTCCCAGCTCTCCCGCTTCGGAAAATTCGGTTCAAAACTCCAACTTTGATAGCATTTTTTGCAATATTTTCTGCATTTATCAAAAAATCGACAAGCACGGCACATTATGTAGTTTCTAAATAAGAAAAATTGCCAGTTTGATGGGTTTGAGAGAAAAAATGAATTTATAAATAAATCAGAAAATAAGCA
This sequence comes from Maratus speciosus, assembly GCA_963932465.1. Classification (NCBI taxonomy): domain Eukaryota; kingdom Metazoa; phylum Arthropoda; class Arachnida; order Araneae; family Salticidae; genus Maratus; species Maratus speciosus. The sequence continues at coordinate 11,181,437 of OZ010790.1, forward strand.
GTTTGGATTGAAATATACCCTTTAAGTGTATTGGGTTTTAAGACACAATTTTATATTGGTATGAAAGGTATAAGTATGTTCTTTTATTTCATGTATTCAAAAAATTGCAAGATGCAGAATTAGAATTTACAGGGGGCTCCAAAATGTCAGACATTTGACAAGCAGGAAATCGGCATAACAGATTACGCGTACGATTACAAAATAAATTTTGCAACAAGAGTGAAAAATTCTGTGCCTACTTATACTTCAGATTGTAATAATGACCCTGAACCGAAAGAAATTTGTATGTAACGCATTTTTTATATTTTTAATACAAAGTTATATTTAGCTAATGCAAAATTAAAAAAAATTCAACAATATAATCACCTAAAAAAATTTTTTTTGAACAATAAAAAGGAAATTTTAGCTTCAGTTTATACAGACTAGCATGAAACATACGTTTTGAAAATTTCCTGAAAAAAAATTCAGAAGTTTTCGAGATATCGTGCGCGTTATGCCCAAAAACCTCATTTGGAGAAAAATGACTTCAAAGTTTCGGAAACGCAGCTTCAGCTATTGAGCGGGTCTAATTCTAAAAGCCATAACTTCTGTTCCAATGGAGATTTCTAGGAAACAATTATATCAAAACGTTCAGAAAAGACAGGAGTTTAACATGTGAAAAAAATCAAAATTTCGAAAATTTTAATGCTTTAAGAGTCCCGAGACCCCACAAAACAGCTGTAATTCTGGTTCTGACAGTTAAAAGATTCGATTTTAATATTATTGCAAAAATGAAAAATATTTTGATCGAAAATAACTTTTCAAAGGTGTGGATAACTTAAAAATAAGTACATTTTATCTGATTAATACAAATGTAGAGAGGATTATAAGAACTGCTATATAAGATGGTATTTATGAAAAATAAAATAAACACTCATTCATACATAAATAAATAAACCTAAAAAATAACTGTACCCCTACTTTCAATTTAACAATGACATTAATTCCTTTCCGAAGTCACTGCCTAACATGTTATTATCTCATTTCCTCACCCTCATTGTATCACTCTCCCTTCTTTTTGCACCTGAATTTTCGAATGATAGATTCGACTTTGAACCCGGTGACTTTCTGTTATTCATTTTCTAAATAATTACCCGAGTCATATAGCCCCCTCAACCCCGTAATTCTCTTGTCAAAGATGATTTCTTTTATGACTCCTAACTTCTTTTCTAACACCTGAACTGATCATCCCACTCCAGCTCATAAAAAGAAAATCCCTTTTTGAATTATGTACCTGATCTAGTTCTTCGACCCCCAAATGCAGGGGGAGATTTCCCATTCCACAGCAGACTGCGTGGCTGCCCCTAGCACCTCCTGCCGATTATTTGAAACCCCACTGCTTCTTTTCCCCGTTGTACTTCGTGTTGTTTTTTACCCCCCCCCCCCCCTTCCCCATCAGCTACCATTGTTAAGTTCTAAAATTTTTATCTGTTAATCTTTGTTACAAGTATACTCTCAACCAACGATTTGGCGGCATTGCCTTTCATCTCCAGTTATGAGTAGAATCAATCAAAGATTGTGCCCTCCCCTCTTGATCGGACAGCCCCCGATTTATGTTTTATTTTATTGTTCCGCACTGTTTGTCGAATATTTACCTGCCTCTGGGTACTTAAAATTTTTAAGACTTGTTTTTATTAGAGGACTTTTATAACATTGAGATATCTATAAAAATAGAAAAGCTGTGATATTTATTCATTAAGAGTTTTACGACTTTGTTTTGTTGGATTACTTGTGCTGCTTTTAATGACGAAACATAAAAATATTGTTCTCTGTTTGCTACATGGAAATATTGTTAAGAGTGTTACCCGTTTTATTATTTTCGGAGGTACAATAAGCACCAATTGTCACGATACAAAAATGTGTCATAGACTTCAGTTAGAAAAAAAAAATAAGCGGATTGATTGACATAAAAAATAATCTCTTTTGTTCCGGCAACTTTTCTCTGTAACACCAAACGTCTGGTCAATTTTAATTCGCTGTTTTACATACAGTGAAATTTTAACGGCGTCGTAAATATATTTTTACACATGCAACAGCTTTTGTCTGGCTTTTTTTCATTTTATTTACAGCTACACTTGTTAAAATAAATCTAATTTGAGGAAAAAAAGGAAATAAAATAGTGTAACAAATAATTAACTTTGTATTTGATAAAGAATAAAGAGATTAAACATCTCTGTAACTAGTTAGCGTTCTATTTAATTCGTCTCCTATGCTAATTTTATGTCAGTGTGATAAAATAAATAGCTCAAAAAAGGTTTGTTTAATTTCGAAAAATTTGTGCAGCTTATGTTTTAGCATTAACAGTAAAAATGAAATTACTTTTTTTTTTTTTTTTTACATTTATTGACCTCCCAAAACTGCAAGTGCAAGCATTCTCTAACACTCTTGAAAGTACATACGAGGGTGGTTCAATAATTATTGTCCCGAGTGTGTATAAAATATTTGTACTGCGATAGTTGTTGTGGAATATTAAAGCCTAATGTCTTAGATGTCTCTATGCTCAATTTCAGAACCGTAGCTGCTATATTAACATATATATTTTTTTAATTTAGGTGTGAGAAGTGGCACTTAGCTTTAAAGCGGGGCAGGGGAGGGAGCAAAGGCCAGGGCCCGACTTATGCAGGGGCATTTGGGGCAGCTGCCCCGGGCCCCCTTTTTAGCAGCCCCCATGAGAGTAATCAGGATTTCCATTAAAAAGTGCCAAATGATTAAAATTAACCAAAAGTAACCAAAATTCATATATTTTCAAACATTTAGGATGAGAGTGTGGTCCTCCTTCTCCTCCCTGCTTCCCGTACCCCCTCCACCCATACAAAAAACAAATTATATCATTAGGAAACAAATCGTTAAAATTTTATTACAACAACTTAGTATTCTATTGTTTAAAAAAAAAAATTCTTTATTAACGTTTTCCTCGTAACGTGGCACGTTAAAACCATTAATTATGACCAATTTGGGGCATTCTCTTTTAGACATCTTATAACGTAGATAAGCAAAATAAAAGTTTGCAAAGAAATACTCGTATCAACTAATTTATCATTTTTTCTACTATTACCCTACTAGTATTTTTTTTAAAGTTGTGAACCTCTTTTTGTAATACCCTGTATACAGATGTGAGCAGTACCCGGTACAAAATTCATGCATACATACAATATGTATGAAGTTTAGTATTAGCCACTTCCATATAATTCCCGTAAAAATAGTATAAACAGATAGAAGGGGGCAGGGGGCCCTCCAGAATGATGCTTGCCCTGGGGCCCCCATAGCCTAAGTCGGGTCCTGGAAAAGGCTGGTTTGGAGCTTATAGGGGCAGACCTGAAGCAGTTCTGTGATAGATTTGTGACAGTGGATGAGGCGTGGCTACATCGCTATGATCCCGAGTCCAAAAGACAGTACTCACCGAACAATAACCGAAACGACCTCTCACATCAAAAACTGAAAAGTTTAATATAGCAGCTAAAGTTCTTAAATTAAATATATTGGCATTTAAGAAATTAGGCTTCAATATTCCACATCAAACCATCGCAGTACATATATTTTATACACACTCGGGACAATAATTATTGAACCAGCCTCGTATATTTTTGATCGTATAACAAATCATAGGTTTAAAATTCAATTAACGGTAGTGTTTTAAAAAATTCGAAATTTTTTTTATCGTTATAAAGTAACAGCAGTATTGAACTCGAGAAAGAAAGTAGAACACAGAAAAACACTACTAACCGGTCAAAATTGGATTCGATTATTTTCTTTTTAATTGAAAAAAATATACTACCCGTTATTATTTTTTTAAATGTTTATATTATTTTTAATGTTGTTCTCATTTAATCTGACAAAGTAGTATTTACAAAAATTATATTATAAAATAAATAAATAAATAAAAATATATACTTTAAAATCTCTATTATAGGAAAACTTTCATGTTGGCATTCATGTGTATTTTTATTTACTTAATTTTATCTGGTGTTATTACTGCTTTTTGTGTGTGTGTGTGTGTGTGTAGGTGCGACAGCCCTTATTTTGTATTCTTCAGCTTGTTATGGCTTATGCAAAGATGAAATCCTACATGTTATTTGTGGTAATTAATGTAATTTGGGCCTGATGATTCTGCCTTGGTTCCACAAATATTTCCATTTTTCCGCTGTTTACTGTCTTTTCAATTCCATTTTGCACTTGTTTTATGAGGATATGTTTAACCCCTTCAAGGGAGGTGGTTCATTTTTGGACCACTTAATTTTAATTCCTAAATATCACATTTTCACCAGAATATTGGAATGAGATCTTTCCTTTTATTAAGTAAGTGAACAAATTTTTTTGATTATTTTGAAATTAATTTATTTCTAAATTCTGGTGTTTTTCAGCATTTTACGAATAGAAGTACCCTGTCCCTGAAAGGGTTAATAGAGTTTTACGTTTGTTTATACATCATTTTTAATTTGAATAAATTCCTTTATAATTTATACATTCACATTTGTTGTTGATAATTTGTATTGTTTTATAATGGTTTTATATGATAGTATATATTGTGGTAAAATTCGCCTTATTTAATGACATATTAATTAAGGCGAAAACAAGGGGAATTTTACCATTTCAGAAAAGTGGTGCCAATCAAGAAATCTGAATTTTAAAAAAGTAGCCCACTGCATTAAGGCATCACTTAAATTTTATATCATATCTTTTAAAACTCATATTTTGAATTTATGAGAGAGTAGATGAAAAAGGCCTCAGCGAATAAATTTTTATACATATTTTCATGTTGAATATAACTTTTGCACATGCGATTATAAATAGAACAAAAATAAAATGATGAAATAAATAATACAAATACATATGTATTTTTTAATTAATAGCGCAGCGTCACTCGAAATTTGATATCATTATTTTTAAATTCCACATTTAAAATTCTTAGAGCCATAAAATAAAGTGCTGCGTCACAAACTTTTAATCCGTTAAGGGTTTTTGTATTGATTCTTATACAAGCTTTTTCGCAATAGTTTCGCTTTGAAGGGAAAACTAGATTTACAGGCAAAGAAAAGAAAACAGACGTACCATATATACTCGTGTATAAGTCGAAGAATTTGAGACAAAATTTGGGAGTTGAAAAGGGGGGGGGGGGTCGACTTATACACGAGGAAGTTAAAAAAAAATCGCAGATAATCGGCGAATTGGCAAATCTTTTAAGTAATCACATGAGAGATAAAAGCGAACAATGGTCATTTTCCTGTCATTGACAAAAAAAGCTCAACAATAATGTCCCTGTAATTGTTCTGCACCCATTTTCTCTTGGGACAGAATTCCCTTCAATATAGGTCATTTCTTTCAACGATTTAAACCCCCTTTTTAAAAAGAGTTCAATTTGAGAATGCTTCTAGATATCTCCCCTAAAAGTCGTACAATACAAAGAAGAACTATATTTTAGCAGTCTGAGAAGTTGTTTATACTTGTAAATAAGGCTTGAATATATTTTTGAAAAAAAAACTTTTCTTTTTAAGTATCATTGAATAGATGTGAATAGGTTTTAAAATAGTTTAAGCTTCTTCGGTTTTACATAATTATACAGTTTTAAAACATTGAATTTAAAAAAAATGTCTGATTAGATTACTAATTTAAAAAATATATAAATAATTTATATTAATAAATAATAATAAAAAATTACTAATTTATTGAAATTTTATATTATTCTTTTTATCCTGTATTACAAATAATTTTTCCAGCATACTACCAGAAATGTGGTTCGACTTATACATGAGTATATACGGTACGTAAAACAATTTTTGTTGCCCTATGCCGAAACTTTAGACTTAGATAATTCTAAATGTTACTGATAATGGTTAATATACGTCAGATAAATTATTTATAAGGAATATACAGGGTAAAACCCCCAGTAACAGGCAACTTAAAGACTCTTTCTTGTTCAAATCACTATTGCAAACATTTTAAATCCATTTTATACTTATTTTTCTTTTTGAAAAGATAGTAGAGGTACATTGAAAAATTAGACAAAATTTGTGGACAAAAATGTAGATATATTTTTGAAAAATTATGCATTCTATTGTTAAAAATTATTTTTTACATAAATATGATCAATTTCTCTAGTAACTGACACCAACCCTATTTTGAAAAACCAATAACTGACACAAAGTAAACCAGTGTCTGACACTTCATTTGCAAAGATTAAAAAAATAGTTATTTCAAGGAAGTTGTGCTTTAAAATACTTTTATCTTTATTATAAAAATAATACTTAAACCTTATTTATATACTAGGGGATCGTACCCGGGCTTCCCGGGTTAAAGAATATAGTTGAAAACATTTTTTTAAATTGAAAACTAATAATTTTTTTACATGCAATAATTTTTTTAAATTGACCACTTACATTAAAAAAGTATTTTTCATATGGAAAATACGAATTATACAATCAAATAAATTTTTGAGATTTATCAAAAGCGATATTTTCTTATTCTCCGCATGCTAAGAGCTACTTGTCAAGATTTTGCTACTTATGGCATCCTTTTATATTCTGATAATTTCAGGTCTTATACATGTCTGGTAAATTTATGTTTTATTTATATTATTTTATTTATTTATTCATAGAGAAGTTTTTTAACGGATATTAGCCGTAAGAAAATGCTGAACTCTTTATTTTGTTTTAGGGCAAACGGATCAATCTTTCGTAATCGAGCTAGATAAATTAATCGATAAATTAAATCGATATAGATAAATTAAAAAATATTTCATGCTTTAAAATTATTTTTAAAACCATAGACAATCAGTAAACTGATACGAACTTTGCAAACAAATTACATTTGAAAAAAAAATCCTATTTGGTGATCTAAAAATTTAAATTGTACGATTACAAATATGTTAGATTTGGATATGTTGGATTTTCAATATTATTCTTTTATTTGTTTATAAAAGAAGTATTATTAATTTCGTTAATTTGTCTTTCACAAATATATTAGATTGGTGCTTCTTTTAATATAATTCTTTTATTTGTTTATAAAGGAGCTATTAATTCCATTATGCAAAAATAGCCAGAAACAAATGCTGAAAAATGTTTGTTGCTTTATGTGCAAAATGTTTATTATTATTATGTATTGAAACCGGCACGTGATAAGATAAACTTAAAAAAAATCATGTTTAAAAATTATTTTAGAAAATATAATACATCAGTCAACGAATACAGTTTTTAAACAAATTGCATTTGAAAGTAATTTTTTTCCCTATGCGACGAAAATTGAAAATGTACGATGGTCAGAAGATTAAAAAAAATGCAGTAGCGAAAATTTCAAGACCGAAATTTGATCGTGAAGTGTTGCCATTCGCAAAATGACGTCAGCGTTACGCAAAAATACGTTTGTTCTTTATAATATAGATAGATACTTAATCAGTAAAATATAATAAAGTTCAGTTATTAGGATGTGGTTATCAATTTAGGCTCTTATGCTTGGCATTCCGGAATGAAAAACAGCAATTTTCACCTTCTCAAAATTTGCATACGAACTTCTATATCCATATTCAACATTTAAAAAAAAATTGTATTTCGTTCGATCATTTAAAAATCATTTTAACTCAAAACTTGAAGTCCCGGTTGTCAGCAACATGTTTTATGTGAACAGGCGCACTCTTTACTTTAGATTCTAATCTCAATTCCGGAGAGTAAAAATTTCCGTAATTTATGTTTTTTAGACGCATTTGTGTTAAAATGTTTAGTTTTATCTAAGAAAATGATTGTTTTCTATTAAATGTGACTTCATTTTCACTTAAATAAGCATTTCGCCTAGTGTCTGAAACTTAGTTTCACATGCAGAAGGAAAAACAATATAGAAAATTTATGAGGAAAAATGCGTGTTTTCAAAAGCAGTTACGTCATTTTCCGTTATTATGCCCCTACTATAATATTCTGCTCCTAATGGGATTTTGCACCACTAAATCCTATACATCAATTTTTATCAACAATTTTGAGTTTTTATCAGAAAATAGCATGAATCTCTCTATTCTAAAAAAAAGTAACTACCGCTGTCACCGCCGCCGCCGGTTTTGAATTTTTTGTGACCGGAGGTCTTTCTTTGTTAATATTAAGAAAAATAATGCATACAAAAATATGAAAATCGGTAGTATTATGCAGAAATGTTTGATAAACACGCTGATGTAGACAGTTTTTAAATCGAAGAATTATTTAAAGAGATATTTAATGCTAAAGTTGGACAAAATCGTTCCACTAAAAAAGTTTTATAGCAGTAAAAACTATACATCGCAGTGTAATCATTTTTAGATCATTTTATGCGTTTGAAGTTCCCGGTGTGCAGATTGTATTTCTTTTTTTAATTTGGCTAATTTTTTGAGGTTTTATTTCTATTTTAAATTTAAATTTTCAACATTTCGAGAGATATTTTTTACAGATTTTAGAAAGTGATATTAATTTAAACTGTTGCCAACTGCATAAACAGCGGTAACAATAATGTTTGCTTAAAAATATATATATATATATTTATACGTGTAATAAATTAAAAATTTATTTACACGTGACTATTATAAACAGAAAAAAACATTTGCAATTAGAATTAAATAATTATGTACAAAAAGCAGGAACTTATTAAAGATTACGTCACAAAACTAATAATTACACGTGAATTTTAAGAGAGAAAAGAATTCGTAAAATGATAAATTTATTAACATGCGTTAGAAGTCTTAAATAGGAGAAATTACGTCATATTTACGTCACATTACAGTTATTACATAAAATGAACACAAAATAATATTGCAAAACGGTTTAAATTTAGAAATTGCGCTAGACATTTATTTGATATTTTGAGAGGATATTTTTCAACTATTTTTGTTAGGACAGCGCAAATAATATTTCATTTCTAACACAAGTATTTTCACGTGAATATTAAAAGAGAAAGAATAGTTTGGTCAAAATTACGTCAGATTAAAAACGATTAATTTAAAATGTCTTATTTAAAAGAGCTTTCTTTTCGCTTTGTTAAAAAATACTGGGATACAAAGATTCTGTTTACTTAATTCCTTTTATATTAGTTTATTTTGAAATGTTTATCTTATTTTACTTAATCAAAGACGAAAACAGCGATTGACATATGTATTTTTGGTACTACTTAGTTATCCCGTCGACCAAAAATCTATCATTCGCCAAACTATAAGATTAAATGCCAATAATGGTTGTTCGTAAATGTCACATTAACTTGACTTTAAGCAAGTTACACGTGTCTACGGCATCAAGTTATTTTTATTTCGACCTTTTTTTTTTTTTTTTTGTATTTTTATTAATGTTGCACTAATTTATTTGTTCTTTCGTTATTTAAAATAAAAATGATGCCAATTTGTATAATTTGGCGAGTGCTTTGGCGATTTATATAATTTGGCGAAATGGGTCGACGGGTTAATCAAGTAGTACCGCAGCGGATTTGGCCTTAAAATTCCCCAGTCAAAGAGAAATGAATAGAAATCCGTTTATAGGGAGATCGCCATTGTTTTTTAAATTATAATTCAATTTTCCGAAATATTTTTAAAGCCGATCAAATTAGCGTACTTTTAGAGTCTGCGGTGTCTGAACGGGGGTTGACGAGCGTAGGGGGCAAAGCCCCCTAGTAAAGTAAAAAATACCTCATTATTTCTCTCTTGTCTGCAATAATGAAGGCTATCTAATTTTCATCATTTTGAAGAAATTTCATAAAATAATTTTCAGATTAAATATAAAAGTGAGGATATTTAAAATGAAACAGATAGTGCAATCACATCTACAGAGGAAGAGCTTTCAGTTAAAAAAAAAATTATTAGTAAAATTGGTTCAGCAGAAAGATCAGGGCAGATGACTAAAAAACACACTTGTGTTTTAAATATATAGCTTATATAATATTAGGAAAAATTAGATTAAGCAAATTATGTTATTTTGATAAAATTATAATAGAGTGTCCTAAAGAATAGTATTAAAATTTTATTATTCGAGAGAATTTTCGACAAAAACTTCAGGAACATGATATTATTTTAAACCACGAATTACTTGTTTTCTTGTCTAACTCGGCGAAGCAAATCCATCCAGGCGAGAATCATTAATTTCTGTCATATAAATCGCTATTATTTGCATGTCACCTCTCTTTTATAAAGACACTCTAAATTTTTGTAAAACATTGCGTTTTATCAGTGTGTGATTTCGATTACATTATTTTCAAAAATGAAGCATTTTCACCTGAGAAGAATTTCAAAGCATCTGGGCTGTGAAAATGACGCGCTTCTATAAAACATAATTCAGGTTTAAGAATTAAAATACACACTTTTCATAAAATGACGTCATTTACATCCGCTAAAGCAATCCACTTTTACAATGCAGTCTTAAACTTCGACTATAGGAAAGTGCGCATATGACGTCATTATCACGGAGTAACAGACAATATTCTTGACATAGCCCATATTTTAATTTAATCTTTTTTTTTCGGGTTTTATGAGAAAATGGCAACAAAAAAATACAATATCTCCTATTTTAAGCTATTTTCCGTTTACTTTCAATGACTTTTAATAGAATTGAGGTACTTTTGTTGCCACGATAAGAAAAATGGTATTAAAAACTACAAAAAAATTAATATCTGAAAAATAAATTGAGATACAGCATTCAAACAAATTGCATTTAAAAGAGCATTTTTTTTCCTTATACGACGGTGTGAAAACTTAAAATGTGCGATGTTTAGAAGTTTAAAAATTTGCAGTAAAGAAAATTGCAAAACTAAAATTTTATTTCAAATTTCAAGGTGTTGCCATTCGCAAAATGACGTATGCATTGCGCACATATATGTTTGTCCTTTATAATATAGATAGATATGATATTATACTACAGATGTATGCTCCCTTTTTTTCCATGATTTAAATTATTATTAATGCAGATATCCAATAAGGGGCTGTGCATATGTAACGTTAACTCTTTAGGGATGGGGGGGGGGGGGGGTCTGGCGCATGATATCGGTAGATATCGCTACGGGAAAGCAAGGGTGGTTTGTCTTTTGATATCGTTACAATTTTTTATAAAAACAAAGTTTTCTCTTTTTATTTGTAACTTGTTCTTTACATCAAAAAAGTCTGCAATCTTTTTTAGTCTGTTATCTATTTTTATAAAAATACAAAGTTAAAATTAAAATCATTAAATGATTATAAAATTATTTAATTCCAAAATATGGAATACCCCAACGTTTGGCATTACTATTCTTGTGTCATTTGTGTATGCATATATAATCCGCTGATCGAGAAACCAGGTGCGAAGCACAGTTATATAATATAGACACACTCGGGCACGCCGTGCGCGGAAAATTTCCCGCAAAATTCAGAACTTTGTGGAAGATTCTCTCTATTCTAAAAAAAAAAAGTAACTTACGCTGTCACCGCCGCCGCCGGTTTTGAATTTTTTGTGACCGGAGGTCTTTTTCCGTTAATATTAAGAAAAATATTGCATACAAAAATATGAAAATCGGCGGTATTATAGAGAAATGTTTGATAAACACACTGATGCAAACAGTTTTCAAATCGAAGAATTATTTTAAGAGATATTTAATGCTAAAGTTGGACAAAGTCGGTCCATTAAAAAATTTTTATAGGAGCAAAAACTATACATCGGAATTTAATCATTTTTAGATCATTTTATACGTTATAATTTCCCGGTGTGCAGAATGCATTTATTTTTTTTTTTAATTTGACTTAATTTTTGAGCTTTTATTTCTATTTTAAATTCAAATTTGCAGCATTTCGAGAGATATTTTTTACTTATTTTAGAGAATTGTACTAATTTAACCAGTTGCCAACTGTATAAACAGCGCAAACAATAATGTTTGCTTCAAATTAAAAATTTATTTACACGTGACTATTATAAAGAGAAAAAAAAACTTTCAAATTATAATTAAATAATTACGTATAAAAAGCAGGAACGTATTGAAAATTACTTCATAAAAAACTATATTTACACGTGAATTTTAACAGAGAAAGGATATTGTAAAATAATAAATTCATTAACATGCGTTAGAAGTCTTAAATAGGAGAAATTACGTGCGAAGTATGAATGAAATGATACTTGTGTTTACCAGTAAAGGAAAGAGAAAGAACGTTGTGCACTGTTTTGTTGATGAAAAGTTCTGCCCCCCCCCCCTCCTCCCCTTTCGGTGGCAAGTGCAAGAAGGCATTATTACTGTTGAATGCGGTATGTAACAAAAATATATTATTAAATACTTATAATATTAAATACTAAAAATAGTATTTCTTTTTAAGCTTTCTTTGATATAAAATTATTTCATATACAGGGTGTCCGGCCTCAACGGTGTCCAAATGGCTAATTCCTAAATCGTTAGTCATAGACATATACTTCCAATTACAAAAATGTCTTAAATCGGGTAAAGAAATATTTTAAAAGCGATTTGAGTCAATAAAAATATTTCTTAAAAAAATACGAAATTTAAATTTTTATACGGTCCCCCGGTCCTATACGTTATATTTAGTAAAATTTTCCTTTTACTCTGACAAGTAATACAAAAAAAGTACCGTTATTCTACGATTAAAATTGACCGAGTAATAGCTAGCTGTTTAGAGTTGGAGCATATCTTTTGCTGCAAATTGGGGGTCATTCACAAATTTAGTCGAAATATAATTTCGTCAGATATATTAAAAAAATGGTTGAGAGTAAAATTAACATTGCAATATAAATTTGAAATCTTTAGTCATTCTGACATATTAATGCAAAATATACAATTTGTAATAAACATTTAAGAAGAAAGAAAAAACAGAATTTTGTTAAATAAAATGATGCTAAATTAATAGCCTCAATTCTTTACAAAATGATACGTATTTTAAAATATTATTAGATTACACTAGCCTGCAAAAGTTGGGTTATATTATGTTTTTTAGCTTTTGATAACTGATTCTTATGTATTCTGTACCGCTGAATCCGAAATTGATCTTCATTTTTAACCCTCGCATCAGGATTTTTCGCAAATTGCAAATTTCAAAGTTAAAAAGTTCAAAGTTAAAATTGAATCTCCTCCCCCATCTCATCGGACCACACAGCTGTTTAGCTGTATGAATCCCAGGATAAGCAAAAATATCGAATAAAATAAAATAAAATAAAGTTTTACATATGTTTTATACAGGGATGAGAGAGCTCCGACCCCAATGATTGATTTTCACTACTAAATTTTAATAGTTTTTTTTTTTGCTTTATTAAATCTCAGACATTCTGTCACTAAATAAAACGAGTAATACCTCTAAAATTTAGTGGTAGCATTCAGTCATTTGGGTCGGCGCGCTCTCATCCCTGTTTATAGTATGAGATTTTCGCTATATTTTAACTTACACATTTACGATTTGCCAAAAAAATTCTGACGTGATGGTTAAAAATGAAGGTCATTTTCAGATTCAGTGCTAAAAAGTACGTAAAAATCAATTATCAAAAGTTAAAAAACACAACCATCTCCTCTACTTTATAGTATCCGATTTTTGTTATTCTTTAAATTCGACAATTTATGATTTGCGAAATATCCTGACATGATGGTTAAAAATTAGGGTAATTTTCGGAATCAGTGCTAAAAATACATAAAAGTTAAAAAACCCAACAATCGCAGTCTTGTATTATCTAATCTAAAACTTTTTCTTAAACTTTTTGGCGGTAATCTATCCGAAATTTTTTGTGTTATCCTGTAAAATAAGTATAAATGGTAACCACCGAAAATCATAATAATATTAGATTGTTATCGGATTTGCGCCAGTATGCAGAATGTAATCTCGATCGGATATTTGAAAGCGATTAAAGTTCGAGTACAAATTTTGAACTGGAAAAACATACATACGATCGTTGAAATAACATAAAAACTTATAAAAAATAACATAATTTTTTTTAAAGAAATTATAAAAGAAACAATCTCAAATCCTGACAAAATAAAACATATGTTATTTTAGCCAATCTGAAACTTAATAAATGTTAACTTAATAGTAATACTTGTACATTTTTTTCCAAAGCGCAGATACACATGAAATAAGATCTTCGAATACTTTAAGCACTTGGTATGTAACCCCCTCAAAGCCAAGCTGAACTCATTTGTTTTCAGAGCAGAAAAGTGGCATAAGGCATGCATTTTTAAAGTTTCATAACTCACTCAATTTTAGTGTTATATGAATGGGACTTTTTTTGTCGTACTTGTCAGTGTAATAGAAAAATGTTACTAAATATAACTTATAGGACAGGGGGACCGTATAAAAATTTAAATTTCGTAATTTTTTAAGAAATGTTTCTATTGACAAAAATCGCTTTTAAAATATTTCTTTACCTGATTTAAAACATTTTTGTTATTGGAACTATATGACTATGACTAACGGTTTAGGAATTAGCCATTGGACACCGTTGAGACCGGACACCCTGTATAATAGTGATATTTTATTAACTTCATTTGAATCAATTAAGTATGCAATAACTGTATATCACTGCAAACAAAAGAAACAATATGTGTATATCACTGCAAACAAAAGAAACAATATCTGTAAATCACTGCAAACAAACAAAAAAAAAAAATTGCAACAATCAATTTTTTTTAGACATTGATAACGATATCATTAGGGGGGGGGGGGGTAACGTATGATATCGTAAGAGGGGATCTAAATTTACCAAAAAGTTGATAACGTTTATATGTGTAGAGTTCTTAACTGGCATTTATGAACTAGTAACTGACAAGTGGTGTTACACGCTGGTATAGAACAATTTAAATTTTAATAGTGTTTACTAAAAGATAAATTTACTTTATTATTAATATTTTTTAAACAGTTCGAATAATAAATTTCAATTTTTTTTTTAATGCAACGAGTATCTGACTCCTCTTTCAAAAACTGGAGAAATCAAATTCCTGGAACGAATAACTGGCACCCGCCATTAGGCTAAATTAAATAACTGAAAACTATACATCATGGCCCTAATGTATCATACGCGTCTTTTAACTAATTTTTACAAGCACAACTTAAAGCAAAAATTTAGAGCAGTTGTATTACAAATATAATAAAAAATAACACTACCTTAATTTCAGAAATAAGATAATTGATCAAATTGGCAACTATCAGTCTTGTCAAAAAGTGCTGTCAGTGGTTAAAATTTTATACATTTGTGTTTTATATGGGACAGGGTTCCTACAGGTCAGGGACTTTCCCTGACTTTAAGTGAGATAAGCACCGGTTTTTGAATAGGGAAAAACTCACCTTTTACAACAGCGCGATTATATAAGTCGAGTATTTCTACAAACAAATACTGGTATTTTATATGAAAGTGTAGGACCCATGTGGAAACCGAAGTAAAATTAAATGTGACATGGACTGTAAATTGCACCTTAAACGGAAAAAAAAAATCCAAAGGAGCTACTTTCTGACACATTTTAAGATTTCGCAAGAAATACTCCCTATTTTCCACATTATAATACAACATTCTCCCCTATGTTGGAATTTCTGAAAAAGTTCTGCAAATCTACGCCGATCATGACCCCTAGAACCCAAAATCACCCCCAGTTAAAAACTTTACAAATCTGTCTATCTATGTATCTATCTATCTATCTATCTATATACACATATATATATATACATATCACTTTTTTATGGACATGATAACATCTATAATTCTGCACAAATCTCTTCCAAAATCACACATAAAATCAAGGGGCAGAAAATCTCGGTCAAGTTTGATAATGAGCAAAATCGGACCACGGCGATGGGAATAAGGAGGGGTTTTGTGAAAACCGAAAAAACCCTATAACCTTAATTATAGTGCATACCAATTCGGTTTAAAGTGATTAGTACTTCTAGGCCAAAAATGTATGTATGACAGATTTTTGCTAAAATGAAAAATGGGCTCAAGGGGAAAAAAACTGGGGTTTAGGAAGTTTTATAAATCTTCTTAATAATATATCTAAAACTGTTATATTGACAAGCTTTTGACAGGACCAACTCAAAAGCGGCCAGATAAAATTCTTAAACTGGGTTTTTCTCCAATTTTGATTTTATTTTTGTTGGTAAAATTAGTACTTAACTTCGAAATCTACCTCCGCCTGTAGGTCGAGCCATCGGGGATTTTTTAAATTCATTTTTGTTCGGAAACGCATGAAATAGGCAAGTGTTCTTATTCAAAAACTATGAAATCGAAAAAAGTTTTCTATTTTTTTGGTAAAGGTAGAAGATCTTTTAGAAACTATTGTCAAAGTGGGCGCTTCGAACCGAATTCCGGACGCGACACAGCGAGAAAATTGAAAGACCTGTCGTTGCGTGACCACAACGGCTTATAACTCGATAAGGAATCTATTTATCAAAAAATAAAAAACGCCATTCGATTCCAAATTGCTGCACCAGTCAGGCCTTCCCATTTTATGCCTTTATGTCTAAAAATGTATCAGAGCGTTTCACGTTGTTGAGAACAGTTGTATTTTTGAGAAGAGTAAAAGCATGCGGAAATAAATCTTTTAAGACCCAAAAATTAATTGTCATACACACACACAATGGACCTCACTTTTGAATGGTCTCTGAAATCTCGAAAAGTCATCTATCCATCATAATTTTTACGTGTTTGGCCCCTGCAGACAGATTGACAGACTTGATAAGGAGGAGATAAAACGAATCAAAACGGAACCGATGACTTGGAGAAAACATTTGGAAGAAATGAAATGAAATTAGCATCCACCGCTGCCCGTAGAGATACAAGCGTGTATCAAAAGATGAAGTGTTGGGATGTTCAGAAGTCTTTTATGGTTGAGTAATGGATAAAATATGTCCAAGTTTTAAAACCATTGTGATAGATGACTTGTCGAATCTCAAAATATCACATTTTGCAATATCAACGTCTGGATTCGTTGTCGAATATTCTGACAAGTTTAACAATGATGTCAAATAAAATCGATTATTTCTATTCAAATTTTTGATTTTCTAAATCAAATGTGTCTGGCGAAAGTTGAATGGACTTGGACATTGTCATGTAAAGATAAATAGAATACAAATTATACATTCGTGACAAAAATTAAGGGGCAGTGACCGGACGCTTCCGATTTTACACGTTTTGTCGAATATCTTACTGAAATTCTTGACGAATTGTCCTTGCACTTCCAGGATGTAAAGAGCATAGTTGATTCATATTTTTCAGTGAATATTTAGTCGCGAAGACGATTAGGGGGGGGGTCCAACAATAAATTTAGTAGTAAAACAATATATTTTCAATCACCCATGTAAAAGATAATAATGTTCATAATGGTCTGTCACTGGTATTAAAGGACTATGTTGGTCCTGTTCAACGGTTGTGTGCATTTGTGTAAACATACAACGCATTTTTGTGAATATGTTAATATTTCTGTGAAAACTTCAAATGTTTTTTGTTTATAGCATACAGAGTTTTTAACGAAATTTAACACCACTTTCCGAAAACTTGGCAAAGAACAGTAGAAACAGACTGCAATTAAAACATAAATATATTGAATATTTAATGATATGTGAGCATTTGTATGAAATAACTCTTAACTGTGGGTGCATGCGTGAAGATTCCAGCATATTTACTTCATAATTTGATAGTCAATTATTTGGAACTTATATAAAAACTTCAGTCAAATATCGCGAAAATACAGAAAAGTACTGGCGATACAGTGGTTTGCTTTTTAAAAGTATCTGGATAATAAGGGATTTAACACACTGTCAATCAAACTCACTGTATCGTTGATGACGTTGCTTCTTTAATGAAACTAGTTGCGTAGAAACCCGTTGTGTTGCTTTTGAATTGCATGAGACAATCGATCTTTTTGCGAAAAATGAAATCTTAACTTTATTGTAAATTTAGAAAGCCATTGCAATATTAATTTTATTAAATACAATACTTCAAATAATAAGTTATATTTACAATTTAAGTCAAAACTTTCCCAATAAAAATGCACATATTCTGTAACTTTATTTGCCTAGAGCTTTTCGCTCTTCCAAGACTTTGCTTCGAATTTCGGAGTTCGTAGAAACGATGTCATTTGGGTCAACTTATACAAAAATGAATTTGTTTGGACGAATTTATTCAGAAGCATTTTATATTTATGAATTAAAATAAATATTTAAAGAATTATTTTTTTTTCTCGCTAAAACTTTTCTCTCTTTTTTTCTCACTTTTTCGCATTTTTAATGTCCGCTTCTGAAATGTTTTATTAGCCATCTTAAGGCAATGGTTGAAAATCTACTTTACGACTTTAAATTAAATGAAAATAACGTACGATGTTGTTTTTTTTCCTTTTGATGTCAACAGAATTTATCTCAATGTTCCAGTCGAGAGTCGAATTTGTGTTTCTAAAATAAACGGATTCCTGAAGCTTGAATATGCGTGAGTTCGTATTTCGTGAAATTTTCTTGAAAACTACAATCATTTTTTCACTATTTATTCAAATATAAAAATGATTTCAAACAATGACCTAATAATCCTTGTCATTTTCCCTTTTCTCTCTTTTATCCACAAAAATGGAGCAATTTTAGTTTCCATCATTACAGAAATGTCATAAAAAATAACGTAAAAATTTATATCTCGAAAACTAAACAAATTTTTAATTTATACGACCACGTTTAACATCCTCGGACGCATGCGGATAACTGGCGTTAATTTGATCACCCAACATTCCATATTCTAGGAGGAACAGCTGTGAAATACAAATGGACAGTCACTTTTTAATATAATAGATTGATGAAGTTTTAATTTCGCTATAAAAAATTAGTCAGAGACAAATGCTGAATTATTTATATTATTTTAAGTGCAAATGGCTTATTCCATAATGAAGCCTGTACGCAATGGATATAGATTAAAAAACATTATTCTTGAAAATTATTTAAAAAGACATAATAAATAAATCAATTAAGATAAAGTTTTCAAGAAAATTGCATTTGAAAGTAGACTTTTCCCCCTATATAACGCGATGTTTAGAAATTCAAAAATTGCAGTAGCAAAGATTGCAAATCCAACATTTAATCGTCAAGCGTTGCCATTCTCAAAATGACGCACGGATATATTTTTCCTTTATAATATAGATAGATTTTCAAACGTGAAGTTCCGTTTGTCAGCTAAAACTTTGCACGCGAAAGTGTATTACTTTGGCTTGAGGGTCTAATTTCAGTACCGCGAAGTACAAATTCCAGAAACTGATGTCTTTTATTCGTGTAAAAATATATAGTTTTATCAAAGAAAAGGATTGTTTTCTTTTAAATATGGAACTTACTGAAGCGTTACGCCAAGTGTCTCAAATTCGGTATCAGCCGAATGAAAATACGTTGTAACATTAGCTTTATGAGCGAAAATGTTTTTTAAATAGTGACGTCATTTTCTGTTCAGACTTAAAATAAAGTTATTTTTAATTGTAATGAGTAAATGGTATCAATAAGGATAAATAAATCCCAATATTTCTTTTTTTCTGCAACAGTGGAAATAATACAATTGCTACCATTTTGATGAAATTTAAAAAAATCTTTTCAAATTAAATTAAAAGTATAAAAGTGAAAATATTTAGAAAAATAGCTAGTGCGAGGACATCTACAAATGAACAGCTTTCATTTACAAAAAAGAATTATTAGCAAAATTGGTACAGTAGAAACTTCAAGGAAGATGTCTAAAAAAGCTATCTTGTGTTTTCAATATATAGATTATTTTTTTCTCTTTTACTTTAACAGTTGGCTAGCAACTCTATTTCATACAAATTACATTTAAAAGCACATATTTTTCCCAATTCGGCTCTAAAAATTTAAATTGTTCGACTACATATATGTTAAATTCGTGCTTTTTTATATATTATTCTTTCATTTATTTATTGATGAAGCTTTAATTTCGTTGTAGAAAATTAGCGGGAGAGAAATTCTGAACTTTTTTTAATGTGAAAATTGTTAATTATTATTTCCCAATGGAGCCGGCACGGCAAAATCATTTAATTGATAAATAACAACGAATTAAAGCCAAAACTCACTGGGTTTTTATAACAGACGATATTCTTGACATAGCACGTATTTTAATTTCAATTTTTTTTCGGTTTTTATGAGAAAATGGCAACAAACAGATACAGCAATCTACTATTTTCATTTTTCCCCCTTTAGTTTCAACAGAAATGGAGTACTTAAGCTGCCACGATTACAAAAAAAGTAATAAAAACTACAAAAAAATTAATATCTTAAAATTAAAATCAGATACAGCTTTCAAACAAATTGCATTTAAAAGAGCATTTTTTTCGTTATACGGCGGTGTAAAAATTTAAAATGTGCGATGTTTAGAAGTATAAAAATTTGCAGTAGAGAAAATTACAAAACCAAAATTTTATTTCAAATTTCAAAGTGCTGCCATTCGCAAAATGACGTATGCGTTACGCACAGATATGTTTGTCCTTTATAATATAGAAAGTCCAAATATAAGCACATCAATGAGAATTTACATTAACAGAGCCAAAATGGAGTTTTGATATTGAAAAAATAACAAATTACATCAATTATAACATAATTATCAATACCTGCTGTAACTTAAATTTTTCCAACTAAAACATCTGAAATTATACAACTACCTTAGCCGTGGCCCTAATTTTTTGCGCATTAGTTTATGGATACTTTTTTGACAATAAAAGTAAAAAATAATTCAAAATAATTTATGTAAATTATTTTTAATGAAAAATGATACATTTCACTATTACATAGTGATATTTAACAAAGGATAATAAATGAAACAAACTTTGTGGCCAATGAAATCCATTTCCTCCGAAGTTTTTTATATCCCTAATGTTTTGCGCATGTTGAAATGAGACGAAATTAGTAAGTCTTACCACTTTGTTGGTCCTCCTTTGGCCGCGTAAACATCTCTCACTCTTCTCGGCATAGCTGAAACAAACGTTGCCACTCAGAAATGGAATTTTTTTGCCATTTTTTTAGAAGAATTCTTTTCAACTGCTGATTGTCACTGTAGCTGATTTGTGGTGTCCTTTTTCGAACATCCTTCTTTAAGTATCGTCACAAAGCCTCGATAGAATTGATGTCCGGGTAATTCGGAACCCAATCTAGCACAGGGTACCATTTTGTTGAAGCCAGACTTTTATTGTCCGAACTGTATGCGATTTGGCTAAGTCTTGTTGAAAAAGATAACTCATTTGAAGGCCAAGTTGTTGAATTGAAGGCGACAACTGATCCTGCAAAATGTCCCGATGACATTTTGCATTGATAGTCCCGTCATGTGGCATCATTTGGCCGACACCAGAATAATCAAAACACCCCCAAATTTGAACATATGACGGGAACGTGCACTCTTGTTTGACGTTTTTTGCTCTCTTGTTCGGGTTTAAAGCTTTATTTGCTTGCGTACGACCAGACAACCGATATTTCATTACAAAAATGGAAAAGAGGATTTGTTCGATCATATAACACTTTACCATTGCTGATATGTCTATTTTAAGTGATCCACAGCCCACGGAAAATGTTTCCTTTTCTTGAGTTAAGATCTTGTGCCCATTTTATGCAATCTTTTTGTAGCCATTTTACGAGTCGCTGATTGCCCTATGTTTTCTTTCCATAGAAATGCGGCTTTTGCCATTGTTCCTGATGTTATCTTCATTACTGCTCGACGGAACATTCGACATTCTCTGGCCGTTGTTGTTGGTAGGCGACTAGTATATTTCTTGGCTGTATTTCTCCGTCTGCAACGAAAGTTTTCAAAACATTACGCACTGTTGATTTAGAAATAATCAAATCCATGCCTATTTTCCTCATTAGACACTCACTATTTCATTTTTCGATTATCTTTTTGTGCAACTCTACCGTCAATCTTCACATTTTCTTCTGATTAATTGATTTGAAATCGTTTTTCTTTTAAACAGCAGATACCATCAGTCCCGGATGCGATAATTTGCATAAATGGAAACAACCAGCCAATCATAATGGTAAAAAAACCTTCTTTAAATGCACATGCGCAAAATATTAGCGCTATCTATTTTTCAAAGGGAGAAAGTTTTACATCAACAAATCTAAGTGAGCGACTTCTTTTATTTTTTTTATTCAATGGAATTCATTTTAGACGATTGACATTTCAAGGATTTGATTATTTATTTAGAGAAAACTAAGTTTGCGTTTTCTTTCTTTGAAAAATTTTCCTTTTAAACTGGGGCGTAAAGAATTAGGTCCACGGGTAAGGTATAAGAATTTCTTCGAATATTAGTTATTTTTGGTTTATTTACAATAAAGCAAGAAAAATCCAAATAATGTTCCAATTTTTCTCGGTTGGCTACCTCTGTGTCTAGAGCATCAGCAGGACCTAATTATCGTAGGGGCACATGGGGCATGTACCCCAGGCCACATTTTCAAGTGCCCCAAAAATACATTTTTTCAAAAAAAAGAAAAAAAAAGTTTTACCATTCATGCAAACTAAACTATTGCCGTGTTTTTCCCGAACGACACTAAAATGCAATATAAATTTCGAAATCGAGGGTAGAATGGATATTACAATAGACATGTTTCATTCCGTTCCTTAAATCTACAGTTTTACTCACTCTAAATAGCATATAGTGCAGAATATTTTGATATAAATATATTATACATATTCGTGGAGTAACATCTATTTACTTATTTAGTAATATTTCATAAGAAAAATATAAGGTAAGGAAATTGTTTCTCTTACCTGTTGTCCTGATAACGATCTACCGGATGATCCGGATGCATTCAGTAGAAATTTTTCATTGCCGTTGTATAAGGATAATGGCTATATTTTATTTTTTGGAAAAAAAAAAAATGATGTATTATTTTGGATTCTCATTTGAGAATAATCCATGAACCTTTTAGTTTCAATAAATTGGAAAACTGGATCATCTTGACTATTTTCTTTAATATTTATAGAAAACACAATAAAAGAAAAAGGGACTAAGTTTAATACTCGTCAACAGATACATTGATAAAACAGCAACTGAGTAAGAAGTCTAATCACATCTACACTGTTAAAAATTTTGCAGCATTCTGGCAGGTCATTCGACCGTTTTTTGAAAAAACGGTTTCATAACCATAATTTAACTATATTCTGACCATAAAATGGCCAATAATATGGTCAGAATAGTGTTAAATTACGGTTGTGTAACCGTTTTCGGAAAAAACGGTCAAATGACCTGCCAGAATGCTGACAATTTTTAACAGTGTACGGAGGGAAAGAGGGGGTAATAGGCGTTACATATGCCTCTACATTTAACCACATTTAGCGGGAGAAATGGATTAGCTTGCATTTATGCACATATATTGACATTGAAATAAAGAGTGGGGAGAAAGTTTTAAGACCTGATTATTTAAAGCAGTTCTTTTTGTGAAATAAAAGTTTGTAACGAGGGGCTCTCGCACATCAACAGATTTTACTTTCCCATAATTTTTTTATGCATTTTGACACGTGTCTGTAATGTATTCTTTTTTATTTTTAATAAAACTATGGTTTACATTTTGAACTACACATAAAGCTGCCAGTCGTATTCATAATGCAATTTTCTTGAGAAAGGGGGACCCCGACACAGTCTGTGTGCCCTGGGTTCCAGTTAGAGTTGATCAGGTCCTGAGCATCAGCTCTTGAAATGCGCCCACCCATTCTTTTGCAAAACATGTTTCATTCGTTGAGTTTTACAACTCTTTAAGGGGGTCCGGGACACATTTTCAAATAATTTCTATTTATTGAGTTAAAATTCTGAATTTTTTTTGTGATGATTAACCTTATCATTTGTAAACGAAATCACATAATGAAATTTCTCATAATTTTGTAGAAAAAATTTTAAATTTAAAATTTATTAAAAAAGTGTGGTAATTTAAAATCGTTATAACTCGGAATATTATTTATAGAATTTTCATTTTTATTTCATTTAAATAAACAGAAATATATAAGTTTTAACTTTGATTCAGCATTTTTAAAAATATTAATTTATAAAAAAATTAAAAATATTTAACGAAAAAATTAAAAAAAAAAGTGGTGCAACTTTTATTAAAAAAATCCTATTTTCAAAAGTAAATATTTTTTTTTCAAATATGCTGATTCAAAATTAAAGTAAAACAATTGAAAAGATATGTTCCAAGTTTGAACCCGTTATCTTTAACGGTTCTCGAGTTATAAGAATTTAAATATGAGAAATGGTAAAAAAAACCTATCATGAAAAAAAACGCATTTTTACAAGAAGTCGTTTCCACAGCCATTGCTTGAAAGCTAAATTTTGAAAACAAACCAAAACTAAAAAAATAATATTTTTTGTTCTAATTCAGATAGAAACGTGATTTAAATGTCATTTTAAGCACGAAAAAACAGAAATTTTTAACGAAATAGAATATTTTTGCAAAATTTGAAGATTTTTGTGTCTCGGACCCCCTTAAAGTGTGTATCATTATTTATAAAATATCATGTGTAACACTTAAAAGTATACTTTTAAAATTTACTTATAAACTTTTGGAAGAATATAAATGTTACAAATTTGGTTTAAAAGGTTTATTCCTTAGACTTGGGAGTTGTTTTTATTTTATTGTTTTCCCTCATACAAATGTGTTTGCTCATCGACGTCGTCTCTACATCATTTTCTTTACGTAATTGCCAGCAAAAAAGTTACCATCACTTCTCAAACACTTATGTCTTCTTTCGTAACACAAGCATTAAAAAAAAGCAAGGGAGACTATAAAAAGATTCCACCTTTTTTAAACTTGAACTGCTAAAAAAACTTTAATTTCAGCAATTTTACATCGAAATGAGAACACATACATCGTATTCCCCCTCTCAACACCCTTCCATCTACATCGTCTTTGTTTTATGGCCACAGAAAACAATATATTTTTTGTTAGTACCCCTCACCATTCCATTGCTTCACAGTTTTTTTTTTACCCGCTCCGGACCTTACCCCCTTGACAAATTGTAGCAATAGTGTTTGCACATAGCAAGGTGTGAACTGCTCTTTTTTTTTTTCTTGTTTTTTCTTTTTATCCCCTGTTTTCGAGCTTTACCTTTTAGGGCAAGATTTATGCTGCGAATTAGGGGAGCAAGAACGACACTTTTTAAGCGGATAAAAGCGCACCAGTTAAATTGCAAATAGAAATTCTATGGCAGGGGTTGTTTTTCTCCCGCGTGTTGCCACGTTTGCAAACGTAATTTAAAAATTCCGGACATGCTTCTCCTGACAAATCGCCCCACGAAATCGGCTCTTCATCTCCAGCACTGAAAAACATTTTAAAGTTGGGAATGGGATCGTTTTTGGAGCTTTTATTTTCATACCTGGGCATTGGGCCTCCCTTAATATTTTTCTTTACGTTCAATTTTATTCTTCCTCCTCAAAGAAATAAGTAATAGGGGAGATAAAGGGAAAAAAAAACAATGGCCTTTACGATTGTTTCGCCTTGGAATCTTCGGTATATATTTATCTTTATATTTCTAACATATGTTTTTATTTATTGTTTATTTTGGAGACAAGGCGTATTTTGCTACATATTTTTCGTATTCAAAAGTGATATTTATACGACAAAGTCGATCTATAAAGGCCATTATTTGTTAAAATGTCTCCTTGAATATATAAAAGGAAAGATTTTAATCAAATTCAGCAAAGAAATTTTAATTTAAATACTTGTTTGATCTAGCTGAGTAACTTAGTAAAAAAAAAATTCTTTTAATTTTACACTGGGCAAAGTTTTGATAAAGTTCTCAGTCTTTGCTCGGTCTTATGTGCCTTTTTGTTCGGTCAGTGATGTTTAGCGTTGCCAGATCCACTGTCACAAAAAACGGAACAGAGGAACAAAAAAAAAAAAAAAAAAAAAAAAAAAAACCTGGGCCAATTCCATATAAATCGGGATTTAAAATTACAATAAATTATATGAAAACGGAACCTGTGTATAACGGAATCGCTATGTGAAACGTAAAATAATCACAGTTCGTGCTGAAGGAAAATACTATACAATTATACAGTAAACCCTCGATTTAACGGACTAATTGGGACTAAGATGTGTCCGTTAAATCGAAAGTCCGTTAAATCGCAAAGTACCATTTATAATATTATTTTGTTATAATTATAGTACATATATATATTATTACGTACTTGTAATTACATATATTTTTACAGTGCAAATTACATATATATATATATATATATATATATTAAACAAAAACTTAATTTGCAGAACAAATTAAAAAAACCAAATTTATTTCCTGAATTGTTTAAGCCCGAGAAGGGGCAGATATTAAGATATTTCATTCAATTCGTTCAACATTTAATGTTAAATTTTTGTAACAAATAAGTTAAACCAATTCAACATTAAAAAATAAAAATGAAATTCATACAATATAATGCTTTAAACACCTATGTACTAAGATTCCGTTCAAATGAAATAGAAATAAATCTTAGACTTTTTGTAAAGTTTTGTATTTTGCATGTACCTTATCATATTATGTACAATCGTCATAAACATAATGCAAAATCTGCAGTACAAATATTTACAACTTATAAATGGAAAACGTCTAAGATTTATTTCGATTTCATTTGAACGGAATCTAAGTATATAGGTGTTTAAAGCATTATATTGTATGAATTTCATTTTTATTTTTTAATGTTCAATTGGTTTAGCTTATTTGTTACAAAAATTTAACATTAAATGTAGAACGAATTGAATGAAATATCTTAATATCTGCCCCTTCTCGGGCTTAAACAATTTAGGAAATAAATTTGGTTTTTTTAATTTGTTCTGCAAATTAAGTTTTTGTTTAATATGTCAAGTTTTTTTATAACTACTGCATTCAGACAAACATATTTCAAAATTAATGGAGGTATCATCATCAGGCTTTGATTTGTGCGATATCGCATCACAATTTGTGATGCAATTTATCTATGTATAATTCAAAATGTTCCACCAGTGCAGTAATGCAGGTTGTTGTAGTTTGGTCAAAAAATTACAATCGGAACTTAAAAAATCTGCTTGAAAATGTAATTTTTTTTCCACTATGACGCCATATTCATCTTCTTTTTAATTCTTAGAAAAAAAAACTATTTCAGTTTCTTCAGTTTCATGTTTCACGTGAAAATCATTCAACTAAAAATAGGCAAATTATTATTACGGCTTTTGAATTATTTACAACAATGAAGGAAAAATGTTAAATTTTATTAGAAAATGTCCGTTGATTCTCAATGAAAAAAGCGAAATTTGTAATTATTAAGAAAAAAATTTGAATAATGTAAATAAAAATTAGCTCATGTTACTCTCTAGATTATAATCCACCTATATGCAAAGGCATTTTATGATCCGTTTTGATCCTAACGTCTGGCAAATGTTTTTACACTTTGAATTTATAATATTATTAGAATTAGCAAAAAATTAAAAATGAGTGGCATCAGGGACAAAAAGGTGGGAAGAAAAAATGAAAAAGTTATGATCTCCATAGGCTTTTCTATGTTAATTTAACATTGAGAAGTGACACTGGAAATAAATAAGTATTGCGCTGCCGCGCAATACTTAAATAATATATACAATATATGCAGTGTATATACATGTATTGTATATATACAATATATGTATATACATAAATATATATTGTATATACATATATACTACTGTATATACTACTACTGTATATACTACTATATATATTACTACTATATATATACTACTATAATTATAGTACATATATATATTATTACGTACTTGTAATTACATATATTTTTACAGTGCAAATTACATATATATATATATATATAATATATACAATATATACAGTGTATATACATGT
Source organism: Maratus speciosus (assembly GCA_963932465.1). Taxonomy (NCBI): domain Eukaryota; kingdom Metazoa; phylum Arthropoda; class Arachnida; order Araneae; family Salticidae; genus Maratus; species Maratus speciosus. The sequence goes on from OZ010790.1 coordinate 11,209,225, forward strand.
ATTGTATATATACAATATATGTATATACATAAATATATATTGTATATACATATATACTACTGTATATATACTACTGTATATACTACTATATATATATGAACACAATACATTACTTTTAATAATACAATATTGGTAATGAAATACAAACAAATTAGCACATATGCAACTTTTATGGGAATGAAACACTTTTTACACAGAAATAATAATTAATAAACAAGCAATAAACAAATGGAAAAAAATTACAATGCCCCCAAAACAACAGGCATCATTTTATTTTATTTACACCACATTATGGTTGCTCTATATACTGCTGGATTGAAAAAAGGCATCTAGTTTTAGTTGTTTCCCACTTGAATGCTGTTTTTTCATTAAAAGAGCTCGAAATTGTCTAAAGTGTTCATAATACGCAAACACTTCGGGATCTGAAGATACCCCTATGTAAGTAATGACGTCATCCATATGCTCTCGTACTGTAGATAATTTCGGTCGAAATTCGCTCAATTCTTCTTTCTTGTCGTCCTCGACCTCATCTTCATTATCATCATGCAGAATACTTTCTGCGATCTCCTCCTCATTTAGAATCTGGTAGCCTGGATCTGCTTCGTCATTCTCGAGCCGCTGTTCTATATCTTTCTCAGGGATATCATCACCAGCTTCCATTATTGTACTCCTAAAATCCGAAATCTCAAACCCTGTAAAATCGTATTCAGGATCTGCGTCGTTGAGTAGTTTTGATGAGCCGTTAGCCAGTGTGGATACCTTCATCTCCCTCCACGCAGCAGCAAAGTTAAAGATAGCTGATTTTAAATTGTAGGTGCGCAAATTTTGCAGCGTTCTGGCTCCTCTCAAATCTTCTACTGCATCATTTTCATTTTCCAACTCTACCATTACTTCTTCAGGGAATTTCTTCTTATAAATCCTCTTGCAGGCAACAATGACTCCTTGGTCCATCGGTTGAATTAATGAAGTTGTGTTTGGAGGAAGGAAATAACATTTTATTCGTCCATCCCTACTAACTAACATTTCCGCGTTAGGGTGGCAGGGAGCATTATCAAGGAGTAATAGAGCTTTTACTTCCTGGGAAGGTATTTTCATAACTTCTTCTTGATAGTGACGCACGGCAGGAACAAACTGGTTAAAAAACCAATCAGAAAAAATATCGCCTGTGAACCAAGCATTCTTTGAACTAGAATAGATAACTGGCAGTTGTTGCATACTAATATTTTTTAGAGCACGCGGTTTCCTGGCTTTTCCAACTACCATTGGTTTAAGACGATGACTACCATCAGCATTAGCACAAAGGAGTGCTGAAATACGCTCCTTGTTTAGCTTGCGGCCAGGCGTCTGGGCATCATGTTTCTACGCCAAGGTATTTTCCGGCACAGAACGAAAATAGAGTCCTGTCTCGTCAGCATTGTATAACTGACACAAAAGTTGGCTCTCGGATTCTATAATTTTCTTTATCTTTTTTCGAAAAGGTTCCACCTGTTCGATGTCGCTTAAAGATTCACCGCATGTTTTCCTGTTAGTGAAACCATGGCGTTTACGAAAGCGCCAAAGCCAACCATCACTTGCACGAAATGTCACTAAACCCATATGTTTCGCCAATTTTTCTGCGGCTGCCCGCAACTCAACACTACGGACGACGACGCCACTTGACCGCTGTCAAACCATTTGTATACTGCCTCCTCCAGGTTTTTATTTTGAGCCAGTTTTACATGTTTCCTGTCCGCCACTGAGAAACCGCTTTTTGAATCACCCACGCTGTATTTAAGGGAAAAATGGACTAGTTTTTCTTTATTCTTGCGAATGTCTGAAACGGTTTGTTTTTTTTTACTCCGTATAGTTCGCAAACACGTGCGACCGACACACCACTCTCCAACTTCTCTATCAACCCAAGTTTCTGTTTTATAGATAAATTAACGCGTTTCCGTTTAATATTACAAGCCATTTCAAAAAAGCACTAGTAGCAAAATACACTTGTGAACTGAAGCAGAAATGGATCGTGGGTACGCTAGCGCATGCATAGAACGAAAAGCATATCACATGGCCGCATAGGTCGCCAGCATCATTGCGCATGCTTAGAACGAAAACCACGCTGCAGTGAGAATCAAAGCGCGCGCTTTCGGCGTTTCGTGTTCTTTCCCTTTTTTTAAGGTTTCGTTCATTTGATCACGAGACATTGTGTCGCCACAGATATAATAAATATTTTTTTTTTTTTATTTTACCGAGAAATCTCTTTTTAAAAATAGTAAAAAGAAATGCTTTGTCGTTGTTCATTACTTGATTTTTTACATATAAAAGTTTAAAAGAGGGTTGCGTGTTGATTCCCAAGTAGGGGAGGGGGAGGGGGCAGTAATTTTTTTTTTTTTTTTTCGAAGCGTGTTTCATCGTTTTAGAAGCTGTTTTATCATGGAGGCTTCCAGTAAATAATAGTGATAAATAAATATTTGACATTTGTCAAATATAAAAATTTGAAATACGGGCGTTGAATTTCAGGTTAGGGAGAGGGGAATACTTTTAAATTAACGATTTTGATTTGTTAATTTAAGGATAAAGTGTTTTAAAAGGGATATTAAACGAAACCCTCTGTGCAATCTGCGATCACACTTACCCACTTGTTTTACTTTAATTTTTGTTTAATTTTTAATTTTTAATTTTTTTTAATTAGTCCGTTGAATCCGAAGTCCATTGAACCGTGGTCCGTTAAATCGAGTGTTTACTGTACCTGTTAAGTTACCTGTGTTAAATACACACACCTTCGGAGGTCCCTTTTTTTATTTTTGAAATTTTCTCTTTATACCAATTTTCCATGATGACATTTCAGTTAAAGATTTGAAAAATATGTAAATATTTTAGCAATTACACAGAAATAATTTTTTAAAAGTGAAAAATAGACAGAATTATGTGAAAAATTTACATTTCCGCAAAACACGATAACTCAAAAATAATGTATTCGCATTTTGTAAATTCCATAATAAAGATAATAATTTTCTCTAGGACATAGCCTATTCGGATTATAATATCATCTCTATCTCAAATGCTGTGGCAGTTGAAGTACTGATGTAATGAAAAATCTGGAAAATTCGTTGCTAATTTGTCACTTACCACAGTAAAAATAAAACTAATTAGTATACATTATCATGAGTGTAGTCCATTCCCTCAAAAAACATTTGTAAAAGAAGTACACAAAATTTCAAGGTATTTCATACATAATATTTTGCTATAGGATGTTTTACGTATAGTAAGAATTTCTAAAACTTCATCTTGAGAAAAAGTTAAAAATAACTTTTAAACACAATTGAGAAGCTGTAATAGCTGTAACTCTGGTTCTAATTAAGATATAGATGCAATTTAAGCATAATTCGACAGTTAAAAGATTCGATTTCAATATTATTGTAAAAATGAAAAACCGAAATTTTGATCGAAAATGACGTTTTAAAGGTGTGTGAATACCTTAAGACAAAAACTTGTCTAAAACAAGTACCGACTACCTTCGCTACCAACTTTTCATTTTACTAGGATTTACTTTATTAAATAAGCAAAATAATCTAATGCAGTGAAATCTGTGAAAGTGAAATCACGATCCAAAGTAAAATTCCGTTTTGGAGAGATTTCCGATTGAGTAGTTATTGTTTGATATTCCATCCGTATAGAATATAATATTTTTACGTTATGACAGGTTCCTTTTTCATAAGTTTTACCGAACAAAGTACAGTAGAACCTCGATTATCAGAAGTAATTGGGACCGACCATCTTTCGGAAAAAAAATTTCCAAAATGGGCATTTAACAGTGCCCAAAATGGATACAGTGGTAACCAAAACAGGTACATGAACCCAAATTGGGTAACCTCATATATATTTAAGAATCTTTCTACCTAATTCGGGTATTTTTTCTACCCGTTTTAGGCTTTATTTTTTTCTGTGTACTCTGGATTGTTTTGGAAATTGTTTCATAATCTATGTTTAATGTTTTTTTTTTTCATTCTTGTTTTCTTTTGTTGCGAACAACACCCAGCATAAGAAAAAATAAATTTTTAAAGATGTTTCGTTTCATTCACAAAGTACCATTTCTAGTAATGCTATTTTTATTTTTTTAGCTCAACAACGCTAAACTTTCTGACATCTTCGCGAACTAACGTAATGTTTTTATGCATAAAAACATTTTTATAATACATTTCATCATTATAATTCATACATAAAGCCTTTATTTTCTCATGTGTTTATGTATGATTATTATTTATTATTTGATTATTTCACCAAAAGCAGTACAGACTTTACTATATTCAAGTACCTCGGAATCGAGCAGAATTTTTCATTTTCATTACATGTGTTTTACACGACTGCATACCGAAAACGACAGGTCCCTGACTTCATATATGAACAAGTAGGAAATTGTACGTCAAACGTGACAAATGAGGTGCGTTCGTAGTATAACTATTTTTATAAATATACAGATCTTCTCTAATATTTTTTGCGCTTTTATGCAAAAATGCATTAATACAAAATTCATTACGATTTTATATATCTAATTCAGTATTACAGAAATTAGGACTCCATATTAAGTATGATGCCGTCACCATAGCTGCTTAGAATCATGACCTGTCATGGGATATCACTGAATTCATGACGTATGATAGGATTTAATGGAATGAAAAGAACTTTTATTAATATCTTTTTAAACTTTGATTCGATTTTCATAAAATTTGAAATGACTCGACAAAATTATGCAGCGATTTTATATATTAAAATTCAACTAATTCGGTTGGGTAGTTTTTGTGCTGTTATATTGCGGACAGACAGACAGACAGGCGAACGGACCTGACGACGACTATAGGTGCTATGTATTTATATAATTACGAACGCACATAAAAATTGACCTGAGACGATGTTTTTAACAGCATTTTCTGCATATTCCTTTACCTTAATTGGAAAAGGAGAAACACTATTCAGTTTAGCAAATAAATAAATAAAATGGTAAATTCATCTTTAAAAAGTTAAACTTAAAATTACACTATGTGCAAATTACTTAAAAGATTAAAAAAATATTTAAAAAGGTGTGAATATTACTTTAATATACTTAGTACTTTCAACTGTATACATAGCCTTCGTCAGAGAATACAAAAATACCAGCGTCTTATTTTGATTTTTTTTTTCTTTTTTTATTGAAAATAAGACGCTGGTATTTTTGTATTCTCTGACGAAGGCTATGTATTCAGTTGAAAGTACTAAGTATATTAAAGTAATTTCACACCTTTTTAAATATTTCTTCCTATTTTAAGTAATTTGCCCATAGTGTAATTTTAAGTTTCATTATTCAGTTTATTGGTATCCGAATAAAAATATGAGAAAATTTCACGCATCTGTTATTACAAATATCTTCATTAATGTGTCAGAAAGTGATGAGTTTGGATTTGAATATAGCCTTAATCTCTTATTCATATTAGTTACTTCACTTTGAAACGCAGCAATTTTGCCGCAACGTAAAAGGAAAGTTATTCTTGCTTTGTTTACGAACAAAAACTCATCAATCAAAAACGAAACATTTTCGCACAAAGTTTAATGAATAAATCGCCAGAGCAGAAGAATTTAATATAGCATTAAGGGTTTTTCCCTATTCAAGTGAAATCCTCTCGTAAGGTGATAAAATAATCAGAATGCGATATCTGCAAAAAAGAGATACGGATTTTGAATTGTTGATGACACGCTACCATCATGCGTAAAAGCAATAGGCTCAACAACTTATTCAAGGCATGTTTATAGAAATCAGTTTTCACCATGGCAACAGCATCCTGTGGAAATGAGTATGCATGATGGCTCTTAGAAATGAGACGTTAAAATGATAAATGATGTCAAGCATGATAGCCCTTGTTTGTTATTAGAACTGATGTTGCACCTAAAACAAACGACGAAATTCTGCACAAAAACGCCACCAGGTATCGACGACATAAAAGCGGATGTGTATTTGCTTAAGCGATGTCGTTACCATTGTTATATTTACACAATCTAGTGGAGCAGATGATTATTATAATGACTAGTAAAACTATTTGTTAGATTCACAAAATCGTATCTATCGAGAATTTCAATTGAAATCACGAACAAAATCATACGATTTTTATACACGTGGTCGTCCATACTGATAGGATTATAACATGGTTCTTTTGATAAAGAAAGATTTGATATTTCTACTATCATTAATTTCGTAAATGAATGAGATTATTGAAATTTTCGTCTGACTTGTTCTGTTGAGTCTTGCATATTAAGATGGTGATACATGGCGTTTAGTGAATGATGTGAACTGAATTTTAAGTGACACTGCAAGACTAGATTTATAATAGCCCATAAGTGTGTGTGTGTGTGTGTAAATAATGACCATCTTTGGCCATGCACATAAACATGCTTCAGAAGGCATTTGTCGGGTTTCCTCTAAGTCCACACAACTTTGAAGAAATCCTTTACTATTTCTATGCTGCCACCACCGATATGATTACGTGATATTGGTCACGCTATGAGAGGATTGTTGAAAGGAAAACGAACTCTTTCAATTAAACTGAACTAACAATTTATTTACTCATTATTTACAGACATCAAGACACTATTTACAATTAAGAACTCGGATATAGAAGATCCGGTCCAACATTAAATTAAATACAGTAAATACTTGCTGTGTACTGTTAAACTACTTTATATTCCTCTCACCCTACGCCAGTTGAATTAGATTTATCGGAGATCACTATTAATCTCCCAACACATTAGCTCTATACTCTAAGATCTTCGCCGCATAATCACGCTCTATCCACGAGCTACTCTAGAACTACTCACACTTTGAGTTCCAGGCATCCACTCTGCTCTGCGAGAAAGCGACCACACACTTACAGCTATACGCCTTCACTGATCTCCCTCAGCTATATCACTCCTCCCCAAAAACATAAACGGGGTTTTCCTTCTGCCATCAGGGTCCCCTTCCCTTCCTCCAATCCATCGAACCTCCCCCCGTCACCTCCCGTGACGTCCGTTATTTCGTTATCTGGTGAAATCCTTTTGTCTGCCTTATCTCAGGTATGCATTTGAATAGCAGGGACCCCTCTCTATTCATAAACTACATTCCTTCACCTACTCTGTATAACTCACTAGCTCGGATTAAATTTCAGATAAGAAAAGAGTGTTACTTTAAAATTCCCAGTACACAGACAATATACAAGCAAGAAAATAATATATAACCATAGTTCTAATAGTATATGCTCCTCAGAACCTGACAGCATTCTTCAAGAAAATGTTGGCCGAAACCTCATTTTCATGCTAGGAAAAAACTTCCAATTTTATTCAACCTCCGCCCTCTAAACAAGAATCGCATTCTCAAATTTAGGCAGCGAGATCTTTATATTGTTCAACAGCAATTAGTCGGCCTCTCAGCGACAAGACTTTAGATGAGAATAAATTTTTTTCCCTTTCCTACCCCCAGGTAAGCAGCTTTTTTTCCCTTTTCAGTTTTCAAATGCTAAAACAAATTTGGAATTTATATTAGAGATTTCAAAAAATATTTTTCTCAGATTTGCTGCCGAAAAATAAAGCTGTCATCGAGTTAGTTGAGTTATCGGCAGTAAACGTATGAATATATCTGTACTATAAAGGACAAACACTTCGGTTCGTAACGCTGACGTCATGTTGAGGTTGGCAACACTTGACGATTAAATTTCGATTTTGCAATTTCCCCAACTGCAATTTTTTAAACTTCTAAACATCGCACATTTTCAATTTTTACACCGTCGTATAAGGGAAAAAATGTACTGATATTATCGCTCTCTCTCGAAAACGCTAATATTTTCGGAATAAGGATGATATTGATTAAAAGTTCTTTTTTCGAAAAAGCCATCACCCCCCCCCCCCCCCCCCACACACACACACATGCAAAAAAAATCCTCTGAGGATTTCAATTGGAATTGCTCTCTTTAATAATTTATCACCATTACAAGCTTTCAAACATCTCCAAACTGTAGAAATTTGCTGTGCTATATTTGTAGCCACTATTCACTTTTAGCAACCGTATTACAAAGTCACTAAAGACTAAACTCACTAATCTTTCTTTTTAACAGGAGGCAATGAGGAAGCAGACATTTCAGTGGGGAGAGAGACACTTCGAATATAAAAAACTGCTGGAAGTGTATCATATAACTGATATAAACACCCTTGATACCACTTCAGCAGGTTGTTATTTTATTTTAATGTCATAAAAAATACTATTATTATATATTTTGATTATTATTATTATTTTATAAAATGTGTATATATATATTTAGAGTGTGTTCTTACATGTATTTATTTTGATTATTATTATTATTATTTGATATAAATATACTCGTATATGTATTTACGCTGTAAAGCCTTAATAAGTGAAGGACTGCACAGTTGGGTCTTATCTTTAAAGGGGATCTTTTTAGATAGACACGAAGTCTCCAAGCCTAACAAAAGCTTGACATAAAATGCCAAGTTGTATTTATGACTGGATGTTAGTTTATTTATGGGACCGAATAAAGAAGTCGTAAAAGATGGACCACACAGGTGAGGTAAGAAGGCTTGGGGTCTAGATCCCATGATCGCTGACGCTCAGTGGGCGGGGTACGATATACCCGGGAAAAAAGTGTAATACCGAATCAGAGGTCTGCAAGTTGACGGAAGAAGAGGGGGTCAGCAAAGCTGACCGACCATTTGACGAAGGGGGCAAAGGAACATCCTCCATATTGTTATCACGAGGTGATTTCGTAACCGAAGAATGAAGTTATAGTGAGATGAATGCTAGTTTCCCAACTATGATGATTTAACTGAGATTCGCTCGTTTTTCCCAATTAAGATGGTTTAATAAAGAATTGTGCTGTTGACTTGAAAGAGTTGCATTCCAGCTCCCAAACTATGATGTCTTAACCGAGATCGGTTCCAGCTCCCAAACCATGATGACTTAAAAAGAAGATGCATTCCAGTTCTCAAACTACGATGGCTTAAAAAATAAACAGTGCGATTCCAGTTCTCTAACTATGATGTTTTAACCGAGATTCGTTCGAGTTCGCAGCTATGATGACTTAATAGAAACTGTTTGTTCTCTCTCTGTAAGGATAGCGAGCAGACATTGCAAATCAGACAAATCTTAGCAGACATTGGTTTGATCTAAAGGTGATTTTACGATGAGTAAGAGTTATTCGGGTCGTGTTTTCCCGCTAAGGGATGGTCCTAAGATCGACAGTCCTCGGACATTGCTTACATCATTAAATTAAATAAATTAGTGAACTTTATTCCTAGAGTGTGAAAAAACACTCAATGTGCCACGGATTTAAGTGCAACCTAAGCTACGAGTAATCCTCTTCTACAGAAGGTATGTGTTATTCAATATTTTTGCATTCCCATTGTTTTAATAATCTATGTTGTGTTAGGGATGTACAATTTATGGTACCCAAGCATTTAATTAATATTTGTAATGATAATTTAAAAGGTAAATTTAATGCAATTACTAATTCTATTTCGTTCTTTGGAACGCTGGTGTCTTGTGACACTACTCTATTTTATTTTTGTAAATATGTAAATTAACTATAAATAAACTTATTGTTTATTGTTAAATTTTGGCTATGTTTTTAATACAACATGAGTCCACTGTTTAACTTTAATGTAAGTTTTATGTCAGATTATGAACTTCTTTAGTATGTTATTTATGCGTAGTTTCGATAGGTTTTATTTAGATATAACTGCGCGGTCAATACGCTATTTCTTCACTAAAGTTACACAACGCAGTTTGGGGCTGTTTTGGAGATATGTTTCCTCCCGCCTCAATTTAAGATAATTATGGTTAATCTAATTATCAGGAATAGCCAGGACCATTATTCAATTATTACGATCACAAATGCTTGTTTATAAATTATAATGTTTTTAAATACCCACTATAATAATTCAGGTACAGTAATTGAGGAGTAGTTAACCTGCATTTACTAAGGTAATTACTTTTATTACCAATTATTTTTCCCCCACCTTCAAGATTGGGGTTTGCCCTGTCCCCAATCGGGTGTATGTCTGGGTAGCTAAGTTGGTGCCGGTATATGGACCTGGATCTGCCCAACAAAAACATTACTGAAAAAGTTTTGAAAAGTGTATTAAATAATCTATACTAATATTATAAAGTAGTAAAGATTGTTTGTTTGTTAGAGGTAATCTCTGGAGCTACCGAACCGATTTCAAAAGCAATGGTATCAAAATGATGGTGTTAGTCCAACTTAGAACATAGGCTATACTTTATGTCGGTGCCACTACCCCAAAGGGGGGTGCAGGAGCAAAAAACGTTCTAAAAATGCGATTTTTGCGTTACTGAAGGGCCTAGAATCATGAAATTTGGAATATTAGAAAACGTTCTAAAAATGCTATTTATACGTTACTGAAGGGCCTAGAAATATGAAATTTGGAATATTAGTTACTTATTAGATATAAAGGATTTCTAAGAGCAGTTCTTAAAAAATTCAAAATTGAAAGGGGTGGTAATGCGCGAAAAGCGTTCTAAAAAACGTACTAAATGATGGTTTCTACACAATCTTAGGAAATACCAAACCGAATTAAAAAATAATGGTGTCAAAATGATAGTGACAACCCTTGCTCCAAGATAGGCTATATATTACGTCGGTGCCACTACCCCAAAGGGGGTGCAGGAGCAAAAAACTTTCTAAAAATGCGATTTTTACATTACTGAAGGGCTTAGAGTCATAAAATTTGGAATGGTAGTTACTTATAAGATATCAATGATTTCTAAGAACATTTCCTAAAAAAATCGAAATTTAAAAGGGGTGAAAACGCGCGAAAAGCGTTGTAAAAAACTTTCTAAATTGCGATTTCTATGCAATCTCAGGAAGTACTGAACCGATTTCAAATATAATGGTTTAAAAATGATGGTGACAGTTCTTGCTCCAAGATAGGCTTTATTTTATGTCTGTATCTACTACCTCAGAGGAGATGCAGGAGCAAAAAACCTTTTAAAATGCAATTTTTGAATTATGGAAGGACCTAGATTAATGCAATTTTGCATGGTATTATATTTATTAGATATAAACAATCTCTAAGAATATTTCTTTAAATTTTGAAATTTAAAACTGGTGGAAATGCGCGAAAAACGTTCTAAATGCCGATTTGTGAGCAATCTCAGGAAGATTCAAACTGATTTCAAAAGTAATGGTTGCATAATTTTCGATGAGAAATTGATGCTGACAGCCTCTGCTCTAACATAGACGCTATTTCATCTCGGTGTCACTATCACCTAGAGGTTGCAGGAGCAAAAAAAAACATTCTAATTTCTTAAATTTCTTCTCAATCTCAGGAAATACCAAACCTATTTCAAAAGTAATGGTTGTAAATTGATGGTGACAGTCCCTGCTCCAACATAGACTATACTTTATGTTGCTTTCTTTACTATCTGGGGGTTCCAAGAGCAAAACATGTTCTAATTTGCGTTTTCGTCACAACTGAGGGGTCTAACATTTTGAAATATGGCATGGTATTTACTTACAAGGTGCAACTGCTTTCTATGAACAATCGAAAGAAAATTCCAAATCTAAAAGAATGAAGAGAGCGAAAAGCCTTCTAAATTACAATTTTTATGCAATCTTATCAAATACCAAACCTGTTTAAAAAATAATGGTGACAAATTGTTGGTGATAGAGCCTGCTCAAACACAAGCTATTTTATGTCTGTGCCACTACCACCAGAGGGTTGCAGGAGCAAAAAACTTTCTACATTGCGATTCCTGTGATACTGAAGAGGCTAGAAACTTTAAATATAGCATGGTAATTACTTATAAAATATAAATGCCCTCGAAGGACTGTCGAAAATAAATTCGAATTAAAAAGGGGTGAAGCGAAGAGGAGGAGTGAAAAGCATTCTAAAAAAGTCCTAAATAACGATTTCTATGCAATTTCAGGGAATATAAACCGATTATAAAAGTGATAGTTGAGAATCAATGGTAACAGTCTCTGATCCTACACAAGCTATATTTTATACCATGATTCTACCACCTGGGGTTCACAGGAACAACAAACGTTCTAAAAAAGGCCTTTAATAGCTTTCTAAATTACGTTTCTGTTGAATATTAGGAAATAACAAACCGATTTAAAAATAATTGTTGGCAAATTAATGATAACAGTTCCTATTTTAACATAGCCTTTTTTGCTGAGAGAGGTGGTAGGACTTGGAATTTGACATGATGGATAATTTTAAGATGTGAGAAGATGGTTTCCAAAAAATTCAAAACTTCAAATGAATACTGAAATGAACGTATTAATTGAGCATAAAAATTTCAAAATATTTTCTAAATTATCATTTATTTTGTTCTGTTTCTTTTTATTAATTTAAGTATCATTTCTGCCCAATGCATTGTAGTAACAAAGTTTAGTCAAACAGTGTTTTAAATAGTAATTTTTGAATTTTCCTAAAAGTATAATTTCTTTTAATAAAAATTAGACATATAAATATCTCTTGGCATATTTCAAATATTACGCGAGCAAAGCCGCGGGGTTTAGCATAGATTTTAGAGAATTTTTATCAACAAGATAGAAAAGATCAATCACTTAAGCTGTATATCTTTAAAACGTCAATTTCGATTATAATTTCAATTCAAAAACTTACTGTTTTAGGTTTAAAAAAAAAAAAAAAAAAAAAAAAAAGTCGGAAACTTTATGATCCGGCAACTTTTTAAACAGTTATATATTTCTTACAAACTTTAAAAAAAAAAACTACGTTGAAAATACTTTTTTTTTTTTTTTTTAAGAGATTTCTTAAGAAATACTACCTATTACATTTTCATGTTGGAATTTCTGAAACGTTTTGCAGATCTACGCCAATCATAGAACCCAAAACAGCAACCAGTTCAAAACTTTATATATATATAAATATATATAAAATACCTTTGAATCAAAATTTATCTAACAAGTTCATATAACGTATACAGGGTATTCATAATTAAACCACCCTACTTTAAAGTTGTTTGCAGACAAAACTATTGTTCATAAAATTGTGAAATTGGGTGAAAGACATAATAAAGGGATGGGAATTTGTTTAAGCTAAAAAACAAAAAAAAAGTTCAACATTTCGGCACCAGAGGGCGATTTTAAATAAATTACACATTTAGCATTACGATAGTTTAGAAATTTTATTTACAGGGTGTCCATAATTAAACGACCCTATTTTAAAGTTGTCTACAGATGAAACTATTGTTCAGAATGTTGTGAAATTTTGTGGAGGACATAATAAAGGTATGGGAATTTGTCGGAGCGAAAAAAAAACAAGTTGGAAATTGCTCGTCAAACGTGGCAAATGAGGTGCGTTCGTACTATAACTAGTTTTATAATTATTTTTTGCACCCCATATTGTACTGAATGTGTATTTATTTGCAATTCATAAGTGCATAGTCTGTAACATCATTAAAATGCACTTGCAATAATTTTTTCCCATTCCCCTTAATGTAACGGAAAACTTTTGACTGCCCCTGTAATTAAGCTATACATCCGATTTTCATGAAATTTGAAATGGCTCGACAAAATTTTGCAGCAATTATATATTTAAAATTTCAGCCCATTCGGAAAGCTGTAACATCATTAAAATGCACTTGCAATAATTTTTCCCATTGGCTTTAATGTAAAGAAAAACTTTTGACTGTCCCTGTCATTAAACTATACATCCGATTTTCATAAAATTTGAAATGGCTCGACAAAATGTCGCAATAATTATATGTTTAAAATTTGAGACCATTCGGAAAGCTTTAACGTCATTAAAATGCACGTGCAATAATTTTTCCCATTGGCCGTAATGTAAAGAAAAACTTTTGACTGTCCCTGTAATTTAACTATACATCCGATTTTCATAAAATTTGAAATGGCTCGACAAAATTTTACAACAATCATATATTTAAAATTTCAGACCATTCGGTTGGGTAGTTTTTGCTCTATTATATGCGGACGGACGGACAGACAGACGGACTGAACGACGACTATAGGTGCTACGTATTTATATACTTACGAACGCACCTAAAAAATTAGGAGGCCGTTTTTGAACGAATTACTCATTTAGCACACATTTACGATATAGTTTAACAAATTTTGTTACAACCAAACATGTTCCGTATGACGGTTACCATTTTCAGATACCATCTGGAATCGTAAGGTTCCACAGTTGATCGTCGTGTGTTCTGGGAAATGCTGGGAACATGTCGTGAAATGCTGTCTTTAGAATCAGGTTAAGTTAACAAATAAAATTTCAAAACTATCGTAATGCTAAATTGTAATTTATTGAACATCGTCCTTTGGTAGCAAAATGTTCAACTTTTTTTTTTTTTTTTGCTTCTCGTCCCTTTAGTATGTCATTCACCACATTCCACAACTTTATGAACAATAGTTTTGTCTGTACACAACTTTCAAGTGTAGGGTCTTTTACTTATGGACATCCTGTATGGACACCCTGACCCCTGGGCACTTTTTTATGGACACGATAACTTCCATAATTCTGCACAAATCTCTTCCAAATTGACACATAAAATCAAAGGGCAGAAAATCTCGGTCGAGTTCGTTAATGGGCAAAATCGGCTCACGGGGCGGGGGTAGGGAAGTATAATACATATCAAATCAGTTCAAAGTTATTATTACGTCTAGGAAATGAGCCAAAAATTTATGTATCACAGATTTTTGATTAAATATAAAATGGGCTCAAGGAGCGGGAAAAAATAGGGTTTTGGGACGAAAAAAAATCACAACTTCGTCAATTCTCAAGATATCAAATCCTCTTAAATTTATTATAAATCTTCTTAATATTATCTATAACTTTTGTATTGACAAGTTTTTGATAGGACCAACTCTTACAGAAAAAATAAATAAATAAAAATGGAAAAAAAGGGAGGAGGTGAAGAAGAAAAAAATTCATAATTTCGTCAATTCTAAAGGTATCAAATCCTCTTAAATTTATTATAAATCTTCTTAATATTATCTACAACTTAAAAAATATAGGGGTTTAAGAAAATATTATTGTATTAACATGATTCTGATAAAACCAGATCTTAAAGAAAAATGAAATTAAAAACTCGTCAAAAGTGGCCAGATAAAATTGTTAAACTGGGTTTATCTGTAATCTTCATTTAGTTTTTGTTGGTGAAATTAGTATACTTAACTTCGAAATCTATCTCCACCTGCAGGCAGAGCTGGCAGAGATTGTTATACCTATAGCTTTTAAAATATTCATGTTATTTTCATAAAAATTGTTTAGTTCTTGTTTAACATTATTATATTTATTATGGAATCCATAAAATGATTTTCTTTTTAATACTTTTAAGTTTAAATGGTTTTAAGAAAATAGCAATTTCTCTGTTAATTATATATATTTTTTTTAAATAAAAAAAATTAAAAATTAAATTATTTATTTGTATGTTTATTCCGCTTTTTATGACATTTTTAATAAGAATAAGCAATTTTAAACTTAAAATTTACAAAATTAAAAAAAAATGTTCCGAAGCCATAGAGATATCTTAAAAATAGTATACATAAAAAAGTTGGAAAGTGCACGTCAAACGTGGCAAATGAGGTGCTTTTGTACTATAACTAGTTTTTAAAAAATTCAGGTCTTGATGTAATAGCTGTTGCACTCGTATGCAAAAATGCATGATTACAAAACTTATTCGATTCTACATATTAAATTCAGTAATTCAGAAATAATAGGACTCCATCTTCAATAGGAAATCATCACCATGGCAACCTAGAATCGACCGAATCATGGGATATCATTGAATTAATAACGTAGGATAGGATTTAATAGAATGGAGAAAACTTTTATTAATATCTTTCAAGATGTGATTTGATTTTCATAAAATCTGAAATGACTTGACAAAATTCTGCATCAATTCTATATATTAAACTTCAAACCATTCGGTTACGTAGTTTTGCGCTGTTATATGCGGACAGACACACGGATGGAACCGGCGACGACTATAGGTGCTACCTATTTATATATTTACGAACGCACCTAAAAAGAAACTCATTATTTTTATTTTTTGATGAGAAATTTGAAAAAAGAAAGAATGCATTCCATGCCCATTGAATTAACTTGATGTTCTATGCGGACAGACGGACAGACACACGGATGGAACTGGCGACGACTATAGGTGCTACCTATTTATATATTTACGAACGCACCTAAAAGGAAACTCATTATTTTTATTTTTCGATGAGAAATTTGAAAAAAGAAAGAATGGATTCCATGCCCATTGAATTAACTTGATGTTCTATGCAGGGGCGGCGCCAGAACTTGCCCGACGGGGGGGGCATGGTATCCCCGACAGGGGGGCCGAATTAGTCCCTGCGCACCCGACCCGAATCCGAAAATTACATTTGAAGTCCACCCGCAACCCGACATATTTCAATCTGCATCCGGCCCGAACCCAAAATACTTTAACCCGCAACCCGAACAGAATCCGAAATGAAAGGAAAGTAAATAAAGTTTTAATGCAAATGTGAAATCTATAATTAAATCCCTAATACCAATTTTATGTTTTCCATAGAAAAATGGACAAATCTGTATTCTTTAATATAAGAATATAGTAAAATGAATAGCAGACACCTTGTTAGATGGAGTAGTGCATCGGGGCGGTGTCGGGCTGTACTTAATTTTCCTTTTTCGGGTCGGGATGACTCCATCTTTCTTACTCTTGGTCGGGTTCATCCTAGAATATTTCTTGCCGGTCATATTTATGCTTTTTGCAAGTTGGGTTCTTAGGATTTTCAGAAAAAAAAAAAAAAAAAAAAAAGTTTGAGCAGAACTGTGTTTTAAATGAAAATAAATATCTATATGAATATGGATGAATATATATTCAATTTACTGCATCAGATATAAAATGTATATAAGAAATGTGATCATAGGTTATTCTCTCTTTAAGAACCATTTTTTTTTTTTCGTGCTCCGGCATATAAAAAATATTACCATCATTTCTTTTCTGATAAACAGAAATATGTATGTATTGTATTTGTGATAGTTTTTGCACACATACACATGTTAAATGTATGTAGATTGGGAGGTGACCACTATTCAAAAGTATAAGCGTACGAATTAGAGGTGTGTCATTTGTTGAGGAACGACTCCAAAGGAACGATTCCGTCAGTGAAACTGAAGGAACGATTCCATTCTGTAAAAAGGAATCGGTCCTTTTCGGAACGATTCCGAAAATGAACGAATCCTCGGAATCGGTCCTTTTCGGAACGGTTCCTCGGATTCGGTCCTTTTTGGAACGGTTCCTCGGATTCGGTCCTTTTCGGAACGGTTCCTCGGATTCGGTCCTTTTTGGAACGGTTCCTCGGAATCGGTCCTTTTCGGAACGGTTCCTCGGATTCGGTCCTTTTCGGAACGATTCCTCGGAATCGGTCCAAAATGTACCGACTCCGAAAAGGACCGATTCCTGGAGTCGTTCCGAAAAGGACCGATTCCTCGGAGTCGGTCCATTTCGGAATCGTTCCAAAAAGGACCGATTCCGAGGAACCGTTCCAAAAAGGACCGAATCCGAGGAACCGTTCCGAAAAGGACCGATTCCTTGGGAATTGGTTCTTTTCTTGTAGACTGGACAGTTTTAATAAATTAAAATACGCTATTTTATTTCAAAATAACAGATTTTGATTCTATTAAAGCTGACTTTATTGCCAAAATATCCTTCTAATGTGTGTGCCCCTGCCCCCCCCCCCTTCCTCAAAAAAAAAGAAGAAAAAAGAAAAGTAAAGAAAGAAAGAAAAAAGAAATTGAGTGCGGGGCGGAGTAGGGCGTTTAATAAACATTACTATTTCATCTTCTTGTGCTAAATTAATCTGAAAGAAATAAAAAAAAAAATATTTTATATGAATTGGATTTTTTACACCTGAGTGAAAAAGTGCCCGAGATAGGATTCGAACCCAGAAACTTTACGTGCTTTACCGATTGAGTACCTGGACCCCGAGGGTAATGGAACACCATGTGTACTTTAATACACTAATACATTTTCTAATTGGTAAATGTATCATACGAAATGAATTTTTTCTAAATGAATTCTTAAGGCTGTTCTCGAATCCAAAAGGATAAATTTGTGACAAATGTTTTAATTTATTTTTATTCGGAAATGCATGAAACGAGCAGGTGTTGTTGTTCAGAAACTATGTAATCGAGCTGTTTTTTCCGTTTTTTTTTTTTTTTTTTTTTTTTTTTTTTTTTTTTGCAAACGCAATAGGCCTTTCAGAAAATAGTGTCAAAGTGGGCGTTTTGAACCGAATTTCCGCGCGAAAGAGGCATCATTTCTCTAAAATGAGCGAAAAACATGTTTGTCACGTGATCAAAATCGATTATAACTCAATGGGTAATTTACTGATCAAAAGATGGAAAACACAGTTCGATTCCAAATCGCTTCCATGGTCAAATATTCCAATTTTATATCTTTCCGTTAAAAAATGAGTTTGTAAATGTGTCAAAACGTTTTACGCTTGTTGAGCATATCACTTAAGAACAGCCTTAAGAAAAACAAAGAAAATGCTTGTTTAATTACTAGTCAAAAATATTTTTTTAAATCTGACTAGAAACAGTTTTGAATAATGTAAGAAATATATCACTAGGCCATAAAAATTGCTTTTTAATAGGATAATAATAACTGATTTTCAATTATTTTAATAACTGCAGAGTTACGCACTTTCATGCATATTTCACTATTTCATGTTTTTTCCTCAAACATAATTTGAATTTGAGAATCCTCTTTGTCAAAATAAATATATGACCAGCTACGAGCGCTCGAGTACCACTTTATTTCGACAGTTTGGCGTCTTGTTTTTCTCTCCTGAAGAAGATGATTAAAAAAATCTCGAAACTCCCTAAGATTGTTGTTTTAATCAACTTACATTGAGGTTTATTACATAGAGTAAAATCTGTTAGAACAAGGAATTTTTGTAAAACGTTTCTTTCTTTCTTAAGATAATGAATATTTCAAAAAGCATAATGTCTAATAATAATAATAAGATAACAGTAACAGTGGTGGGTGGGATTAAAATAATTTAATCGCGGTTCGCTCTCTTAATGGCCGTTTTGAGTATAAAAACGGGAAAGAAAAATCGCGTGCTACATATAGATTATTGGACTTTCTCCAACATTGCGACATATATATATATATATATATATAAAGCTGCATATTTTATGCTTTTTTCGGTTTAATAAATTTATGTTAACCCTCCGCCTACCAGAGGGGTTCAATGGCCCCGACAGGTACATTTATAATGATATTTCTAATTTATTTTAAAAACTGAAATTTCTGTAAATATGAGTTTTTTCTGGGATGTTCTATTCTTTTGAATAGAACATTCCAGAAAAAGTCACATATTTACAAAATTTTCATTTTTTAAAATGTGAAAAATCAATTTGAATGTATCTATCGGGTCTGTTGCACCGGTCTGGTATGCGGAAGGTTAATATTGCATTTAAAAAGTTTTACAATATACGAATTTACTTATTGGTTTCCAAAGAATGCACGTTGTGATTTTGTACAGTTTTTTCAATTGTTATTTTACTTCTATTTCTGGCTAAATAATTAGAATTTAAATAACTGTGACTTTGTTTTAATTCAACGTAAAATAAAAGCAAAAAAAAATCGTTTATCGTAATAATTTCTTATAATAATTCAGATTTCTTGATAGTTATTGATACTCGTAAATCCCGAAATCAATGCCACGATTAATGCCTGTTACTGTGGTGATGGATAATACATATCTGAGTTTAGTTTCGATCAAATCAAGCCTCCCTTCATGCTAAACTAAATGTAATGTTTCAAGCCTAATACCAAACTTCCATTTTTATTGAGGTAAAACTTACTGAAAATACGATACTAAATTTTATGTATTTTCCTTTCTTATTGTTATTCTTTTCACTTAGAAGATTTATTTATTTATTTTCTTAAATTACATAAAGTTTTCTGAAAAGTTCGAATTTAACAAAATGTTTTATCTATTTTAAATAGTTTTGACAATAAAAAGTTTAACTCCGAATAAAAAATAGTCAAATTCTCAAAACATTAAGGTTGGTATTATCTATAACACGTTTACAACAGATATCTTTCATTCAACGGCCGAAACATCGTCAAAAGGATAGTTCTTTACGTAGTACTGCACTCTGTAATAATAATGGACATACTTTTAATTTGTTTAATTTAATTAAACCAATAAACCGTTTTTCAGTTAAAATGTTAGTAAATTTCAAATTTAAAGAAATAGAACTTTGAAGTTTAGTGAATCACTATATCTTTTGGCGGAGATAATATGTACTATATATGAATAAAATCTTATATATTACTATATATATATATATATATATATATTATAATATTAATATATATAATATTATCTTATAAATATCACTAGCCATAGCCATGCTGCTAATGAATCTGTTTACAAATCATCTGAAGGAACTTCTACCCTTTCGTGTAACACAAGTGTTCAATGATTTCATGAGTTATGAAGCTCCAAAGATCCCAATCCAAACAAACATATTAGCATCGCAATTCACTCACACCGAACTGAGGTTCTGTATGGTATAAGTGGAGAGAGGGTGACGGCGGATGAGGGTGTGAAATTAGAGAAATTCCTGTAGGTTCTCGTGAAATTGGAGATTCAAAAAGAGTTGTAAGTTTATTGAAATTCTACGTAGTTAACAGCAGTTCACAAATAGCGATGTTAGGGTAAAAGACAAGACATACATCAGTCACTCAGGAAAGACAGTGTGCAAAAACGTGCTTTACTTTTTAACTCTTTCCAATAAAGTTAGTGTTTATGAATGCGGGGTTTCTGTCCGTCAGACCGTCTGTTCACGCTCTAAGGCAAGTCACACACTAAGGCGACACATAAGACATGTCGCTTGAATTCGCTAGAAAAACTGGTTTAAAACAAGTTTGCAACAACTTCGTTCTTTCTTTCGACTTTTTTGCACTTCATGTTGCGCTTTGTGTCGTTCTGTGGTCTCAGTGTGTGATATACCTAAATCCCGTAAATATACTCGGATTCCCATGCAATTGATATATGTTAATGATGTTTACCATGGGATATTTGGTATTCAATATGAAGAATGTAGCATTGATAGTTTATTTACAGGGGCACTCAAAAGTATTTCGTTACATTATGGTCAATGGGAAAAAATCGTTTGCAGCGCATTTTAATGACATTAAGCTATTTCAAATGCATTAAAATTGATATATATCGCTGAATTGCACTACAAGATGATTGCTATAGAATAGGGTGTTTCACGTCTGAACCAGATCCTGAAGGCGGTGATAATAATGTTGATGAATTATGCGAAATATCCTGTGTGCTTAAAGTTAGGGAGCTGAGGAGAAAGACGATGAAGAGGATAAAGTTATTGAAAGTACGGACACTGGAACAAAAATGTAATCCACTTTAACTAGTTACATATCCAAACCAGTAGGGCCATCCAAATGAAAAATGAAATTAAGATTACCTAGAGGTAGATTTTGAAGAGGAATCTATGAGACCAAAAATTCTTAGACCCTGGTGACAAATATCAGAGCAATAATAAAATTTCCTATACAGGATGTCCACTCTCAACGATGTCCAATAGCTAATTCCTAAACCGTTAGTCATAGCCACATAGTTCCAATTACAAAAATTACAAAAATGTTTTAAATGGGGTAAAGAAGTATTTAAAAAGTGATTTGGGTCAATAGAATCATTTCTTGAAAAATTATGAAATTTAATTTTTTATACGATCCCCCGATCCTTCAAGTTATAGTTAGTAAAACTTTCCTATTACACTTATAAGTAAGACAAATAAAAGTCCTATTATTCTACGACTAAAACTGACCGAAGTAATTGCTGTTTAAACTTGGAGCATATTTTTTGCTGCGAAATAGGGGTCATTTACAAATTTACTAGAAATATAAATAATCTTCAGATATATATAAAAAATATTTGATAGTAAAATTAATATTGCATTATAAATTTGAAATCTATAATCATTCTGAAATATTAATGCAAAATATACAGCTTGTACTAAACATATAACGGGAAAAAAATAATAGAATTTTCGTTAAATAAAATGGCGAAAAGCAACAGCCTCGATTCTTTAAACACTGAATACAAAAATGGCCTTCATTTTTCATCACAAAGTACAGATTTTTTGTAAATCGTAAATTTGAAAGCTAAAAAGTGAAAATTTTTCGGAAATCTGATTATGATAGTATAAAATAGACGTGATTGTTATTTCTTTAACTTTTGATAATTGATTTTTATGTATTTTTTACTATTGAATCCGAAAATGACCTTCATTTTTAACCATCACGTCAGGATTTTTCGCAAATTGTAAATTTCAAAGTTTTAATTGAACCTCTTCCCTTCCCACATCACCGGATCCCCGAGCTGTTTAGCTGTAAGAATCCCAGTATAAGCCAAAAATTGAATAAATTCTTGAATTAAATAAAATTAAATTGAATAAAAGAAGTTTTACATCCATTTTATAGTATCAGATTTTCGCTATTTTTATAACTTTGAAATTTACCATTTACAAAAAAGTCTAACATGATGGTTAAATATGAAGGTAATTTTTACATTCAGTGCTAAAAAGCACATACAAATCAATCGTAAAAGTTAAAAAATACAACCATCGACTCTATTTTATAGTATTAGCTATTTTTTCAATTTTGAAATTTACCATTTGCGAAAAATTCTGACATGATGGTTAAAAATGAAGATAATTTTCGGATTCAGCGCTAAAAAATACATAAAAATCATAATTTTAAAAATACATAATTTTAAAAATAAAAAAACATAACAATCGCAGTCTTGTGTTATCTGAAAATCATAATAATAAGCACTGAAAATCATAATAATATTACATTGTCATCTGATTTACGTCAATATGTAAAAATTAACCTCGATCGCATATTTTAAAGTGAGTTGAATTTCGAGTACAAATTTTAAACTGGAAAGACATACATACGATCGTTTCAAGTTAACCCGTTACCGGCTGGTGTTGCGTTCACGCAGCGGTCAAAATAATTGCTCATGCTTACATTAATTACTTTGTCACCACTATTTTGCAATTAATAAAATTGCCTTTTTATTGGCAAAAATTTCGATATTTTAATAAAGCGGAAATTACCTTTCTGAATTTGTGGTGACAAGCGACTTTCAACAAGAAATTTGAAAATTCCTACTTATAGTTTTGGTGGTTAATAGGTTAAATAAAAGCTTATAAAAATAGCATAATTTTTGTTACAAAAATTATGAAAAGAAACAGCTTCAAATCCTTACAAAAATCTGTCGTAATACGATTTCTTTCAAAGCGCAGCTACACCTGAAATAAATCCTTCAAATACTTTAAGCACTTTGTTTACGACCCCTAGAAGCATGGCTAAACTCATGTGTATTCGGATGCAGAAAAGTGGCATAAGTCTTGCATTTCAAAGTTTCGTATAACTTCATGAATTTTAGTGTTAGATGAATGGGACTTTTTTTGTCTTTCTTTTAAGAGAACAGGAAATTTTTACTAAATATCTCTTATAGGGCGGGGGACCGTATAAAAAAATTAAATTTCGTAACTTTTTTAGAAATATTTTTATTGATCCAAACGACTTTCAGAATAATTTTTTACCTTATTTAAAACATTTTTGTTTTAACACACAACAACACACAATTGGAACTATAGGTCTATGACTAACGGTTTAGGACTTAGCCACTGAACATCTTTGAGAGTAAAGACACACTGTATAAAATAATAATATAAATGGACGGTCATTTGACGACATATTTTCAAGAGAAACCAATGATTACACTGAAAATCGAATAGACCTTGCAACGCCCTTAAATTTCCAAGAGGAATTATGCTTTATACCATAAATCATAAAGTTAGAAATAACTGCAAATTAATTGCACACACTGATCAATGACATGAATTCTTAAAAACAAAATCATCTGTCCAAAATATTACAAAATTAAGGCGACTGGATGCGTAAGAAAATGGATGGGTACATAAGAAAATAAATTAGTAAAAAATATTATGGATTGCATGTGGTTCTCTTTATCTCGGAAGTGTTTTTTCGGAAGTGGAATCCTTTATTTTTCAAAATCGTTCTTTTTTTCTCGGAATCGTTCCTTTTTTCTCGGAATCGTTCCTTTTCCTCGGATTCGTTCCTTTTTCGGAACGATTCCGAAAGGAACGACTCCAATGAATTCGTTCCTTTCAGTGAACGATTTCGGCTGGAACGATTCCTTAAAAGGAACGATGTTGCCCATCTCTAGTACGAATATATAAGTGTAGGAATTGAAAAACTGTTCACTAAATAGACGTGTCCGCTTTTTCGGGAGTGTCCATTGTGGAAATCTTATTACATATAGATTTGTAACCAGAAAAAAATATTTCGGAGATTATTTTAAAAAATCGGATCAACCCGAACCCGACCCTCAGCAAAAAAGTAGAAGTCAACCGGACCTCGACCCACAACAAAAAAATATAGCTCCAACCCGGGGTCGGGTCGGGTCGGATGCGAGTAAAAGCGGGTTACCCGACCCGATGCAGAACTCTAGGCCGATTTCGTAATATATATTAAAAAAGTTTCCCCGAGCCCGGACCTGTCTCGAAGCCCGAGTTCAGTAAAATTTTCGTTCATTAAGCTCGGTCAGGGCTTAATTTTTATCTCAAGACTCGGGTCGGGCTGAGACTAAATTTTATTTTTTTAAATGTTGGGCCGGGTAGGAATTTCATTCTTCCAGGGACAAGTCTGGGTCTTGAATTTTTTCTGTAGATTCGGGCCAGACCGGGACTGTATTTTATTCTTTCGGAGCCGTATAGTATGATAATTTTTTTTCTCACGAGTAATGTCCCGGTAACGTTCCTCCGTTATTAGTAGAGAAAATGGACGATAAAACGGCATATCTTTGTTTGTTTCTTCTTCTTTCTTTTTTGTTTGCGTTTTTTAAAATAAAAGGTGGGGTATTTGGTTAATTTCTAGAGAAATTAATGAAATCCCAGCAATTTCTGAAGAACTTAATCAAATCCCCCTGCGCCAAAAATGCGAAAAAAGCAGACAGACCGTGCCGGCATGGTATGCTTGTAACAGGAAATGCGCAAGTGTTTAGCTTTTATAACGGGCCGGGCAAACAATAGTTCAGCTTGATACTATGTTAATTTAAGCAATAACATAAAAAACACTCTTTGTTTACCCATTCAATTTATAAAAATACTCGCCAAACACTTTTTAATAAAGGTTAAAGTGAGCAGATGTATTTTACCATGTCTTATCTCTTCTTGAACCTTATTTCGTATAGGCGCCTAAAGATTGCGGTCAATCAAATAAAAATTAAACAGAAGAGCACATGAGTTCTAAGACAATATATAAGGTATTCGGTAACATCCGGCTGTTCTGACGACTGTGGCTGACTTGTGATTGAATTCTCTCGTCTCAGACTAAAGAATAAAATTTTAATTTAGAATAAAGGCCGAAACTAGCCTTTTTTGCACCCGGGGCAAGCATGGATTTTGGCGCCCCCCCACTTCCGCAAAGTATATTTACAAAGAGAATTTTACTAATTTTCTAATAGCCGACTTATTTTAAAATTTGTAATCATAAAATATGTAATACTGAACTACGTAATCTACAATGGCGGATCCAAGAGGGAGGTCACGAGGGTCATGACTCCCCTCTGAACACCAACAAAAATATTCTAAAGATCATTTTTAAAATGAAATATACAGTTAGAGTCCCGATTACTCGAGTCCTGCTTAACCAAGTTTCCGCTTTCACCGAGTTATTTTCTTCTGATGGACTGATGGCTTCTATTATTATGAAACAGCCATTATAAATGAAGTGTTAGGTGAAGATGAAAGAGCAGCTGTAAAAAGTTAGAACTCTGATTTTTCTGGTCAGAATGGAAAGAAAAAAAATGGCCATAAATTTTTTTTCACAAAAAAAAAAAAAAAAAAAAAAGGCCATTATTTTTCTTTCCATTCTGACCAGAAAATCAGGGTTCTAACTTTTTACGACTGCTCTTTCATCTTCACCTAACACTTAATTTATAATGGCTGTTTCATAATAATAGAATCCATCAGTCCATCAGAAGAAAATTATCCATTCCAAAGGTATAATCTTCATTTGGCGTCCCTTCGTTCTAGCGAACGGGGCGCCTGCCCCCTCTGCCCTTCCCGCTTAGTTTCCGCCCTGAGTAAACTCATAAAAATTTGATGTAATTTGGGCATGGTGAAATAGCGGAACATTTAACATCCGGCGTAGTTGTTCCGCGGGACGAATCCCGGGATCCCTGAAAATCGGGACATTCCGCTTAAATCTGAACATCTGGTAACATTAAGTTCACACTACAATAATTTATAAGGCTCATAAGCTTTTTGCAATTCGGGTTGCTGGGTTCCAAACAAGTTTGAACCCAAGTACGTATCAGATGAAAAGAAATACAAATTTGAATATGAATGAGAATGCAATCAGTTTACTGCATGAGAAATAAAATGGTAAGAAGTGTCATAATAGATATCATTTCTTTAAGAAACATTTTTTCTTCTTTCGAAATTTGGAAAATATTATCAACTTTTCGCTTTTCAGACATACAATAACATATGCATCATATTTGTGATAGTTTATGCACACCTACACGTTACATGTTTGTAGATTGGGAGGTATCCACTATTCAAAGAGGTATAAGCGTACAAATATTAAAGTGTTAGGAATTGAAAAAGTGTTCACTAAATAGAGATGTCCGTTTTTCGGGAGTGCACATTTAGGAGGTCTTACTGTATATAAATTTTTAACCTGAAAAATATTTTGGACATTCTTCTGAATAATCTGGTCAACCAGAACCCGACCTGCAAAAGTTAAGACCCAACCCGAACCCGAAACAATGAAAGTCAACACCACCCGTTGGGAAAAAGTAAGTCATCCCAACTCGAACCCGATCCGCAACAAAAATATATTGCCAACCCGACCCGAACCGATGGTCGAATCGGGTGCGGATAAAATTGGATAATCCGACCTGATGCAGGACTCTAGTAGATGTTTGCATGGGCCTAGATTTCCAGGCCCGAGAATGGCGGAATATCCCGGTGATTTGAAGAGCTTTTTCTCTTATTTTAAGAAATTTTTTTCTTTTCACCGAAAAATTTTAGAAAATCTTGCACATCTTGTTCATGAATTTTACTTATTTTTAGATAAAAGGGATTTATAAATTCCGTTTCTAAAACGTAAAAATACTAGACAGCAGAGCTGCCGGAACACCCATGTGAATTGACGATCATGCTGCTTTATGTGTGAGTATTTCAGGTAGTTACTTGTTTTCTGTATTTTGAGGGGAAATGGGCAAATCAAAACGGAATTTTTCATGTTTAAATGAAATATAATCAAGGGAAAAAATTGTTCAATTCACAGATTATTTTAAGGATCAATTCACGGATTATTACTACGGAGTCCTGCGTGGTTTGGGTTATACCCGACCCGAACCTGGAAATTCTGTGTCCATTCAACCTGAACCAGTTAAAAAAAAAAGTTGACCCGATCCCGACAAACATCGACCCAAAACGACAGGATTCAACCCGAACCCAATACCAACACAAAATGAAAAAAATATATACATATTGTAATGGAATAATGGAAAAGTAGTCTACAATTATATCTCTAGCATCAATTATATAGTTTATGTAGAAAAAACAATATATCTGTATATGCACTCGTTGATACTCAAATAATATAGTTTTCATTTTAAAATATATTGAGAAATCGGGTAGAATCGAACCCATCCGCCAGAAAAAAATTAAAGTGAATCCAACTCGAAAAATAGAAGCCCCTCTCAATCGCCGAGGCGAGCGGCCCCTATTCGTCCGCAGCCCTTTATTCTTCCACTTATTCCGACTCTTTTGCGGAAGCAAGGTTCGTAGGTCCCGAGCCACGTCCCGAGTGAAAGACACTCTAGCGAAAGCCAATTTGAGAAAAAAAAAAGAAAAATCAAAAATTGAAACCGGACAAATTTAAAAGAGAAATTACACAAATTAAAGACACCGAAAAGCGGAGGGTAGGGCCCGGGGCGATGAAGCTACCAAACGATTCCCAGCTACTTCGAGCTCCTTATTAGTCTCGGTCGGCGGCTGGGTCAACTGCCGCGGCGAGCGGCCTCTCTTCATCCGCAGCCCTTTATTCTTCCACTTATTTAGACTCTTTTGCGGAAGCTAGGTTCTTAGGTCCCCGGCCACGTCCCGAGTAAAAGACACTCTTACGAAAGCCAGGTTGAAAAAAGAGCCCATCTGAAAAAGTATTCTCTCCGGATCCGACTCAAACCACCAGCCGGATTGAGTTTAGTTTGCCCAACACGATGCGGGACTCTACCCGAAACGCGATCTGAGCTAGACAAAAATTTTCATCCACCGCATTTCGACCTGAACCCGAAATACTCGAACCTCAATCAAACCCCAATTCTAAATGATGAAAAGAAAAAATACCTGTATATATATATATATATATCCATATTGTAATGCAACTATGTAAAAAGTAGTCTACAATTATACTTCTAGTATCAATTTTAACTTTTAAGTGAAAAATTCAATATACATATATTCGTTAATATTCAAATATATAAGTTTTTCTTCTTAAAATGAATTTTGTAAATACTTTTGACAGATCGATTCATCTCGAATCAAGAACCGTAAGTGTCATCACCCAACCCGAACCTGAAACAATTAAAGTTAACCCGACTCGAATACATTTGCCATCCAACTCGACCCCGACAAAATAATTTTCGCCCTCCGTATTCTTAACCGAACCCGAAATACTTCAAACTTCAAACTAAGCCAACCGTAAATCCACAATGAGTGAAAATTGATCCACAATGTAATGTTATTTATAAAAAAATAGCATATGATCATAATTTCAGAATAAATTTTACCTTTTATATTGCAAAATAAACATGTAAAGAGTCATCCATGTATCAAATATGTAGATTTTTATCTGAAGGAATTTGGACTTTTTTTTTTTCGAAAAATTGGGTTCACCTGAATCCAACCTCCGAGAATCACAATTCAATCTAGAAAGCGACTCATACCCGGAAGAATTTGTTTAGTCAATCCGACTTACCAAGAAAAAAAAAATGAGCTCCAACTCGACCCAACCCGACCGGGCCGAAATTCAAGTCAAAATATTTTCCCCGACGACATTGAATTTTGACCCCGACGGGGGGGCCAGGTATGCCCGACGGGGGGGCATATGCCCCCCCGGTCCCCCCTCTGGCGCCGCCCTTGGTTCTATGCGGACAGACGGACAGACACACGGATGGAACCGGCGACGACTATAGGTGCTACCTATTTATATATTTACGAACGCACCTAAAAAGAAACTCATTATTTTTATTTTTGGATGAGAAATTTGAAAAAAGAAAGAATGCATTCCATGTCCATAGGATTAACATCGGAGAGAATAATTTGAGATTTGAATGATGAGGAAGGAGCCTTAAGTCTAAAACCGAGACGTCTAATCATCCTTTTTATATAGGAAGTGTGTAACCTCGTTCGATTAAAGGTCTTTGCGAAATCGTTAATCCTTTCAAATTTGTTTGCTCGAGAAATCTAACCTTGAAAGTCAATCCCTTTTCACACTTGATGTATGCAAACATGTGGGTTGAACTTGAAAGGACCAAAAAAGATGAGAAATAATAATTTGCCTCTCCAAACAAATGCCGACAAAGCCAGATTCACTCTTTTATATATTTTTTATATTTATATCTTGTACCATTTATCATCCGTCGAGAAGAGAAAAAAAAGGCTGAGGCTTTAGCAGATAAAAAATAGCGCGCGAAAGTAATAAAAAACCTGAGATGCCTGCAGAAGTGTCGCTTATCATGTATAAGCCTGATTAACCCTCCGACTGTCTTGGAAAAGGGCAAAATTGTAATGTTGTTTTCTCCTCATTTTGTTTTAAATGCTAAAAATAAATGATTCTTCGAACATTTTATAAACAAAAACTTTATAAGGAATATGAATGCAATCCTTGGAAGTATTAATCATTGTTCAATATATTAAAAATACATTAAATCAATAGAATTATATTACTTTAAATATTGCTTGTATTGCAGTGAAACCTGGCGCTTAGTGAACGTATTAACACGGGCTTGTCAGTGAGGGGGTTAACAACGTGCTCATCGGGCCGCGTGCGGAGTTATATTGGCGATGTTGGGCAAGAAACTTATATCGCCAACAAAACAGCCAAAGTGTAATCCTTGCGCTTCTTAGAATTACAACAACGGTTAATTTTATTATTTTTATTTTTTTTTTCTTGGTCCATTCTTAGCAAAAATAAAACAGGCTTCGTGAAATAGGTCAAAGGACATGCAAGGATAAGTGGAATTGAAAGAACTGATGGATTAGTAGAAGCCTTCTCATAATTTGATTAAGAAATATTTACTCGGTTCTATTCTTCATTTCAACCTAACGGAGTAACAGAAGGTTCCTTGATGTTTAAAGCAAGTTAAAAAGTAAAACTGATACATAACAGAATTGAATTATAAATATTCCTCAATACACCATGAAAAATAAAGAACTCACATCGCAGATTTTTTCAACTACCGTTGTAATTGTAATAACACGCGGATGAGGAAAAAGGATTCGTCGTATATTCGAGACATGTTGCTTATTTTTTTCTGTTATGGTGTATTTAAAAAAATTACAAATGTGCGCAAGACAATGGAAAAAATGAAGTACTCAAAAATGAGTCAATCGATGTACTCATATCGAATTGAGTATGTCTGGATCAAAAATGAACCTATGCTTTTCCAATTTCAAAACATCACATCTTAATATCAAACCCAAGCAAAACGATAATTTTGTATTGAAAAATATTATACCATATTATAACCATTAATACTTTGTAATGGTTTATTTCATTCATGGTGGCATAAAATATGTTCCTTAATAGGAAAACAATTCAGTATACCGATACCCTGGAGATCAGTAGAATAAGAATGCACTGGTTTGTTGTTATGAGTGTCCCGTATATATTCATACAGGATCAGTCCGGTCTGTATGCTCAGTGAAATGGATTTGTTCATGAAAAAAAAAAATAAAAAAGGAGGTAAAAGAATGGGATTTTCAAGATTTCGAGGACAACTTTGAAAGTAAGTGTTAAATATTCAATGCAATTTTTTTTTCTTATTTAGTGTAATCAGCTGTACCATTTGTAAATATTAAATTGATGTAAATAAATATTAAGTTATGCACTGTTTTTTAAAATAGTGTAGAAAGTGCTTGAAAATAATGCTCTTGTCATAAAAAAATATTTGATTAGCGTATTTCGAAGCTATGTTTCCTTACTAAATATTCAATTAAATGTTTCTTGTTAATAATTTTGAGCGGCAAATATATATCATCACATTTTTATTTAGTCTGTAGTAAAGTGTTACGTACCGCAGCCCATTTAACAAAAGAAATAGTTTTTTAATTTAACTTATTTTAGTTTTGAAAATATATTAAATGCAGACTTGCCAAGTCTCCGGCTTTTTGCGCACCACTATTATCTTGGAGAAAATGATGTTCTTTTAAATCGGCCAAATGTTTCAATTATGGGGTCTCAGGACTCTTAAAATTGGAAAAAATGAAAAAAAAAAAAAGACCATTTTCAACATTTAATATCTTAAAATGTATTTGATTTTAAGACACAATTTTAATTGGAATAAAATATATAAGTATGTTCTTTCATTTCATGTATTAAAAAAATTATAAGATGCAGAATTAGAATTTACAGGGAGCTCCAAACTGTTAGACATTTTTCGAGCAGAAAATCGGCATAACAGCTTACGTGCACGATTACAAAATAAGTGTTGCAACTAGAATGAAAATTTTGGCACCTACTTATACTTCAGATTGTAATAATTACCCTGAACCTCAATAAATTTGTATTTAAAGCTTTTTTTATATTTTTAATACAAAGTTGTATTTAGCTAATGCAAAATTAAGAAAATTTCAACAGTATAATCATCTATAAAGAATATATTTCTGAACAATAAAAAGAAAAATTTAGGTTCAGTTTATACAGACTAACATGAAACATATGTTTTGAAAATTTCATGAAAAAATATTCATAAGTTTTTGAGATATCGTGCACGTTATGCCCAAACACGTCATTTGGAGAAAAATGGCTTCAAAGTTTCCGAAACGACGCTTCAGCTATTGAACGTGCATAAATGTAACAGCCATAACTTCAGTTTTAATAGGAATTTCAAGGAAACAATTATATCAAAATATTCAGAAAAAATAAGAGTTTAACATCTAAAAAAATTAAATTTTCGAAAATTTTAAAGCTTTAAGAGTCCTGAGACCCCTTAAATGAAAGAACATTTTCTGTATTAAAATACTGGTATCCAAAAAGCCGGAGACTTGGCAGCTCTGTTAAATGTCTTTTAGCCCATATTTTTACCGTATTTTGGTTTCGCACATGGTAAATAATCGGCCATCTTAGACACCATCTTGTTTTACTTCATATTTTTATGACAAGCGCATTGTTTTCAATCACTTCTAAATTATTTTAAAATACTGTGCATCATTTAGTATTTGCCATTATTTACAGAAGGTACAACTGATTACATAAAATAAGAAAGAAAAATTAATAGAGAGCACTTATTACATTCAAAGTTCATATTTGGATACTTGCATGGGATCAAAAATAAATACATAAACACTTCATATTTGAATACATCCATAAGATCAAAAATGAGTACATCTGCTTCTCAATTCTGAGTACATTTGCATCGGAGCTATTTTGAGTATGCAACGTATTTAAAATTGAGCACAATTCAATTTCGAGAACTTATTTTTTTCTTTTTTTCTATGCAGACTGCAGAATAGGGTTCTTTAGATTTTTGCATGAAAGTCGTCCGCTACTACAAATTCCGACATGTAGCTCCTCCCCTTATTAAATAGCAAAATGCCTGTCATTAAATAAAACAAAATTTTCTATTCTAAAATAGTGGTAGCTTTATGATCTGCGGGCCACAGGTTGAAGACCATTACTGTAAAAGATCATTTGGATAATAACACTTTGCTATTATTGTGCGATACTTGTTACGATATTTATCATATTCGAATTATGAAATTGCATAATGATGGAAAACAATATCATCAAGTTTGTGACTGTTCGTGCATAAGCAGCTACTTGCATACTAAAACTTCTTGAAGAGCACAAAAATGAAGCAGAAACTATCAGCAGATCCCCCTCTCTCGTCTTCCTTTGTCAAGAGTCTAATTTCGTTCAAAGTTTTTTGCCAAATGATTAAACTTTGACATAAAATTGATGTTCATGAATGTAAAATTGGTTGACATACAAGAAACTTCATATTCTGTTTATACAGGACTGTGGGGACCTTGGATAGACGTGGTAGCATGGAAGTGTCTCTCGAAGGCGTATAACCAAATTTAATTAAATAAATAAGTTTTAGTGACATAAAACAAAAAATCAATTCCATATTAACCCTCCGTCTACCAGACGGGTCCAATGGACCCGACGGGTACATTCGAAATATTTATTCTAACCAGAAATTTCTTTAAAATAAACTAAATATGTAAACCAGACAATAATGAGTTAAGTAAATAAGTTCAATAGTTTTAAATAAGAATTCTGATGTGTAATATTTTTATAAAACTTGAGTAAAATTTTCGGTAGTTCTAGGGTTAAATAGGTTCACACAAACAACAATTTGAAAAATAATTGAAGAAGGCGGTTGATGAGTAAAATATGACAACAGATGGCTTAATTATAAAGTCCCAATATATCGATTAGATTGTCCAAAAATCAATAGACTCTCTGAATTATTTCAGTGATGGATTAGAATATTCGTTTCTATCGTGTTGAACACGCACTGCTTTGACAGCTAGTTTCACTTTGTCCTTCGGCCTTGAGTTCGAATGAATGTAGTTTTTCTCCCTCGGAAAACCTCCGAGTAAATATGGCAAATTGAGAGCCTGTCTCTCTCCACCAGGTAAAGACCTGAACCTACTCTTCCCAGAGTTCAAACTTAACTAACTTTTTTCATCAAGGATCTCCTCTCATGATCCCCTGATTCTAAAAATAATAGTGCCTCACTGGCCACTAGAAACGTTTCACTGGTGATGTCACCTGCAAACTATCATCTGATAGGATGCCCGTTGTGGAAACTTAGCCTTTTCACAGTTTTTACATGTAAAAACCCTCATAAATGATACAGAATCACGGCCTATGGAAACTCCATGTATTCGCGAGAGACACTAGAAAATTTGTCTAAGTCTCAGAGTTTGCCGGTAACATTAAAGTAAATAACTTCAGGACGATCGATCTTACGAAGGTGACACATTGGAACAGCATAGATAAAGGGAGGGCCACCTGGTTCCCACTTTGTGACACCGAAATATGCCAGTAAGTGCTTCTCGACATTGCATACTTTGACAGGAGAGTTTCGTGTGCAAAATGTGGGTAGGGCCTGCTCTGGCCATTAGAAGGCCAGCTGTCAAAAGCATTTTGATAGGCGAACCAATGCCAGTGGATGTTGGAAACTCGCATTGTTTTCCAGAGAAAAATTAGGAATGTATATGATATCTCGGAGGAGATCAAAAAGAGTTTAGAAGAGTTAGCCAAAGCTAAACTGGAAAGAAGTTCTTCAACCTGGGGGAGAGAAAATATTCTCTGTAGGCTTTCACGGGATTATCTTTCGGAGGTCGCTCCGAGTGGAGAGGAGATTGTTTCTCTCAACGGCAACAAAAGCCGATCAGCTGAGATATAGCTGGGTGGGTCAGCGGAGAAGCTGATCGCACAGACGACTGCTAGTCTGCACCTCTAAAGGACTTTTATTTACTTAGAAGGGATCATAGTGTTTCACAGAGACTCTTGAATTACCTAATCTGAACTCTGATTTATTATTCTGTCAAGAACTTTTATTAGATTCCCCACCTTACAAAAACTTTATTTCATCAAATTAACTTCTAAAGTATTTTGTTGTGTCAGTGTTGACATTGTATTTAGCCAAGAGTTCTTGTTGTTTTACGAGAATAAAACCTTCAATTTTCATCTTACTAAAACCTTTGTCATCACGCCTCTGAGGAGATCACGTCACGCTACCACCCTCATCTGGAGTCCCCACACCGTGTTCTTGCCTCCTCTTTGGAAATTCAATTGATCTCTCCGGCAAAAAGTGGGACTTTGCCAAAATCGTAGCCTGTTGTCACAAACACATGGCATTTTCCTATATCCATTAGTATCTGTAAATATTTGAGGGTTTCTCTTGTAAATTAGTAAAACAGTTTGATTTTCTACAGTACGATTTTCTTAATCATTTGTTGCTTCATTCTGTGATAGATCTAGTTCCATACGGGGAATTGTTTTAGATAGTAATTTTAAAATTTCGCTAGGATATATTTACAACTGGGTAAAAGGATTTTGCTTACTCACAAATGCTTTAACAATATCACACAGTTTTGCATCATGCCGTCATGTGCAAGCAACAATGACTGGTTGAAGTACCAATGCTTCATGGGAAAATATAGTCATCGTCTTTCATGCTTAGTGTTAATTATATATATATATATTATAAATAAAAAAAATTCCTATCTTACTAGCATTTAACACTGTTAAAAATTTAAAAAAAAAATCCTGTGAAAGTAGAGAATCTACCTGTAATCCATTCTTGAGTCATGTGAAATTACAGAGATTAGAAAAACAGAGATTCTGTTAAATAACAGGGAAATTATTCGGTAAATTTACATCGATAAAAATACACAAAACTCTGTAAATTTATTTAGTTTATTTATTTTTAATGATAATAACTTATTTTTTGAAATTAATGAATTTGTTTACAATTGAGCAAAAGGACTTTGCTTACTCACAAATGCTTTAACAATGTCACCCAGTTTTGCATCATACCGTCATGTGCAAGCAACAATGACCGGTTGAAGTACCAGTGTTTCATGGGAAAATATAGTGATCGTCTTTCATGCTTAGAGCTAATTTTTAAATACATATATTATAAATTAAAAAAATTCCTACCTTATTAGCACTTTACACTGTTAAAAAAAAAAAAAATCCTTTGAATTTAAAGAATCTGCCGGTAATCCATTATCTTAAGTCATGTGAAATTACAGAGATTAGAAAAACAGAGATTCGGTTAAATAACAAGGAAATTATTTTATTTTACAGTAAATTTACAGTAGACTCTGTAAATTTATATCAATAAAAATACACAAAACTCTGTATATTTATTTTTAATGATAATAACTTAATTTATTTTTCGAAATTAATGAATTTTTTAACTTTGGAGAATTGGGATTTTTCTAGTTAATTTGATCTGCCTTACCATTTAATTTAATTTTTACAATTTTTATTTCTAGCCAGACCGGGATTTGATCCCAAGTCCTCTGAGTTAGAGAGGAACACCTTAGTGACTATATGTGCTACAGGAGTTGTTACTGCTGTATGCAAAGGATCTCTTTTATCATTCAGCGGGGAAACACTTTTAATTCGCTTTTAATATTATCGAGCTTCATGCACATGGTGAATAAAACAATTGCAAAGTTATTGTTGATAAAAATCCCCACTAATTGCGAATTTTTCCTTCCTAAAACATTATATTTTTAAAATAAAATAATTCTTAAACCAAACTTTTTTCTTTGATATTTCTATGATAAAATTGTAAAAGAATTTTAAAAGGATTTATTTTTAATTACAGGTTATAACAAAGATAAAAATATATTTAAATAAAGACATGAAAATCCTTACACAGAATCTCATATAAGAAAAGGAAAATATCTGTGATGAACGAAAAACTTAATCGATTGCATTTAACCAAGAAAACTTGTGTAAATTTACAAAGTGTCTCTCTGTCTCTCTCTCTTTTTTTTCCTTGTGTGTGTGTTTTACAGAAATTTTTAACAGTGCAAGTTCTTGTTACAATATCAGCATTTACATCCTGTAACGTTATGATTGTACAACATTCGACTGGAAAATTTTCTTTTAAATTTAAGAAAGCAATATCAAAGTTCTATGCTTCAAACTCTTTGTTGCTACACTGCAAATTCGTGAAACACTTTTGCAACACTAACTGAACATAATAATTAACACTTCTAACTAAAATCATTTTCGATTGTGTTGTGAATATGTTGCGAATGTAATGTGTTGTGCCAAATTAAAAGAATGTGCAAAAAGTGTTGTTAAAAATTACAAGAGGAGAAAATGTGTTTTCAAAACATTTCAAAACATTCATTTTTAAAATTGTGTTATAAATGTTTAATAAATAGTATGTTTTAAGTGTGAGTGTGTGTGTGTTATTTTAAAGGCACCATGTAGAAAGTGTTTTGAAAGTGTTTTACATGTGTTGTTTTATAGTGTTCTAAATTGTGTGGTGTTTACAATGTGTTGTTAATTTGGTGACAAAGTGTTGTGCAGCACAACACTATTGAAAGAATATATATTCATCAACACTATTTACTACACGATTTCAACACAATTAACAACACAATTTTTAGAACAAATTTTTAGATAGCAACAACTTTGCAACATATTAAGAACACATTTCTAGATAGCAACACTTTTGCAACCTATTAAGAACACAATCACAACACAAAAAATATTTTGTATATGAAGTTTTCTAATTCAGAACACATTAATGTGTTGTGAATTTGGTGACAAAAAGTGTTGTAAAATGTGTTTATTTTTGTGTTTGAGAATTTGAAATATAAATTTTAGAAAACAGCACAGACACTCATACTTTTCACCCTTTATTTTTATTATGAAATTAAAACACCACACATTATTAACTGCCATTCTATGTATGAACTTTTCATTCATTTCATCGCAGATGTTGATCAAGAATTTTACATTAAAACTTATGACAGTGTTTCTTTCTTCTAATTACTCTGATGTATGTCATCATGTCAAAATAAGTGACCTGTTCGACCTTTTGCAGAACTATTACTTAAATGTCATGTTCAGTTCTTTGTAATTACCACTTCTCGTTTCATGATCGACATTTTGATTTTGAGACAATCTCGAAAACAGTCAGAACTCATCAAGTTTTTGTTTTTCGCAAGCTTTCAACATCTACCTTGCAAACTTTCAACTATATTATTTAGTTTTTAAGATTCATATTTATTTAACCACAAACATTTATGGTAAACAAATATTGGCTCAGTATTGTACGATTATAGAGGGGAAAAAACTTCTTGATCGCCAACTTCTCTCAGAAAGAAAACTTAAATAACCATTCAATTGGAAATTTTAACGTATCTCAATTTATGGTAAACAAATATTGGCCCAGTTTTGTACAATTATACAGGGGGGGGGGGGGCTTCTTGATCGCCAAATTCTCTCAGGAAAAAAAAAAACGTAAATAACCATTCAATTGGAAGTTTTGACGTCTCTCCGTTTATGATAAACAAATATTGGCTCAATATTGTACAATTATACAAGAAAAAAAACTTCTTGATCCCCAAATTCTCTCAGAAAAAAAAAAAAAAAAAAAAAAAAAAAAACGTAAATAACCATTCAGTTAGAAGTTTTGACGTCTCTCAGTTTATGGTAAACAAATATTGGCTGAGTATTGTACAATTATACAGGGAAAAAAAAAAACTTCTTGATCGCCAAATTCTCTCAGGAAAAGAAAAAAAAAAGCGTAAATAACCATTCAATTGGGAGTTTTGACGTCGCTCAATTTATGGTAAACAAATATTGGCTCAGTATTGTAAAATTAATGGAAAAGAAATACTTCTTGATCGCCAAATTCTCTCTGAAAAAAAAAAAAAAAAAAAAAAAAAAAAAAAAAAAAAAACGTAAATAACCATTTAATTGAAAATTTTGACGTCTCTCAATTTATGATAAACAAATATTGGCTCAATGTTGTAAAATTAACGGAAAAAAAACTTCTTGACCACCAAATTCTCTCTCTCTCTCTTTCTGTCTCAAAAGAAAAAAAACGTAAATAAGTGTTTAATTGGAAATTTTGACGTCTCTCAATTTATGCTAAGGAAATATTGGCTCGGCATTGTACAACAAAAAAAAAAAAAAAAAAAAAAAAAAAAAAAAAAAGAAAAGAAAAAAAAAAAGAAAAGAAAAAAGAAAAAAAGAAAAAGAAACACTTCTGATCACCAAATTCTTTCAGAAAAAAAGTAACTAACCATTCAATTGGAAATTTTGACGTCTTTCAATTTATGTTAAAAAATAAGCTTGGAAAGTCTTTATGCTGAAATTGTACCACACTCTAAAAATCTGAATTCGAATATTTTTGTTGCATTTATTTTATTTTTATTTATTTATTTATTTATTTATTTTTTTTTTGGTAAATTTTACCTTAAGGTACCGAATGGGAATATGCGAATTCGGTCAAATAGTTTAGGAGTTATGAAGGATTAAAATTCCTAATTCCTACTGTTAATTTTTTTTTTTTTTTTTTTTTTTTTTTTGTCGTTGCAAAACAGATTGCAATGCGGGTAAGTTTTTAAAGCATAACTAAAAAACTACATCTCGGAATAAGCTATAATTTTGTATTCGCACATTTAAAACTTCTGGAAATCGGCTTCTGTAAAAATTTTTATATGCTACAATTCATATTTTTTTTTTCGAAGTTTAATATTAAAATATGTACATCTTCGAAAAAAAAATAAGAAGAAGAATTGTGACCTATAATTTTTTTTAAAAAACAGAAATCGATTTCTAGCAGCTTTAAAGATACGAATCTAAAATACATCATCAATTCTCGAATCTGAATTACAACTCATTCCGCGAAGTAGTTTTTGAATTATGCTTTAAGAACTACTGTTTTGAAACAACTAAAAAATTTAACACTACGAGTTGCGAATTTTAAACCTTCATAATTCCTAAATTATTTGATCGAATGGCTTCCCATTCGGTACCTTAAGGTTCCGCTGCACTGAAACTCTGCAATCGCGAAATCCCATGTTAGCCTATGGGAAAACTTTGAAGCGCGATCACTCTTTACCTAATATAATTATTAAAATACAGTTTTCACCATCAGAAAGTAGATGTCAGATGCCGATGATGTGCGTTTTTAAAAATTATCTCCATAAATTTTAAGTATTTTTAAGAAGATGATAAAGTTTAATCAAATGGAAATTTCAAGGTTTATAGGGATTTTTTATGTACTTAAAATTTACGGATATAATTTTTAAAAACGCACATCATCGGCACCTGACGTCTACTTTCTGATGGTGAAAACGGTGTTTTAATAATTATATTAGGTAATGAGTTTTCCCATAGACTAACATGGGATTTCGCGATCCGGGAAGTTTCAGTGCAGCGGAGCCTTAAGATAAAATTTACCAATGAAAAAACAAATACAACAAAAATATTCGCATTCAGATTTTTAGAGCTTGGTGCAATTTCAGTATGGAGACTTACTAAGTTTATTTTTTAACATAAATTGAAAGACGTCAAAATTTCCAATGGAATGGTAAGTTACGTTTTTTTTTTTTGCTTTTTTTTTTTCTAAGAGAATTTGGCGATAAGAAATTTTTTTTTTCTTTCAATTGCACAATGCTGAGCCAATATTTCTTTACCACTTTTTGAGAGGTGTCAAAATTTCCAATTGAACAGTTATTTACATTTTTTTTAGAGAGAGAATTTGGTGATCAAGAAGTGTTTTTCCCGTTAATTTTATACAATAATGAGCCGATATTTGCGTTTATCATAAATTGAGAGACGTCAAAATTTCCACCTGAATGGTTATTTACGTTTTTTCAGAGACAATTTGGCGATCAAGAACTATTTTTTTTTTTCATTACTTGTACAATACTGAGTCGATATTTGTTTACCATAAATTGAGAGACGTTAAAATTTCCTATTGAATGCTTATTTACGTTTTCTTTCTGAAAGAACTTTGCGATTAAGAAGTTTTTTTTTTTGTTGTTTTGTTTTTCCTTTATAATTTTACAATAATCCTAAAGTAAAATTTTCCAAAAAAAAAAAAAAAAATAATAATAATAATAATAATAATAATAATGCTGTTAAAATTGTGTATTGAAAATTTCAGAGTTTGGCACAATTTCAGTGTGAAGGCCACCTCCTAAGCTTATTTTTTAAAAGTAAATTGAAGAAGACATAACTTAAAGTAGAATGGTTGTTTCCGTTTTTTGTTCTGGGTGAATTTGGAGGTTAAAATATGTGGAGTCTCTATCTTTCTTTTTCATCTCCGGCCGACTGTACGTTAATCGTAGAGATCGACCAAAAATTCGTTTTCGTTTTCGACCGAAAATCTGAGTTTATCAAAAATTCGTATTCGGCTAAAATGCTGCTGAAAATTCGGCCGAACCGAAACTATCTGATTTCCAAAAATCTCGTTCCTTCCGTCAGAAAATTTCAGCATTACTTATTGATTTTAGCAGTGTCGGCTCAAATGAGACACTCTTTATTTATTGCTATGAACTTCATTGTTTATACTTATCAGTCGTGATTGACTCAAGGCGTAAGTGCAAATTATAAAGCAAGCAACGCATATAGGACTAAACTCCGAAGATGCTTTTCACATGCGCATTAAAAGCTGCACACTTAAGGGTGTTCTCAAATCCAAAAGGGCAACTTTCTGACATAAGTTTTAATTTATTTTTGTTCGAAAATGCATGAAACTAGCTGGTGTTGTATAGTTCAGCATGTCATCGAGCTGTTTTTTTCCATTTTTTTGCAAACGCAATACATCTTTCAGAAAATAGTGTCAAAGTGGATGTTTTGAACCGAATTTCAGCCCGAAAGTAGAATAAACACTCAAGAGCGGGCGAAAAAAGTGTTTGCCACGTGATCAAAATTGCTTATAACTCAATATGTAATTGATTGATCAAAAAAATGGAAAACACAGTTCGATTCCAAATCGCTTCCATGGCCAGGTCTTCCAATTTCATATATTTCTGTTAAAAAATGAATTTGTAAATATGTCAAAACGTTTTTCGCTTGTTGAGCAGAGTAGTTAAGAACAGCCTTATCAGTAATAGAAAAGTTTTAGTTTGAAGCCACAGAAGTGTTTCTAATACTCTTTGAGAAAGTTCTAGTATAACAGATAATCATTTACAAAATTCATTATAAAACATAAATCGAGGTATGTATTACTTAAAACATTTTTTAATCAAAGGAAATTCCTATAATTAGAAAATCATTCTGTGTTGTTGATGAATTAATTACATTTTATTATGTATGGAAATAAAAATTTTTGGTTAGAGGCACAGAGAGTCAATTTGGACCACACGTATAATAACACGTAGAAATAATTAATAATTATGTATATTCATGTATGTATTAATTACTTTAAAAAATTTTGAGACATTTCCATTTTCGGCCGAAAGTAGGAAGATTAATAAAATTCGGT
This sequence comes from Maratus speciosus, assembly GCA_963932465.1. Classification (NCBI taxonomy): domain Eukaryota; kingdom Metazoa; phylum Arthropoda; class Arachnida; order Araneae; family Salticidae; genus Maratus; species Maratus speciosus. The sequence continues at coordinate 11,251,590 of OZ010790.1, forward strand.
TTCCGTCTTAAAAACCTGTTTCGGTGGATACTTAGTTATGATATGATATTACATTTTGAAAACATTGGCATTAAAATTAATTCCAAAGCATTTCTTGCTGAAAACTGAAGAGTGTTTTTTTTATTATTATTATTTAACACACAATTCACACCAAAGAACTGTTCGAGATCTTAATAAAATTTTTCTATAAGAAATAATGAGAAAGCAATTACTAGTTTATTCCCACCTCTTAAGTTATCCTCTACAGCAAACTCATACACGCCCATTTCATGCAATACACTGCATAGTTCGATTATACTATCAGGTGGCGTAGTTCAATGCATTAAAATATAAAATCACATTACTGTACATTACATCAGACAATGATAATTTTATAACATTTTAATGAAAGTTTAAAATAAATCATACCCATAACCTTTATTTATCAAATTTTGGATGACTTGGGGTTAAAGGTGAGGAAGGTGGGAGAAGGTTCCTTTGTTACATTCTTTAGATCATTAGAACCATTAAAATAACTCATTGTTAAAAAAAAAATTAAAATACAAGAATTTGTTGCCACTGAGATCACTCTCTCACGTATATGTGTGCTTCGTGCCCATGTGGTCAAGTAAAAGTCTACCTAGTTTTCTGGTGAATTTGATAGCTGGAATTAGGCTTATGGACTGAAACAGAAAAATCTTCTATAACTTAATATACACTGTTCAAAAAAATTAGGGGAGCAAGCAAAATAGTGAAGAGAACAGTGCAAGACAGCCATGTATGGGCATAAAATGGATAGTACACGTGATGTATCAAAGCGCAATACAGAAAACAAATCCCTGCCGGCCCGGCCTACAGGCGGAGATAGATTTCGAAGTTAAGTACAGTCGGACCTTGTTATCCCGACACCCAGTTTTCATGTCACTCCGCTTATCACGCCAGTTTTACAAAGTCCCGATTTTCTGTATATGATTTTAATGTAAATAAACTCCGGATTTTTCGTCGTTGAATAATTTTCAACTCCGGATATCCCGACGGTTTAGGAAAATTGACCATTTTTTACACTCCATCTTATAAGCACGGAAATTAAGCAGTAAGAATTGTCTTGGCAAAAGATTTTTAGAAAAGTGTCTAAATTACCAATTGAGATAAATGGGAAATTTTACTTCAATTCTTTATCTGAATAAATAGACCCATACACTATGAATGACCCACTTAAGCTCCAGATAGACGTATCAGTCTACTCACGATCTTTTTGTTCTGGTCACGCGGCGTTTTCATGTGGTTACCTGGCGTTTTTCATCTGACTAAAACCGAAGCATTGAATTGCATTGAAACGATCAGAAATTATCTAACATCCATTTTTGAAACAATGAATATGGATCACAATTCATTGTATGATATTGAAAAAAGAATTTTAGGAAGCACATCTATGGATAAGCAAACCTTAATTCATCAATATTTCATGTAACTATAAAAAAAAGTCATCATAAATCAGATTTTTATTATTTTCAATTTTGCTTTTATGTTTATTTTGTTTAATAATTTTTTATTACTTAAAACTGCAAGAACAATTATGAATTAAAATTGTCTTAAATTAATAAAAAATACAACTTTTTATAAACATATTTTTCTCCAACTCCGGTTACCGCGACACTCCGCTTATGACGACACTTTTTTCTGGTCATTAGAGTGTCGGGATAACGAGGTTCGACTGTATACTAATTTCACAAACAAAAACCAAATCATGATTAGAGATAAACTCACTTTAACAATTTTATCTGACCGCTTTTGACGAGTTTTTATTTCATTTTTATATTAACTGGTTTTATCAGAATCATGTTAGGGCGGTATTCGAAAAAATACTTTTCCATGCTCAACAACTCGAAATTTTCTGGCATAACTCCAGATTCATTTTTAATAGGAAAAATATGAGACTTGTTGACGTGATTTTTGAAGAGATTTATAAGCGACCTGTGTTTTTAATTTTCGTTCAATTAATTAAAACTTGATATATAAACAATTATTTTCTCAGTAAGACAATATTTTTCGTTTAACACAATCGCTTTGGGAAATTCCGTTCAAAATGCCCACTTTGACATCATTTTTTGAAATATATTCTGCCTCTGTCAAAAAATCGATCTATCAATTGGATGCATTTGAGAGCAAAAATGAATTTAAAAATGAGTCAGAAAATAAGCAGTTTGGATTTGAATACTCCCTTAATACGATGATTTTTCCAACACAATCCGCTTCGGGAAATTCGGTTCAAAAGGCCCATTTTGACAGCACGTCCTGCCTCTGTCAAAAAATTGACCATTACGGTACATTATATAGTTTCTGAGTAAGAAAAGGTACCAATTGGAAGCCTTTGAGAGCAAAAATGAATTGTAAAATGAGTCAGAAAATAAGCAGTTTAGATTTGAATACCTTACTAAGATGGTTTTTTTCTTCAACCGCTATGTATTTTTAATTTGTTTTTGCTATAAGAATTGATCCTATCCAAAACTTGTCCATATAGATGTTGTAGACAATATTAAGAAGATATATGATAAATTCATGGGGATTTTATATCTTTTGAATTGAGGGAGTTATGCATTTTTTTCTTCTTCAAACGCCCTTTTTGTTTTCGTTTTTAATTTTTTTTGCGGTACGAATTGGTTCTAACAAAAACTTGTGAATATAAAAGTTGTAGATAATGTTAAGGAGATTCATGATAAAATTAATTGGATTTGATATCTTGAGAATTGACGAAATTATAAATTTTTTTCTTCCAAAAACCCTATTGTTTGCGCCCCTTGAGCCCATTTTTAACTTTATCAAAAATCTGTGATACATAAATTTTTGGCCCTATTTTTAGAAGTAATAAAAACTTTAAACTGATTTGATATGTACAAAAATTAAGAAGTTATGGGGAATTTTCGGTTTTCACAAAACCCCTCCCTATTTCCATCCCCTTGGTCCGATTTTGCCCATTAACGAACTTGACCGAGATTTTATGCCCCTTGATTTTATGTATCAGTTTGGAAGAGATTGGTGCAGAATTGTGGAAGTTATCGTGTCCAGAAGAAAGTGATATATATACATAGATAGATACATAGATAGATAGATAGATAGATATACCGGGTGAGCAAAAAGTCCGTATAATCTTTAAAAAATTATAAAAACCGAAAAAATAACCGAAATGAAAAACTGTTTGCAGGATTAGCATCTATAGGTCACGGGAATTTTTGTAAGACAGAAATAAAAAATAACTCAAAAAAACAGCCGACAGATGGCGCTGATTAGTGCGATTTCGGTGGAAATATGCAAATGAAACGGTTATAAGAACTTGCGCTCTTAATCCAGGACTAGTTCACCGTTGTGAGCCATGTACTTGATCAAGGATGCTGAATATGAAGGATAAAAGCTTTGTTGGGGAAGTTATTTTACATGAACTAGTTCTGGATTAGGAGCGCAAGTTCTTATAGTCGTTTCATTTACATATTTCCACCAAAATCGCACGAACCAGTGCCATCTGTCGACTGTTTTTTGAGTTATTTTTTATTTCTGTCTTAAAAAAATTCCCGTGACCTATAGATGCTAATCCTGCAAACAGTTTTTCATTTCGGTTATTTTTTCGGTTTTTATGAATTTTTAAATTTTATACGGACTTTTTGCTCACCCGGTATATATAAAGTTTTTACTGAGGGTAGTTTTGGGCTCTAGGGGTCATGATCGGTGTAGATCTGCAAAATTTTTCAGAAATTCCAACATGGGAACGACGCCAATAGGTAGTATTTCATACGAAATCTACCTAAAAAGACGCAAAAATAATTGTAAGGGAGCTTTTATTCTTTAAAAAGATGAAAAGAACATGAAAAGATGGTTTAGGGCAACAATTTGTTTTCGTGTAAATGATAAAAAAAAAAAGTATTGCTTAGAAATGATGCAAGATTTTTAATATGACGTGTGGTCTCCTCGAACAGCTAAGACTGCTGCACGCCTGTTTTCCATGGATGCGATGAGGTTATCGATAAGACTTTGGGGAATACTGTTCCACTGCTTAAGTATTGCAATCTCCAAGTACCGGACAGTAAAAGGAGGCTTCGGTCTGGCAGCAATGCGTCGCCTGAGTATGTCCCAAACATGCTCGATCGGATTTAGGTCAGGAGAGCAGGGCCTGATTAATGCACGGGCCTCCGGGGCCTCGGCCCTGGGCCCACCAATTTCAGGGGCCCACAAATTTGTGTGTATTTTCTCACAATTTAAGTTTTTCCACTGTTTGCATTTTATATTTTGGTTCCTGACGTAGAAACAAAGTTTTACTGTAATAAAAACCCTCCATATTTAATTTTTCTGTAAAAGCCCTTTACAATTTGAGAGTACCTATAATTTTCAAAACTTGCCGTATCCAGAAAATCAAATTTGAAGAAAATGCCAAAAACTGCATACTGTGTCTATTGGTTTCAATATAAACGAGAGTTTTACAATGTCAGAATTGTAGTTTAAAATGATTACTAGACTGTTAGGGAAAACACAATTTTTATGATTTTGGATAAGGCGAGTTTTGAAAAAGACGTCCTCATTTATTCTGCAACATAAACTGTGAATCATAGATGTTTGTGAATTATACAAATGCTTATTTGAGAAAGTGGACGGTAATTCATTTTCTTGATTATTCTTGTAAGTTAATTTTTTTTTTTGTAAACTTGAAACTTTCACCCCATCAACTTTGTCAACTCATCAAATAAACCTACATTTTTTCTGAAAGTGTCGCCGGGAATGGGGAAGTAGGGGGGGGGGCAACTTTTTAACAGGTCCTGGGCCCAACTTCAGCTTGATCGGGCTCTGCAGGAGAGCATGCTGGTCATTCCATACGCTGTATTGTTTTAGCTTCAAGCATGTTTTCCACAAGACGAACTGTATGAGGTCTGGCATTATCATGCATGGAAAAAAAGAAATCACTAATTTCTGCACCATAAAATACGACATGAGGTCTCAGTATCTCGTCTGTATAACTTCGGATCGTCAAAGTGCCATTCCGAATGATATGAAGGCCCGTACGTCCCCCTATGCTGATTCCAGCCAATAGCATCAACCCACCTCGTCTGTAATGTGATCTTTCACGAACGAATATGGGATTATTTTGAGTGCCTCTTTCTCTCCATGCCAAAACACATCAGATGTCACATCCAGACTGAATCGGGACTCATCTGTAAACAGAATTTGAATCCAACAACGTTGCCTCCAAACTCGATGTTCAGTCCCTCAACTTCTTTTGGGCCGCACAGTGGCTTGAGGTCAACGGAATACAGACCATTGGCTTACGTGTATAGAGACTAACCTGATGAAGCCTATTTCGGACTGTTTGGCTGGACACCCTTCATCCTGTGGCCAAGAACAACTGTGTTTACAGCTGAGTAGCATTGTCCGTTCCGTCTCGACGAGCTGTTAACAGGATATATCGGTCATCAATTTCTGTGTTAGCACATTTTCGACCTTGCACTTGTCGATGATTACCATTCCATGTGTCTTGGAGTCGATTCCACAGCCTTTCATGGACACTTCTTGCGACTCCAACAGCCTCCACTACACTTCGTTGTGTTTCCCCAAATTCAACTGTCCCGATAACACGCCAAGTCATGGATTGCGGTAAACCATGTTGTTGTGACATTTTCAAGCCACCTTTTCTCAAAACACAAGCTGAGCAATTGAATTTTACAACCTAGGCAGTGAAACAGACATTTCTGCAAAATCCCAATTTCTGCACTTTTCTCCTTTTTCTAGTTTTTGACGCCAAACTTTAATTTGCATGTGAAGTTTTCTTTATCTGTTTTCTACAACACTTTAAATTATGGATGTTTTATTTTACGTTACTTATCGGTGTAAATATTTGCGTAATTTCGTTAAAACCATGTGCTCTCCTAATTGTTTTGAGCAGTGTATATAACGGGTTGATTCAATAGAACTATTGGCTCAATATGGCCCAGATGGCCATTTAGATTGTTTAAATCTATTATTAAAGTCAGGTGGTAATCCTGTGTGGATGCTGCCAGGTCTTCACCAATATAACGAACCAACAAATGCCCATCCGTAGCCACAAAAGTAATTTGATTCACTAACCTCAATGAACAGGAATCTCAGTAAAATCCGTCATGGGTGCAAAGTCCTCCAAGTTACCTGTGAATTATACCTCTGGAGGTGCCTTGCCAGGCGGAGGTCTCGTCATCTGATCAAGGCTCTAAATTACGAGATCAACTTGAGTAGCAATGTGCAGATGCCAATCAACAAGATAGAAACGTTAAGTAACAGGGATAACAAAGCTCACATCTGAACAGTAAGCACTGCAGAAAAGACGGCGATCTAGGTGATCATCAAGTTTATTGCCGCTACGTGGTGATTAGGTGGTCACCCGCCCCAATACCAGGTTTCAAATCCGTTTAGCTGGGGCAAGCCGGCAGGTAAGTGGCTGGTCATCGGTTAGAAAGAAAGAACAGGCATATCAAAATACACGAATTTCGTAAACGTTGCGATCGCTGTAACACATACATGAGCACTTTTTATACAATATAATTAAATAAATAAAATGAAATAAAAATAACAATTCTGTCATTTTTGCTACGTTTTGTTAATTGGTCGAATTTGGCGTGCACATGCTCACTGTTCGAGAACCTAATGAAATTTCACCCGAATTTCTTATTCGAAAACTGAATTATTCGACAACTGGAGCGTTCGAGGACAGATATTCTGTTGTAATATATAAAGATTTTTTATTTTTTTTATTCTAGACCCTTTGTTCCAGTTATTGAGATAATAATATGAAGAACTATTGGGAGATATTATGAAGGTAAGATGCTAATGATAGTATTAAATGAATTAATAAAGCTGATTTTCTGTTTGGTATTCAGTTATATTACTATTTATACTGTTTTCCCTTTAATTGTGAATGTGAAGAGGATGAGACTGAATGTGAAGTTGCTTTTTATCCAACATCGTTTAACTTCTTGACAAACAACTTGAAGATACAGGTGTCCCTTTCTTGTATGATAATATTTTATGTATATTATTTTATGTCCAGAGTGTCTAGTTGTTTATGTCCATGAGTGTGTAGGTGTGAAAGTTTATGAGTGCGAAGTTGAGTATGTTCATGAATCTAAAGGTGAAAGGACGTGAATGTGAAGGTGAGTAACGAATATTAATATGAAGGTGAACAAGTTTATGAGTGTGATGAGTGTTTTTGAAACTAGGGGTAGAACATTCTGGAAGCTGCATTACTGAACATCATTCTAATTATTGAGTTAACTCACCAGTTTGTGCGCGAAAATGTCTATTCAATTAAATGAAAATCAATTTAAACGAATTTATTTCTGCTATTAGAAAATTAACTGAGGTATTTTTTCTAGACTAATTATTCTGACACAGCTCCCCCATTTATTTAATAAATATTACCTTCTCTTTATTTTTATATTTTTATATTTTTATTATACATTTTTTATTTTTTTACCCTTCTTTTATGCCTTTAATATTCTGGCCTTTAATTTTTTACCCCTTTTTAGGCCTTTAATATAACTAGGGGATCGAACCCGAGCTCCTCGGGTTACAGAGTATAGGTAAAAACAATTCTTTTTTTTCTTTTTTTTAACTCTAATTATTATTTTTTTACATGTAATATATATTTTAGATTGTCCACTAACATAAAAAAGAATTTTTATATGAAAAATATCAATTATGCAATCAAATAAAGTTTTAAAATTTATTAAAAGCGTTACTTTCACATGCCAGGAGTTCTTAGCCCAAGATTTTGCGACTTAAGGCAGTCTTTCCGATCATTTCAGCGCTTTAAGCGCGTGGTTCAATCCCATGTTTGTTAAATTTGTTTCTTATTTACATTATTTAATTTATTTTTCTATACAGGAAGTTTTAATTTTGTTATGGGACATCAGACGGAAACAAATGCTGACATTTTTACATTGTTTTAAAGGCAAGCGGATTAATATTTCATAATCGAGCTACACGTGATAGAGATACATTTAAAAATAATTCATGCTTGAAAATCTCTCTCTCTCTCTACATATATATATATTACGCTATCGCACGTGGCACAGAAATCTCAATTATTTGTTAATTGTTTAATGGCAACCCCCGAATGAAACGCATCTCATTGGTTATTGTGTAATAGTTTTCAAAAGGGAATAACAATAAAGTTTAATTAATAACTATAGAAAAAACAATTTATATAATAAAAAAAGAAAAATAAATAAACAATTTATTAATAAATAAACAACAACATCCGGGTTACCATATCAAGCAAAATAACGACACTTTGGCGCCAGTTAAGTACCCCGGTGCGTATATGACATTGGCGTCAGAAAAAATCGCGCCAACGTGGTGCGTATATGACATCTGTGCCGTCTTTTATTTATTTATTTATTTATTTATTTATTTATTTATCGAACAACAAACTTTGGCAACGTACTTTCTGGCAACCTATTTAATCAAAATATTTTTTTCGAATAAAACTACATAAAAGTTGCCATGATCAGAAAGAGTTTGTACTTTAATGTTAGCTAGGCGCAATTCTCGCCAATGTCATTTTTTAACTCGCCAGCACATTTTTTTATTTTTCGAGGGGTAAATTAAAACAATGCTTTGATGTTGAAATTAAATAGTTTATGGTATTATTTATTCTTTTTCTTTTTTAAAGATTTTCTTTTTAAGTGAAAGTCATGAATTTTAAATGTTTCAGTTTTAAATTAAAGCTATCCATTTTAAATAAAATGAGTGAAAGGATTATATTTTAATCATGAAATATGAAAAACGGGTACAATGTTTGGCGATTTATCACCTGTGCCCGACTAACATAAAAATACCGAGTTCTTGATTTCTCTATCAGAATCTTCCTCTTTGGCGAAGGATCGAGCAAGTAAATTAAATTATGAATAAAATTAACATGATACAATGCATAGGATACATTTAAGGGAGACCAAACTGGTCGCCACGGACGGATAGTTATTTTAAAAACAATAATAGCTCAGTCAATTAAGATACAATTTTCAAACAAATTGCATTTGAAAGTAGGTTTTTTTCTCTATTTGACGGCGTAAAAATTGAAAATGCGCGATATTTAGAAATTAAAAAAATCGCTGACATAGCAAGCATTTTAATTTAATTTTTTTTTCCAGGTTTTATGGGAAAATGACAACAAAATATACAGTATCTCCTATTTTTGACTATTTTCCGTTTACTTTCAATGACTTTCAATAGAAATGGGGTTCTTTTGTTGCCACGATTAGAAAAATGATATTAAAAACTACAAAAAAATTAATATCTCAAAAATAAATTGAGATACAGCTTTCAAACAAATTGTATTTAAAAGAGCATTTTTTCCTTCATACAACGGTGTAAAAATTTAAAATGTGCGACGGTTAGAAGTTTAAAAATTTGCAGTAAAGAAAATTGCAAAACCAAAATTTTATTTTAAATTTCAAAGTGTTGCCATTCGCAAAATGACGTATGCGTTACGCACAGATATGTTTGTCCTTTATAATATAGATAGGTGTCCAAAGGTGCCCCTTTCTTGTATGATAATATTTTATGTGTGTCTGGGTGTTTATGTCCATGAATGTGTAGGTGTTTACGTTTATGAATGCAAAGTTGAGTACGTTCATTAATGTAAAGGTGACTGTCTGTGTATAAGAATGTGAGTAAGTATATTAATGTGAAGGTGAACAAGTTTATGAGTGTTATAATGAGTGTTTTTAAAACTAGGCCTACTATATTACTGAACATCTTTCAACCTATTGAGTTAACTCACCAGTTTGTTCACGAAGATGTCTATTCAATTAAATGAAATTCAATTTAAACGAATTTATTTTTGCTATTAGAAAACTACCTCAGGTATTTTGTCTAGATTAAATATTCTGACACAACCCCCCCCCCCTTTTTTTAAATAAATATTACCTCCGCTTTATTTTTACATTTTTATTATACATTTTTTTTTATCCCCTTTTAAACCTTTAATATTCTTTTTTCTTGCCCATTTTTGCAAGCTTCGCCTTGTTTTTTTTGTTATCTATCCTATCGGTTTTTTCCCTCAACCATCCTTTCATTCATAGAGATATTGTTGACAAGTCTCACTTGGCCTTGAATGGTTGTGTCATGTGATTTTATTATAAACTCAACTTAATATTATTTTTTGTCGTCATCTGGAATACCCCATCTTCATTACCACATAGATATCTTATTCAATTTGTCTTTTGAGCATTAATCCAGCACGGTTGTTACAGAGCTTATCATTTTATCAGCCCACTCGAAAAGAACTTAAAGTAAGCTAAATCTTTATCACACTTTAAAATATTTTTCAAAGGGCCTCCCAAAAGACTTCCTTCTCCAAGTTCGAACTTAGAAGAAAAATCTTGAATTGTTCCCCTCCTACAGCTTGAATTCGGAAACTGATTCTGACTCATCCTCTTTGTCATCGTCAAGTCTTGATTCAGAGACTTCCAAAATAATGGCTTCTTCAGATTCACCATCTAAATCACTGTTTTTTTTTCCTTTGATGGCAGAGTTTCTGGTCTTTTCTAATAAATCGTATTTTTATATCAGAAAATCATCTAAAAAGTCGACCATCATTTCATATGCAACATATGAAATGTTTTCCGAACTGTTTCGAATCCAATTCCTAACTGTTGATGATCTTGGTCATTCATTTGGGACTAGATGCCTCCTGCTTAACTCCTCTGTAAAAACAGCCAGCTACATCCTTCACAGATTATTTTAACTTAGGGCTAGGCTCATGTTGTTAAATATTGAGAAGGATTCTCATTAACGTTAAGTAGACAGTCAAAAGTCATGACGAAACGTCTGAAATCGGTTCCAAGAGAAATTTTTCCATTTGACTCGTTATATAAATAAAAAAAAAACACTTGATGGAGCATGCTCTTCGAATTAACGAGCAACGCCATATACAAATTATTGATGATATGTAATCTTTGCAAGGTCACAGAATTTTTGAGTAGAAATAACTGAGGCATTACAATGGAACATAAATCAAATCCAACTTATAGACAACGCTCTCCAATCAATAGCTGGTACATCTCACCATACTTCAAAGATGTTTGAATTTCTGCTTAATATAATCGTTATACACTGTGTTCACTCCGACAATTTAGAAGTAGTTGCGACTCCATCAATAACCTCTATGCTGACAATCCTCCAAGCGCTTCATCGAATTATATATCACATATATAGTAACTTATCTCTGCCCAAAATTAACAGCACTTAGCAATCACAGCTTTACAATCAGACTGAGTGTACAAAAACATAATTATAGCCAAATCTAGTGGTTCTTTTAAACTTACTGGCAAAGAGATCAGTCGCCTTTCAGCCGCTCAACAACAAGAAATTTTCTTACATATTTTCTCACTCATTTTTAAACTTAAAAAGGTAACACTTTAAGGCAGGATTATTGAAGTCATTTGTAATCAACATTTTCTTTTTTCAATTTTTAATAAAGTAATTACATCCTGAGATAAGCGATTATTCTGTCAAGAAGGCAATGTTTACCCTTTCCTGCGCTGTCACGTCCAGAAATTCGGTTCAAAACGACAATAAGAGCAACTGCCAATCTGATGCGTTTTCGAACAAAAATGAATAAAAAAAATGTGTCAGAAATTAACCAATTTCTATTTCAGGCCAACTTTAAGAACAAACTTAATGGCTTACAAGAGAAATGAGAATTTTGATGTAACAAATTATTTTCGTAATCAAATATTCACATTTTATTATATGCAAATATGAAACTCCGCTGCTGGTTGTTAAAGCTTTATCTACGATTTAAATGCTACTTCATTTAGGGAACTGGTCCTATGACACATATGTTTATGCCTTAATCTGATCATGGGCATGAACATAACTATTTTACTCATACTGACGTATCATATTGAAAAATTTAGTACTAAGCCTTGTTGTAGAATCGTGTCGGGAAGACCGTGAACATATTATTTCAACATCCATCATTCAAAACGAAGTACTCTATAAGGCGTCAACATCATCCCAAATACTTGTACTGTACTGTTTTTTTATTCCACTTTACTCTTCAAGGAGGAAGTGAAGGGAGGAAAAAAAATCGCGTAGTTCCAAAATATTTTTCTTCGCTGCCCACTTTGCGTCAATATATATGAACAGCACTTTTCGCAAATCGGTGAAGAAAAAAAGAATGCCCGGTATGCCGAACACGTGTATATTGAACCGCAAATAAAGAACGATGAATCAACAAGATGTCAAGTCACTCCCGGCACGGACAATGAGGATGAACCTAAAAAAATATCCCCATTTGGCGAAAAAAAAATAAAAAACGCTGTTGTATATTATTGCGAGCCTTGAGTGATGGCCCCCTTTTTATTGGCTGGCTGTTAATCCTGGACTTAATACTATGAGAATCGGCTTATGGGACAGAGATAATTGAACGATACTTCTTCCTCTATGCGACATCTGCTACTAGAATGGGGGGAGGAGGTGAGACAATGATAACTCCCTCCTCCTCTCTGTTTTTTTTAACTGTTGGGTGAATAGTTTCGTAAAAAAAGACTATAAAATGAAAAAAATAATAATAATAAAAATAAAAATAGTCATAATTTTTGATTCCGAAGCAACCATGTTAACAATATCCTTTCAATTTTTATATGTTAAGGGTGAGAAAACTTTTCTATGAAAGTGTAAAACATGATTGAACAACAACATTTGGGTTCTACAAAAAGGTTTAACTTTTTTTATATATATAAAGCTAATATACATACAAAACAAACAGATTGTCAAACAATTATGTCCATAGAAAGAAAATCTTAACTTTTACATAGTAACTTAAATTTCTTATAAAAACGGAAGTATTTATTTCATCATTCATAGAATTCAAGTTTGAATATTAACTAAATAAATACTTCCGTTTTTATAAGAAATTTAAGTTACTTCTAAAAATATTATTATCCAGTTAAATAATCAATGATTATACTTAAACAATATGAAAATTAATCTTTATTCACAATTGCGAGAAAGATTTTAATAGGATTTTATTTGCAAATATCTGATATCATGTTGCTGAAGATTCCGCAAAATAAAAGACTTAAAAAAATATACGACCTACATATTCGATGACTGAAGTAAAAATGGCTAGTGTCTTGGTATAGACTCATATCAGTTAGATCACGTGATTGATAATACAATCTGATTGTAGATAAGACAATCAAAAGGCACGAGGAAGGCACGGATACCTAATTGATTACGTCACAATCTACCACGTGATAAGCTCATCATCTCTTTTCTGAGTTCAAACATGGTAAGTTCATTATTTTTTATATAAATGTTTAAGTATGTATGTATTAAAATTTTAAATTGAAGAATTTAATAATACATTGTTTATTTATTTTTTTTTTTTCGTTTCGATGTGTATAACTATAGAATAAAATGTGGGTAGGATGTTCACATAAAGAAGATTTATCTTATTAAACGCATATATAGAGATAGGTAAATTCACTTTTAATAAATTACAAAATAATTTTTGTTATCTTATAATATTAAAAAAATTGGTAATTTCTTAAACTTTTTAATAACTAAAGAATATTTTAATTTAATGTTTTATATATATATATATTTTTTAAGTGTATACTACAGAACATAATTAAAAGGAAGAATCCCTATACATATACTCAAATGCAAATAGAAAGGAAATATAGGACATGCAAATAGAAAGGAAATATATGACAACTCACTCTTGTTAAAGTGTAGGTTTTAGCAGCTTGTAATGTTTTTAACATTTTTGGAAAATAATTTTGTTAACTTTCAAAAGCATTCTAAATATTTTTTGTAACTAAAATATCTATTCATGCATTGCTTTTATAAAAGTGCTGTTACAAAATGTTGGTAGTTAATCATTGTATTAATTCAAAACTTTCTTATAATGTTATTATACTAACTTGTAATACTTGAACTGCAATTGATGTGATTTATTTGTATGAATACTTGAATTCAGTATCTTGATTAATCGATTGATATGATTAATATGAATCATTGATTGATATGAATGATTGGTTGATTGATATGATTGACTGATATGAATGATTGGTTGATTGATTGATATGATTGATTGATATGATAGCTTGATATGATTAATATGATTTATTGATCGATATGATTAATTGATATTATTGTTTGGTTGATTAATATGATTGATTGGTTTGATTTATTGATCGATATGACTGATTGATATTATTGTTTGGTTGATTAATATGATTGATTGATCGGTTTGATTTATTGATCGATATGACTGATTGATATTATTGTTTGATTGATTAATATGATTGATTGATTGGTTTGATTTATTGATTAATTGATATCATTGATTGGTTAATTGATTGATCGATTAATTGCTATGACTGATTGATATATGATTGATTGTATACTTGTATTTGCAATCTAATTCAACTTTTTGATAACTTTTTTAATTATGAAACTCAGATACATATACAGTTAGGTGAACTGACTTTTGATAACATAATTTATTAAGTTTTTTTTTTAATTTTGATAACTTAATTTTGAAAACTTTTTACAAAGTTTTTTTTTTCTTTTTAGTTTTATAAACTTTTTAATATATTTTTTTTTTTATTTACAAATTATTTTTTTTTTAATTTTGAAAACTTTTTTTTTTTACTTACAATTTGTTTTTTTTTTTTTTTTTTAATTTTGAAAATATTTTTTATTTAAAAACTTTTTTTTTAATTTTGAAAACTTTTTTTTTATTTAGAAAGATTTTGTTTTTTTAATTTTGTAAACATTTTTTTTTATAAGTTACTTTCTTTTTAAATTTAACTTACAAATATTTTTATAAGTATATATTAATCTAACACTTTTATAGGATAAAAAGAAGTATTAAACTAAAACATAATGAAAGTCACATGCATGTATACATATACGAATAGGTAAACTCACTTTTGAAAACTTAATGTATTAAGTTTTTATAATTTTTTTTTTTAATTTTGATAACTTATTTTTTTTTTTTTTTGTTTCTTTTGCAAGTTTTTTTTTTTTTTAACTTTTGTAAACTTTTTAATATTTTTTTTTTTTTAACTTTTGTAAACTTTTTAATATTTTTTTTTAAATTATTATTATTTTTTTTATAAAGATTTTTTAATTTTGAAAACTTTATTTTTTTAACTTTTCAAATATTTTTTTAAATGAGTTTCTTAATTTTGTTTTTTAAACTTTTTAATTTTCTAAACTTATTATTATTATTGAAAACTTTTTTATATAATTAAGTTTTATATATATATATATATTAGAAAGTAGAAATTATAGTATTAAGATTATTAGTTTAATATTTTAAACTTGTGTTAATTTTTTTAATTACTAAAGAATTGTTGATTTCTTTAGTTATATACATATGCAAATTTAAGTCTAACACTCTATTAAAAGTTCTAAAAGACATAACAAAATAAACATACACTTTGGAAAAATAAACACACACGTATTAAAAAGGATAGCAATACATTTTATTTTATTATTTTAAACAATTCGTTTTGAATTGTTTCTACATGAATGTTTGATAAAAAGTTTTCACTAACACAATCCACTCCGTTTAAAAATGAGGAAATAACAAAATCTAAATCTATAAGTGTTAATAACATCTCTCCTAGTTTTTCAAATTTTTGTCGATTATTTAGTATACAACAGGAATGAGGGCTTTGAGATTTCTGATTAAAAATACATCCATCACATTCAAAAATGCGGTTTAGTATAGTTAATACATTATTCTCAATACATGTTATAAGTTTAGACTGCAACATGAGTTCATTTTCTGTAGATATATGACCAATGATACATTTCTGCCTAATTAAGCTTGGTATATGGTTTGCATATATATGCTGAAGAAGTTCCTTATTCAAATCATGTGTTTTTTCTTTTAATTTCAGCAACTGATACTCGTTTAAGTCAATGTGAGAATAATTCTTTAAATTTTTAATTCGCATGATAGAATTATTAAAATTTAACACTAATATCATGTTATTAGAAACAAATGAGGAACTTTTATATCTCAAATTAAATGAAAAAATTTTCTTGCAAAATTCGAACCAGCTGTTAACATCCATAATAATACCATTTTTCGTTAGAATTTCTTCACTAGTAAGCCCACTGCGTTTAAACTCTCGAATATGAATATGAAATTGTCTATTATGCAACTTTAAAATTAAAAAGATACAGTCACTGAGTTCTTCTCGAAATACAATAGGATGATTGGATTTGCTAGTTTTAGACTGTGGAATGACATTCGTAGGTGGAGTGGCGCTTTGTAATTCATCACTTGCTTCAGAAAGGTTGCTTGGTTGGGAGTCAGAAACCTCTTGGTCAATAGTACGTTCTTGAAAGGATTCGTCTTGGGAAATTATGTTACTAGCTGGGGTCGAGGTTAAAGCGGATTCAAAATTCATGTCTTTGAAAAATATATTCAAATAGTCCTCGACAGAAATTGACTCTTGACATGAATTCTTGAAAGATGTAGTATCATCACCAAAGTTAGGGATAAAAAAATTCATATCGATTTCAGATTTCACATTCGGTGAGTAATCAGTAGTGGATAAATCACGTGATATTGTCCCGCAGTCAGTGTTTAATAAATTAGGAATTTCCAATCTTGGTATATTTAATTCACTCGCAGAAGTGGGATCATTAGGTTCTTCTAAATGTTGATACTTTGAAGAAGAAGCCACTTTGTCGGAAGATCTTTTTAACATATTTACTACGGAACCCATTTTCAAATAATAAAGGTAACATTAGATGAAGTTAGAACAAAAATCAGTTGGAAACTGAATGTTTAGAAACAGCACATCCCTTAATATATGTTAAAAATCAGTGTCGGTTACAGATAAACACTTAAAAGAATTAGTAATGTCATTAATTTTAGTTTAAGTCTAAAATATATATATAAAAACAGTTTATTTAAGTGGTGAATAATATATTATGTCAAAGGTTTTATCCTTTTTTTGAAGAATAGTATGGCAACACAAGGTAACAATTTTTATATTTACAGTATATGATATTTAATGTTAATAGTTTTAGTTTTATTCTTTTTTTGAAGAATTGTATGGCAACACAAAGTAACAATTTTTATATAAGTGGTGTATGATATTTAATGATAATGATTTTAGTTTTATTCTTTTTTGTTTTGAAGAATTCAATGGCAACACAAGGTAACATTTTTTAAAAAAGTGGTTAATGATATATTATGTTAATGGTTCTATGCTTTTTTTAAAGAATTGTATGGTAATAAATGATAATATTATTATTATTATTGAGCAATAACAGTTGTTTATACAAACAACGAGTGATATATTAAACTTTAAAAATAATTATGATAAATTAGAAATATTGCAAAATAACTATTTCAATGGATAATTTCAGACTTTCAATATGAAATTAATAAAAGATAGTTAACTCATTATTCATTTGATAAGAAATTGAAAAAAAAATAGTAAGTAAAGTCGTTACGACTTCATGAGTTATTAAAAATCACAAGTTGTTCTAACAAAAATAAACAGACAACAGCTTTTTCATTTACACATTATTTATTCGTCGTTTTCAATAGTTACAATAGTGAAAACATGAGTACACATATTTCAAAAAGGTATAAACATTTCAAATCATGTTATATTTTAAAGGTAGATAGTTCTAAATTCAATATTTTATCTAATGTCCAATTAAAACCACGTCTGGTGGACTTCTCATAGGACTTAATAATTTTTGCAAAGGTATCCTCAACATGTTCAGATAAGTTTTGTTTCGTTAATTCAAGTATAGTTTTTGAAAGGAAATAGGGTGTGGCAATCTCTAAGACACCCTCCTGTGTTACACGATATACAACAACTTGTACACTTGCATACCATTTCATCGATCTTTTAACTTGAATCTGATAGTTTAATTCGTTTAAAACGTCCGAATGAATACTATCAAAAAATGTGTTAAAGTCTGTAACATTCTCCTCGTTAGAGTTGATTACAGTTTTAGTAAATATGTTTAACGCATTTTGCCTTTTAAAATGCTTAACCTTCTCAAAAAACATATCTTTTAAAGAGGATGAATTATCAATTTTGCATCTAACTCTCTGTGAAGTTTTCAAATGATATAAAAAATCGGAGTTGGGATTGAATATTTCACTACGCTGAATACATTTATCCTTTTTAGAGGACTTGTGGATCTTCATGTGTTTTAATAAGTCATACTTTTTTGAGAACGCTTCACCGCACGATTCACATTTATGTTGGGAAGGAATCTTTAAATGGGATAGTTTATGACGATTCAAAATAGCCTTTCTAGAGAATGCTTTTTGGTAGATGTCACATACAAATGGTCTTTCTTCTGAATGAATCATCAAATGTTGTTTTAAATTGCCTTTTCGTGAAAAAGATTTGCTGCAAACAGTACACAAAAAAGGTGGCTTCTGTTTCTCTAGTTCTGATGAGGAGGATTCCGCTTCATCATCTGAAACGGGTTCTACTTTAGGTTGTACTATTAATCCCATGTCTTGATCATTTAATCTTGATGAAAAATATTGATTATTCAAACTTGATACATCATCGCTTAACATAGTAGAATGTCCATCTTGAAAAGTAGCCATATTATCTTAAGTGAAAAAAGCGTCTTCACACACTCAAAGAATAGCAAACACTAATGAAAAAGTCTCGTTTCATTCAATTTTATATATAATCATAGGGGGCGCATGTTAAAAAATTATTACGATAGTGCAAATCATGTAATATGATTGGTGCAAAAATTTCAGAAAAACACGTGGCATAAAAAAGTATGTGTAGGAAGTTCACAGGAAGTGAATCAATCCAAAGGTTTTTATGTAATGTTTAAAAAGTATATGATTCATCACGTTACGTTTCTGAATTTGTCATTCTAAGGTTTTACACATTAATTTTATTATTTCAGTGAAATATATGACAAACCAATGGATTAATTCAAACTAAATTTATTAAACTGTATAAAAGAATGAGTTGAAGTGAAGCAGTAGTTTTAAAATTCATTAGAACTAGTGTAGAATCATCAAATAATTATCTATTGCAATAACAGACTATGAGTTGATTCAATTTATAATAATTGATAAATAGAAAATCTGACAAATATTTCAAACTTTCATTTAAAATCTGGAAACAAGTGAAATAATCTCTTCAATAGTTATCAATATTTACATAGTAGCTATTTTCTGTTGAAAAAAGCTGATTAGACTTATCGGATGTTTGTGATAGATAGTGAGTAACGTTGATAAGAGGGTTTAGGAAGTGTATTTCAGACGATTAAATGAATATGATATGGTTCACAAGAAAAAGTATAATTTTAAAATTAGGTAAGAGGGTTAATACTGGTAAAAACAATGTTTAATTCAAATCGTTTGGTAGCCTTCTAATCGATCTAAAAAAATGACTTGCTTATTAAAGAAATATAAAAAATTAATTATTTCTTCAATTTAAACATAAATTGTATTAACTCCCCTAGTATAAGAAAGAGGAAGAGGTAGGTATTTTTAAAAATATCTAGTGTTCAAAAGTAATTCAGTAATTGTCGGGACGCGGTCTGGATAGTGGATAGCTTATCGGTTACAAAAAATTAAATTTGAATCGGAGTTCGCAGGTTCGGAACCTTAGCTTGGTAAAATAATCAAACTCTCATTCACAAAATCGATAAAATCAGTTAAACTAAAAATAAAAATCATACACATTAAAAGAATTCGCAGAGTGAGCAGTTAAAATAGGAATTAATGAGTTATCTTAAGAAACCAACCTCTCTTTGCGCATACAGAAGGGGGAATACAATTTTTTGTTTTGAAACATCTAAAATCTAAACATATAGACATAGTTTCTTGGCTCGATTAGTTAAGTCTTCAACATATCATCGAGCCAAGAGACTATTTTGCAGGTTCAAACCTTCCTCAAAACTTTTCAAAAATAAAATACTATTTTCAATAATAAATTCGCACTACCGCATACAGATGGCAGCATCAAAAATTTTTTTCAGAAAACATATGACATTTTTATCTTCATTCAAATTCTAAGACAATTCAGAAAGAAAAAAAAAAAAAAAAAAAAAAAAAAATCACCCTTAAAATTAAGCCCCCCTAAAAAAAATAAGCCCCTCTAAAAAATTTAGGCTCCTCAAACTCCCTTTCGAAAATACCTACATCTCTATGTTATAGTATGATATTTCCATTTCTACTCTATGTCGATTCGAAGAAAAAAAAATTAAGCCCCCCTAAAAATAAGCCCCACTAAAATATTTAGACCTCCTCAAACTCCCTTTCGAAAACACCTAACTCACTATGTTATAGTATGATATTTCCATTCTAATACTAAATCAATTCGAAAAAAAAAATATTAAGCCCCCTCAAAAATTAAGCCCATCGAAAAATTTATCCTCTTCTTACTTCCTCTCGAAAAGACCTATGTTATAGTATGATATTTCCATCTCTACTCTAAGTCGATTCGAAAAAAAAAATTAAGCCCCTCTCAAAAAATAAGCCCCCTCAAAAATTAAGCCCTCCTCCAGCCCCTCCTACTATAGGATAAGACTCCCTTTTCACTCACAGGTGGATTCCACTCTCCTCCTCCACCCACAAGGTGGATTCCACCCACATCCACACACACCACCACCACCTGCTGACGCTGAACTCTCCTTCTTCCCCTACTTTTGTTGTTTTTTCTCACCTCTATGTTCAGCACTGTGTTATTAAAACAGTACTTTCTGGGGCATGTCAAGACATAAAAGGATCTAAGGATGATATGGAATAAGAATCTTGTATAAAACAGATTTTTTTTTTTTCAGTTCCTTTCGATTCCGTTTTCAATGTTTTAATGAAATCAATATTTGACAAAGCTGATTACGCAATTCAGTATTACTTATTTTAAAAGCAGTCGGCTATTAGAAACTTGGTAAAATTCTTTTTGTAAATTTATTTTGCTGAGGGAGGACAAAATATATGTTTGTCCCTGGTGCAAAAAAAGGCTAGTTTTGGCCCTGGTTATATAAAATAAAATGCCATAAACATGCTTAAATATTTTTTAAAAGACAGTCATACAAACATATATCAAGAGTTTGTAATAAAAAATATCATTTTTAGAAAAACAAAGATTACCGTCCCATTATTAGATACAGTTTTAAAAACGTTAAAATGTTCTTTGCAATTCAATTATTGTTGCATATATGCATTACTTACAAAATAAAAGTATTCATGAATGTAAATTTAAATATCACAGAAAAAAAGGAAAATGTCAACCTCATTTTATCAACATCATTTATTATTTTTTTTTTAATTGATCGGTTTAAAAATCATTTAAACCTTTTTAATTTAATTTAGCTATATAAAATGCCTGAAACATCCTT
The DNA here is from genome assembly GCA_963932465.1 of Maratus speciosus. Classification (NCBI taxonomy): domain Eukaryota; kingdom Metazoa; phylum Arthropoda; class Arachnida; order Araneae; family Salticidae; genus Maratus; species Maratus speciosus. The sequence continues at coordinate 11,272,974 of OZ010790.1, forward strand.
ATATGTAATGTAAAAGATATAGTTATGCAGTAATATATCATGATTTCGTAGTAGTAAAAGGACTTTTTTGCGTATAAAACTTATGCTAACTGCATATTATTAAATAAACACAAGCAAAGCGAAAAAATTAAAATTGGAAACTAATTTCGTTTGCATAAATGCTATAAACGAATTAACTTAGCTATACTTAAGTTATTAAATATGTTACTGACATTAATAACTTTGTAATAGTTACATATTTCTGACACAATGCATAATAATTTCTGAATCGGTACTAAAAAGTCTAGGCTTAGGAAAAATATAGATAAATATTTCTAGGTAAATTTCGTGTACGAAAGAAACATTATATCATATGAGTAAAATAAACAATAATCATTATGAACTTGCCTTGAATATTGAGTGAAATTGGTTCTTGCTACGAAATTCCACGAAATCAGAAGGAAGCATGGACGCCGCCATTAAAACTTTAGGTAGCCGTCTTTCGCCGTTGCCACACGACGATAACAAAGATTGAACCAGAAAGTACGTGAAATCAGAAATCAGCAGATCACAGTCATTTTAAGAAATCCAAGTTAGTGGTTATTTCTCTTGAAGGTCCATTGATTAACCGCAATATTGGTGAAGAACTGAACCTGTATTTTTAACAGTGTACCATCTCGAGTCTTGAAGTGGCGGCGCATTGCCATTAAAGAAGTGATGGTGGGGAGATCTGGAAGGAAATTCCAGCTGAAACGTGCTTTCTGCGCCTATTTTCAAACATCGGTCACACAATTGTTATTCGATTAAGCGAGGACGTTCGTAAAAGATATTTGGTTTAAGCTGGGAAAAATAACATAGAACCAATAGGAATAAATTCGGTTCCGGAGGATTCTGTACGAATAAGCGGGGTATTCGATTATCCGTGACCCGATTAAGTGGGGAGGACTGTATCTCATAACGACATTTAAGTCTTCCCCTAAATAAAATACAAATTTAACTTGGGGTGAATAAAATCATAAGACGAAACGCAATATTTCACATTGATTCAAACATAAAATATGTAATATGAACTTTAAAAATTTTACTGTTTTACTTAAAAGGCGACTAAAATAATAAAAGAGGTGTTACAAGTTTAAAATATACATTTTATTTAAAAACTTTTTAGTACTTTCGGGCTTTTCCAAGCCCATCATCAGAGAATATTATATTAACTAATTGCTGTTTATTTACACAAATACGTCACTTCGTTTTGAAAATGAGAGAGCCAATAATTATTAGAGTTGAAAGTAAAATTAATTAAGTCTAATTAAGTTCAATCCAAGAAACTGCTACTTCTACTTTCAACTCTAATAATTAGGATTTAAATTGACTGACTCTGTTGCTAGTTATAGTTTAAAGGCAAACACGTGCGACGATACTAAAAAAAATATTTCCTCACGCTCAACAACTCAAGATTTTCGGGCACATTTTCAGACTCATTTTTAAAGGTGAAAACATGAAACTTGCTGACATGATTTTTTAAGATGTGTGTAAGTGCCGTATGTTTTTATTTTCGCTCAATTAATTAGAACTTGATTTATAAACAATTATTTTCTCAGTATGACCCCTTTTTTTTTATTCCCAGCTCTCTCGCTTCGGGAAATTCGGTTCAAAACGCCCACTTTGACAGCATTTTTTGCCTTTATCAAAACATTGACAAGCACGGCACATTATATAGTTTCTGAATAAAAATATATACCAATTGGATACGTTTCAGAACAAAAATGAATTTAAAAATGAGTCAGAAAATAAGAAGTTTGGATTTGAGTACAATCCTTAAATAGAAGTATTAATATTTTTAGATATTTTCTTAGCAAATTATATGTATTATTATATTAACCCTTTGCAATCGTTTGATGTGTTTTCAGAGTAAGCTTTCGCTACCAATATGTAGAACAAAAACTTTATACTAGATTTCTGGAAGAATTTGTAGGAGAAATCTATGATTATTATTTTTTTTTTTTTTTAGTAATAATGGTAGCTATAAAAAGTACAAACAATAATCGTTAATGAGTGCAAAGATTTAAGAACCGTAAAAGTAAGCCACCCTTTATAGCAGACAAGAAATTCTAATGATTTTAGGGGGGGGGGGGGGTTTATAATTGGAACTTTTGTGAAAATAATAGGAACATTGGGATGGTTGAGGGAGGGGGGAATATATTTGGAATTTACGAAATTTCACAGGATTTTCACACTTTGCAAAATAAAATCAGATCAAATTAACATTTTTGTCTTTAAAGTTTCCTTCCATAGAAGCTAAGCAGTTTGCATTAATAAAAATAATTAATTAATGAAAAAACTTACATAAAATAATAGAATTAGATATCAAAGAAATATGAACAAAAATTATAAAACTTAAATATCTATTTAATTTTAGAGCATAAAAATCAAGGAAAACGTTAATAGATCCTTCGAAAGGAACTTTCCTTTCAAAAGGCTGGTAGCGCGCGTAGCGAAGTATGTCATTCTATGATACAATGGTACGTAAAGATATTAGATAAAAAATAAATTGCATCAGATATATTCATTTTGGAGATATGGAATTTCCAGAAAAAAGAGAAAGATTTAGAGCGTCAGAAAATAAAACTTGAAGGGGAGGGCTTATAAATGTCACTTTTTCAAAAAAAAAAAAAAAAAAAAGGAAAAATTCACATATCTGAGTGTGTGTGTGTGTTTGTGTACGGGGGGGGGGGAGGTATTTCGAGGGGGCTTACTTTCGGTACTTTACGGTAACATCATGAGAAATTATAGAGTCCCTGCAAATGGTACACAAATCATGGGCTCCGCGTGATAACCGTACCTGGTTGAAGTAAAATATTTTCTTGGAAAAAAGGAGCTAATATCGATTTAAAACCTTAAAAAATTCCAGCACAAAAAAAATAATAATAAATAAATAAAATAATAATAATTGACTCGTTTAGCGGCGTGATGGATCATGCATTAATTTCTTCTTTGTCGAGTAAATATTCGAGCTCCACTAATGACCAAAACATCAATGTTTGCTGAAGTAATCTCCCTTCGCTTATAATTCTCCCGAATTATTGTTTTTCTTTCTTCTCTTTCTTTTTTCTTGTGGCTCCTTTTAACGCCAATCGGTTTTTAGCAAAGAGAAAGAAAAAGTAAAAAAAAAGTAAATTAACTTCTGAAACGGCACATCAATAACTGCAGCCGTTTAAAAATGACCCGGAGTGCTATAAAAACTCATAACCGAACTTTTTATTATTTTTTCCTCTTTCTATACCGACACTCCTCTTTTAGTGTACGTTAGTAACAGGAAAGTTCGGCTCACAAACAACCTATCACAGTGAGAGAGAGAGTGAAAGGCTCCGCCAACGCGCCAAAAAAGCAAAAATCCAGATACATGCTTCTCTGATCTAGAGCTTTTCGTTGTTTGAATCAGGGATGCGGAGTCGGAGTCAGGCCCATTTTTGGACGAAAGAGTCGGATTTGTTAAAATTCCCGGAGTCGGAGTCGGAGACAGGCCCATTTTTGAGCAAAAGAGTCGGAGTCGTCCATTTTCCCCACCAACTCCACAACCCTGGTTTGAATACGCAACACAGAATGTTTTCTTAGAATTCCACATCTACATCCAGGCCCTGATTACCTAATAGGTACGAGAAGTACGTGCTTCCCTTAGAAAATTTTGAGGGGCCCGAAATTGAGAAAACAGGGGCCCTAAAGTTTATATTGAATCAATTACATTCCAAAATTCTATCTAATTTCTTCCCAAATTATATTAACTCATTTGTATATTATGTATTTTTTTCAAAAAGTGTTCCATAAAAATACTTTTCATAACAAATTAAATTTTCATCTAATAAAACAGTTTCAACCACATGATGACAACCCTTCAGTTTGTCTATTATTTTAGATGTATGTTTATTTTATATATTGAATTTTAATACAACTGAATTCGACTTATATAGACAATATAAATTTTTAATCATTTAAACTACTGCCAAAATTAAAAGAAATATTTCAATATATTGACATTTTATGTTGCGCATGTACATGCTGAATTAAATCTTTTTATCCAACTAATATCATGCAAAATCATTTTTGCATATTTTTCTTGATTGTATCCAATTTTTGTGTATTTAAGTAGGGGAACATATAAAAAAAAGTTGTTTCATGAAATATAATACATGAACTGAACTGATCCATTCTTTGCAATACTATTTGTAGCAATGGCGAATTTCCGGGTATGTTGAATTTAAATTAATGTTTAGACTTTAAATTAATGTCTCTTCTCGAATGAAAGGAGGCACCGAAATTACACCTGTGCTTCGCATAGCTTCAGAGGTTCTGTCATCTTGCAAGACTATTTTCAAAATATATCCTTATAAAATATGATAAAGAAATTTAAGAATAAAGAAATATTAAACAGTAAAAAAAGTTTTTAAAAGCAATTTGTTTAAAATAAGCAGGAAGCAGAAATTCTGCTTTTTCAGAATTTAGTGTCTCCCCGTTGAGAAATATATATATATACAATATTGTTTTCTTTTTTCACACCAGATGGCAACAATGTTTTGGTTTTCAGTATGACTCAACTGCTGTCCACATGTTCAAATAGTCCTAAATCGGTTTGCATCATCTCATGCTTTAATAGAGTGAGTCAACTTTCTGAAGTTTTGGATTCTAGTATGCGTAATTGAGGTATTATGCTCTAATAATTTTTAATATCCTGTGTGAGTTGTATCTTTCTTTAGATCTCTAGGGTTCTTTATCATTTATTTTCTTTTATAATGCGGTATTAGGAGCTAAATTTAGTCATTTTATGCTTAATGCCAACAAAATTGAATGAAATAACGCATCTTCACTATGAATTAACCTGCAAGCTCCTCTTATGATTCTGTGGGTTATTCATAGTTTCTTATTTTACATATTGGTTTCCTATGTTCATATCTTGTTCATCTTTAGAATTTTACCAATTTATTCATATATTTGTGATTTCATCTTTATTATACAGGGTGTTTGGTCTCAACGGTGTCCAATGGCTAATTCCTAAACCGTTAGTCATAGACATATAGTTCCAATTAGAAAAATGCTTTAAATCAGATAAAGAAATATTTTAAAAGCAATTTGGGTCAACGGAAACATTTCTTAAAAATTTACGAAATTTAAATTTTTATACGGTCCCCCGGTCCTATAAGTTATATTTAGTAAAATTTTCCTATTACACTGACAAGCAAGACAAAAAAAGTCCCATTCACATGACACTAAAATTGTGCGAGTTATGAAACTTTAAAAATGCATGACTTATGCCACTTTTCTGCTCTGAAAACAAATGAGTTCGACTTGGCTTTGAGGGGTCATATTCCAAGTGCTTAAAGTATTCGAAGATCTCATTTCATGTGTATTTGCGCTTTGAAAAAAATCGTACAAGTATTACGATTAAGTTAACTTTTATTAAGTTTCAGATTGGCTGAAATAACATATGTTTTATTTTGTCAGGATTTGAGACTGTTTCTTTTATGATTTCTTTTAATAAAATTATGTTATTTTTATAAGTTTTTATGTTACTTCAACGATCTTATGTATGTTTTTCCAGTTCAAACTTTGTATTCGAACTTTAACCCACTTTCAAATATCCGAACAAGATTACATTTTACATACTTGCGCAAATCCGATAACAATCTAATATTATTATGATTTTCGGTGGTTACCATTTATACTTATTTTATAGGATAACACAAAAAATTTCGGATAGATTACCGCCAAGAAGTTTGTGAAAAAGTTCTAGATTAGATAATACAAGACGGAGATTGTTGGGTGTTTTAACTTTTATGTATTTTTTAGCACTGAATCCGAAAATTGTCTTAATTTTTAGCCATCATGTCAGGATATTTCGCAAATTATAAATTGTCAAATTTAAGGAATAACAAAAATCGGATACTATAAAGTCGAGGAGATGGTTGTATTTTTTAACTTTTGATAATTGATTTTTACGTACTTTTTAGCACTAAATCTGAAAATAACTTTCATTTTTAACCATCACGTTAGAATTTTTTTGCAAGTGTGTAAGTTAAAATATAGCGAAAATCTCATGCTATAAAACACATTTAAAACTTTTTTATTTTATTTGATTCAATAATTTATTCGATATTTTTGTTTATCTTGGGATTCTTACAGCTGGGTGGTGTGATGAGATGGGGAAGGAGATAAAATTTTAACTTTGAACTTTTTAACTTTGAAATTTACAATTTGCGAAAAATCTTGATGTGATGGCTAAAAATGAAGGTCAATTCCGGATTCAGCGGTACAGAATACATAAGAATCAATTATCAAAAGCTAAAAAAACATGAAATAACCCAACTTTTGCAGGCTAGTGTAATCTAATAATATTTTAAAATACGTATCATTTTTTAAAGAATTGAGGCTGTTAATTTAGCATAATTTTATTTAACAAAAATTCTGATTTTTTCTTTCTTCTTAAATGCGTATTACAAATTGTATATTTTGCATTAATATGTCAGAATGACTAAACATTTCAAATTTATATTGCAATCTTAATTTTACTCTCAACCATTTTTTAATATATCTGACGAAATTATATTTCGACTAAATTTGTGAATGAGCCCCAATTCGCAGCAAAAGATATGCTCCAACTTTAAACAAGTATTAATCGGTCAATTTCAATCGTAGAACAACGGGACTTTTTTCGTATTACTTGTCAGTGTAAAAGGAAAATTTTACTAAATATAACTTATAGGACCGGGGGACCGTATAAAAATTTAAATTTCGTAATTTTTTAAGAGATGTTTTTATTGATCCAAATCGCTTTTAAAATATTTCTTTACCTGATTTAAAACATTTTTGTAATTGGAACTATATGTCTATGACTAACGGTTTAGGAATTAGCCATTGGACACCGTTGAGACCGGACACCCTGTATATATATATATATATATATATATATATTTGGTTGCAATACATATAATAATAAAGCCAATAAACTTCTATTAAAAATTTTTAATCAATTATATATACTTACTACAAACAATGATAATACACATTGTATAAAAAATAGCTATCAACTGGTCAATATTTTAAAAAATCTTCATTGTGTATATAATATAACGACATATGACTTCAAAGATCTTTTTAATAATATAGCCTTATTAGATTTACACAATATTATAAATGCATTATTTAAAAAGTATTATAAAAAACTGGAATTACCATCTAATATAGATACCGCTTATTTTAAATCTTTAACAAACTTCATTATCTATATAATAATTATATATTGCAAGATAACACATTATATTTACAGCACGTCGGTATACCACAAGGTGGTTGTACATCCAGTTTATTATCAGATTTATATCACTATGAACGTACTTTTACTAATAACAATCTCCATTTATATCGTTATATTGATCACATAATTTTAATTGCCACTGATCAATCTAAAATTTCCCAATTTCTAGTTGATTATCCCACTAATTTAGAATTAACAGAAAACCTCTTATCTAATAATACAATTAACTTCTTAGATCTTAAAATTACAATAAAAGACAACAAAACAATAACAGATTTATATGACAAACGTAAAGAATTTAAATTCAAAGTTAATACATTTACAAATTTTAAATCTTGTCTTCATCATTCTGTATATCGAAATATAATACTTAATCATTTATATAGAATAAAATGTTTATGTTCTTCTCATCTAATTAACAATAATATTAAAAAACTAATTTATGATGCATTAAATCATGGTTTTCCAAAAGAATTCATATATTCATTAATATACAATTAGTACTTACATGATCTTTAAAAAAACAAATTAACACATGCGTAAACAAAATTACAAAAAAATTTAAAAAATAAAAAAAATATTTATATAAAAAATTAAAAATTGTAAAATAATAATAAAGAATTACTATAGGATGGTTGGGTGGGTAGATGTTAGAGTACGGAGGAGGGTGGTGTTGTCTGGATAATACGCAATGGTTAATTAAAAAAATGATGGGGCTTTTGTATTATAACTACATTTCTAATACGTATTTTATATGGATGTTGATTTGATGTTTTATATGTAATTGGTGACATTTTTTTTCAATTCATATTAAATTTAGCTTATTTAATATTTAATAAAATTCAAAATTAACTTGTTTTTAAAGTTTAGTCTACTCAGGACTATCTATTCATATTAATTAATAATAGTATACCATCTTTATAGTGATTAACATGCATATAAGTTTATTTGATATAACTAATGTATTACTGTATGTATTAAAATTGGGTAATTAGTTTTTATTATTATTCCTCTATAATTTTTAATATTGTTTTATTTTCAACTTTGTATTCCATGATTAATTATCGATTTAATGTGTTTGATTGTGACAATCATATTTTTTAGCTTTTTTATGCTAATATGGAGATAAGCCACACACTATATTTGTGATCTTTAGGCTGTTGGGAATTTTAGAATCTGACAATCTTCTATAAACATCCATTTTTTTCCTGTTCATTTTATTAATTTATTATTTTTTATATTTAATAGTAATTATTAAAGTTTTTTATATTTTTATTATATATAATTTATTTTATGTTATAGCATATAGCTATATTCTATATAATATCAATGTTATAAAATTATTTAATTTCTCAGTGTAGATTAAATGGGTAAGGTAATAGAATATATTGAAAGCATTTTATTAACATTTAATTTATTTAAATTTTTTTTAATAATGATATATAGTATGGTATTATTTATATATTAGGATTTGTGTGGTAATGCAGTTGATATATTTTAAATTCATTAGCTTTTATTAGGTTCATCTTGTGACATTTGAATAATAATAAAAGTTTTAAAATAACATAATAGATGGCAGCACCAAACAATTTTGTCTTTTAATGCTTCTTAGAATAATAGTTTTAATTTCTTACACCAGGTGGTATTGAACGCTGAATATTGACAATATTGTAAAATAGAAATTAAACAATTTAAAAGTGTTTTTAGGTATTTTAAATAATGTAATTATTTTCTATTTATATTATATTAATTGAATTTATCACGGTATTTCAAAATGAATTAGGTTTTAATTTCTGTGTTAACTTAACTGTTTAATTCACCTTAATCTTATCGTGCTTTTGGATACCATGTGCGCGAGGATATTTTGAAAATCAACTGGGAATTTATTCGGTATGTTGTGTAAGATTTATATTGCTATAAATTAAATATTTAATGGGTTGTAGTGTTTTCCATTTCATGCCATTTGATAATGTTGTTTTCATCTTGAAACTATTCTCTTGGTCATATTGGTTGTTTGAGTACAGGAGAAAAAAAAATTTCAGCTTTTAGTTTTTTTTCTCACAGAAAACAACCGATTTGCTTATATCATTGAATTCTGTACTCTTGAAAACGTAATTCAATACATAAGTTTTTCAATTTTTTTCGGTATCCATATTCTTCTTTTTTTCTTCCATATTACTTTCTTGTAATTAAGTATAAGGCACTTTATTTTATACATACAGTTCTATATTATAGGTATGTGGTATCCATTTTTATTGTCCTTTCATTCACAATATTACGGTTTTTGATGATGGTCGGTAATGTTTTATATATATATAAATTGTTATGTATGACGAGGGTGAAACAAATCGAATTTAGAAGAAAGAAAATGTTTAAGAAAGAACTGTTTCCTTAATTTCAAATAAAACTACAAAATTAGCTACAATAAAAAATGCATCTTATATTGGTTAGACTAATTCTCAAACGAACATTATTTTAACCTAGAGGTCACTGTTCTTCTTTAAAGGCACTCTAAATCTTTGTAAAACGTTGCGTTTTATCAATGTGTGATTTCAATTGCGTTATTTTCAAAAGTGAAGCATTTCCACCTGTGAAGAATTTCAAAGTCGCTGAAGTGAAAATGTTGCACTTCCATAAAACCTATTTCAGTTTTAAGACTTTAAAATGCACGCTTTTATTTTACATAAAATGACGTCATTTGCATCCGCTGAAGAATTCCACACTTACGACCCAGTCTTAAACAACATCTATAGAAAAGTACACATAGGACGTCACTATCGCGGGAATAATACACAAACCCAGAAAAAAACAATATTGTAAACTCAACAACAACAACAACAACAAAAATAAATAAAATAAATAAATAAAAAAAATCGGCTATCTAATGATTCATATGCCTTCATATGTTTGTAACATTAATATGAATACTTAAAATTAAATACAATTTATGACTCCATGTTTTATCAGAAATCATTCATTTATATTTTTTCAAAATAGCACGTACTTTAATTTGAAAAAAAAAAAAAAAAAAAAAAAAATCAGTTGTTACGAGAAAATGACAACAAAAAGATATAGTAATCTGTAATTTTCCAACTATTTTCCCTTTACTTTCTACAGAAATGGAGTACTTCCGTTACCACCATTATAGAAATGGCATTAAAAACTACCAAAAAAATTAATGTCTGAGAAATAAATTGAGATGCAGTTTTCAAACAAATTGCAGTTAAAAGTACTTTTATTTCTCTATACGAAAGTGTGGAAATTCAAAAGTGCGATGCTTAGAAGTTTAAAAAATTGCAGCAGAGATTATCACTATTTAACCGTACAATAATACATCTGCTTCGTTTTACGGTTAGCTTATGTAACGGACCGTTAGTTTTTAGTGACGACGCTTTAGTTGTTGCCCGAAAGAAGTACCATATCGGGGCTTAAGAAAAAAAAAAAAAAAAAGAAAAAAAAAAAAGAGAGAGAGAGCGAGAGAGAGATGATAATACTTTTTTTTTTTTTTAATCATAGGGGTTCTGCTTTCCCTGATGAGAGCTTGATGAACGCCAATTTAAAGAAAAATTCTAAATACATGAACTTAAAAAAGGAAAACAAACTGATAGTTGACTTCCAAGGGGATTCAGGTAGGCATAGTTCTTTTGACGGAAAACTCATAATTTATATTTCTCATAGTGCTTAACTATTTTACGTGAATAATAAATTTTGAATAATTTGTGAATAATAGCTTATGAATAATAAATTTCCCCATTTTTTATAAGACGTCAGAGAAAAAGAAAATTTAATTAATTACCCTTTAAAATTTATATAAAAAAAAGATTACTGCAGAACTTTTTTTTCCTATATAATCTTACGTTGGCGAAACTGAGAAAAGCTTTACTGTTAGCGGATTCAGATTGGTTGCCTGCGAGCCGTCTTCCCTGTTGCTAACGTCTAGTTCCTCTTTTTCCGATGAGAGGAGAGAGAATTAGTGATGAAGAAGAAAAAAAGGGAGAGAGAGAGAAGAATCTTCAGCCATCCATATCCGCAAAATGAAGGCCGTGACCAAGCGGATTAGCTGTGAGAAGCGGGTGGACTTTTTAAGCCGTTTGCACCAATCAGTGTTGGCTATTCCGTCCCGCCTTTTTTTAGATCGGGGCCAGCTGGGGATATTAACAGTGATCGTTGATTACGAGTAATCTATCCCACCATCCTCTTTCTGCATTCTTCATCCTATGTTGACGTTGTGTAAGGTGACAAAATAATGGGCGTGTAGAATTGTCGATAGAATTTACACTTGTCACATATTCAGTGGAGTGGCAGGCAAAAGAGAAGGACACTCAGCAAAATCTGATTCATCAAATAATTATAAACAGTGCACAGGCCCTGATTAAAGTAATGGGTCAAATGGATCGTGGTCTTAGGCCAAATGATTTAGGTGCCCTCAAAATTTGGTTACAGCTTTTGCAGATAGTTTAAATCTGTTTCCAGCTTGTACTGATTACAATCCATATGTTGCACTTTTAAGAGTACAATAAGATTACAACAAAAAAAATGTATATAAGCAAATATATATATATAAATAGATAGATAGATATAAACATGTATTTATAAACCGTATATACCCATGTATAAGTCGATCGCCCCCCCCCCCCCCCCATTCTTAAGCAAAATTTTGAAAAAAAAATTGAATTTTCTCGTATAAGTCGAACCATCTTTCTGGTAGTATGTTGAAAAATGATTTGTAATCGAGGATAAAAAAAAATAATAATAATAAATTTTCATTAAATTAGTAGACTTTTTGTTTTTTTTGCGTTTCTAATCAAACTTAAAAAAAAAAAAAAATCAATGTTTTAAAACGGTATAATTATGTAAAACCGAAGAAGCTTAAACTATTTTGAAATCTATTCACACCAATTTAATGATACTTAAAAAGAAATGTTTAAAGAAAAATCTATTCAAGCCTGATTTACAAGGGTAAAAACTTCTTAGACTGCTAAAATATAGAACTTTTTTGTATTGTAAGACTTTTGAGAGAGATATCTAGAAGCATTCTCAAGGTGAACTCTTTTTAGAAAGGGGATTAAAATATTGAAAGGAATGCCCCTGTATTAAAGGGAATTCTATCCCAAGAGAAAATGGGTGCAGAACAATTACAGGGACATACATTATAGCTCAGCTTTTTTTTTTTTTCTTTTGCCACTCACAGGGAAATGGCCATTGTCCGCTTTTATCTCTTTCTCCTACGTAGACCCATGTGTGATTACTTAAAAGACTTGTCCATTCGCCGATTATCTGCGATTTTTTTTTTTTTTTAAACTAACTCGTGTATAAGTCGACCCCTCTTTTCAACTCCCAAATTTTGTCTAAAATTCTTCGACTTGTACACGAGTATATACGGTATTCATATTTGTATTCTAAGTCATCGAAAATGCTTAATTTTTATCAACGGTATAGAAAGCGAGGGGTGACTAAGAGATCCTGGATTTCTGTTTGCCTTGTTTGCCCTGAGATATTACCAAATAGGCGGAATAGGCCACTGCATAGGATCCCCATAGACTTTTATGGCCCATGGTCTGAGAAATTCAATTTTCATAGCAGTTTCTCTGAAAAGTAATATTTGTAAAATTAAAAAGACATTTAAAATCACATTAATATTACGTAATAAAATTATTGCACAAATTACAGCACATTGATATTATATAATAAAATCAATTAGAGTAGACCAAATATCTAAATGGTGTAACTTATAAAGAACTGGTGGAAAAGCATTGGATACTAAATTTTATTTCTATGGATAACACAATAAACAAGAAGAAATTGAAGATTCTCATCTTTATAGATTTTTAATACATTATTCTCCATCAAAACACATTTCTCTATTCACTTTCCCATAATCGTTAATTGACTGCCGCACGTATTATCTGATTTCAAAATTAAAAAAAAAAATAGGTATGTCATATATTTATTTTCTGTGTAAGATGCCTGCTCTATAAAGACATAAATATTTACTGTTTATCGATTTATTTTTTGAATGCTAATAACTATTTATAAATTTCTCAAATTTGGTAATAAATATTTACTGTTTATCGATTTATTTTTTGAATGCTAATAACTATTTATAAATTTCTCAAATTTGGTAGTATACTATACCAAATTTGAGAAATTTATAAATAGTTATTAGCATTCAAAAAATAAATCGATAAACAGTAAATATTTATGTCTTTATAGAGCAGGCATCTTACACAGAAAATAAATATATGACATACCTATTTCTTTTAATTTTGAAATCAGATAATACGTGCGGCAGTCAATTAACGATTATGGGAAAGTGAATAGAGAAATGTGTTTTGATGGAGAATAATGTATTAAAAATCTATAAAGATGAGAATCTTCAATTTCTTCTTGTTTATTGTGTTATCCATAGAAATAAAATTTAGTATCCAATGCTTTTCCACCAGTTCTTTATAAGTAACTAAAATGAATTATAAAATTAGTCAGTGTCATCAATTTTAATGCTAATCTATAGATGTAAAAAATATACATTTGTATGCCAGAGAATTCACCTCTTTGATAAGATAAAAAATGTGAAATGAATTAGTTATTGGGGGTCTCAGGTCGAACCTCGTTAACGCGAACACTCTAGGGGAAACTTTTTTTGTTCGTATTAAATGTAGTTCATGTTATCCGAACTGAAATACATTACACTGTTAAAAATTTTGCACCATTCTGGCAGGTCATTCGACCGTTTTTTGAAATAAAGGTTTCATAACCATAATTTAACTATATTCTGACCATAAAATGGCCAATAATAGGGTCAGAATAGTGTTACAATTACGGTTGTGTAACCGTTTTCGGAAAAAAACGGTTAAATGACCTGCCAGAATGCTGCAAATTTTTAACAGTGTACATACAACAGGACGGGGCAATCAGAAATAGTTCGTGCTAAAAGTAATTCACATTAAGCGCCACGTCAGTAACCGGTGACCGACACTGAACTTTCCGTTTAGAACGCGTCTTTCACCGATGACTGACGGTCTAAAATATGATATAAAACTAAATATATGTAACGAATCAGCGATATATATATATATTGTTTTAAGTAATTACTGAAAATTTATTTAAAATTTACCTACCTTTTATTTATTACAGGATTATACTTTCTTAAAAATCTCTCTACTCTAAAAAAAAGTAACTACCGCAGTAGAAGGAAAATGGGGGTTCTGCTTCACCAGGCGTCATGCGTTGAGGAGCGAGGAGCAAGGATGAGTGACAGGTGGGCGGAGTCGAGTGATTGACAGGTTAGGGGAGATAAGAAAGTGATGGACAGGTGGGAGGAGTCGAGACAGACAGGCGCCCGCGCGTCATGCTATAGTAGAGGGGTTAAAACAAAGAAGCGATAATGAAAAGTGTACTGTAAGAGAGGGGTTAGAACAAAGGATAACGTTCATGAATCAGTAAAAGTCTACTGTAAGAGAGGGATTAGAACAAAGGATAACGTTCATGAATCAGTAAAAGTCTACTGTAAGAGAGGGATTAGAACAAAGGATAACGTTCATGAATCAGTAAAAGTCTACTGTAAGAGAGGGATTAGAACAAAGGAATGATTAGGAAGGATGAGGTCATTACGAAAGATCGCATGCAATTAAAAAATACTTACCACGGAGCAGCGTCGAGACACGTCCTACCTGTATGACATCCACCGGGCTAATGAACGAAGAAGCGTGCAACAACCGGTTTCATCTAGATAAATGCTGGCTTCTGATTGGTCGAGAGTCGAACCTAGGGGGCAGCACAATCGCTTTCACCCGAGGGCATGAACACGAGCGCCCTCTCTTGATAGGATTTTAAACTCACCTGTGATGACATCATCCTATTTCGAACTGAATTAAAAAGGTTAATACATTTTTAAGTTTTAACGAAATAAGTTATAATTTTTAGTCATTTGTTAATTTTCAAAACATGTTTTTCATTTAGTCATTGTAATAAAGTTTTAAATAAATTAGTTAATTTTCA
Organism: Maratus speciosus; assembly: GCA_963932465.1. Taxonomy (NCBI): domain Eukaryota; kingdom Metazoa; phylum Arthropoda; class Arachnida; order Araneae; family Salticidae; genus Maratus; species Maratus speciosus. Next base: position 11,288,254 of record OZ010790.1, read on the forward strand.
TTTAGTTATTTGTTAATTTCCGAACAAGTTTTTTTTTTCAGTAAGTTATTTGGTAATAAAACTTTTTAATAAATTAGTTAATTTTTCTTTCAGTCATTTGTTAATTTCCGAAACAAGTTTTTTTCTCAAATAAAGCTTTTAATAAACAACTTTACATTTATTTTCATTTAATTATTATTTAAAAGAATATAAATTATTTTTACTAATCAAAAGAACGCGAATTAGTTTTTAACAATAATGTTTTTGTTTAATTATTGACAAGGATGATTGTTAACTGAAATATATGCTGAATGCGAAAACGGTTTTTTTTTTTTTTTTTTTGAACTAAGAAAAGAATTTTTTTTAAATTAATGAACAACTGTTTTTGGAAAAAGGAGAAATATTGTGCTTTGCAACACTGAAAAAGAGTTGAAAATTAATGACTTCACCTAGTTTAAAGCATATTTAACATAAGATGAAGACCTAAGTGCTGTGGAAAGGCTTAAAAATAACATACTTTTGAATCGACCGATTTATGTTGGATTTACAATCTTAGAATTGCCTAAACTTCTAATGTATAAATTTCACTATGATTTTATTAAAAAGAGTATAAAGATCATGTAAAGCTAATTTTCAACGACACGAACTCATTGTGTTACCATATACACACTAAGAATGTTTTGGATGATATGGAACATCATGCAAGCTTATTCGATTTCTCTGAGTATCCAAAGAATCATATACACAAATTCCATTACGGTTTTGTAAAGAAAACATACCTTTAGAATTACAGGTTTTGAACCCATACACTGCAACACACTCCCTTTCAAGAAAATAGATTGTATCAGTACATCCCGGAAATTTTTTTCCTGGACAGGTGAAATACTTGATCATTATCAAATCTCGCTCGGAGAGGACACATTATTGCAACCCGTTGTTTCATCATATGAATATGCTTTCTATATTAGTTTTTTTAACTACTTATTTTGAGATATATATATTTTATTTATAAGAATGCAAGTTAGTTTTAATCTTTTAACTAAGACATTTTCAGTGACTAAGGAAGTAAAGTTTTGATTTTTAGAAAAAGTGGTATGAACTTTATATTTTTTTATAAGTTACTAATGAAAGATATTATATATATATATATATATATATTCAAGTTAACAGAAATTTAGGTGAAAGCTTTTGAATTTTCTTAAGTGTTTTATCTAAAAGAATGCGAAGTAGTTGTAATCGCTAGTTTTCTCTCATGTCTCCTACGAGACAAGTGGTTTCTACATATAGTGAAAGGTTATTCTGTGTGTAACCATACGGTTGCGCATCAACGATGTTTCTTGCTGGTATTGTATCAATTAGTATTTTACTGCTTTTAACTAAGATATTTAAATGATAGATAGATAACGCAAAGTTTTATTTTATTTTTAGAAAAAGTGGTTTGTACTTTATTTATTTATTTTATTTTATTATTAGTTACTAATGAAGGAATATATTTTTTCAAGTTAACAGTAAATTGATGTGAAAGCTATGAATTTTCTTAAGTTTAATCTTATCCACTAATTTGGAGAAATAATTTTAAATGCGCGAGCTACTGAACTCTTTTCAAATAAAACGAACAAGTTCTTTTGATAGTTTGAATCTTATACCAAAAAAGGTTAATGATAATATATTTTAACAAATAACAATGTAGGCAATTAGATAAATGTTTTTAACTAGTAAAATAACTATTTAAAGAAGCTTTTAAGTATTAACTTTTAGTAGTGGATTTTTTTTTTTAAACAAAATTTTCCAACATGTCAAAACAAAACTTACTTCTTCAAAATTGAAAATCTTCATTGAATTCCCGGTCTTGAAAACACGCTAGCAAAATATAGAAAATAACAGTCCGCAAATGATTTCCGAATGAAGTTTTACAATGTTGTGATATTATTTTGTTTTCAATGACATCACTTTTAGACCCCTTGATTTGCTGAAACTAGCGAAGCTTTAAACGAATGGGAAGCCAGTCCATAGTTTCACACGTTAGTTGAAATAACAATTGTAGATAATGTTTGTTATCAAGCAACTTTTGAAACGCTCACCCCTCTGGCGAGTTTTAGAAGGGGTGTTTTATCTTTTAGCATCTCCTGTGGGATGCAATCTCTCATAGCGTTCAACTATGAAAACTACGTATTGCTTTAGGCAAAAAGAAAAAAAATAGTTTTCAGACATTTCCTATCACCATGTTTCTTATCTCAACAAAGATGTTCAATTAAGAATAGAAGATAAATCTTTTTTATTTTTAGTTTAAAATAAAAAGAGCATGTTTCGATTCAAATATAAATCTTTTTTCCTTTTTATACATTAAAAATCAAGATTCCAATTAACAGAAATTATTTTTTTAATTTTCTGGAGACTGTATTAAGTTTTTTATAATGAGTTTTTACTAAAATTGATGAAATAAACAGATATTTTCTGCTAAAAGAAAAGAATGCTATTATTGCTTTTTCTCAGCTTTTAACCTGTTCAGAACCAGCATTTTTTTTCATGAATTTTATTCGTTTGGCACTACTTTTTATTAATTATTTCAATTAACTTTGTAAATCACAAAAATCACGTAATTAAATACAATCAATTTTACTTCTATTTTTTTACTGATATCAAATTCAAACGTTTTAAGTACTTTCGTGGGTGCATATGCGCTCATGGTTCCGAATGGGTTAAAGAAAGATCGCTTCAAACATAACTAAGATTTGTTTTAAACGTTCATTAACCGTTTCAGTTGTATGAATAAATGTCTCTCATTAAATTAAACTAATGTTATCATAAATTAAATTGTATTTATTTTTCAAGTTTTCAAAAGAATAACGCTTGATTTTCTTAAAAAGGTTGAAACACAAATAGAAATTTTTAAGTTGTTCTTTAATCCAAAGACAACTTTTTAACGAAAGTTTTCATTCATTTTGTTTACAAACTAACAGATGCTGTTATTAAAATACTTTGAAATAGAAAGACGTTTATTTGAAAACAGAATAAACCTTTTAGATAATACTCTGAAAGTAGATGTCTTTAACTAAATTATCAAACATATGAGTGAGAGAAATCTGATTGCTACGTGACAAAAATCGCTTTTAACAATGAATTTTGAGTCAGTTTTAATTTAGAAAAAAGTAAATGGATAACTTCAATGACATATTTTTAGTTTTGTTGTTAGAAGTAATATGTTAAACAAATCACATTGTTTGAAAATATATTTTTCGAGTTATTTTTTCAACAATTGTTTTTTTTTAAATGAAATCACAGATAAAACTAATGAAAGCAAAACTTGTGAAACACAAGTTGAATATCGAGAATGATAGAACATGTTTTGAATTAAGTAATGTAGAATGTGAAATTTTAAGTTCAGTTTAATAAAGCAAATAAATAAATTGAAAGACACATTTTGAAAGGATTGTTATAAGTTTGTTAAAACTTTTTTGTTTTAAGAAACACGAGACAAACATTACACTTAAAAGACAAAATAATTATACATACCTTTTGTTGATAGAAGCAAGCAGAGTCATTGAAAATAGCATGAAACTGAAAAGTCGACGGTAACTTTAGTTAATTTTATGCCGTAAAAGGTACGATAAAGTACCGCAGAGCACTAAGCTAAATGTCTGGTAAACGAGAGCTAAAGAACATACGACCTTCATCCACCAGATCCAAGACACAACTGATGTGCGCGGGGTCTAACACCTGCAGATGAAGGTCACTGATTAGAGATCAAGGTCACTGATAACAGATCACGTGACCGCTAACAACCAATCAGAAGCGAGCTTTCAGGTATGATGACATCCTATGGCAATACCTGTAGACAACCTGACGCCAGTTGATTGACAGGGGGCGTGATGGAATTTTAGGAATGCAGACAGAGTGGCGCCTACCTTCTGCATCATAGTATTTTAGGAAAAATATATATTACGTTTATGTAAAAGACATTATTTTTTAAACTAACTGTTAATATTTTTGAAATAACATACTTTTCTCATACAAGCGAAAAAAAGAATGTTTCAGAACATGTCTCTTATCATGATTAAACATAACTTTAAGCATAGTTAACCATCTCAGAGTATGATTAAACAAATTCGAACATAACTTTGGGCATGTTTAAACAATCCGAACTATATTTGAACATATCTGAACATGTTCATTCATAACTTTGACAGTTTTTAATCTTTCAGAATTTAAAAAAACATATTTAAAACTATTTTATTTTAAAAACTTTTGTAAAAATTTTAATTTATAATTTCTTTTTAAGGTTTTTACTTTTTTTGTTAAAATTTTTTAACTTTTTTTTGTTAAAACTTTTTAAACTTTTTAGTTAAAACTTTTTTTAACTTTTTTTGTTAAAATTTTTTTAACTTTTTTGTTAAAACTTTTTAACTTTTTGTTGATAAACAATTTTTTTTAAATTTTGTTAAAACTTTTTTTTTCACTTTTGTTAAAAAAAATTTTTTTACAAACTTTTTTTAAAATTTTTGTTAAAACTTTTTTTTTATAAAACTTTTTTTATAAAACTTTTTTTTATAAAACTTTTTTTCTTAAAACTTTTTTTTTACTTTTGTTAAAATTTTTTTTGTTAAAACTTTTTTTACTTTTGTTAATACTTTTTTTTGTAAAACTTTTTTACTTTGTTAAAAAAAATTGTGTTAAACCTTTTTTTTTACAAACTTTTTTAAAAATTTTGTTAAAATTTTTTTAAATTTGTTAAAATTTTGTAAAACTTTTTATCATCTTTGTAAACTTTCTATAATTTTTAAAACTAATAAATTTTATACATACATATGTGTATATATATACATATATATAAATATACATATATATAATATATATATATATATATATATATATATATTTATATATATACATGTACATATATGCATATACATATACATACATATGTATGTTATATATATACATACACATATATATATATACATATATACATCATATATACATATATATATCTATATATATATTTTACACAAGAACCCATACATAAACATTTAACTTTCATATATTTAGAGACACGTAGACGTGGATGTATGCTTTTATATAGATAGATACTACCCTTAAATTTACAGATTTAAGATTACATAACATTTATATAGATAGATACTACCCTTAAATTTACGTTCATGCGAAAAAAATTATTTTTCTTAAACGGTTAATATTTTTGAAATAACATACTTTTCTCATGCAAGTGAAAGGAATGTTTCAGAACATGTCTCTGGCCATGGTTAAACATAACGTTAAGCATAGTTAACCATCTCAGAATATGATTAAACATGTTCGAACATGACTTTGAAGCGGTTAAACATATATCCTGACAATATTTGAACCTACCCAAACATGGTTAAACATGTTCGAACAAACTTTGAGCATATCCGAACATTGTTAAATCTATCCCAACTAACTTTGAGCATGATTAAATATACTCGAACTATCTTTGAGCATATCCGAACATGGTTAAACATGTTCGAACATAACTTTGGTCATGGTTAAACATATCCTGAAGAAAGTGCGAGCTACCGAACAAAATTCATTAAGAAAGACAAACTCATGAATTTGATAATCACAAGCCAGTTCCAACTTTTAAAAAGCAACTGATTAACTAAATTTGGAAGAATTGTTATTAGTTTTTTTAAAACACTTTGTTAGAAACTGACGAATGAGTTTAACAAATTTTTGGAAATAATAGAGTATGATAATACTCTTAGAGTATAATATATACTACTTAGAGTATAATAATAAATTTGATATCAGAACATGTTTTGAATGAAATCGTGAATTCATAGTATGCAGAAAACGCGAACTTTGAAATTTATAGTCAAGTTAAATGAAGAAAAATAAAGCAAATTACTAAATTGAAAGACACATTTTGAAAGGATCGTTATAAGTTTGTTAAAACTGTTGTTGTATTAAACACTATATTAGACAAAAAAAATTTACATACCTTTTGGAAAGAAGTTTCCCTAAGCTTTTGATTATTCGAACAAGCAGACTCATTGAAAAGTAGCAAGAAGCTTAAAATTCGACGGCAGTTTTACTCAATCTTATGCCGTAAAAGGTTCGATAAGGTACCGCATAGCACTAAGCCAAATGTACGGTAAACGGGAGCTGTGAAACATGTGACCTACCTCCACCAGATCCAAGCCTCGACTGACGTGCGCGGGGTCTAACACCTGTAGATGAAGGCCACTGATTAGAGATCAAGGTCACTGATAACAGATCACGTGACCGCTAACAACCAATCAGAAGCAAGCTTTCAGGTATGACGACATCCTGTGGCAATACCAGTAGACGAAGTGACGCCCTCCGCCTGCAAGAAACGATCATGTCGAAGCATGTACCGTCTTTCTGGCGTCAGTTGATTGACGGGTGGGCGGGGGAATGCAAGGAATGCAGACACAATGCCGCCCTCCTCCACCGCTTACTCCTTTCACATGTCAGGTGATCTTCGCATCCAATCACATACAAGTATTAGATGGTAGAGGGCGCTCGTGTTGTCTTCGAATACGACGTCATCACTTGTTTTGTGCTTTGTCATCAACCATTTCCCCTTCAGTTGATGTTCTGGGCAGATGCTTCACAGTAAGTAACACCATTTAAATTTTAAGTTTTTTTGTTAGTAATATTTTTATGTATAAAAAATAACAAAAAAAAGACATTTTGTTTAAAATAACAAGTGTCTTTCATCGCTTTTTCGAATATCAAGTTTAACTTTATCGAATAACACACTACTTAAATTATCATAATTAGAAATATCCACTTAACAAGTTGTTGAACAAGTTTACTGTTCCGACGAATTTAGTCATGTTTTAGCATGATCTAAGCATGATTAGTCATGCTTAGATAATCTTTTTCTGTTTAAAAAAAAATTAGATTTAAAAATCTATTTAAGTAAAATATTTATCGGAGAAAAAATTTTCAACAGCTCCCGTTTACCGTACATTTGGCTTAGTGCTATGCGGTACCTTATCGAACCTTTTACGGCATAAACTGCCGTCGAATTTTAAGCTTCTTGCTACTTTTCAATGAGTCTGCTTGTTCGAATCATCAAAAGCTTAGGGAAACTTCTTTCCAAAAGGTATGTAAATTTTTTTTGTCTAATATAGTGTTTAATACAACAACAGTTTTAACAAACTTATAACGATCCTTTCAAAATGTGTCTTTCAATTTAGTAATTTGCTTTATTTTTCTTCATTTAACCTAACTATAAATTTCAAAGTTCGCGTTTTCTGCATACTATGAATTCACGATTTCATTCAAAACATGTTCTGACATCAAATGTATTATTATACTCTAAGTAGTATATATTATACTCTAAGAGTATTATCATGCTCTATTATTTCCAAAAAATTGTTAAACTCATTCGTCAGTTTCTAACAAAGTGTTTTAAAAAAACTAATAACAATTCTTCCAAATTTAGTTAATCAGTTGCTTTTTAAAAGTTGGAACTGGCTTGTGATTATCAAATTCATGAGTTTGTCTTTCTTAATGAATTTTGTTCGGTAGCTCGCACTTTCTTCAGGATATGTTTAACCATGACCAAAGTTATGTTCGAACATGTTTAACCATGTTCGGATATGCTCAAAGATAGTTCGAGTATATTTAATCATGCTCAAAGTTAGTTGGGATATATTTAACAATGTTCGGATATGCTCAAAGTTTGTTCAAACATGTTTAACCATGTTTGGGTAGGTTCAAATATTGTCAGGATATATGTTTAACCGTGTTCAAAGTCATGTTCGAACATGTTTAATCATATTCTGAGATGGTTAACTATGCTTAACGTTATGTTTAACCATGGCCAGAGACATGTTCTGAAACATTCCTTTCACTTGCATGAGAAAAGTATGTTATTTCAAAAATATTAACCGTTTAAGAAAAATAATTTTTTTTTGCATGAACGTAAATTTAAGGGTAGTATCTATCTATATAAATGTTTAAGTAAAAGCATACATCCACGTCTACGTGTCTCTAAATATATGAAAGTTAAATGTTTATGTATGGGTTCTTGTGTAAAATATATATATAGATATATATATGTATATATGATGTATATACATATATATATATATATATATGTATGTATATGTATAACATACATATGCATGTATATGTATATGCATATATGTACATGTATATATATAAATATATATATATATATATATATAGATATGTATATGTATATGTATATTTATATACATGTGACGTTTTGACGGAAAGTAGTTGGTATTGTCGAAAAAAAATGAGGGTTTCCATTCCTAAACAGCACAGGTAGCAGCCGAATGGTTTTAAAATAATAAGGAAAAATGAAGAATTAACATAAGGCAGTCGCTTGGAACATTATTCACTTTATTTCCACACTCTCGATTAAATCTAGGGAAGATGCTCTCTCCTTCCATGGTAAAAAGAATAAAGTATATTCTTCCTGTCACAATTAGTTTAAAATCACTCCATCTCTTGACAGCCGTCTAGTCTTTAATCCGTTAATATCTAACATCTATCACCCATTACGATACCGTTGCTTCCTCATTCTACTCACATAATAAACAGTATTCATCCAACGTTTTACTACCTCCATCGAGCAATCACATTAAATATCCAGTTTGCTACGACTGCAATCCACCACGTTCACCTCTACATGCTAAAAACTAAAAAGCTTCTAAGCTCACAGCCCATCTACTCCTATATGCTATATCCTTTATGCCATATATTCTTTATGCTTCTCTCTGGTTCCCGCCATTCGTATTTATACTCTGCTGAAACGATTGTTCTAGAAAATTCTTATATCCTCGCCCCACCTGTCTAAAGCATAAACAAATGTTAAAATCTGTAGTCGAGATTATGCAAAATAACCCTTTTTTCCCTCTTCAGACGATAAAAGAAATGAATTTATGTCTGCGAAGTTTTAATCTTTGAAATATTTTAATTACACCTGGATATTTTAAATAAAAGAATAAATTGAAATAAGTAGGTTTTTTCTTTAAGACAGAATAATATTTTAGCAGTTAAATAAAGATTTAAGGGGAATACGATACAACGGGATTTAATAGCGGAATTTAATAGGAATTTAAATAATAAAAGTTTTATTAAAGAAATATAAATAATTGAGCCATTTTTAGATTTACGCAATTTGGAATAAATATGAATTAAGATCTTAGAGATTAATAGACTAGGTTTTTAATTTAATAAGCCGGTATAATATACGGACTATTACTGGAAAAGGAAAATTTACATGAAATACTTTAAACTTGGCGCAAAAATTTAAATTTTGTAATATTATCCCCCCTCCCCAAAGACTTTGTATGAAACTTGTGGTTAATTAACTACAATTTCAGACAACAGACTTGTAATAAATTTGGAAGTTGATTTTTGAATATTGAAAATTTTAGAGACGTCAGCGAAGAGATGGAAAAGTAAAATTTAGCAATGCAAGAGAAAAAAAAAATACTAAGAGCATTTAAATTTAGCTGAGAGCATTTCCCCTGTAAAAGAATACAAATAATGGTTACAACATCACTTACCATTTGTAAGTGCATAGGAAAATATAAACACAATAATAAATAAAGAATAAGTATAAATACAATAAATAATAAATAATAAGAAATAATAAAACTATAGTAATAAATAACAACAAATTCTTTTATCTTATGGAAATTTAGTGTATTTACATTTCTCTTATCACAAACATATTTCCAATCAAGTAATGTTTAACACTTTATTTACTTCAAGTAGAATTTTAAGTCCCATTGGCTTAATCAGTTCGTAGGTCATAAAAGTCCTTTAGCAAAAATAGTGATACAGTCCTTAAGTAAAAAGTTCAGCTGCAATAAATATTTTTTACTAAATTTGTTTCGACTACTCTGCCTACTAAACTCTTTACATTATGTTTAAATACTATTTGTCATCACAATAGTAGTTTTATTTTAATAAACAAATTCCTAGTAGTTATTCAACTACCCTTTAACATTTGTTTATCAACTACTTTTTTGAGCTCCTTTTCCCATTCTAATTGGGACTCACCATCTTTTAAAACTTCTCACTTGTTTTAGTAAATATCATAACTTTTCACTTATAAGTTATGCTTTCTTTTTCTTTAATAAATAATGAATCTTTCAATAAATAATATAATACTTTCAATTCATAATCATAATAATAAAAATTCTCAACAGTATATTTGAATAATAACAATAATAATACTTAATAACAATATTATATTCTAAGAAAATATCACAGATTGTTTATTTATTGACATGGAAAATAATGGTTGAGGATAAAAATAATACATAGCAATTAATAATTTTCTTATTTTTTACTTATATAAGAAAGTATTTTTGCCAGTCGAAACATTAAAAAAAAATAATAATAATAATTCCAAAGTCCAAATAAATTTAACTCTAAATATTTAGAAAGTGGACTCTCAACCAGTATTTCTTCACAATAATCTATCTCTCTGATACTCTTGATGAATAGACCTGCATTTGATAAACTTAGAATGGTAAAATAAAGAAAATAAATAGGAATAAAAGATAATTTGTTTATGTACTTAATTTTCTATTGCTACACCATCACTACAAAATCTCATCACAATTATCAATTTTCTAGGTTTATATAATTATAATAATATTATCAATTCTTACTATTTTTGTAAACAAGTGGTTAAGACAATGGAATAAAATAAATATAGTTTATTTTGATATAAACTTGATATAGAATTAAAAATTTATTTTTATTTTTATTTTTCAACATCAATCTGAAAATTCCCAAAATCAAATACACATCCTATGCCTGCATAGATTGTCTACTTAATCCCCAAAACTCCCAAAAACAAGTAATATCCTCGTGGCGCCCCAAGGTCATACCTGGTAATGTTGAAAACTATGTAATAAAGACATTTAAAGAATTTAAAAAAAATATTGCGAAAACATTTTGGGGAATTACGAACTTTCCATAATCCGGTTGCACATTACAATCATTTCTATCATTCTCAAAAAGTCCTGAATAGTCATATAACTTTCACAATTAGATGGTAATTCGATATCATTCTTACATAAATTCAAAGTTTCAATACTATCATTAGTTGTTATTACACTATCATCATTATATAAATTCAAATTCTTATCACAATCAATTGTTACCAAATCATTCTCTTGTTGCACTTTATTCATATCTACAGTATGAAAATGAAGAGATTTCTCATTATGTATGGATATACTCTTATTTATAATTTTTCTTCCTTGTTTTACAGTACAATTTCTACAATCTATAGTTAAATTAAATTTAGAACATTCCCTTAAACCCAAAATAGCATACTCCAAATTAGTATTACACACTAAAAAGTTAACACATTTGGTAATTTTACCCACTTTTAGAGAAATTTTACATTTTTGATTTAATTTTAACATCCCTTTTGCCTGACCAATAATAACTGTAGGTATAGTTTCAATTTTAGCATTTAGTTCTTTAACAAATTTGAGGGGTAATATTGCCGTAGTGGATCCAGTGTCCACTATACATGGTAAATTATAACTATTGGTACATCCATACACAATTAGTTGTCAAATATTAGGAATAGTAGGAAGTGAATTACTAGGAAGAGTATCAGAGCATGTTGCATCATTTCTAAATAAACACTCTTGTTCCCAATGATATGCATTATTTACACCTTTATTTGTACATATTCTACATGGTCTAGAAGGATATGGTTTCTGAAAGTAATTATTTTGAAAATTTCTAGACCCCTGATTTTGATACTGTCTTTGTGGAATCCAATTCCTAGGTGCATTATTGGCCCTATTTGGCTGAAAATTAGGTCTACTTGGTTGAGTCCAAGGCCTAGGTGGTTGAAATTGTTGAAAATTTTGTCTAACTGGTTGTTGATTTACTGTTTGGCTTGAAATTTGAGCAGTGGAAACTTCAACAAATTGCTTAACAAGCCGGTACCATTCAGTGGTACTATTTGGAGGGTTTACATTAATATTATTTCTATACTCTGGTTTTAATCCATCTGTCAACCCTTGTATTAGAAGAGTCTCACAAAGATGGAGTTTCCTCCCAATTCCTACTTTTTTGTGAAAATAATCTTCTAAATTATCTAATTTATCTAATTTTAGAGTTGAGAAATCTGAAAAATTTGGAACATTTAGTTCACTGAATTTTTCTATCAAGATTTTTGAAATCTGTTCATAACTAGTACAATTAACACAATCATTGATATAGACTTTTAGTGCTTTAAATACTGTGGAATAGATTTAAATTTCCACTCTAAATCTTTATTTTCCCTAGTACTCATATCATCATAATAATTTAACCAAGCCTGGATTTCCATTCCAGTACTAGGATCAAAATTGACTAATTTTGGTTCAGCCATTATATCAGTATTCATTAAAATAAAAGAAGCACTTCTATTCTCTTTAATACAACCTGATCTTAACAACATTTAAACTAATAGAATTCTATTTTTCATAATAGATTAAGTACTCTTTCAGACTTTAATAATAAATAAATAAATAATTCTCATTACTTCATAATAAACTTTACAACAAATAAATAAATAAATAAATACTCTTCATGAAATAATAAATAAACCTCATAAATAAATAATAAATAAATCTCATAAATAAATAATTCTCATACTTAATAATAAATAAATCTCAATAAATAACAAACAATAACAAAAATAATAACATAAGTGTAAAAATATTTTGAAAAGAACTCACTCCAGTCATCTTGTCTCACAATCACCAGCACTATACATTGCTATTCGCATTAGCGATGTAGATTTTTAACTTTCCGGCACGGATCTTTAGTAACTATCACAAGCTATCGTGTACCAGTAACACTACACATTCGTAATTTTGGAGACACACTCGTTTTTATTGCCGTCACTTCTAAATCCTGTCGGACTTTTCTTTTCTCTGTGACGTTTTGACGGAAAGTAGTTGGTATTGTCGAAAAAAAATGAGGGTTTCCATTCCTAAACAGCACAGGTAGCAGCCGAATGGTTTTAAAATAATAAGGAAAAATGAAGAATTAACATAAGGCAGTCGCTTGGAACATTATTCACTTTATTTCCACACTCTCGATTAAATCTAGGGAAGATGCTCTCTCCTTCCATGGTAAAAAGAATAAAGTATATTCTTCCTGTCACAATTAGTTTAAAATCACTCCATCTCTTGACAGCCGTCTAGTCTTTAATCCGTTAATATCTAACATCTATCACCCATTACGATACCGTTGCTTCCTCATTCTACTCACATAATAAACAGTATTCATCCAACGTTTTACTACCTCCATCGAGCAATCACATTAAATATCCAGTTTGCTACGACTGCAATCCACCACGTTCACCTCTACATGCTAAAAACTAAAAAGCTTCTAAGCTCACAGCCCATCTACTCCTATATGCTATATCCTTTATGCCATATATTCTTTATGCTTCTCTCTGGTTCCCGCCATTCGTATTTATACTCTGCTGAAACGATTGTTCTAGAAAATTCTTATATCCTCGCCCCACCTGTCTAAAGCATAAACAAATGTTAAAATCTGTAGTCGAGATTATGCAAAATAACCCTTTTTTCCCTCTTCAGACGATAAAAGAAATGAATTTATGTCTGCGAAGTTTTAATCTTTGAAATATTTTAATTACACCTGGATATTTTAAATAAAAGAATAAATTGAAATAAGTAGGTTTTTTCTTTAAGACAGAATAATATTTTAGCAGTTAAATAAAGATTTAAGGGGAATACGATACAACGGGATTTAATAGCGGAATTTAATAGGAATTTAAATAATAAAAGTTTTATTAAAGAAATATAAATAATTGAGCCATTTTTAGATTTACGCAATTTGGAATAAATATGAATTAAGATCTTAGAGATTAATAGACTAGGTTTTTAATTTAATAAGCCGGTATAATATACGGACTATTACTGGAAAAGGAAAATTTACATGAAATACTTTAAACTTGGCGCAAAAATTTAAATTTTGTAATATACATGTATATATATACACATATGTATGTATAAAATTTATTAGTTTTAAAAATTATAGAAAGTTTACAAAGATGATAAAAAGTTTTACAAAGTTTTAACAAATTTAAAAAAGTTTTAACAAAATTTTAAAAAAAGTTTGTAAAAAAAAGGTTTAACACAAATTTTTTTAACAAAGTAAAAAAGTTTTACAAAAAAAGTTTTAACAAAAGTAAAAAAAGTTTTAACAAAAAAAATTTTAACAAAAGTAAAAAAAAGTTTTAAGAAAAAAAGTTTTATAAAAAAAAGTTTTACAAAAAAAGTTTTATAAAAAAAAAGTTTTACAAAAAAAGTTTTAAAATTTTAAAAAAAGTTTGTAAAAAATTTTTTTTAACAAAAGTAAAAAAAAAAGTTTTAACAAAATTAAAAAAAAATGTTTAACAACAAAAAGTTAAAAAGTTAAAAAAAAGTTTTAACAAAAAAAAGTTAAAAAAAGTTTTAACAAAAAAGTTAAAAAAAGTTTTAACAAAAAAAGTTAAAAAAAGTTTTAACAAAAAAAAGTTAAAAAAAGTTTTAACAAAAAAAAACGTTAAAACAATTTTAACAAAAAAATTTAAAAAATTAAAAAGAAATTATAAATTAAAATTTTTACAAAAGTTTTTAAAATAAAATAGTTTTAAATATGTTTTTTTAAATTCTGAAAGATTAAAAACTGTCAAAGTTATGAATGAACATGTTCAGATATGTTCAAATATAGTTCGGATTGTTTAAACATGCCTAAAGTTATGTTCGAATTTGTTTAATCATACTCTGAGATGGTTAACTATGCTTAAAGTTATGTTTAATCATACTCTGAGATGGTTAACTATGCTTAAAGTTATGTTTAATCATGATAAGAGACATGTTCTGAAACATTCTTTTTTTCGCTTGTATGAGAAAAGTATGTTATTTCAAAAATATTAACAGTTAGTTTAAAAAATAATGTCTTTTACATAAACGTAATATATATTTTTCCTAAAATACTATGATGCAGAAGGTAGGCGCCACTCTGTCTGCATTCCTAAAATTCCATCACGCCCCCTGTCAATCAACTGGCGTCAGGTTGTCTACAGGTATTGCCATAGGATGTCATCATACCTGAAAGCTCGCTTCTGATTGGTTGTTAGCGGTCACGTGATCTGTTATCAGTGACCTTGATCTCTAATCAGTGACCTTCATCTGCAGGTGTTAGACCCCGCGCACATCAGTTGTGTCTTGGATCTGGTGGATGAAGGTCGTATGTTCTTTAGCTCTCGTTTACCAGACATTTAGCTTAGTGCTCTGCGGTACTTTATCGTACCTTTTACGGCATAAAATTAACTAAAGTTACCGTCGACTTTTCAGTTTCATGCTATTTTCAATGACTCTGCTTGCTTCAATCAACAAAAGGTATGTATAATTATTTTGTCTTTTAAGTGTAATGTTTGTCTAGTGTTTCTTAAAACAAAAAAGTTTTAACAAACTTATAACAATCCTTTCAAAATGTGTCTTTCAATTTATTTATTTGCTTTATTAAACTGAACTTAAAATTTCACATTCTACATTACTTAATTCAAAACATGTTCTATCATTCTCGATATTCAACTTGTGTTTCACAAGTTTTGCTTTCATTAGTTTTATCTGTGATTTCATTTAAAAAAAACAATTGTTGAAAAAATAACTCGAAAAATATATTTTCAAACAATGTGATTTGTTTAACATATTACTTCTAACAACAAAACTAAAAATATGTCATTGAAGTTATCCATTTACTTTTTTCTAAATTAAAACTGACTCAAAATTCATTGTTAAAAGCGATTTTTGTCACGTAGCAATCAGATTTCTCTCACTCATATGTTTGATAATTTAGTTAAAGACATCTACTTTCAGAGTATTATCTAAAAGGTTTATTCTGTTTTCAAATAAACGTCTTTCTATTTCAAAGTATTTTAATAACAGCATCTGTTAGTTTGTAAACAAAATGAATGAAAACTTTCGTTAAAAAGTTGTCTTTGGATTAAAGAACAACTTAAAAATTTCTATTTGTGTTTCAACCTTTTTAAGAAAATCAAGCGTTATTCTTTTGAAAACTTGAAAAATAAATACAATTTAATTTATGATAACATTAGTTTAATTTAATGAGAGACATTTATTCATACAACTGAAACGGTTAATGAACGTTTAAAACAAATCTTAGTTATGTTTGAAGCGATCTTTCTTTAACCCATTCGGAACCATGAGCGCATATGCACCCACGAAAGTACTTAAAACGTTTGAATTTGATATCAGTAAAAAAATAGAAGTAAAATTGGTTGTATTTAATTACGTGATTTTTGTGATTTACAAAGTTAATTGAAATAATTAATAAAAAGTAGTGCCAAACGAATAAAATTCATGAAAAAAAAATGCTGGTTCTGAAAAGGTTAAAAGCTGAGAAAAAGCAATAATAGCATTCTTTTCTTTTAGCAGAAAATATCTGTTTATTTCATCAATTTTAGTAAAAACTCATTATAAAAAACTTAATACAGTCTCCAGAAAATTAAAAAAATAATTTCTGTTAATTGGAATCTTGATTTTTAATGTATAAAAAGGAAAAAAGATTTATATTTGAATCGAAACATGCTCTTTTTATTTTAAACTAAAAATAAAATGATTTATCTTCTATTCTTAATTGAACATCTTTGTTGAGATAAGAAACATGGTGATAGGAAATGTCTGAAAACTATTTTTTTTCTTTTTGCCTAAAGCAATACATAGTTTTCATAGTTGAACGCTATGAGAGATTGCATCCCACAGGAGATGCTAAAAGATAAAACACCCCTTCTAAAACTCGCCAGAGGGGTGAGCGTTTCAAAAGTTGCTTGATAACAAACATTATCTACAATTGTTATTTCAACTAACGTGTGAAACTATGGACTGGCTTCCCATTCGTTTAAAGCTTCGCTAGTTTCAGCAATTCAAAGGGTCTAAAAATGATGTCATTGAAAACAAAATAATATCACAACATTGTAAAACTTCATTCGGAAATCATTTGCGGACTGTTATTTTCTATTTTGCTAGCGTGTTTTCAAGACCGGAAATTCAATGAAGATTTTCAATTTTGAAGAAGTAAGTTTTGTTTTGACATGTTGGAAAATTTTGTTTAAAAAAAATCCACTACTAAAAGTTAATACTTAAAAGCTTCTTTAAATAGTTATTTTACTAGTTAAAAACATTTATCTAATTGCCTACATTGTTATTTGTTAAAATATATTATCATTAACCTTTTTTGGTATAAGATTCAAACTATCAAAAGAACTTGTTCGTTCTATTTGAAAAGAGTTCAGTAGCTCGCGCATTTAAAATTATTTCTCCAAATTAGTGAATAAGATTAAACTTAAGAAAATTCATAGCTTTCACATCAATTTACTGTTAACTTGAAAAAATATATTCCTTCATTAGTAATTAATAATTAAATAAAATAAATAAATAAAGTACAAACCACTTTTTCTAAAAATAAAATAAAACTTTGCGTTATCTATCATTTAAATATCTTAGTTAAAAGCAGTAAAATACTAATTGATACAATACCGGCAAGAAACATCGTTGATGCGCAACCGTATGGTTACACACAGAATAACCTTTCACTATATGTAGAAACCACTTGTCTCGTAGGAGACATGAGAGAAAACTAGCGATTACAACTACTTCGCATTCTTTTAGATAAAACACTTAAGAAAATTCAAAAGCTTTCACCTAAATTTCTGTTAACTTGAATATATATATATATATATATATATATATATATATATATTATCTTTCATTAGTAACTAATAAAAAAATATATAAAGTTCATACCACTTTTTCTAAAAATCAAAACTTTACTTCCTTAGTCACTGAAAATGTCTTAGTTAAAAGATTAAAACTAACTTGCATTCTTATAAATAAAATATATATATCTCAAAATAAGTAGTTAAAAAAACTAATATAGAAAGCATATTCATATGATGAAACAACGGGTTGCAATAATGTGTCCTCTCCGAGCGAGATTTGATAATGATCAAGTATTTCACCTGTCCAGGAAAAAAAAAAAATTCCGGGATGTACTGATACAATCTATTTTCTTGAAAGGGAGTGTGTTGCAGTGTATGGGTTGAAAACCTGTAATTCTAAAGGTATGTTTTCTTTGCAAAACCGTAATGGAATTTGTGTATATGATTCTTTGGATACTCAGAGAAATCGAATAAGCTTGCATGATGTTCCATATCATCCAAAACATTCTTAGTGTGTATATGGTAACACAATGAGTTCGTGTCGTTGAAAATTAGCTTTACATGATCTTTATACTCTTTTTAATAAAATCATAGTGAAATTTATACATTAGAAGTTTAGGCAATTCTAAGATTGTAAATCCAACATAAATCGGTCGATTCAAAAGTATGTTATTTTTAAGCCTTTCCACAGCACTTAGGTCTTCATCTTATGTTAAATATGCTTTAAACTAGGTGAAGTCATTAATTTTCAACTCTTTTTCAGTGTTGCAAAGCACAATATTTCTCCTTTTTCCAAAAACAGTTGTTCATTAATTTAAAAAAATTCTTTTCTTAGTTCAAAAAAAAAAAAAAAAAACGTTTTCGCATTCAGCATATATTTCAGTTAACAATCATCCTTGTCAATAATTAAACAAAAACATTATTGTTAAAAACTAATTCGCGTTCTTTTGATTAGTAAAAATAATTTATATTCTTTTAAATAATAATTAAATGAAAATAAATGTAAAGTTGTTTATTAAAAGCTTTATTTGAGAAAAAACTTGTTTCGGAAATTAACAAATGACTGAAAGAAAAATTAACTAATTTATTAAAAAGTTTTATTACCAAATAACTTACTGAAAAAAAAAAAAACTTGTTCGGAAATTAACAAATAACTAAATAAAAATTAACTAATTTATTTAAAACTTTATTACAATGACTAAATGAAAAACATGTTTTGAAAATTAACAAATGACTAAAAATTATAACTTATTTCGTTAAAACTTAAAAATGTATTAACCTTTTTAATTCAGTTCGAAATAGGATGATGTCATCACAGGTGAGTTTAAAATCCTATCAAGAGAGGGCGCTCGTGTTCATGCCCTCGGGTGAAAGCGATTGTGCTGCCCCCTAGGTTCGACTCTCGACCAATCAGAAGCCAGCATTTATCTAGATGAAACCGGTTGTTGCACGCTTCTTCGTTCATTAGCCCGGTGGATGTCATACAGGTAGGACGTGTCTCGACGCTGCTCCGTGGTAAGTATTTTTTAATTGCATGCGATCTTTCGTAATGACCTCATCCTTCCTAATCATTCCTTTGTTCTACCTTCCTCTTACAACAGACTTTCCTTCATTAATCATCCTCATTAACATTTTCCTTTGTTCTAATCCCTCTCTTACAGTAGACTTTTACTGATTCATGAACGTTATCCTTCGTTCTAACCCCTCTCTTACAGTACACTTTTCATTATCGCTTCTTTGTTTTAACCCCTCTACTATAGCATGACGCGCGGGCGCCTGTCTGTCTCGACTCCTCCCACCTGTCCATCACTTTCTTATCTCCCCTAACCTGTCAATCACTCGACTCCGCCCACCTGTCACTCATCCTTGCTCCTCGCTCCTCAACACATGACGCCTGGTGAAGCAGAACCCCCATTTTCCTTCTACTTACCGCTGTCACCGCCGCCGCCACCGGTTTTGAATTTTTTGTGACCGGAGGTCTTTCTTCGTTAATATTAAGAAAAATAATGCATACAAAAATATGAAAATTGGTAGTATTATACAGAAATGTTTGATAAACACGCTGATGCAGACAGTTTTCAAATCGAAGAATTATTTTAAGAGATATTTAATGCTAAAGTTGGACAAAATCGTTCCACTAAAAAAGTTTTATAGGAGCAAAAAACTATTCAAGGAAATTTAATCATTTTTAGATCATTTTATACGTTTGAAGTTCCCGGTGTGCAGACTGTATTTCTTTTTTTAATTTGACTCATTTTTTGAGGTTTTATTTCTATTTTAAATTCAAATTTTCAGCATTTCTAGAGATTTTTTACTTTATTTTAGAAAACTAGGGGCCTCGGCCCCCTACGAGCTATGCTCGCCAACCCCCGTCCAGACACCGCAGACTCTAAATGCATGCTAATTTGATCGGCTTTAAAAAGATTTCGAAAGATTGAATTACTTATTTAAAAAACAGTGGCGATCTCCCTATAAACGGATTTCTATTCATTTCTCTTTGATTGGGGAATTTTAACGCCAAATCCGCTGCGGTATTACTTGATTATCCTGTCGACCAATTTCGCCAAATTATATAAATCGACAAATTATAAAAATTGACATAATTTTTATTTTAAATAACGAAAGAACAAATAAATTAGTACAACATTAATAAAAATACAAACAAAATGTCGAAATAAAAATAACTTGAAGACGTAGACACGTGTAACTTGCTTAAAGTCAAGTTAATGTGACATTTACGATCAACCATTATTGGCATTTAATCTTATAGTTTGGCGAATGATAGATTTTTGGTCGACGGGATAACTAAGTAGTACCAAAGATACAATCGCTGTTTTCGTCTTTCATTAAATAAAATCAGTTAAACATTTCAAAATAAGCTAATATAAAAGGAATTAAGTGAACAGAGTTTTTGTCTCCTGGTATTTTTTAACAAAGCGAAAAGAAAGTTCTTTTAAATGAGACTTTTTAAATTAATCGTTTTTAATCTGACGTAATTTTGACCAAGCTATTCTTTCTCCTTTAAATATTCACGTGAAAATACTTTTGTTAGAAATGAAATATTATTTGCGCTTTCCTAACAAAATAGCTGAAAAGATCCTCTCAAAATATAAAATAAATGTCTAGCGCAATTTCTAAATTCAAACTGTTTTGCAATATTATTTTGTGTTCATTTTATGTAATAACTGTAATGTGACCTAAATATGACGTAATTTCTCCTATTTAAGACTTCTAACGCATGTTAATGGATTTATTATTTTACAATATCCTTTCTCTTTTAAAATTCACGTGTATACTTTTTATGACGTAATTTTTCATAAGACCCTGCTCTTGGTACATAATTATTTAATTCTAATTCCCAATGATTTTTTTTTTGTTTATAATAGTCACGTGTAAATAAATTTTTAATTTGAAGCAAACATTATTGTTTGCGCTGTTTATACATCTGGCAACAGTATAAATTAATACCATTTTCTAAAATAATCTCTCTATTCTTAAAAAAAGTAACTACCGCTGTCACCGCCGCCGCCGGTTTTGATTTTTTTGTGACCGGAGGCCTTTCTTCGTTAATATTAACAAAAATAATGCATACAAAAATATGAAAATCGGCGGTTTTATACAGAAATGTTTGATAAACAGGCTGATGCAGACAGTTTTCAAATCGAAGAATTATTTTAAGAGTTATTTAATGCTAAAGTTGGACAAAATCGTTCCACTAAAAAAGTTTTATAGCAGCAAAAACTATACATGGCAGTGTAATCATTTTTAGATCATTTTATGCGTTAGAATTTGCCGGAGTGCAGATTGCAATAATTTTTTTATTTTGACTCATTTTTTCAGGTTTTATTTCTATTTTAAATTCAAATTTTCAGCATTTCTAGAGATATCTTTTACAGATTTCAGAAAATTGTACTAATTTAAACTGTTGCCAACTGTATAAAAAGCGCAAGCAATAATGTTTGCTTCAAATTAAAAATTTATTTACACGTGACTATTATAAACAGGAAAAAAAACTTTCAAATTAGAATTAAATAATTACGTATAAAAAGCAGGAACTTATTAAAAATTACGTCATAAAAAGTATACACGTGAATTTTAAAAGAGAAAGGATATTGTAAAATAATAATCTAACAAAAACATAGCTGTGAAAAAAGGGAGCCAAGTTCTGTAAAGACAATGACAAGAAAATAAATGAGATCTAAGTGGGTGCCAAGTTCAAATAAAATTCACTCAAACTTACCTACTGAGGTATTATAGTATTTTTTAAATTGTGTACAGTGGTGGTCAAAATTATAAGGACAAGGGAAAAATCGACAAATCTTGGCTACATTTGGTCGGAAACTTATGCAAATTTAATGGATGAAAACGAAAAGAAAAATGAAGAATATTTTTATAAGTTTTTATGGAAATAGGTGGAAAATCCATATTCATAAAATGTATTATGGATTTATACAGCCATCTGATATGGACAAAATTATAAGAACAACTGTATTTGTGTGTTCTAAAAAGTAAAATTTGCATGTTTTTTGCTCTGCACATGGAACTCAGCGACGATATAAATGCATAGTAAGCGTTTGGGATCGTCATATTCTGTTTTTCAGTCATGCCGCTAGGTACAAAGCTTTCAGTTTCAGAAAGGGAAAGTCGATGCATTTAAAAGTTCAGTACTTTCTCTACGCTAAATTGCGACAAAGCTTAATAGATCAAGAACGGTTATTTACAATTATCTTAAAAATCCCGGTGAATATGGACGACAAAGACATACAGGTAGGCCATCTTCTGTTTCTGTACGGGAAAAAAGAATGATAATAAGGCGAGCTTGTTCCAAAAAATAAACGTCAACAGAAATAAAACGTGAATTGAACTTAGAATGCTGTGCTCGAACTGTTCGACGTGTTTTACCAAAAGGAAAAAAGGTTCGCTATGGTAAGCATACGTCACGACCGCCTCTTACAAAAATTCATAAGAAACTGAGGATGGAGTTTGCCAAAAAATGCATTACTATGGGGAAAAAAGTGGGATGATGTTGTCTTTTCAGATGAGAAAAAGTTTAATTTGGATGGACCAGATGATTTTCGCTACTTTCTGGTATGATCTCCATAGAGAAAAAGAAATTTTCTCAAAGCGTGCATTTGGAGGTGGTTCAATAATGGTCTGGAGAAGTTTCGCAACTGGTGGAACTACTCCAGTAGTTTTTGTGCAGGGTAGCATGAATTCTGAGAGTTATGTTGATGTATTGGGTGATAATCTTTTACCGGAAGCACCATTAATAACGAGTGGAGATTATTTTTTCCAGCAGGACAATGCCTCAGTACATGTTTCCCAAACTTCAAAATCGTGGTTCGAGGCTAATTTCGTGAAACTACTTCATTGGCAGGCCAGAAGCCCTGATCTGAATCCAATGGAAAATCTCTGTGGGGTATTCTGGCACACGAAGTATACAAAAATGGTATGCAATATGAAAACAAGCAAGAACTCGTGTCCTCCATTGAAAAAGCCTGTTCAAAAATTTCCAAGAATGTTCTTAAGGAGCTGTCAAACTCCATGACATCAAGACTGATCAAAGTGATTGAGAAGAAGGGGGAGATTATTAATTATTAGTGTGTTTCAGGCAAAAACATTCATTGTCCTTATAATTTTGTCCAATTTTTAGAATGGCATATTTTGTTAATTATAGCAAAACATTCATATTTTGCATTTTCCAATGTTTTGCATTCTATAATGATTTCTAGCATAAAAAAGCATTTTATGTATAAATTTCACTTTATTTAGTTCAGAAATAATTTTTTTTTTTTTTTTTGTGCAATTTTCAATTGTTCTTATAATTTTGACCACCACTGTAGAAATAAAAATTATTGATAGCATATTAATAATAAATCTAGAACTTGGCAAGTTTTTACCTACAAGTCATTTATTTTTATTAATGACATTATTGTATCTAAACTTGTTATTTCATGTTTGGAAGCCTTCATTTGTGTGAGGTCCTTCCCCTTGAAGGATGGTGGGATAAAATATATCCCACCTAATTTTAACTGCAAAATGCCACATTGACACTAGAATTCAGGACTAAAAAGTTTAATTTTATTAAATACATGAAAAGAAGCTTTTACCCATTTTGAAATAAATTTGTTTTTAAATTCTGGTGTGATTCAATCATTTCAGCATGTTACGAATAAAAGCTCTTTGCCCCTGAAGGGTTAAAGGGGTGCAATCTCTAGAGGGATGACCACGAACAAGCGTAAAGGTATCTGTCTCTTTCTCAGGCCTTTTAGTCTCTTTGCATTGAGGTTTCCGAAGAGTGGGTGCTAGAGAGATAACCAAAGACGAGCGGAATTGTATTTGTGTATTTATTGGTTTATCAAAACTTTAACATGAGTCATTTGTTTATAATAATAACTATATTAATTTTTTTATAATGACATTGTTGTTAATATTAACATCATCATTTTATTAAGACATGAAATTGATAGGCATAACGTTTATCAAAAACTTGCCAAGTTCTAGATTTATTATTAATATGCTATCAATAATTTTTATTTCTAAACAATTTAAAAAATGCTATGATACTTCAGTAGGTAACTTTGAGGGAATTTTATTTGAACTTGGCACACACTTAGATCTCACTTATTTTCTTGCCATTGTCTTTACAGAACTTGGCTCCCTTTTTTCACAGCTATGTTTTTGTTAGATATCATTACTTTTTGTAAAGTTACAATATATTTAGACACTTTACTTAATGCTTTTTAATGTGTTTGAGACTATTTTATTCACCAAGCAACAATCAATTTTAATTTAAATTTCCTACAACAAACTATTTGGCTGTCAATTTGCGGCAGAAATCTATATTTTAATACTGCTACACTAGGGTGGTCACAAGCAACATGGGGAAAAATTTTTTTAACGTTTTCTTCGGGGGGACCCTCCTAAAAGTTGCCAATTAGTTAGAAAATGAGATTGGCAAAGTTTCAGCTCAAATAAATAATATTAACCCGTGCCTCATCGAGGTTGAATTCTTGAAAATTTGCAATTTTTGGCAAAAAATTGTCGTTTTTCTTTCCTTACGTGAAAAATATTTGTCTTAGAAACCTGATTCTTGTTTTATTTCATAGAAACTGTTGCTGCCTTGAACTTTTACTCTCATGAAAACTTATATTTAATGAACATTTAGTATTTTTCAGGACATCTAGTGAACCATACCCTCAAACTCTGCATTTTTGAAACATAGGTAAAAAATGACAAATTAAAAATTTTATTACTTTTGATAATTTTTTGTATCCTTTTTATTAATAGGCAAAAATAAGTGAACAATTTTTGTAACTTTAAAAATATTTCACGAATTATAATTGATTATTAGTTATCTAGTTCTGTGTCTAGTAAGAAAGAGCTTCTCGATTTGTGTTGCAGTTGAACCTCTGAATTTCTCTTTTTATTACAAAGCTGTTTTTGTTATCTGTTATGGTTATCTATTTTTAGATTTGACGAAACATTCCGTAAAACCCCTTCCCCCTCTTGATATGATGGCCGAAATGTAATATTTTTTAAATTGGCCACATGTCTCATCAAATCATCGACAGTAAGCAGCTAAGTAGTTGTCAAGTTTTATGTATTTTATTTTATAATATTCGCAAAATGAACTGAACGCCAGAGAAGCTGCTAGACTTAGAATACATCCACTAGCTAACCACAGACATCGACTCTGCAAATAACTGTTTCGTAAACAAAAAACTGAGCTTATCAAAAACAGATTTTAAAATTCCCATTTAGAGAAAACTGTTGTTCACTGGGGTGGAAAACTGCTTCACCATTTTTTGAATAAAGAAAATGTAGAGTGGATAAAAGTTTTAATTAGTTGTGGGGATGAAGAACAGTTACTACGAGTTCCTCAACTTGAAAATAGTATCGGAACAATTCAGGCGAAAGCTGTATTTTCAGCAGTTGAAGAGTGGGAGGAAGTTGGTAAAATCCAGGCAATATTTTTTGATACAACTGCAGTAAACACAGGCCGCCTCAGAGTTAACCTGCATTTTTCTATAGCAATTGTTAAAGGAAAAGTCTTCTGTATTTACCATGCCGCCAGCATAATTTAGAAAGCTGTTCTTGATTGTAAAATGGGCATAATCACTGCCCCTCAGCCAGATATTAAAAAAAAAAAACAATTCTGATTGGGTGGTCTAAATTAAACCAGAGTAAGTATACAAATGTTACTGAAGATGAAATACTAGGTATAAATAATTAATTCAGAAGAAATTTCAAATTTTCTTACAGGAACTCTTAAAAATTAACAGCTCAGGGATGATTGTAAAGAGTTTATCCAACTTTGTTTAATTTTTATAGAACTCCTTCCTGCAAAAGACTTTTTTTCAAAGGACCTGGTACTTTTAATCATGTCAGATGGATGGACGCACAGGCCATTCATTCTCTTAAAAAATATTATTTCAGGGATCATCTTTCAATAACAAATTTAGAAAAAGAAGGTATCAGAGATATTTTCTTATCTTTAATCAATATTTATGCAAAAGCGTGCTTCAATACTTCCACTGCCACTTTAGCCCCCAATTCAAGACCTGCAAATAATAAAATCACTTGTTCACTACAGAAAATTTGATAAATATGTTACAGACAAAGCACTTGCTAAAATGATAAACCGCCTTTTGTATCTTAACTCGGATCAAGTTGAATTTTCATTTTTAGATAATACTTTGGTAAAAAAAGTCAACATAAGCCACCTTATCTAAACCATTACCACTCAATCCTTTCCGGCGCAGTGTCCCACGCCGGGACCACCTAATTTTAATTCCAAATTTACAAACGGTACGAAGAATATTTTAATAAAATTTTGCTTTTACAATGAAAGGTTAAAGTAATGTGATTTTAATTTCTAAAAATGTCGTTTGTAAATTCCGGGTTAGACCATCATTTCATCCTTTTACGAACAGAATTTTTCTGTGCCGGAAAGGGTTAACGTGACAGTTGTAAGAGAAAATAATTTATTTTCTTTATTATGCCTCCTTTCTTGTAACACAACTTTAATAATAAAATGCAATTGAGCATTATTTGCTCTCATTTCTATACTTCCTTTGCCCTCCCTTTTTATAAAAATTCTTTCAGTTTAAAATTCGATTTTTTTCCTTTTCTTTGGAATTTTTTTTAATCAAACACTTTATTGGACTTCACAAAACGAAAAAAAGAAAAACAAAAGGTGGAAAGCAGATGAAATGCAATGTTACAAATTTTTTTTTCGCGTTTTCATAAAAAGTCAATTTTTAGGATTCAGGTGAAGCCTGGTCCTGAAAAATGCTCATATTTTTAAATCGATACATTTTTAGAAACAAATGGTGTGTGGTTCTTCAAAGCAAAACTTTTTTTTATAAAATGAGACCTGCATTATGTTCCTAGGTTTAATTGTATTCATTTCATGTAGGAAAAACAGCATTTTTTTGCGAAAAATCACGTTTTTTTCAAACTTAAACTAGAGGTCTGCACGGGCCGGAATTTCCAGGCGCGGGCCCGGCCCGGCCCGAACGAAAGCTATCTTGGCCCGGCCCGGCCCGGTGTAAAATTTGGAAGTTCGGCCCGAGCCCGGCCCGGCCCGTTTGCATTTTTACAGTTCTCGGCCCGGCCCGGCCCGTACAAAAATCAGTGAAAACAGGCCCGGCCCGGCCCGACACAATTTCTACAAAAAAAAAATCCGTTTTTTCTCAACATACAATTAAGATTCTTTTAATGAATACTACATACATATTTATGGGAACATTTTACAGTATATTTTACATTACTATGATGTTCGCAAAACAGAAAACATACAATAGTAAACATTAACGATTACTTACAGTGTTTTAGTCATCGTGTCTGCAGACATTTCAAAATGGAAATAAGGATTCATTAAAAGATTAATGTAGTTCAGAATAAAGGATTAAAAACGTGATAACTTTTGAAGCTGTATAATAAAAAGTAGATTTGTGAAAATATTTCTCTCATTTTTAAGGCTTTTCTCAAATCTAAAGGAGCTACATTTTGACACATTTATGAATTATTTTCTTTTCGGAAACGCGTAAGATTGGCAGGTATTCTTATTCAGAAGCTATGTAAATGTCGTTTTTTTTCATAGATAAAAGCAATATATCTTTCTGAAAATACTGTCAAAGTCAGCGTTTTGAATCGAATTTCCGGAAGCGATAGCACAGGAAAGGAGATAAACGTGCAGTCACGTGACAGAAATCTCTGTTATCTCTGTAAATAATTTATCAAATATGGAAAAAGCGATTTGTTTCCAAATGCCTTCAATAGGCAGGCCTGTCAATTTTATGACTTTATAGTTAAAAATTTTGTCGGAAAATGTGTCTGAAAGCTTCGCATTGTTGAGCAGTGAACATGAGAACCACCTTAAGGTATATTTCCAAATATACTGTTAAGAGAGTTCATTATCACTATTAATACTACAAAACACAATGACTGTTCTACACATCCTGAGATCGATTAAGACCAGTTCCGTCCCGGCACGAGTCTGCTGAAAAAAAAATTAAACTCGGAATCAGACATTTTGTAACTGTACGATGCCGATCTCTACGATGGACATGTTACATTTCTGTATTGATATTGTTAAACTCGCATCGGATCGTGACACACATTTATACTTCTCGAGAAAATAATATTCATTGAAAACGGCTCGTATTTAATCTGTTTCGTTTAAATTCTTATATCGGGCCGATAGGCCCGATTATTTTTTTTGCCGGCCCGGCCCGTTTATTTTGTCTGTCGGCCCGGCCCGGCCCGTTGAAAAAATTGTCCTAATTCTGCCGGCCCGGCCCGTTTGAAAATTCTCCTCCATTCCGCCAGCCCGGCCCGGCCCGCGGGCCGGGCCGGGTACGGGCCTCGGGCCAATCCCGGGCCCGTGCAGACCTCTAACTTAAACCTCAATGAGGCACGGGTTAATATTATCCAAATGAGCTGAAACTTAGCCAATCTCATTTTCTAGTCAATTGGCAACTTTTTGGGGGGTCCCCCCGAAAAAATTCGAAAATTGATTTCTTGTGACCACCCTACTGCTACACTGAATGCATGTTTTGAAACGAAATGTATTGATTCGAAATTTTTATTGTTTCTGAAACAACAATTCATATTAAATTCCTATATTAAATTTCCCTGTTAAATTTTCCAATTAAATATCCTATAGCTGGGCCTGCTTTTTTATACTGAGAGTGAAAAATAAAGATATGTGCTTATGCCACACTATGTATCATTCATCCATGGGTGCGGGCAAAGAGGCAGTGCAGAGGAAGGACATTGCCCCTCCATGGATTTTCAAATTTAATTAACTAAATAAACTTTTCTCTGATGATTTTGAAAATAACAAGTGGGTAAGTGTGATCACAGATCGCACAGAGGGTTTCGTTTAATATTCCTTTCAAAACACTTTATCCTTTTGAAAAATCTGTTAGTTCCACATTTCGCAACCAGGGGCGCACTCTATTCTAAACAAACCTCTATCCGAATGAAACTCCGTTTTACATACTATCCGTAGATATATTAGTCGAGGGGACTGATCCCATAGCACCCGAGATAAGTAGGCGCCCCTGGCGATAAAAAGTGGAACTAAAATATGTAAGACTATGGTGCACAATATGAAATAATGATCAAAGGGGTGTCGGCAAATGTTGG
Organism: Maratus speciosus; assembly: GCA_963932465.1. NCBI lineage: Eukaryota > Metazoa > Arthropoda > Arachnida > Araneae > Salticidae > Maratus > Maratus speciosus. The sequence goes on from OZ010790.1 coordinate 11,317,661, forward strand.
AAAAGTGCTCCCCGGGTGAAAAGGGCGGAGGTTAGAAAAATTGCTTAAAATACACAAGTTAGAGCTCGGAGGAGTAAATGATTTAAGACTTTTTGAAAATTTTATGATTTGTCGTGTGGTCTGAGGTATTCAGCTATACGTATGCAAAAAGCCATGTCTCCAACTTAATTAGGGACACCCTTAGAAAGAATTGCTTAAAATACATATGTGGTAGCTCAAAGGGTTAAGCGTAAGACTTTTTCAAGATTTTATGATTTGTCGCCTGCCCTCAGGTGTTCTGCTATAAGTATGCAAAATTTCAAATCTGCAATTTAATAAGGGGCTCAGTTAGAAAAAATTGCTTAAAATACGCATGTGGAAGCCCAAAGGGTTAAATGTACGACTTTTTCAAAATTTTGTAGTTTTTCGTTTGATGTGAGGTGTTCAGCTATAAGTATGTAAAATTTCACGCCTCCAACCTAATTAGGGGCTCACTTAGAAAGGATTGTGAGAATACACATGTGAGACCCCAAACTCAAAGGGTTAAATTTACAACTTTTTCAAAATTTTATGATTTGTCATTTGATGTGAGGTGTTCAGCTGTAAATATGCAAAATTTCACGCCTCCAACATGCATAGTTTCTGAGAACGGGCTCTGTGATGGACAGAATATCTCAATTTGTTGATTTTCTGTAAGCAAGTAAACCCCCAGTAAGTAGATAAGTTTACAATGGAAGTCTATGGGAATTTGGCGAAATATTAGAGATATCGACAAGGTGGCGTCACTTTTGGCGACTAATTTTAGTCGCCAAATTTGGCGATATATCGCCATGTTGGCGAGAAACTTGGCGGTATTTGGCGACAAAACAGCGTCACCTACTACGGCAAATTAAAATTTCGCCTAATAGGCGCAATGGTAAAGTAAAAATGGGCACCCCCAGGTGGGTAATTCATCGATTTTCACAATTTTTTTATTTTTTTCCTTAGTTTTATAGTGTAAACTAACTTCGCACCAAATTTGAAGTCTGTAGCTGCAGTAGATATACGAGATCTTTTTGATGAGTGAGTCAGTCAGTCAGTCAGTGGTAAAATTATCGATTATCAGACATTTTCAAATGTCATTATCTCGGAAACTAATTATGCGTTATTTATAAAATTTTGGATTTTAGGTAATTAGGGTGGCCTTACTACACATTTCGTATAACAAGTACGTAGGTCTCATAGATTTTCAGTTGTAGAGCATTGAAATTTGATGAAAACAGCTCGAAATGGTTCGTGTAAATAACACACGGCTATGTCAGGCGAACTTGGCTGACACACTGCCGTGTGTCTAGAATTCATTAACATGCGTTAGAAGTCTTAGGAGAAATTACGTCATATTTACGTCACATTATAGTTATTACATAAAATGAACACAAAATAATAGTGCAAAAAAGTTTAAATTTAGAAATTGCGCTAGACATTTATTTGATATTTTGAGAATTAATTTAAAATGTCTCATTTAAAAGAACTTTCTTTTCGCTTTGTTAAAAAATACCAGGAGACAAAGACTCTCTTTACTTAATTCCTTTTATATTAGCTTATTTTGAAATGTAGTTACACGTGTATACGTCATCAAGTTATTTTTATTTTGACGTTTTATTTGTGTTTTTATTAATGTTGTACGAATTTATTTGTTCTTTCGTTATTTAAAATAAAAATTATATCAATTTGTATAATTTGGCAAGTAGTTTGGCGATTTATATAATTTGGCGAAATTGGTCGACAGGATACTCAAGTAGTACCGCAGCGGATTTGGCGTTAAAATTACCCAATCAAAGAGAAATGAATAGAAATTTGTTTATAGGGAGATCGCCACTGTTTTTTAAATTATAATTCAATCTTTCGAAATCTTTTTAAAGCCGATCTAATTAGCGTGCATTTAGAGTCTGCGGTGTCTGGACGGGGGTTGGCGAGCGTAGCTCGTAGGGGGCCGAGCCCCCTAGTGTAAAAAATATCTCTAGAAATGCTAAAAATTTGAATTTAAAATAGAAATAAAACCTCAAAAAATGCGTCAAATAAAAAAAATAAATTAATTCTGCACACCGGGAAATTATAACGTATAAAATGATCTAAAAATGATTAAATTCCCATCAATAGTTTTTGCTCCTATAAAACTTTTTTAGTGGAACGATTTTGTCCAACTTTAGCATTAAATATGTCTTAAAATAATTCTTCGATTTGAAAACTGTCTGCATCAGCGTGTTTATCAAACATTTCTGTATAAAACCTCTGATTTTCATATTTTTATATGCATTATTTTTCTTAATATTAACGAAGAAAGACCTCCGGTTACAAAAAATTCAAAACTGGCGGCGGCAGCGGCGGCGGCGGTGACAGCGGCAGTTACTTTTTTTTAGAATAGAAAGACTAGGGGGCTCAGCCCCCTACGAGCTGCGCTCGTCAATCCCCGTCCAGACACCGCAGACTCCAAATACACGTTAATTTGATCGGCTTTAAAAAGATTTCGAAAGATTGAATTATAATTTAAAAAACAGTGGCGATCTCAATATAAACAGATTTCTATTCATTTCTCTTTGATTGGGGAATTTTAACGCCAAATCCGCAGCGGTACTACTTGATTATCCCGTCAACCAATTTCGCCAAGTTATATAAATCGCCAAACCACTCGCTAAATTATACAAATTGACATAATTTTTATTTTAAATAACGAAAGAACAAATAAATTAGTACAACATTAATAAAAATACAAATAAAGCGCCAAAATAAAAATAACTTGATGACGTAGACACGTGTAACAACATTTCAAAATAAGCTAATATAAAAGGAATTAAGTAAACAGGGTCTTTGTCTCCTGGTATTTTTTAACAAAGCGAAAAGAAAGTTCTTTTAAATGAGACATTTTAAATTGATCGTTCTTAATCTGACGTAATTTTGACCAAGCTATTCTTTCTCTTTTAAATATTCACGTGAAAATACTTTTGTTAGAAATGAAATATTATTGGCGCTTTCCTAACAAAAATAGTTGAAAAGGTCCTCTCAAAATATTAAATAAATGTCTAGCGCAATTTCTAAATTTAAACTGTTTTGCAATATTTTGTGTTCATTTTATGTAATAACTGTAATGTGACGTAAATATGACGTAATTTCTCCTATTTAAGACTTCTAACGCATGTTAATGTATTTATTATTTTACAAATTCCTTTCTCTTTTTAAATTCACGTGTATACTTTTTATGACGTAATTTTTAATAAGTTCCTGCTTTTTGTACATAATTATTTAATTATAATTCCAAATAATTTTTTCTGTTTATAATAGTCACGTGTAAATAAATTTTTAATTTGAAGCAAACATTATTGTTTGCGCTGTTTATACATTTGGCAACAGTATAAATTAATACCATTTTCTAAAATCTCTCTATTCTAAAAAAAAGTAACTACCGCTGTCACCGCCGCCGGTTTTGAATTTATGGTGACCGGAGGTCTTTCTTCGTTAATATTAAGAAAAATAATGCATACAAAAATATGAAAATCGGTGTTTTCATACAGAAATGTTTGATAAACACGCTGATGCAGACAGTTTTCAAATCGAAGAATTATTTTAAGAAATATTTAATGCCAAAGTTGGACAAAATCGTTCCATTAAAAAAGTTTTATAGCAGCAAAAACTATACATGGCAGTGTAATCATTTTTAGATCATTTTATGCGGTAGAATTTGCCGGAGTGCAGATTGCCTTAATTTTTTTATTTTGACTCATTTTTGAGGTTTTATTTCTATTTTAAATTCAAATTTTCAGCATTTCTAGAGATATTTTTTACATTATTTTGAAAAATGGTATTAATTTATACTGTTGCCAAACGTATAAACAGCAGAAACAATAATGTTTGCTTCAAATTAAAAATTTATTTACACGTGACTATTATAAACAGAAAAAATCATTTGTAATTAGAATTAAATAATTATGTACAAAAAGCAGGAACTTGTTAAAAATTACGTCATAAAAAGTATACACGTGAATTTTAAAAGAGAAAGGATATTGTAAAATAATAAATTCATTAACATGCGTTAGAAGTCTTAAATAGGAGAAATTACGTCATATTTACGTCACATTATAGTTATTACATAAAATGAACACAAAAAAATATTGCAAAACAGTTTAAATTTAGAAATTGTGCTAGACATTTATTTGATACTTTGAGAGGATCTTTTCAACTATTTTTGTTAGGAAAGCGCAAATAATATTTCATTTCTAACAAAAGTATTTTCACGTTAATATTTAAAATAGAAATATTAGCTTGGTAAAAATAACGTCAGATTAAAAACGATTAATTTAAAATGTCTCATTTAAAAGAAATTTCTTTTCGCTTTGTTAAAAAATACCAGGAAACAAAGACTCTGTTTACTTAATTCCTTTTATATTAGCTTATTTTGAAATGTTGTTACGCGTGTCTACGTCATCAAGTTATTTTTATTTCAACGTTTTATTTGTATTTTTATTAATGTTGTACTAATTTATTTGTTCTTTCGTTATTTAAAATAAAAATTGTCAATTTGTATAATTTGGCGAGTGGTTTGGCGATTTATATAATTTGGCGAAATGGGTCGACGGGATAATTAAGTAGTACCGCAGCGGATTTGGCGTTGAAATTCCCCAATCAAAGAGAAATGAATAGAAATTCGTTTATAGGGAGATCGCCACTGTTTTTTAAATTATAATTCAATCTTTCGAAATCTTTTTAAAGCCGATCTAATTAGCGTGTACCCAGGTAGCACAGCAATATCGGCCCGATACTGCCCAATATCGGCCAATCTTGGTGTGCATCGTCAAAGACCGGTCATGTTTACCAACACTGGCCAATATTGATCGATGTTGTCCGATGTTGGATTTGTAACATTAAAACTTCTGGAATCATGAACATTTTAATTTTTTATTCACATATTTTACTTTTTGTGGGAAGGTAGAAAACAGGAAACAATTATGATAACATTTTAAGTTCTGTAAATCTATGTAGAAAAACTCACATTGGCCAATGTCGGGTGACATCCGTGGACATCGACACAAGCAATGATCACAAGGATGTGCCAGCCAACCAACCAATCAGATACAAGACAATTACCCAACATGGCCGCCGTATTTCTGTTATTATGCTGTTGCAGTTTTGTTCAGACCCCATTTTATAGAAAAAAAACGAGAGTATTTATATGTTGATGGTAGTATGGAAAACTGAGGTGTGTCATTCTTGAAATCCGAAAGTTACATCTTTATGTGAAACGGGTAAGTGCTCTTTATATTTCATATAATGTTTGTTTATTGAATACATATAATCAGACTCATTTCATATATTCAAACTTGTTTTTGAAATATTGTTTTCTGTTTACATTGGTATTATTACTTGATTAGTTATCCATATTCTTGTGTAGTGTGTATTTTCTGTTCATATCATATTTATACTTGTCTCGGAATGTATATTATGCTTAAAGATTTTCGTCAGTAATGATTGTAAACAAATGATATGAACTTTTGGTAGTGTTTGAGTTAGTATATTATTTAACCGTTTAAGTAACACCAAAACACTTTTTCGTTGTTTATATATTAATTAAATTGTCCGTTTACTTTATTCTTGAAGTAATTATTTATATTAAAACGTGATTTTCTTTTTTTATTGTGCATAACTGAAACGATTTATTTACTTAAATGGCACAAGTACAATTAAAGTTGTGAGCAATTTATATAACCTTGAGGTCCTTCTTATCAGAATTTGTAATAAACATTTCAGATATCCTAATTTAAAAGTGCGAGATTTTTTTTTCTTCTTCCCTTATAAGGGAGAGGGGAAGGGAGAGTATAGAATTTTTTTTTTTTTGTCATACTTGCTACTTTGAACATAATTTTCAAAATATAAAAATTGTTAAAAGACTCAAAATCAGTTATCAAACAATTACAATCAAAGGTTATTTATTCTTTTTATATTCACTTTGCTATTTATTTATTTATTGGTTTATTTTTTACTCCATCCAAAAATAAAGATTTGATACATTGTTAAAGCTGATTCCTCTTATTTAAGTTTAATCATTTGTGATTTTTTTAAAAGATTTCTACCGATAAATTATCTGGTGTGTGTATGTGTGTGTGTGTGGGGGGGGGGGGGGGGGGTAAGATTTCAAGATTCTCTATAATGCTTCTTCCTACCACCAATACAGTTAAAAATCTTTAAACTCCTTATTTTGTTTATCTTTAATTTGCATAATGTGTTCTTAATTAAGTCATATACGGAAATTTAATCATTTGGGAAGAGTTCCCTATCTTGTGCCACTTGGCGCGACTGGCAAAAAAGTAAGCAATGTTGTCAAAAGTTGTCTGTTTTAGCTTCTTACCAAATATTTATTTTAATTATATTTTATTAATATTATATTTATATTATTTGTAATATTTTATTTTTAAATTTACCAAATCATCTTACCAAGCGCCAAAAGATTGCAACAACAATATCCTAAGCATTTATCGCCCAAGTTAACTTTCCAAGTTTTCTGGCACATCGCACATGCTATGGGAACTCTTGTCATGAATTTTATAATGGCTATGTTAAAGCACAATTATTTATCTGATGTCTATTAGGGATGCACCGGATATTGATTTTGCCGGATATCGGATACCGGTTATCCGAAGCCCCTTTGCCTACCGGATTTGGATATCCGGCACTAGATATGTTTTTAGTTATATGGTGAATTATTTCTTTATATAATGCTATCTCAGAACAATAAATTACAAGCATGTTTCTCACATCATTAAAACATTTTAAATGTATTGAAATATAATTTACAAAAACTATATTTCTTTGAATATCAGGGCTTGAAATTCAAGTTTTTTTAGAAAGGGAGTTTCCCACTTAACATTTATAAATGCAGGGGAGTTGAACTGTTAGAAAGGGGGGGAAATATCTTTAAACATCGCTATTTTTTATGTGCCACTTAAAAAATTGCATTTATATAGACATGACAAAATACCATTCATATAATTTAAATTAACAACAAGATAATTATCCAAAATGTTTATTTTTATTAAAACAAAGGAACAGAATCAAGCGTTATATATACCATGTCTATTTTTCAACTTTCACCTAATGTTATGGGCAATTAACAATTGGATTGCTAAATGAATTTCTTAATTTAGATTTTATTCCATTTTGCGAACTCTTTCACAAGTTACACTTTTGACAAACAGTACAGAGCAACTTTTAAAATTTAAAATTATTGGAAACACGTGGTTATGCTGCCTTAAAAAATTTTTAGAAAACTTTGCAAAATCTGATGTGCATTAATTTTTAACTTACTTGCATGAATAATACATATCGGTGATTATATGTCACTTCTGAACAAACTTGTTTTGGAAACAATATTTGGAACAATAAAAATAAAAAATATATGAATAGAAAATAACTTTTTATTTTTTAAGTTTCCTAATTTTTATTGATTATTTTTAATTATTAATAATAATTTATTTTATTAATTTAATTTTAATATTTCTTTAAAAAAATCATTGTTTATAATTTATTACTGTATATACTCTCATATTAGTCAACCCCAAAATTTGAGAAATATAACATGTCCATCCGTTTGAATAACAATATTTAATAATAGATATAACAGTAGTAATCTTGGTCTTAATTTAATTTTAATCAAGGAAGATTAATATGAATTCTGCAATCAAATAGGGCAATGAAAACTATTCCAGAATACTGATAATAAAATGGAATTGTTTTCATTCCTTTAAAATTTTGGTGTTTATTTACACGTGAGTACATATAGTAATTTATGGTTATATGTTATAAAAAAAATAGTTTAGAAATCCTGTATAACAGTTTAAATAATATTTTCCCCTGTTACTATATTTTAAAAGATAAGTAGAACAAATATATATATTTTAAATAAATTCACATATTCATGCTATTTATCAAGTAATACATCAAAGCAGTGATTTTTCAATAGTTGGGGTCTTTGTAAAATTAATGCATTGTAATAGTTTTTTTTTTTTTTTTTTTTTTTTTTTTTTTTTTTTTTTTTTAACGACATAAATTGTAGTCGTGAAATTAGGTGTGATTCTAAAGATAAACATTGAATGCTTATAAAAGTGTACTTTTTTAGAAACTATTTTTACTTTATTTTTAATTTATTATTATTTTCATACAGAATTTTAGTTTTGAAAATTCACTTTAATTCGAAAATGCCTTTTTGAATATTATGTTCAAATTTTGTAAGAGGAAAAAAAAACTGAGGTGAAATTTTAAAATTGTAAGTTTTCAGTTTGTAAGTTAAGTAGTTGGTTCGCAGTTTTGTTTTCTGATTTATAAAACCATTAAACAATAAAGTTGTGAGTACTGTGTGATTTTAGCACTAACATTGGATACAGTAGACTTCCTCAAATCCTCACATCATCGAATATGTAAACAATAGAACTTTCAGTTCAGATGTAGGGACAAAATTACAGACTTTTTTATTTTTATATAATTCCATGTGTATTTTAATATGTAATTCTTGTTAATGTGACTGAACTCTTGCTTGTTCATGAAGGAAAGAGTATAAATTTATTTCTGAAAAATTCAAGATATTGCTGATATCACTGGTAATTGCAATCTTTTTACCAAATATATTTATGTATTAATCAAGCTTTTTTGGTTATTAAGTCTGGCTAAACCTGAAATAAAACTTTTTTATTTTATGATTTTGATATGAATTAGTAGGGTACCTTTGTGAGGCAAGTTTGGTTGAATAATTCAAGAAAAATGTGTATAATCTTTATTATGTATATTTAATTATGCATTATTATTTACTTGACGTTTACTTTTAATAATTTAATTAATTTTTAAATTATCTTAATTTTTATTATTTCGATTTATTATTTTACTTAATTATTTTAATATTTTACTATAAGTAAGCATTCATTATAATTTCGATTGCATTATTACATTCAAATTACTGTTTAAAAAATATAAACAAAGAAAGCAATGACCAAAAATCCGCACAACCTCTGGTCCCAAGCTGTGCAGATTTGAGGGAGTCTACTGTATTAATATAATAAAGTAAAAATATTTCATTTTCAAGCTGAAATTTTGGTGAATAAATTCTTAAATCTCCCATTTAAAATTTGTTTATGAAATTAAAAAAAAAAAAAAAAAGCTATAGCAAATTATAAATTGTTATAGCAAAAATGTACTTGGTCTGATTGTGATTTTGGTTCATTGTGGAAATGAAGTTTGAAGGAACAGAAACCACTGCTATCTCTAGCTGCATTGGAAAGGTGCTTGCAGAATTTGACGACAGGGATGGAAACACTTTTCAAATGAGAAGAAGATGACTAACAAGAAATAGATGATTTGTCGAAAAATTTTTTGTTAAATAATAAATATGATTAATAATAGTTTGTAAATAAAAAAACATTTAATTCTTTTTTGTGATTAATAAATTTTATTTGTTATACATGGTAAGTTTTTATTTAAATTCTAAGAATTGACTTCTAATTTTTGTATTATCATTTTTAAAAGTAGTATCCAATGTTTAAGATATTTCAATAAAATACAATTTATAAAATAAATTTACAAACTTTTAAAATCACCTTGTAAATTTTATCTTAGAGAAAAACAGCTGATAAAAATTGACTAATATAAAATCTATCTAAAATTAGAATTTTTAACGAAATATAAATTATGATGATATTTAAATGCTAAGTTTTTAGATTTCTAATTATTTTAAATGCCGTACTTATGTGCAATTGAGAGAATCTATCAATTTGAATTTCTAAAATGTATTTTATAGCTTCACCCCCCCCCCCCTGACTCAAAAGAGAAAACATATAAAGAAAATTAGCTATTTTGTCCTTTATATAATTTCTGATATTTTCAAAGTGTTTTTTATCTATTAATTTTTTTGAGGGGTGGGGAAATGTCCTGAAATATATTTAAAAACGTTTCTATCTTTTATCAGTCACAATTTCTTTCTGCTTACATAAACTTAAGTAGGTATTGTAAATTCTGAAATGTAATTTAGATAGCCTTAATGTCATGTTAGTCTACTTTTTGTAGGGATGCATAATTTCTAGAAAGATTCAAGTGTTGGGAAAAAAAAACATTTTTCTGTAAAAGTTGATTTTTTTTTAAATTTATTTATTTATTTATTTTTTTACAAATAAGAGCTTTTTTGTTGCTAAATTTTCTTTGAAAATATAAAATAATATACATTTTTTGAATATACATATGTACATTAAAAATAGAAAGATTTTATTTTTACTTCATATGAATACATTACAAATAGAAATAATAAACTTACTATTAAAATTTTACTTCCAGGATAGATTTTCTCGCTTAGTTTAATGACATTGTTTGTAACATATTTTTTATTCTTTTAAATGGTCATTTCAGTTGCACTTTCCATTTTACACTGCCACTAAAACTTATAATATAAATATTTGCCTCGATATTTGCTGGCAATTGTGTTTATTTAATAAAAAAATTCCATCGAAGTGTTTATCCCTAAGTAGTATAGTTCAGACTCTCATTCAGAATGAAGGGAGTATAAAGATAAAATATAAATTAATGTTTTACTAATTTTTAATGTAGGAATAACTAAAATAAAGTTGGTTAAATAAATAAAAAAACAACAGGTGGATTTACTTTTTTCAACCAAATTTTGCTTGCATTTTTCGGTTAGCCGGGCACCAGTGTTATATTTACATACGTATATATGTACACACGCACACACATATATGTGTATGTAAATATAGCACTGGCGCCCGGCTAACCAAAAAGTACCAATTTTTTTTTTTCAGGTGTGGTGGAGAGAGGGGGTAACATTTCATTTATACAGTAGAAGATCTTTATAATAATATATAATGCACAGCTTCTAAAATGTAAGCAATAAATTTTGTACTTAAGAAGCATGTGTAATCCGTATTGCAAAAATATTGACACCTTTTAGAGGATTAAATTTCAAACATTATTTGATCTTTATCACCTTAATTCAGATTTTGTTAAAATGAAAATATTGCTATTATTAAATGTAAAATTTTTGGGATTAAGTAATGTGATGATTTTTTCCCAGCATGTTTGGATAATTTTTATAGGCAATTTAACAATATGTGAAATGATCAATATTATGCAAAAATTTTTTAACCTGCACAACTTTTGGTCCTAAGGAATGCAATATAAATATCTATTGCGATTGTTTTGTATATTGCCGTATTTACAAGGTAAGTTTTAATGTTGTGTGAAATGACCTATATAACGCAAAATGTTGCATGTTTTGGTTTGCATTATAAAGATCTTCTACTGCATATAAATACTATGTTAATGTTTATTGTAAAGACATAAAAAAAAATCGTTTCAGCTACGTTATTTTTATTATTTTCTTTTTTTATAATGGTTAAGTGTTTATTGATTATGTGAAAATAAAATATGGAAATCTGCTTATGATAAATTGATTTTTTTAAATATTCAATTTTTCAACCTCACTATAACCACAAATTGGTATTACGGACATAATTTTACATATGAATTTTTAATGAGGAAAGTAGCATTTACTTATGAGTTGTTCAAAAAGTTAATGTTTCAATGTAGAACGATGAACATTGGAAAGAAAAAAAAAGAGAAACCACCAGAGTGTAGAGTGAACATAAGAAAGAGAGTATTCATCTTCCAACACTATAGAATCGGTAAGTTCATACTCTGATTCAGGATGATGGCCATACAGGTAAAATATAAATTTTCTTCTGAGTTAATTGGGTAGGAATAATTAATTAAAGTTAAGTTTGAAAAAACAACAAAGGTAGAATTTTGCATATGTAACTTAAGAGGACACAGTACCTTTTAAACTATTTTTTAGTTTTCAATAGTATTGTAATATCTGTGGTGGCATTATGTTTAATACTATAATGCAAACATAATTTATTTTTTTTTTTTTTTATCTTACAAAAATGCCTATTTAACTAAAATTTAAATTTTTTGAATAATTTTTAACTTTTTAAAAATCCCTACTACTTTTTTAAATATGAATATTTTTTGCTTCAGAAATTTCTGTAATTTCAATTATGAGTTTGTTGAATTTCCTTGATTTTTTATTATACAAAAGAGAAAAAGATTTATATTAAATGTTATATCCCATACATCTAAAAATCCATGGCACAGTTTTATGTAGTATAATCTAAGGAATGTGGGGAAAAAATTTTGAAACGAAAATATTGATATTTAAAAAATCAGTTGGGATTTTAAAAAATATATATATATTTTTTTTAATTTAAATTTAAGTTAAATAGAAATAGGCAAGATTTTTTTTTTTTTTGAAATTACATGAAATTTAATTTGCTTTATAGTATTAAATATAACGTCACTACAGATATTACAGTATTATTCAAAATTGAAAAAGTAGTTTAAAGGGTACTGTGTCCCGTTAACATAAATTGTTTTTGACTAACTTTTACTAGTTTTTTTTTTCCTTGCAAAGTTTATACATCAATACAGTTAAACAAATTTGAACATCTATATTTATGGTAAAGGCAGAAAAGAATAAATCATTTCAGTTAAATATTTTTTTTAAATTTCAGTATGTTGAATATTTTTATTGATTATATGAAAAAAAAATTATCAAAATTGCTTACATGGTAATAAAAGTTATGTTATTCAAATAATACAATATAACACTTTTCAACTTTACCATTTCAATAAATTGGTATTATAGATATAATTTTGCATATGACATTTTTAATGAGGGAAGTATAATTTAATTATTAATTTTACACATAATATTTTTACGTACAACACTGAACATGAAAAGAAAAAATTATAAAAACATCAGAATGTATAAAATATTTGAATGAATTATTTTATTAATGGTATTTGAATTTTCGTAAAAAGATACCTTTTAATAAAAGAAAAAAATTCCCAAAAATTTTTGGGTTATTTCAGAGCAATCACTTTCAACATAATCATGAAAAAAATTTCCTTTTAAATATTTTTTACATTATCATGGCAGTGAACTTAGCTATGATTTTCCATATAAACAATATATAAATATATATTTCTATAATAGCAAAAAAAATATTTGAAATAGTTAAAAAATATATATTTATGCATATGTTTTCAAACCTGGATTCATCAATATAAAATGGCAAACTTTTTTTCACTAATATAAAGAGATATTTATTACCAATACTATGTCAAGACAGGCAATCAATATCTCTCTATATTGAAAAAAGAAAGCTTTGCTATTTTATAGTGTCGAATCCAATTTTAACCAATATCGGCCGGTCCGGCGTTCGCCGATATCGGCCGATATTGGTCGGTATTGGGTGCCGATATAGGCCAATATTGGAAAAAAAGTTTGCCATGCAATATCGGCCAATATCGGTATACCGATATTGGCCGATATTGCGAAATCGCTGTTCCCGATATTGGCCGATATTGCTGTGCTACCTGGGTAGAGTCTGCAGTGTCTGGACGGGGGTTGGCGAGCGTAGCTCGTAGGGGGCCGAGCCCCCTAGTAATGTAAAAAATATCTCTAGAAAGAAATGCTGAAAATTTGAATTTAAAATAGAAATAAAACCTCAAAAAATGAGTCAAATTAAAAGAAGAAATACAGTCTGCACACCGGGAACTTCAAACGTATAAAAGGATCTAAAAATGATTAAATTCCCATGAATAGTTTTTGCTCCTATAAAACTTTTTTAGCGGAACGATTTTGTCCAACTTTAGCCTTAAATATCTCTTAAAATAATTCTTCGATTTGAAAACTGTCTGCATCAGCGTGTTTATCAAACATTTCTGTATAAAGCCACCGATTTTCATATTTTTGTATATGCATTATTTTTCTTAATATTAACGAAGAAAGACCTCCGGTCACAAAAAATTCGAAACCGGAGGCGGCGGTGACTGCGGTTGTTACTTTTTTTTTTAGAATAGAGAGATGGTATTAAGGGTGTATTTCAATCTAAACTGCTTATTTTCTGATTTATTTTTAAATTCATTTTTGCTCTCAAACGCATCAAACTGGCAAATTTTCTTATTTAGAAACCACATAATGTGCCGTGCCTGTCTATTTTTGATAAATGCAGAAAATATTGCAAAAAATGCTATCAAAGTAGGCGTTTTGAACCGAATTTTCCGAAACGAGAGAGCTGGGAAGGAAAAAAATGGTCATACTGAGAAAACAATTGTTTAAAAGTCAAATTCTAATTAATTGATCGAAAAATGAAATCACACGGCCTCTTATTCATCTCTTCAAGAATTACATTAGCAAGTTTCATATTTGTACTTTTAAAAATGAGTCTGAAAATGTCTCAGAAAATTTCGAGCTGTTGAGGGTGAAAAGATATTTTTCGAATACACCCTTAATTTAAACTGTTGCCTACTGTATAAACAGCGCAAACAATAATGTTTGCTTCAGCTTAAAAATTTATTTACACGTGACTATTATAAACAGAAAAAATCATTTTGAATTTGAATTAAATAATTATATACAAAAAGCAGAAACTTATTAAAAATTACGTCATAAAAACTATACACGTGAATTTTAAAAGAGAAAGGATATTGTAAAATAATAAATTCATTAACATGCGTTAGAAGTCTTAAAGAGGAGAAATTGCGTCATATTTACGTCACATTACAGTTATTACATAAAATGAACACAAAATAATATTGCAAAACAGTTTAAATTTAGAAATTGCGTTAGACATTTATTTGATATTTTGAGAGGATTTTTCCAACTATTTTTGTTAGGAAAGCGCAAATAATATTTCATTTCTAACAAAAGTATTTTCACGTGAATATTTAAAAGAGAAAGAATAGCTTGGTCAAAATTACGTCAGATTAAAAACGATTAATTTAAAATGTCTCATTTAAAAGAACTTTCTTTTCGCTTTGTTAAAAAATACCAGGAGACAAAGACTCTGTTTACTTAACTCCTTTTATATTAGCTTATTCTGAAATGTTTAACTTATTTTACTTAATGAAAGACGAAAACAGCGATTGTATCTTTGGTACTACTTAGTTATCCCGTCGACCAAAAATCTATCATTCGCCAAACTATAAGATTAAATGCCAATAATGGTTGATCGTAAATGTCACATTAACTTGACTTTAAGCAAGTTACACGTGTCTACGTCATCAAGTTATTTTTATTTCGACGTTTTATTTGTATTTTTATTAATGTTGTGCTAATTTATTTGTTCTTTCGTTATTTAAAATAAAAATTATGTCAATTTATATAATTTGGCGAGTGGTTTGGCGATTTATATAATTTGGCGAAATTGGCCGACGGGATAATCAAGTAGTACCGCAGCGGATTTGGCGTTAAAATTCCCCAATCAAAGAGAAATGAATAGAAATCCGTTTATAGGGAGATCGCCACTGTTTTTTAAATTATAATTCAAAAAATTCTGTGGAAATTTTTTAAAGCCTATCAAATTAGCATGCATTTAGAGTCTGCGGTGTCTGGACGGGGGTCGACTGCGTTGTTATGAAGTTATGTTAATAATGTAACGAACCGTAAAAGGCTCCAATGGATGTATACAGCGAAATTACTTGCATAGATTTATTCACACATAACTTATTCTATTTAGGTTACACATATACAAGCACGACACAACATCACATAAACATAAGTATAAAGATAAGCTCTTGTTCTAGGTTAATTTCGGTTACAGTTAATGTCTTAATACCACATCTCCCTTTCTTCAAAGATTCAATTTCTGCGGAGGGCGAACAACTCTTCCACTTCTGGTGATATACTGATCTTGATGCTTTCGTGGAGACATAGAGTTCGTTTGTCATTCTTACAGGATGGATGAAGATTCTGAGAGCTTGGTTTCATTGGACTAGGAACTTTCTGTGGCATTGGAAACTCATTACTGGAAACGTCTGGGTGAAGATCATCCACATCATCAGTTTCCGGCTGGAAATTAGTTGATGGGAGAAGATGCATTCTGTTTCGACGATATACCCTTTTTCCAGATTTGACTATGTACGAACGTGGGTAATCTAATCTCTGCTGAACCGTACCAGTAGCTCGCTTGCCTGTGATCCACACTCCATCTCCAACATCAAGATTACTAAGTTCTCGTACGCCGTGACTTTTGTTATAGTTATCTCTTTGTCGTTCTATTCTCTTCTCTTCCTTCCTTTGAAGTTCAGCCCTGTTTTCAATTTTTGGCTCTAATTGAGATTTTGCAATTCGCAGTGTTGTCTTAATACGACGATTCATGAGAAGCTCCGCCGGAATGAGCCCATTCTCTAATGGTGATGCTCTATATGCCATTAAAGAAAGGTAAGGGTCTTCAGCTTTTTTGAGTCGCATCTTGATGGTTTTTACTGCAGATTCAATGAAACCATTACTTTGAGGATACCTAGGACTTGATGTGATATGACGAAATCCATAAATCTTTGAGAATTTTGAAAATTCAGATGAGTTAATTGGCTCAAATTGAGGACCATTATCAGATCTAACGACATTAGGAATCCCATGTCTGGCAAAGATTGATTTGCAGTGGAGAATTACTTCCTCAGAAGTTAATCTTTCCAGTTTTGCGATTTCTGGATATCTTGAGAAGTAATCGGTCACGATTAAGTACCAAAATCCATAAAGCTTAAAAAGATCCATGCCCACAGTTTCCCATGGTCGTCCAGGAAATTCGGTAGGAATAAGAGGTTGATGGCGATTAGTGGTCTCCTTGATACATGATGTACAACTTTTTATCATTTCTTCAATTTCTCTATTTATTCCAGGCCAATAGACAGATGATATTGCTCTTGCACGACATTTCGTAATTCCCAAATGTCCCTCATGAATTTGTTCTAGAACCTTTTTTCGCTGATTGGCAGGAATGATGATTAGACAGCCCTTCATTATGAGCCCATCTTGGATCGAAATTTATATCGATGATTCCAACATGGTTCTATATTTTTCCTTGATGGCCAACCTTTCAGGATTAAATTTTCTAGTTCTTTGCATGTTGCATCACACTTTTGGGATTGTCATAATTCTTCTAACATGTTGCATGAAGCAGGTAATGAGCAAATTACCATACGAATATAGGCATCAATTTCTTCCTCCAACTCTTCAGCATTTTCTCTAGTTTCTTGAGGTTGTCTTGACAAGGCATCAGCTGCATAAAGTTTCTTTCCTGGTATGTGGAATATAGAATAAGAATATCGCATCATCCTCATCTTCAACCTTTGCAACAGTGGAGATAAATCTTCAAGGTTTTTCTTTGAGAAGATTGGAATTAGAGGTTTATGACCGGTTTCTAACCTAAAGTGAGTTCCAGTTAGGTAATCTCGAAATTTCTCACAACTCCAAGCTAGAGCAAGTGCCTCTGTTTCTATTTGAGAATATCTCTTTTCAGTAGGTGTGAGTGTTCTGGATGCATATACAACAACAGAAATTTCTCCATTTTCTTGTTCTTGCCTCAAGGTGGCTCCTATTCCATAAGAAGAAGCGTCTGTTGTGACAATTGAAGTTTTCTGTGGATTATAAACCTTTAAAACAGGTTGAGATGCCAGGACATTCTTCCAGTTTTGAAATGCTTGTTTTTGAGGTTCAGCCCAGACAAACTCATTCTTTTGACTTAACATAGATGTTAACGGTGAAAACATTTCTACAAAATTTGGAACAAATCTAGCGAGAAAATTTGCCATACCTAGCACTTGCTTTAATTCTTTTTTGTTCTTTGGTGGTGGATATTCTTTCACTGCTCTAATTTTATCTTCATCAGGATAGATGCCTTTGTCATCAATAATATGTCCCAAGAATTTGATTCTCTTGACTGAAAACTTACATTTCTTGTCATTTAGAGTAATACCAACTTCTTTAAGTTTATTCAGTATAATCTTCAGTCTTTGGTCATGCTCAGTCTGATTTCTTCCCCACACTAAGATGTCTTCCATGTGACAAATAGCACCTGGGATATTTTCTAGCAGGTGTGACATTCTACGTTGGAAATGTTCTGGTGTATATGAGATTCCAAAAGGTAATCTTAAGAATCTGTATCTTCCAAAAGGAGTGATGAAAGTCGTGAGATATGACGAAGATTCATCGAACAGAATTTGCCAAAAACCTGAATTAGCACCCAACTTTGAAAAAATGTTAGCACCTGTAAGAAGATTTAAAGAATATTCCACTGAAGGCAATGGATGGAATTCCCTTTTCACAGACTTGTTTAACTGGACTAAGTCGACACATAAGCGAACAGTTCCATCACTTTTAGGAACGATAACGACCGGTAAACACCATTATGTCGGTTTGGTTAGAGGAACAATAACTTTTTGTGCAATCATCTTCTTGATTTCCATTTCAGTTTTCTTCAGCAATGGAATTGGTATCCTTCTTGGAGCTGAAATAGCAAATGGGACAGAGTTCGGCTTAAGCTTAATCGTATAACAACCTTTCAGTAACCCCAGGCCACTGAACAATTCAGAAAAATCTTGCTTAGAACTTATTGTGATTTCTGAAATATTCGGTCCCAATCCAAAAGCTGTATGGCAGGTTTTCCCAATAAGTAGCTCTGCAGTCCTTCAATTACATGGATTTCTTCGGTTATTTTCTTTTCTTTGTATTGGATTTCTCCAATAAGTTTTCCTGTGTGTTTTAGTATTTTCCCATCCGGGCCGCAAAGCTTTTTGTCTGGTTTTAAGATTTTCGAATCCTTAAAATCGATGAAGTAGCAGGAATAACAATGTAATCTGCTCCGCTATCTATTTTGAAGCGAATAGTTTTACCTCTTACTTGAATAGGTACTGACCATAACAAATCATTATTATTATTACAGCGTGTTTCCCTAATTGTTCCTAAGAAAGAAACTTCAGATTTACTTTCATTTCTCCAACAAATTCGTGCATACTGCCCTAGTTTGGAACATTTTAGACATTTAGCATCTTTTGCTGGACACACTTTTCTATTATGTGTAGATTTTCCGCACCATTTGCAAAGATCAAATGGTTTTGGATTTTCTTTTTTCTCATTATTCCTTTTATCAGTTTCTTTAAACCGTGGATTTTGACTGGATACCCCTCTGTTAAAATTCCCCTTTATTTTGCTTACGTTAGAAACTCTATGGACAGAAGCATTATTAGAAATAAGAATTTCTTGTTGCTTTTTAACTGATTCCGATAACCGAACTTTTTCTATAGCTTTGCTCAAAGAAAGGTCTGGATCCAATTGTAATTTCTCACTTAATGATTTATCTCTAATACCAACAACTATTCTATCGCGTATTAGTTCATCATGAAGAACTCCGTAATCACAATTTTCAGCTAGTGAATAAAGTGAAGTTATAAAATCATTAACAGATTCCCCTTCATTTTGAATGCGTTGATTAAACTGCGCCCGCTCAAAAATTGTGTTTTTCTTACTATAAAATGTTCATCAAAATGTTTCAGAACAATGTTATATTTCTGCTGGCTATCTTCCGACAAGTTAAAACACGTAAAAATATCTTCTGCTTTATCTCCCATGAGATAAATAAGAGAATTTACCTGTTCTACCTCTGTTTGATTTTTTAAACCCGAAGCGAATCGATACCTTTCGAAACGTTGCTTCCATTTTAAACAAAGTGTCGGCGATGAAAAAGTAAATGATTCTGGCGGTGTAACCTGGTATGAATTTTTATACTCTATATCTTTAGACATTTTAATTCTTAATAAATTGAATATAAATGTGCCGTATAATTATGCAAGAAAAGGAAACTTCTTACTTTAAGATATGAATCCGTTTTCAGTATTCAACTGTAATAAACATCCTTTTAACCGACTGCCATTATGCGTTGTTATGAAGTTATGTTAATAATGTAACGAACCGTAGAAGGATCCAATGGATGTATACAGCGAAATTACTTGCATAGATTTATTCACACATAACTTATTCTATTTAGGTTACGGTTACACATATACAAGCACGACACAACATCACATAAACATGAGTATAAAAATAAGCTCTTGTTCTAGGTTAATTTCGGTTACAGTTAATGTCTTAATACTACATGACGAGCGTAGCTCGTAGGGGGCAGAGCCCCCTAGTTACTTAAAACATTGTAAATTTTTCAGCTTCAGTGTCCGTCACCGTGTCACTCAACGTGTTAAGTGTGCACTGTTAAAAATTTGCAGCATTCTGGCAGGTCATATTTGACCGTTTTTTCCGAAAACGGTTGCACAACCGTAATTTTAATACTATTCTGACCATATTACTGGCCATTTTATGGTCAGAATATAGTTAAATTATGGTTATGGAACCGTTTTTTCAAAAAACGGTCGAATGACCTGCCAGAATGCTGCAAAATGTTTAACAGTGTGGTCTTGTTAACGAGGTTTGACCGTAAGTTGTTTCCTTGAAATTCTCATTAGAACGGAAGTTATGGCTTTTAAAACTATACTCGCTCAATAGCCGAGTTTCCGAAACTCTGAAATCATTTTTCTCCAAATGACG
The DNA here is from genome assembly GCA_963932465.1 of Maratus speciosus. Classification (NCBI taxonomy): domain Eukaryota; kingdom Metazoa; phylum Arthropoda; class Arachnida; order Araneae; family Salticidae; genus Maratus; species Maratus speciosus. The sequence continues at coordinate 11,338,098 of OZ010790.1, forward strand.
TTTTTAGGCATAACGCACAGGATATCTTAAAACTTCTCAATATTTTTTCATGAAATTTTCAAAATATATGTCTCACGTTTATCTGTATAAACTAAACCTAAAATTTCCTTTTCATTGTTAAAGAAAATATTTTTTAAAGTGGTTATACTGTTGAAATTTTCAAAATTTTGTACTAGCTAAACACAAATTTGTATTAAAAATATAAAAATCTTTTAAATACAAATTTATTTTAGGTTCAGAGTAATTACTACAATCTAAAGTATAATTAGGCACCAACAGTTTATTTTTAGTTGCAAAATTTTCTTATCCTGCGTGTAGCTGTCATAGTAATTTTGATAGTTTGAAGCCCCCTGTAAATATTAATTTTGCATCTTATAAGTTTTAAATATATGAAATGAAAGAACATACTTATATCTTATACGCTTTAAAAATACGTACACTTTAAAATCATATATACATTTTTAGCTATTAAATGTTGAAAATGTTCTCTTTTTTCTCTCTCTCTCTTTTTTTCCAGTAAGAGTCCTGAGACGCCTTAAAGCTCTCTCAGGCTTCTTCCATGTAAATAGAATTCACTTTTTAAATAACAAGAGATATATGTTACAAGAGTGAAGGCGGGAGGGGGGGGGGGGAGGGGCGTCGTGATTTTACAGATGCTTCGGTGGGGCGTAGTCAATAAAAGGTTGGGAACCACACGCTTAGAGGATAGGTTAACAGTGTTGTAGTCATAAAAAAAAAAAAAAAAAAAAAACAGAGGGTATACGCTAAAGTCATGAACGTCATGCCTAGAGTACACGCTATAGCTTTATTTGAGAAACAGAGGGATTACGGAGCATCTTTAAAAAATCCAGAAGGTATATGGCGTGTACCGCCGTATACCCTCCACTACACCCCTGAAGGTTAGTTAATCTTGAATTTTTAAAAATATGTTTGATAATAATGTACTTTAATTCAAGCGTCAAGTTTGATGATGTTCTTCAAATGTGTCTTTTTTAATGATTCTATGATGCATTGAAGAATGTCTTACAATGTTAAAAATTGATAAACTTGTTAACAAAGTGTTTCCAGAATTTTGATTGATTTATCTATTTCTACATACAGATTACGTTCTATTTTTCGAAAAAAAAAAAAAAAAAAGCAAAATATTTTTCTACGTACTTAAATCGTGTAAAAATAAAACACCCCCTAATGCATATTAAACCAGTAGTTGGGGGTCACCGTAATACTTACACATGGATATACATAATATAAAATATGAAAATAAAACATGTGACACGTGCTAAGCATTGTATCATGTTACTTTGTTCATAATTTAATTTATTTGGACTCCCTTAAATATAATTAATATAATCCCTTAAGCTGATATTACTTTTTGTTGCATTAAAATATCTCAATTTGCTGATTTTCTGTAAGCAAGTAAACACTAGGTTTACAATGGAAGTCTATGGGAATTTGGCGAAATATTAGAGATACCGCCAATTTGGCTTCACTTTTGGCGACTAATTTTGGTCGCCAAATTTGGCGCTATATCGCCAAGTTGGCGACAAACTTGGCGGCATTTGACGACAGAACAGGGTCCTCTCTATGGTAACCCCCTTATAGGTATGGAGATGCATTAAATGCTTGACATTTACGATAAGCCATTATTGACATTTAATCTTATAGTTTGGCGATAGTTTTTGGGTCGGCGGGATAATAGAGTAGTGCCGAATTGCGTAAAAAAAAATCTTTATAACTCGAAAAAATATAATCATATTAACTAACGGTTTACTGCGTTGGATTAAGCATCTCATTTCCAATTAAAATATATCTTTGAATTAAAATTTGAATGAAATACAGGGTCATGAAAAATCGAAAAGGGTGAAAAATAGGATTACAAATATTTCGGCAACTAATTATCCGATCGACTTCATTCTTGATGCAAAATTTATGTTTTTTTATTGTCTTTTATATTCACTCCTTCAAATAAACAATTTCGAAAATTTTTGTATACGTTTTAGCAGAACGAATATTTCGAGAGTCCGAAAAAAATAGTTCCGGATAATCGAGGTTTCTGATATTTAATAGGCTTTTTACCATAGTTACTTTCTAAGTACACACCGAATTTCAAGTCTCTATCTCAATTTGTTCGGGAGATAGAGCGTTTACAGGCACACACACACACCCAGACGGACGGCAAATTTTTTTTTCTTCTAAAAATATGTTTTCCGGAATCTCCAGTGTCTGAAACGTATAAATCCGTCAAAAAATTTTTTTTCGATTTTTAAAACGATCACAAAACTTAATCTATACTACGTATGATGGGTAAGTAAAAAGAAAAGAAACAAAGAAAAAGAAAGAAGAAGATTATTTCACTTATTAAATTCTTGTCATTTTTTAAAAATTCCAAAATAATGTTATCTTTGCAATTTATAGCAGACGGTTTTGATTAACCCTCGAGTAGATGAAAAGTGGGGCTCCGACCTCAGGAGGAGGTGTTGAGGTGCACGAGAGGAGGTGCAGGTGCAGGTGCAGGTGCAGGTGCAGGTGCAGCACCTCCCGTGCTCCTCCTCTCGTGCTACACCTCCCGTGCTCCTCCTCCTCTCGCGACTCTACTGTTGGAGGAGGGGTTAATGCGATAAGGATTTTTTTTAGATAAAAGCGGGAATTTTCGGGAGATTGATTTTTTGCTGTGTTATAGTACGAGGGTTATTTTTTTCGGTTACATAATTTTCGGGCGTTATTATTTTGAGTGTAGTATAGTATGAGGTTTAAATGAATAATTAATTAAAAAGTAATTAAAAATAATGAATGAAAAATATTAATTTAGAAATTTTAATGAGGGGACTTAGAATTTTTGAGTTTGAAATTTATTTTTATTCAGTTATAGTACGAGGGGGTATTTTTTTTACTGTCGGTTTACTAATTAGTAATTAAAAATAGCAATTAAAAATTTAATGAGAAAATATTTAATGAAGCGACTTAGAATTTTTCGAGCAATTTCATTTGTTAATTTAAGTATAGTATGATGTATAGTATAGTATGAATTAGTAAAAATGGAAATTAATTGAAAATATCAATTCATTAAAAAAGTAATTAAAAATAATTAATGAGAAAAATTAATTTAAAAATTTTAATGAGGAGACATAGAATTTTTAGGGGAGCAATTTTTAAGTGTGTTAGAGTTGTGGTGCTGCCATCTAGTAACGATTGATAGAATTTAGTTTCGGAATTGGTATTTTTACGAAAAGTTGTGAGGAGGATTGAACCTGCAAAATGTAATCGTGGTTGAATAATAGACCGTTACCTTATCGATTCAGCCACGATTACATAGTTTTGAAAGAAAATTTAAAGAAGTGCTACTTCCTTTTTTTTTTTTTCGAAAAATTAGACTGATGACGAAGGGGTTATTACGTAATGGGAAAACCCTGTCACGTGGTATGTGATAACAATAATGACGTGGTAGACTAGATTGGGGAAACCCAATTGATAAGGACTTGTGAGATTTTTCATTTCTAGTCAAGTAACTGAGGCTATAACAAGTGTTTCAGGTAAGCTTGTTTTAATTTATTTCTTTTTCAATTGATTAAATAAAATTTGGCGAAGGATTTTCTTCTGTTAAATGACATGTTTTTCAAGACATTTTTTCGAAACGCAGTCATGTTTTCACAAATATTTCTCGGTTATATATAAATGAATTGACTAAACTTTACTTATTTAATGAAAAAATATATATGTAACTAGAAAATTTGATGAATATTTGTAGAAAAAAATTAAATTTTCAGTGATATTTTAATCTAGTCAATGTATGAAGCGAAAATAAAATTTTAATTATACTTAACAAACATTTCAAAACACATCATTCATTTATAATAAATATTGAGAGACTTAATATCGTTACAAAATTTTTTTAAAGAGGGATATATATTATCTGATTTCGTTTCATGTAACATCGAATTTTAGCATGTGCACGTATTTCCCGGGTGGAAAAACCCTTTGGTAGATAAGCGGCTCAACAGTTCGCATGATTAGTATATGACTCACTTTACTTGAAGGTTTATTTATTTACGGAGTGAGGAATAGGGATTAGATAATTGTTTGTAGTTAAATATTAATTTAAAGGGAATTAGAAATTTGATTATGGATTTTATTCTTTTAAATGACCTGTTTTCTAAAGGTAATTTTTAGAAATTGCAGTATTTTAAACCATTTTTTAGTTATGTTTTTGAATTTCAAGAAATGTTTTTGACATTTATCGATTATAAGTTTTGGTTTAGTCAATGTTATTAATGATTTCATTCATATATGCTCAATAAGGAACCTTTTGGAAATATTTTTCTAAGAATTTAGAACATATGAAAGTTTAATTTTTTAAGGTTTTTGTAAGTATCATTTTTTTTAAGGAAATGTATAATGTTATAGAACGACCAGAATTTGAAAAATTTCGTCAAAATAATTTACATATTAACTCACATACATAATTTTTTTTTAGTAACTAACTTGTATCACTTATTACAACCCTGATTTTTGTACGGCTTTTTAAGATATATTTATCTCACATATTTAAATTTAAACTAATTCTTAAGTTGTTGATTTAGTTTTAGAAATGCAGATGCTTCAACAACAAATATTTTGCATAAGAGAAATAAGTATTTACATAAAAATTATACTTACCTTTTACGAACACATCTGTTTCACACACTTTCTCGAAAAAATGGAGAAGACAAGTCCTTATCCAATTGAAATGACTAACAAGTTATGAGTCATTCGTGGGTTTTTCCTACGTAGATAACCTCACGGATTAGGAATGCATTTAATTTTCGACACTAGATTTATATTATTTAAGTTAGAATTGCAATTAACACATATCCTTTAATTGATATTTAGAATAATTAAATTAATAATTCAATTAATCTTTTAAAAATTTAGTTTTTTTTAGTTTTATTCATTCTTAACAAAATATACAAAATTAACAAAGTCATTTTAAATACAAGTGAACTATTCACCCTATTGCTATACTCGACTTGCGCGAAATAAAATGCAACCTGCTACTACTCTTACCTGGAGCGCACTGACTGATAACATCCCCGCTTTTCTACTTAAGCAAGATCACGTGATATCACCGCGCATGCGCTATGGTAACTAGTGACGTAATCGATCGCTGATAAGATTTCACATGACTGGATCGTATAGGATAACGAGGGTTTTAGGTTGAGTTGTTTTTTTACTGAATGTTGAGTTGTATTTTGCAGGATATTTAAGGGGGGAGGAAGTGGGGGAAATGTCACGTGATGGTTTGTATAGGATAACAAAGGTTTATTAATTAACGATGACATAATCTCCATGTTGGAATATGCATGGGTTTTGAATGACAATAGCCTTATTGTGTATTCACTTTTAATGAATTTAATTAATGACTCTTATTCAATTTTTATTTTAATTGGACTTTTGTACGATCACGTGGTGTCTACTTGAAGTTTCGTTGTGGCAACGTGATGGATCTTCTGCTCCATGACGTCACACATTCCTTTTGGAACATCATCTTTCATGTTAGGACTGGAAAACTGCCCACGTGTGCTATGACGTCATACGTGCATTCTTAAACATAAAAAATATAGATTAACCGGAATCGATTGTGAAGTTGAGTTGTTTTTTTATGCTTTCGGTGACGTTTAACTGTAACCAATCGTGATAAAAGTTTATTATTCAGCAATTGGCAACAGTTGTGTTTGTCAGTTGATTGTATTTTTCTTGTGAGTGTAGCATCGTTTGTGGAATTGCGAATTTTTTTGGTGTTTGTATAGATCTTAACCAAATTAAAAATGAAACGTCTTAATTCGGATATCTGCAATTTGGAATCCAGAATGCGGAAAGAAGCTGCAAACGAGTTGCATCAAAAACTTCGTCTTCAGAACGAAAATAAAAACAGAATTGCGAAAAGAATAAAAGTGGATGATGCCGGCGAAACATTTTTTACTAGAGAATCCTTACCGAGCCATATGTTTCATCTTGGTGACGACAATTATGTATCCATTGTTTTTTTCCTAACCCACATACGTGTGCATATTAGAAGATTTTTAACTGATGAAGAAGGATTTCTTCACCCATCTAAAAATGGTGTTTCGCTTTCTCCTTCAGTGTGGCATTCTTTTCAACGAAAATCGTATAACTTTGCGGAACAAGTTATTATTATAGACAAAGACTTATGTGTTACACGAGAAATTAAAGATGAAGGAAACCTTTATCTTTTTCAGAGAATGTTTCAGCGAAAAAATCTGAGTTTTCAGTTTTTACCTGAGAATGTAATTCTTGCTGGATCACACATGGCTAATCTGCAGGATCTTTTTTCTACCATTAGTGCGAAAGTTAAAGAGTGCCTAATTCAACAGACTCTCGGATACTTCGTATCTTTTGAACATACTCATGCTGAAACAATACCGGATAGCAGCAATGCTAACATCTTTTGTGATTTTCACGATTATGCCAATTTGACCTTTTCATTAAAAAAGTGTTTGACAAAATCGGTTAGTGTAAAAATTTGTGAACTTTTTTATTGTTTTGCATGCAAAGCAGACTATCCAAAGTCGGATCTTCATTCCTGTATTACCTTTTCTCCAACTGAAAAATTTGAAGGATATTTTGAATTGGCATTTTATAAACTGGACTTTCGTCAACTAGCAAAAGACTTTTATCTCGAAAATGCCAATGACTTTTCAATAGTGCCTGTAGATAATTTTTTTTCAACTTTAGATGTTTCATGTGTACTTGAAGACATTAAAAAAATGTATATTGAAAATGAAGAAACTGTGTTTAATAATGTAATTTCGTCTAATGAATAAATTTATATATGTTGATTTTATTTTAGTTTGTGTTTTTTTTCGTGTCATGTCCTGATTTTTTGCCTGAACTTGAAGTAGATTATTTAGGTTAACTGCTGCTGGCTACATTTTAATACTACAGTGCCACGTGTGGTTTTAACTCCGGGTTAATTTATATTTCATGAATAACAAGTTCTAAAAATTTACACATAGAATAATAACTTTGTTAAAATTTTGTTTTAAGTTAAATTATGTGTTAAACTAAAATTTCATTCGCTTCAATTAAAAAGATATATTTAGAATGACTCATCATTAGTATGAAAAGAGAATTTCTACCAAAAATACGCATGAAATGAATAAAATATTTTTCACATGATATAAATACATTTAGAATAGAGCATTCCACATAAATAATATCTTTTTAAAATATCAATTTACTTTTTAAAATCATTCAAAAGAGAACATTTCACATAAATAATATCAATTTACTTTTTCACACTATTAATTCAACAAGAAAAAAATGAGTAATACTTTTTTAAGATCGATCGCTGATAAGATTTCCTAATTAAAACTTGTATTCATTTCTTCCCAAGCAAGTGTACGAGGTGCTCGTGTCTTGGTAAGTAGCATTTAAAGTTATTTTTGTAATGTGTTTTAATATGTAGTGTAGGTGAAAAGGAATACACAGTTTTTTACAATTTTAATTCATTTTTTATTAATATAAACTTGTCCAAGTAGGATTTAGTAATACATTGTTAGATCTCTTCTTGGGTTTTACAAAGTTTCTTCTGGGTGATACAACTTTCGTTATTTTCTTCATTGAGGCAGGAGATAAATATTTATTTTTAACAATACTTGAAGGTACTCCAATTTCATGAAGCGCATGGAGAAATTCTGTAGGGGTTTTCACAGGTTTTTTATTCACATTAAAAATGAGATGAAAGAGTTCCGCTAAATTCGTATCTTGTAAGGTGTTTCCATTATAAGTGACTCTTCCAGTTTGATCCCAGGTCATTTTGCTTGATTTCGATTTCAGTAACCTGAGTAAAGATCCAGCTTGTTTCCTCATATGTGCTGGTGTTGAGGTTATCACAAATGTGTCGTAATCATCTTGAGATATTTCAGGGGGTCTTTCTGTATGTACCGGTTCCGTCTTGGTAGATTCCGTTTGGACAGGTTCCGTTTTAACAGGTCCTGTTTTGACAGGTTCCGTCTTGGGAGGTTTGGACTTTTTTTTCTCTTCATCATCATCAAAAGGCTTTGATCTCCAAGGGACATTAAATTCTTGCAAATTCATTTTCCTTTTTAAAAGTTCATAGTACTGTTGAACTTTCTCATGATCGGGAAGTGAACTATTGAGTATATTGGACATTGCCACATCAAACTCAGTCATTTGCTTTTTCGTGGGTACATGTCTAGTCAACTCTTCTTCTGGTATGAGGGCGTATTTAGTAGCGAGCTCCATTGATAAGACCCGTTAACACACTTAGGGCCGCAGGAATTAAAATATTTAAAAATCCTCCGTGTTGCACAATCAGTTTCTTTTTTGAAAAAAGAGTTCCCTTTTTCGTGCCGATTTTTCGAAGAGGGTTTTTATACTTCTTCAAAGACTTCTTTTGATTTGGTGAGAGAGGTACGTTTCCTTTCAATACGTTGTGAGTACACTCACAAATGGCTTTCACCGAGCGAGAAGGTAATTTTTTCAAAAGTTGCTTGCGTAAAGTTTTAGGACATGTCTTAATGAGCTCTAAATCACGCAGTTGTTTCTCAGTCAACGTCATGATCGCAACTGAATTAAGAAGAAAATGTTTTTCTTTTTAAACCTTTTTTCAAAGTGTACACGTATTGTCTTTGTCCCGGTAACACCAGTGTTCTTAACCGTAGTTCTTCTGGGGTTTCATTTCTTAAATCGACTAATAAATAAGAAAACGGTTTTCTAGTGGCATCAGTAAACACTTCTTGAAAAAATTTAGTGTTAGTTGGGTATAATTGTCGACCCAAATGAGTGATTTGACTCATGTCACGACGATTTTTAAACAGGATCAAATATTGACTGTTTAGGGAAACGTTTCTCATTTCTTTCCCTTTATGAAAGAGATTTTGTGTAATAAATATCACGCTCACGTTTAAATGGTGACTTGCCTTTGTAAAGAGAAAAGTCATACGCTCGTCTGATCCACATTCCACCATGAGATCGTCTAAGATCATTAAAGAATTTGTTCCTAAATACTCGGTGTAATTCGAAGGAAAGCCTTCTACAAAGGTAACATCTGGTATTTCATTATACAGTTTTTGATAGATACCGTAAAACCAAATCACTTTATCAGGAGGAGGGTCAAACATGACGTTTCTTTCCCTTAACAAATCACGTAGAAACCAGCTTTTACCCACTCTTGTGGGACCTGCAAGGAGCATCGTGCAAGGGTGTTGAAAGCGTGGAAACTTCATCGTTAATAAACATACACTAGTAAAACACACACTTTAAATAATCACAGACACATGATTCACAGTTAAATTCATATTTATTGATAAAAATGTGCACGAATGCCAAATCGTTTGGCTACAAAATTATAAACTCGTCGATCGTTCGACAATTCTGCAGTGACAAAATGTGATAAAAAATCCTTTAGGGTTTTACCTTGACATCGAGAATATAGATAAAATACACAATACTGCCCGCAGACGGCAGTCACGTGAGTTTGTAATACGAGTGGATTAAACATAACTCGTGAAAAACGGGATACATAGTTCGATAGGGGTCCTTTAAAAAAGGAAGGCTCGTTTCCATAGGAGTCGAAGAATTCCACTTCATCAGGCGAAGATAAGTAGAAAGCCACCCAGTGACTTCCAGGCTCTGTAGACTTGTCCACGTTACAAATAAAACAGACAGGATACCGCTCGGTTCTTCTTGGTAGCTGATCACTTGGAAAAACACCCAAAAAATAGTTTCGGGTCACTGCTTCATGAGATAAAATGGTCTCGATTTGTAATGAATCCATTTAGTTTGGAAAGTCGCAAATCACGTGACGTGATTTACTTATTTCAATAATGTTTTCAAATTCCGCATAAATCAATACAGTCGTTGTTTTTTCTAACGCTTCAGCGAATTTGATTTCAATTCGTAAATTTCCTTGATGCTGTAAATTTAGATGAGGTCCGTCACACAGGTCAGGGCTTAAGTCGAAATTATATAAGGTGTGTCCATCAGCAAATTCTTCACGTGTTAAATAAATGCCAGCATCATGATTAAAACCAGAGAACAGTCGATGATAGGCTCTTATATAGTTGTTTTCGTCGAAATCCAATTCCAAAGGTTTGCTGGGTACAGGTTGACCATCCACATAGACACTTAAAAAGTTGACTTTGTGATGATAAAAGTAAAAGGGATTCAAATCGTATTGTCCAGCATAAGCACTGTTGTCTAAAAGTCCAACAATGATACGTTTTGGCATCGCCCCTAAAAACACATTATCTTGCATGAAAGATTTACTTCCAGTGGAGATTGAATAAGTCTTGCATAACACTCGATCAATAGGATATTTTGCAGAGTTTTTTTCCAGGGCTTTGGCATGTCCCAATAACACGCCGGGACTCACTTTCACTTTGCGAACAAACACAGAAGCATGTTCTAAAATCACTTTATAGTCGTGAAAAGTTTTAGGCGGTTCTTTCTTAGCCATCAAACAAAAGTCTGATTTGCTGCGAGTCATTTTAATTTTCAGATCGACCATATTCAAGAGTAGTCGATTTTGTTGGAAAATATCACAATGAAGGGGACCAATCATATCCAATGTTTTGCTAGTTTTAGTCAGTTCATAGCGTTTCTTCAATCCAGGGTTTCCATTGGTGGTGGGGTCTGTTTCGGTCAAATTCGTGTCTTTGTAAAAACATTCACATCTTAATAAAGATTTCTTAGCGTCTTCTCCATAGTTCAGCAGGGTTTCAATATAAGCACGATAAGGATATGTGTTACTCGAAGAAGAGATGGCTCTTTCATTTAAACTGATATCCACTTGCGAAAACAAAGCTTGTAAAAACAAATTGACAGGAGCCACAGGTTCGCTTGCAGGTAAATCCGTTCCGTCTGACTTGGTGATTTTCACTTTGACGTAGAGGTAGGAAGCCGACAAATCAATATAATCTTCGCCGTTCCCAGAAATGTTAAATTCCACAGGTCCTCCATCTCGAATATTGGCAAGGGGATGATATTCGATGAAATATCCTTTTTCAATAGCCGTCTGGGTAGGTGGAATTAAAAACAGATCCAATTCGGATTTAGCACAAGCGGCAGAATCTTTATGAATGAGTCCAAACATCTTTAAGAGAAAATATCATGTACTTTCACTCTCTTGGCTTTGCGAGGAATGATGACATTGTGAGAACGTTTCCTCTTTTTATACTGATGACCCGATCCAATCATGGTCTTCATTTTAGTAGCTGCTTTATCCGTCAAGTTTTGACCGGCTTCTTTTAACCGCCGCTTGGCAGCTATTTTAATATCTTCTCCTCGTGATATATCACTGAGGACGTTCACACCGGAATGAAACAATTGTTTTCCCACGGCTTTCGCTCCAGACTTGAAAAGGGGGACCGCTGCACGAAACAGCGATCGAAACAGTCCACCGAATCCATATCCTCTTTGTAAAGTAGTTCCTTGATAATAGTTTAAGCCGCTACCCGACTGATGGGTATAATAATCTTCAAAAGATTTCGCACAACACTGATAGGGAACAAACATCACGAGAGGTATTTTTGACGAAAATGAAGTTTCACGTACGAGCGACCCCGTTCAAATGGTGTTAATTCACCCAGGTGGTTCCTTATAACGATTTCTAATGAGTCGAATGATTTTCGACTGATGGGTAAGTAATGGGGTCGATCAAATTTCACACAAATCACTTCTCCGTCTTTTCCGGTGACATTCACAATTCGTAACAGGGGTGCCAACACATCACCGATAATTTGAGGCTCTACTATGTCCGAATAAATCATTAATACTCTATAATGAGCACACGGATCTGCCACATACGAACTATCGACAGTTTGTTCAATGTTATTATCTAAGGAAGCAATCTCACACGGTTCGAACCCCAACATTTCAGATAATCCAGCTTCTAAAATCACTTTAGCATTATCTCGCACGTTGATGGTGACTCTTTTCGTGATGGGATTGTAGGAAAACAAAATTTTTTGTTCCATGTCTTTGATAGCAATAGCTTTCAAAATATCAGGTACCGTCTCATAAAATCCAGGAGGGATTCGTCTACCAATGATCCTTCCATCGTTAAAGTCGAATCCAATTAAGTTTGTGTGTTGATTCACATTATACCAGGTATGTGGGTAAATAAATTCCACGAGACCCACTTCCCATTCCCCTTTCAATTCAATAGGGGCGGGCAATCGTGTAATGAAATGAGAAATTTTATTCTCAGGAAAGAAATTCCTGGAACTGTCCGAAGGTAACGTCAGGTAGAAGGACATGTTAGCAAATGATCTTGTATCATTCTTGCACTGACTTATAAGGAAGATAAATCTGAGGAGGGAATCCATTGATTGAATTTGCTGGGATATCCCTTATACTTCACAAAATATTCCACTTGACTTTTTCTCGTGCGCTTCTTTAAAATTTTTTCAATCGTATAAGTTTCTTTCATTTGCACTTTTTGAAGTTCTTGTGGGTAAAAAGTTCCTTGAATAGGTTCGTCTAACAAGTCCTTTATTCGATACACGGGAGGGTCTCTGAGTACACACTCCGTCACCACAAACAATTCCTCCGTCCAATTGGTTTCATATCCTTTTTCAAAGGTCATTTTCTGTTTCGACACACGCACCACATCTCCCGCTTGAAACACACAGGGTTTTCTTTTCACATGTTCCATCTCTCCATAAAGAGTAAACCACACATCGCTTTCATTTTCCGCCGTCACTTCTACTGGGGGTCTCTTGATACTCGAATGATAGGTATGGTTATAACTTTGTAATAACTGGTCCAATACATCTGTATAACGATAGGTATGGTTATGTGTGAAATATTTCCACATTTTCGTTTTGAGAGTACGGTTAAATCGTTCGACCACCGACGCCTTGGTATTATTATTCGTCGTGAAAAATCGAACACCTTCTTGTTTTAAAAATCTTTGAAACAGTCGGTTCTTAAATTCTTTTCCGGCATCAGATTGAAGGGATTTGGGCTTTCTGGTTGAAAAAATAGAACGAAAGGCTTGTACAATTTCTTCTCCTCGTTTCGTTTTTAAGGGAATCGCCCACGCATATTTAGACAGAATGTCTATACACGTCAGGAGGTATCGAAATCCTTGATTGTGTTTTTGTAAACTGATAAGATCAACCAGGTCGGCCTGCCATTGTTGATCGATCGAATAAACGACCACTCGGTTTTTTGGGAAATTTCTCCGAGCCGGTTTGTGAAGCGTGTAGGAATCGACTCCGCTCAACCATTTCTGTATCGTCTTTTTCGCTACTTTGCCTTTGGCAGCACGATATAAAGCATTTACACCACCAAAACTTGCTGCGTGAGTTGGAACCGGATAAATCGCCCTCATTACAGCATAAAATTTGATTATTTGTCACATTAACTCGAAAACGCATCATCTTCATTCTAGTCTTTCTCGCATGACATCATCTCATAGACTGAACCCCTACCCGACCTACCTCTTGTTTAAATACTCTTTCGTAAACATTCAATCACGTGATAACACAAAACAAACATGGTGTGATTTTATTTACCAAACCTCAGTAAAACTTTCAAAAGAATAATATTCAAACATTTTATCAATTATTTTTATTCCGGTCATTCACTTCTCCAACAAAATACATTCAGTTTCGTATCTACTAAATCCTACTTGATCGAGTTTATATTAATAAAAATGAATTGAAATTGTAATAAACTGTGTATTCCTTTTTACCCACACTACATATTAAAACACATTATAAAAATAACTTTAAATGCTACTTACCTAGACACGACCAACTCGTACACTTGCTTGGGAAGAAATGAATACAAGTTCTTATCAGGAAATCTTATCAGCGATCGATTATGTCACTAGTTACCATAGCGCATGCGCGGTGATATCACGTGATCTTGCTTAAGTAGAAAAGCGGGGATGTTATCAGTCAGTGCGCTCCAGGTAAGAGTAGTAGCAGGTTGTATTTTATTTCGCGCAAGTCGAGTATAGCAATAGGGTGAATAGTTCACTTGTATTTAAAATGACTTTGTTAATTTTGTATATTTTGTTAAGAATGAATAAAACTAAAAAAAACTAAATTTTTAAAAGATTAATTGAATTATTAATTTAATTATTCTAAATATCAATTAAAGGATATGTGTTAATTGCAATTCTAACTTAAATAATATAAATCTAGTGTCGAAAATTAAATGCATTCCTAATCCGTGAGGTTATCTACGTAGGAAAAACCCACGAATGACTCATAACTTGTTAGTCATTTCAATTGGATAAGGACTTGTCTTCTCCATTTTTTCGAGAAAGTGTGTGAAACAGATGTGTTCGTAAAAGGTAAGTATAATTTTTATGTAAATACTTATTTCTCTTATGCAAAATATTTGTTGTTGAAGCATCTGCATTTCTAAAACTAAATCAACAACTTAAGAATTAGTTTAAATTTAAATATGTGAGATAAATATATCTTAAAAAGCCGTACAAAATCAGGGTTGTAATAAGTGATACAAGTTAGTTACTAAAAAAAATTATGTATGTGAGTTAATATGTAAATTATTTTGACGAAATTTTTCAAATTCTGGTCGTTCTATAACATTATACATTTCCTTAAAAAAAATGATACTTACAAAAACCTTAAAAAATTAAACTTTCATATGTTCTAAATTCTTAGAAAAATATTTCCAAAAGGTTCCTTATTGAGCATATATGAATGAAATCATTAATAACATTGACTAAACCAAAACTTATAATCGATAAATGTCAAAAACATTTCTTTAAATTCAAAAACATAACTAAAAAATGGTTTAAAATACTGCAATTTCTAAAAATTACCTTTAGAAAACAGCTCATTTAAAAGAATAAAATCCATAATCAAATTTCTAATTCCCTTTAAATTAATATTAAACTACAAACAATTATCTAATCCCTATTCCTCACTCCGTAAATAAATAAACCTTCAAGTAAAGTGAGTCATATACTAATCATGCGAACTGTTGAGCCGCTTATCTACCAAAGGGTTTTTCCACCCGGGAAATACGTGCACATGCTAAAATTCGATGTTACATGAAACGAAATCAGATAATATATATCCCTCTTTAAAAAAATTTTGTAACGATATTAAGTCTCTCAATATTTATTATAAATGAATGATGTGTTTTGAAATGTTTGTTAAGTATAATTAAAATTTTATTTTCGCTTCATACATTGACTAGATTAAAATATCACTGAAAATTTAATTTTTTTCTACAAATATTCATCAAATTTTCTAGTTACATATATATTTTTTCATTAAATAAGTAAAGTTTAGTCAATTCATTTATATATAACCGAGAAATATTTGTGAAAACATGACTGCGTTTCGAAAAAATATCTTGAAAAACATGTCATTTAACAGAAGAAAATCCTTCGCCAAATTTTATTTAATCAATTGAAAAAGAAATAAATTAAAACAAGCTTACCTGAAACACTTGTTATAGCCTCAGTTACTTGACTAGAAATGAAAAATCTCACAAGTCCTTATCAATTGGGTTTCCCCAATCTAGTCTACCACGTCATTATTGTTATCACATACCACGTGACAGGGTTTTCCCATTACGTAATAACCCCTTCGTCATCAGTCTAATTTTTCGAAAAAAAAAAAAGGAAGTAGCACTTCTTTAAATTTTCTTTCAAAACTATGTAATCGTGGCTGAATCGATAAGGTAACGGTCTATTATTCAACCACGATTACATTTTGCAGGTTCAATCCTCCTCACAACTTTTCGTAAAAATACCAATTCCGAAACTAAATTCTATCAATCGTTACTAGATGGCAGCACCACAACTCTAACACACTTAAAAATTGCTCCCCTAAAAATTCTATGTCTCCTCATTAAAATTTTTAAATTAATTTTTCTCATTAATTATTTTTAATTACTTTTTTAATGAATTGATATTTTCAATTAATTTCCATTTTTACTAATTCATACTATACTATACATCATACTATACTTTAATTAACAAATGAAATTGCTCGAAAAATTCTAAGTCGCTTCATTAAATATTTTCTCATTAAATTTTTAATTGCTATTTTTAATTACTAATTAGTAAACCGACAGTAAAAAAAATACCCCCTCGTACTATAACTGAATAAAAATAAATTTCAAACTCAAAAATTCTAAGTCCCCTCATTAAAATTTCTAAATTAATATTTTTCATTCATTATTTTTAATTACTTTTTAATTAATTATTCATTTAAACCTCATACTATACTACACTCAAAATAATAACGCCCGAAAATTATGTAACCGAAAAAAATAACCCTCGTACTATAACACAGCAAAAAATCAATCTCCCGAAAATTCCCGCTTTTATCTAAAAAAAATCCTTATCGCATTAACCCCTCCTCCAAGAGTAGAGTCGCGAGAGGAGGAGGAGCACGGGAGGTGTAGCACGAGAGGAGGAGCACGGGAGGTGCTGCACCTGCACCTGCACCTCCTCTCGTGCACCTCAACACCTCCTCCTGAGGTCGGAGCCCCACTTTTCATCTACTCCCTCGCAGTACTAAGATCAAAATATTACTTAAATACCTAACATGGGGTCATTTTGACCCCATAGGTAATTATAATGTTTAGGTCAGAAAACTGATCAAAAGATAAAACGTAACAATCAAGATTTATTAGAAAGAGGAAAATGTAATTTCCACAATGTTACGAATATTTAACCGCTTCGGTCCCTGTAGGTCCCCGTTCGGGGACCTATGTTCTTTTCCTTATAAAAACTAAAATGTCCGATTTTTTTACATTTTCACATCACTTCTTAAGGGTGTTATTCAAAAGGGCAACTTTCTGACATAAGTTTTATTTTAGTTTTGTTCGAAAATACATGAAACTAGCTGGTGGTGTTGTTCAGAAACTATGTAATTGAGCTGTTTTTTTAAACCATTTGGAAAAATGGTTATTGTTCTCGTCAGGATGGGAAATTAAAAGCATATCTGAAGGTTTTCATTGGTTTAATCCGCATTTTATTCGTTTTATGATGGGTCTATACAGTAATCTGTATTTCCCTTTAATTTCAACAACGATGGATACCTTCTGTTGCTACTATGACAAAAAGGTAATAAAAACTACAAATAATAATAATAATAATAATAATAATAACTCAGAAACAAATTGAGAAACAGCTTTCAAACAAATTGCATTTAAAAGTACATTTTTTCTCTATCCGATGGTGTAAAAGGTAATATTGTCGGATGTTTAGAAGTTTAAGAATGAAATTTCATTTAAAATGGGCCGACAGATTTCTTAGAAATCTGACGATGGAAAAGCCTTTTCCGGAACAGCCAATGAAATGTTTGGATATTTACGTAAGTTTCAGGTGGATAATACTTAAGTTTCATGAAATCTGACGGGTCGCAGGCGATATTTTTGGCTTGCAATTTTTACGTGTAATAACACTATTAATGTTTAATTCATGGCGTACGTAATGTATGATCAACTCCGTGCGATTTTTTATGTCTTAAATTTTAGTCTTAAAAAAATCGTTTTCCAAATGGTCGTTGTAATTTGATAAATTGCTGTTTTTTTTTTTTTTTTTTTTTTTTTTTTTTTTTTTTTTTTTTAATCATTTCTTTGCAAACGCAATAGATCTTTCAGAAAATTGTGTTAAAGTAGGCGTTTTGAACCGAATTTCCGCACGAAGGAAGATAGAGCACTCTAGAACGGGCAAAAACCGTGTTTGTCACGTGATCAAAATCGTTTATAACTCAATAGGTAATTGGTGGATCAAAAAAATGGAAAAAACAGTTCCATTCCAAATCGCTTCCATGGCCAGGCTTTCCAATTTTATGCCTTTCCGTTAAAAAATGAATTAGTAAATGTGTCCAAACGTTTTGCGCTTGTTGAGCAGAGCAGTTAAGAACAGCCTTAATAGCTGAATGTTTTTTGCGTTCAAAGCAAACGAATAAATGTCAGCATCTAAGCTGATTCCCACATAAAATAAATGTTATTTTCATCTGAGTATGCAATATGCCTAAAAATGCCCAAAAGACAGTATGATCAAGAAAATGTGAAATTTTCACAACTTAAATCTTTTCAATAAAAAATTTTGAGTATATGTGCACTCTAAAAAAAACTATGTAAATTTACACACAAAAACAGGCATATCGATGATACAAAAACGATTTGTCTATACGTATAAATTGGTGTGTAAATTGCCAAAAATGTGTAAATTTTAAAATACACATTTTAATGTGTAATTTGATGATAAGTCCAAATGTGTAAAAATTAGGTGATAAGTCTTGAAATACACACTTTAATGTGTAAATTGTGCAGGGATACACATATTTCTGTGTAATATTCTTACACACATATCTGTGTAATATTCTGTTTTTACACATATTTTTGTTTAATATGCAAAATACACACATCTTTGTGTAATGTATAAAATACACATATTTTTGCATAATATACAAAATACACAGATATGTGTGTTATATATTATTCTTACACGTATTTCTGCGTAATCTACAAAACACAAATTTTATTTTAATATTTAAAATAGATTTTTGTGTACAAAGTGTTATCTATTATTACTCTAGTTTGTATTAATAGCGAATTAAATGTTTTATGATAGTAAAAAAAAAAAAATACATGAAAAACAAACTCATAGGGTTGTTCTTTCTAGTAAGCAAAAAGTGTACTCATAATGTCATTAGGCAATTTACATGCCACATATAGACAAATCATTTTCTTATCATCGATATACCTGTTTTTGCATAACACAGGATGGAATCAAAGATGAAATATTTTTTATTTAATTGATTCAGAAAAAAATTATTGAAATCTCCTGGGAAGGAAAAAAAAAAAATTAATTAATTTTAATTAATTTTAAGCTTTGATATCCAAGCATTGCCACAGCAGCAGTATTTCGCGCCTGGTGCGAAAAATATTGTTAATTTTTCTAGAGATAGTTGACGCATCAGTACTGATGGCGCGGACGAAGCCTGCCAGAGCCTACTTTAACTGGCTCTGTCTGCGCCCGCACCACTATTGTGTCTCTGTATTTAATATAATCAGGTTGCCTATACACTTTCTCTGAAACAGCTTAAATTAGGTATACTGCAGACAAAAGACTTTTATTAAAAGTATCTTCTTAGAGGCTATACATCTATAACGATCAACTTTATGGCGATTTTCGACAACCCCCCCACCCCCTTATGATATCATACGTCATCATTCTACCAGTCCCCTCTTCCTAATCATATCGTCATCATTGTTTAAAAATTCTTTTTATTACAATTTTTTTGTTTTTCTTTTTATACGTTTGCAATGATATACAAGTATGATTATGCATTTATTACTCCCATATATATAGGGGCCGTCCACAAATGATGCTACGCTTGGAGGCAGGGGGGAAGGGGGGTCGGGGTTCGTGAAATTGTGACAGTTTGTGACAAGGGGGGAAGAGGGGTAAAAAATATTGAAAAAAGTGTGACATCATTTATGGACAGCTCTCTATATATTTTTTTACTTAAATGAAGAAAAGAAGTTAATAAAATATTACTATTACATCTGAAATAATTTTCTAGCAAATAACACTTGGAAATGCGTACTACTTAAAATTATTTAATAATATATTTTTGTTACATAATGCATTCATCAACAGTAATAATATCTTCTTGCACTTTAATTTGCACGGTGGTAAACATAACTTCTTATAAACGAAACAGGTGAACGATATTCTTCCCCATATTTTCTAGTAAACATAATAAGTATCATTTCGAACCTGATTTCTCTAACAACGAATTATGTACTAGAAGAACAGGAATTGCGAACGTTAGGATATTCCATATTTTGGAATGAAATGATTTTATAATCATTTAAGGGTTTTAATAATAACTTTGTATTTTCATAAAAATAAGTAATAGACTAAAAGGAAAAAAAAGATAATGGATTATATTGATGTAAAGAAAAAAATACGAAAAAAAAAAGAAAATTTTGGTTGGATCAAAAATGATAACGATGTCAAAAGACAGCCCCCCTCTTCCCCAAGAGATATCTTACGATATCCATTGCCAGACCACCCCCCTGCCCCCTAAAGTGATAAAGTTATATATGTAAAGCTTCTTGAAAAAGTTTCAAATGAAGAGATATTTGTTGTAGAATCAAACAGAAAAAGAAAGTTATTCTGAGTTTTAGAAGCATTTCTATCAAATGGAGGAAATTTTTCAAATACTTCTGAAAAAAATTTCTTTTCCTACTCAATATTTAGTGTCAGTTATAAACAAAGTTTAAACTAGGCAATTTTCAGTATGTGGGAAAAAAATGCATTACTATTTCTGAAAAATATTCTTTAAAATATTAAAAATGATTCAGAATTGCAGATTACTTTGAAAACTTTCCAATTAGAATGTTTAATTTGATTGAATGAAATTTTCTCAACCGCCATGTATATATTTTTATAAATTTAATAACATTTCTCAATTGAATAATACTCACTGACATTGATTTTTTTTCTTAATATTACACATCTTTGATTTCTTTTAATAGTACTTTTCCATTGTGTCCAGAAATTCTTCTTTTTTAAAAATTCATCTTCTGAATAGATATTATTTTTTTACTGAAAATATGCACTGCAAATTGTTTCATACCATTACTTAATACAAAATTTAAAAAATAAGCTTGCAAAAAATTTTATTCTACAAGAAAGCTTTTTTATTCAATAATTTAAATATCTTTAAATTTCTGCTAATTATGTTAAACTTTGAATACAATTTTTTTCCATATAATTTTAAAACTTGAGGAAAACATGTGATTTTAACGAATGATATTTTACAAGTAAACAAATCTTATTAAAATGTAATTTAAATAATTGATTTTTATCATATGATTACAATTGTAGACTTTTATAAAAAATATTTATATACTTAATATTTCCTTCAATTTGTGTGCCTTTTTCAAATATATCATCATTTATACAAAACAGGAATAAGAAAATTCTCTTACCTGTTTTCTCGGTAACGCTACCCCGGTGCCGTCACCCGTATACGTCGATATCTTCCTTACTGACGCTGGGCATATTCACAAAATTAGGCTAAAGTGTGTATAAAAAAAGAAAATAGATTTTTCATTATATTAGGTGTATGTATTTTATGTGGATTATTGTTGAATTGATCATTCCTTTTGTTTCCATATCCGTTTAATAGTGATTCTTGAATAAAAATAAATTTAACACGGAGGGATAATATTTCCCGCACATCTTCACAAAAACAACTACATTATACAGCGACTAAAAGGAGACTGACACAATATATTAAAAGAGAGTTAAAAGAAATAAGTTCAAAGTCTTAAGTCCGTGACGTCAAAATAACTGCAACCCTTGCAGCGTAGGTGTATGGAAAAGAAGGCGAGGCGACCGCAAGAATTCACATCTTGTTGAAGCTGAGAAAGTTTTGAATCTTGTGAATAACAGAAAATGATTTTTGGTTTTTCACTTTCAGGGTTACATAGTCCAACATAGACAAATGCAATTTAGACAGTTATTTATTTCAATAAAATCGTTATAATTTAAAGAAAAGCATGTTTAAAGAAAAATAATGTTTTTTCATACCAAAATCTCCATTGACGTAGTTTTTCATTTTTTGTAGTAATCCATTTATTGTTTGATAAACAAATATATATGTTCCGATAATAAGTACACTAGCAATGACATGAATCCTTTTAAACATGCCAAAGCTATTGTGCTTTTCTCGGACACATATTTAACGTGGAAAGATTCCTGCGAAGTTTTTTGGTTAAATTTTTATATCCAGACTGACTCTACGTACGCAAAACGGCCATATTTTTTTCCTTGCAAACTGACTGACTCACTTTGCTTGTTCCAAGACGTTCTAAAGAATAAATGTAATATGTAGTCTTTTATTCGAATATCGTTCGCGGTTTCCGGTCTGACTTTGAAAGCACGCAGATGGCTTTTTTTTTCTCTTTTTTTTTCTCCCTCAACTGTTCTTGTATATTTCTATGATGTAATACGTTTACAAGAGTTCTCTAATTAAAATTTCATACTTCAAGAACTTTTTTATACTATTTTTCGATTTATTTCAGAATAGTTCAAGTTTTGTAAATCTCCTTTTTTTTTTTTTTTTTTTTTTTTTTTTTTGTCAAATGTAACAATAATTATACTTCTATAGAGGATATAACAAATTAAACAATGTTTAAATTATCAGAGTAGTTAAAAATGATTTTAATAGGCAATAATGCAAAATCTTTTGAAAATAGAAAATTAAAGTTTGTATAACCTATGGTAAATGCAAAATGTGTCCCTAAAAATAAACCAAGAGTCATACAGGAGTTAATAGTCGGAGAAATCGTCAAAGATTTTGCTACCCGCAACAGTTTTTTTAATTCTAATAGTTTAGTAATTTAAGCGCGTAGTTCGATTACATGTCTATTAAATTTGTGTTTAATTTATGTGCATGTTTTTGATGAAGTTTTTAATTTCGTTGGGGAATATTAGCCTGAAATAAACGCTTATAATTATTTTTATTGCTTGAAAAGGAAACTTTTTAATATTTTGTAATTGAAATGCAGACAAAAGATTTCTTGTTTTAAAACTCATGCTTGAAAATTATTTTTAAACCCATAGAAATGAGTAAATCGAGGTACAATTTTTAAACAAATTGCATTTGAAAGAATATTCGACGGTGTAAAATATAAAATTTTGCAATGTTTAAAAGTTTAAAAAATCGGAATAAAAGGTAGATTTGTGCGTCTGGTGTTGCCTTGCCACAGCCAATCCCGGATATGTTTTCGCTTTATAATATTGATTGCTGTTGTTAATTAAAAAATATATATAAATTTTTCATATAATATAAAAAGCAATTAAAAAACTCCCTTAATAAAAAAGTGTTTTGTTTCGTGTATTACATGCAAAATTATGCTTGCATCATGATTCATAATATTGCATATCGATGGAAATTGATCTTTTTATGAAGCATTTTCCTGTAAGTCGGTAATAAATTAAGGAATGTAGGTTAAAATAGTAATGACACACACACGCAAATATATATATATGTATATATATATATATATATATATATATATATATATATATATATATATATATAACCATTAATTAAACATAACCTACCACCGTCAATTATTATGAATTAAAGCTGTAAGTATAAAAAAAAAAAATTATTATAAGAATTATTATGGAAGAAAAAGAAAAAAGTGGACACCGACAAAAATTGAAAAGCTTATACATTGAATTACGTTATCAAGGGCACAGAATTCAATGATATAAGCAAAATGGTTGTTTTCTGTGGGAAAAATAAGCTAAAGCTAAAAATTATTTTCCCCTGTGCTCAAACAACCATTAAAATCAAGTGAATTGATTAAAAATGAAAGCAGAATAGAAACAAATAATATGAAATGGAAGAATCAATAAAACATATTTAAATATTTATAGGATATAAAATATAAATAATAAACACCATACCGATTAATATTTCAGTATTTTACAAATATCCACGCGCACATGGCTACCAGAATATCATAAAGATTAAGGTGAATAAAACAGTTAAGAAATCACATTAAATGATACCAAAGGATGCAGTTAATACATTTTGAAATAAAATTTGAAATACCTTGTTAAACACATTTAATCTAATATAAAATAAATAGATAGTAATTACATTATTTAAAATGCACTATTAAATTAATTAATAACAGTTTAACAATATCGTCAAAATTTAGCTAAAAATACCCCCTAGTGTATTAAATTATAACTGAAATGGAGCTAGAAAAATTAAAATTTAGAGCTATCTTAAAGAGACAAATTTGGTGCTGCCATCTAGTATTACTTTTATTAAACAACTGTCGCAAGATAAATATGTGTAAGCATTTGAATGTAAATAACTGTTTAAACAGCAAAACCAAACATATCCTTATATATAGATAATTATAAACCTAATATAAACCACACAATGTATTTAAAAACTATTGTTAATAAAATTTAAAAGCATACAATATATTCTATTAGCTAACTTATTTAAACTAAACTAAGAAATTAAATAATTCTAGAACTTTGATAATATATAGCATATAGCTATATGCTATAAAACAAAATAAATTCAGTAATAATTAATATAAATAATTATTAAAAATAATATAAAAATTATTTTTTAATCAATTATATATATAAGATATTTATAAAATGAACAGGAAATAAAAAACATGTGGAAGTATATAGACGGTTAAATGATACTTAAATTCCCATTACTTAAAAAGCACAAATATAGAGTGTGGATTATTTTCAGACATCCATAAAAATCCAAAAAGTATGAATGTGGGACATTCAAAAACATTAAACCGATAATAAATATTAAAAAGAATAGAGGAATTATAATAAAAATAATTACCCTATTTTAATGCATACAGTATAACTATATTTATATTAAACATACTTATATGTATATTATTCACTATAAGAATGGCATACTATTAGTAATTAATATGATATTGTCCTTAGTAAATTAAAATTTAATAACAAATAATTGTAAATTAGATTAATCAATAATTAAGCTAATTATAATATTAATGAAATTCTCCAATTACATATAAAATATCAAATCAACATCCATATAAAATACGTAACAAAAATATAGTAATAATACAAAAGCCCCCATTTTTTTTTCTTTTTTTTATATAATTAACCATTGCGTATTATCCAGACAACACCACCCTCCTCCGTACTCTAACATCTACCCACCCAACCAACCTATAATAATTTTTTATATTATTTTACAATTTTTAATTTTTTATAGATATTTTTTTATTTTATAATTTTTTTGTAATTTTGTTTATGCATGTGTTAATTTGTTTTAAAAGATCATGTAAGAAAAGTACTAATTGTATATTAATGAATATATGAATTTTTTTGGAAAACCATGATTTAATGCATCATAAATTAGTTTTTTAATATTATTGTTAATTAGAGGAGAAGAACATAAACATTTTATTCTATATAAATGATTAAGTATTATATTCCGAAATACAGAATGATGTAGACAAGATTTAAAATTTGTAAATGTATTAACTGTGAATTTAAATTCTTTACGTTTGTCATATAAATCTGTGATTGTTTTATTGTCTTTTATTGTAATTTTAAGATCTAAGAAGTTAATTGTATTGTTAGATAAAAGGTTTTCCGTTAATTCCAAATTAGTGGGATAATCAACTGGAAATCGAGTAATTGCAGATTGATCAGTATCAATTAAAATGATGTCATCAATATAACGATATAAATGTAGATTATTATTAGTAAAATTACGTTCATAATGATATAAGTCTGAGAGTAAACAAGAAGTGCAACCGCCTTGTGGTATACCGACATGCTGTAAATATAAAGTATTATCTTGCAATATATAATTATTATAGATAATGAAGTTAGTTAAAGATTTAAAATATGCAATATCTATATTAGATGGTAATTCCAGTTTTTTATAATACTTTTTAAATAATGCATTTATAATTTTATGTAAATCTAATAGGTCTATATTATTAAAAAGATCTTTGAAGTCATATGTCGTTATATTATAAACACAATGAAGATTTTTTAAAATATTGACAAGTTGATAGCTATTTTTTATACAATGTGTATTATCATTGTTTGTAGTAAGTACATATAATTGATTAAGAATTTTTAAGAGAAGTGTATTGGCTTTATTATTATATGTATTGCAACCAATAGTAACAGTCCTAAATTTAATAGGAGTTTTATGAAATTTGGGAATAAGAACTAAATATGGATAATTAAAATTAGTAGATAAAATATTTAATAGTTTATAATAACTTCGAATTTTACGATTATTTACAATTACATTTTCATTAGTTTTTTGAAATGACTTATTAGAAGAAATAGAATTTGTAAGAAGTTGGTGATAATATGATTTACATATAATAGCATAATTGTTAGGAGATTTGTCTACATATGTAATAACGTAGTTTTTTTGTAATTTAGTAATTTGTTGGAAATAATGCTTTGTATTAATAGAAACCAAATCAGCAATATTATTTTTTTAAAGCCATAGTTAATTTTTCAATTACTAATATTTTCCATTGATTAAAATATTCAATAGGCTTATTATAAGAGATAGAAATTTTATAAATAAAAATATCAATATCATATGTAAACTGTTTGATAATAGATTTAACATTAAATTTAGATGGAAGTCTATATTTAGTACCATAACCCATAAGTTGTTTCAATTTAAAATCATGAACAATATCAAGATTTCCAGTGATTATATGTCCATGATCATTGTTTATGTATTTTTTTTAGAGTGGGGTCTTTGCAGTTACACGGAAAATTACTTGCATATATATATATATATATATATATATATATATCAGTCAGATCCAGATCTCAGAAGTGCATTCAGACAATCCTGATTAATATATTTCTCCTCTTTTTCAAATATCTTTCAAATTCACGTTTTCGTCGGCCCCACCAGTGGCCGAGAGGTTCTGCTCTCGAAGCTGGTAGACGGGAGGTGCTGGGTTCGATCCCCAATCGCGCCCGTCGGCCTAATCGTTCGGAGTTTTCGTGGTTTTCTTCGAACCTTGGTTCTCCAAGCGTTAATACGGGTTAGGTTCCCTTAGAAAGACCTCCACGGAAGGCACTCCCCCCTTTGGGCCAATTTCCCACGTGCAGATAATTGGCCGACATAAATACAACCAACCAACCAACCACGTTTTCGTCAAAATATGACTTCACAACATACGGGGTGGGGTCTTTTCATTACACACGTGACGTGGCTTTCAGAGACGTCACAAAAATTTAAAAATTTGTCAGAGATGTATTTTTCCCATTGAATAACATATTTTGCAGTGTTCTTGCAATTTTTAAATGTTTCTAAGCAATTCGCATTGTGACGCCACCGGGTGGTGGTATTTTAGTCACAGATATGACATGGCCACCGTGACCTACAGTGACGTCACAGCGACTATGCTTGATATATGGGTAATGGCAATGAATATACCAAAGACAGGTAATCTAGTTAAAAATCTTACTCAAACGTTTACTTCTGAACCTTATGGTTCTTCTTTTGTAATTATAAATAGCCGTTGGATAGATTTTTTTCAAAAAAACATATGCACTTTTTACGCTGTCTTTTCAGATAACACACTTATAATCAGGGCTGCGGAGTCGGAGTCGGAGTCGGGACCCATTTTTGAACAAAAGAGTAGGGAGTCGGATCTGTTAAATTTCCCTGAGTCGGAGTCGGCCCATTTTTGAGCGAAAGAATCGGAATCGGAGTCAGAGTCGGATCTGTTAAAATTCCCAGAGTCGGAGTCGTCCATTTTTCCCATCGACTCCGCAGCCCTGCTTATAATTATGTGTAACACGCCTGTTTGTGTAAATCAAGGTATTTTTCTACATTTACACACTTGTCTGAGTTTATCAAGAGATAACAAGTTGCACATTTGATTTCATAAGTTAGATACACATAAAAACATGTAAATTTTTGTTCAAAATGTGTAATTTTTATGAAAGGTATGTAATTCCAAAAATTTACACACTTATCTGTGTACATATAATTATGTTTAAGTTAGAATAACTCACAAATTCGTGTAAATAAAGGCATTTTTCTACATTTACACACTTATCTGAGTTTTCAAGTGATAACAATTTACACACTTACTTTCAAAAGCTAAATACACATAAAAACAGGTAAATTTCAGAAAAAAATGTGTAAATTTTACGACAGGTGTGTAATTTTAGAAATTTACACATATACACGGGTAAAATTAACTAATTTACACATTTATTTTTTAGAGTGTAGATTATTTACTTATTTAAAGCTCTTAAATTTGTGATTGCGTTCATTTAGGTTAATGGTTATTAAATTTGTGTTTTTAAGGGGGTTTGTAGTTTTAGATCCCTATTTTTGAACTTAAACTACTAAGCGTCTAAAGGATTCATTTCAGAAAACATATTTTTTCTGTCATTTTGTTTGGAAAAAACCAATGAATAAGCATTTGTATTATTATTTTAGCTTCGGAACTGAAGACGTTAAATTAGCACAAAAACTGAAGTAGAAAAAAGCAATAGCATTTTATAAGAAGTAGTGGTCGCAACGCATTTTAACTACCTTCAGTTCTGCTGCTCTTTTCTTTCTGGCAATTAAGACACAAAATAACACATGAAATATGACTTTTACACATAAACTGTCTGCATTTGTTGCACTTCTGAGAATATTGGGTGTCATGATAGAAAGCTTTAATTTATTCCTTGATTGCCTAAGATGGGGTCAATGTGACCTCATTTGCAATTTTTACAAATAAACAAAGAAACAAGCAAAAATAAAATTAAAAAAATAAAAAAACCCGACTGCGTAAAAAGCGAACTAATTCGTTATTTCTCATCAATGTGAAACTATTTTTTATATTACTTACCTTTTTTTTTTTTTTTTTGTTTGTTTGTTTGTTTGTTTGTTTACTTGTATTGATGACTTTTAAGTTGTGTTTAATAATTGTTAAGTTCCTATCTATAAACACTGTTTTGATGAGGCCTATAGATGTCTATGAAGGTTAGTGTTGCAGTAAAGCTAGAGATCCTACCTACACATCTTCCAGGTTGTGTAATATTTAAACGGAGCTTCTGACTGGAAAATAGTCAATGAAACATCGTGCTCATTTTGAAAGACCTACCCAATGATATGGCACTCAATAGGGTGGATAAAAAAAAATTTTTCGTCTCTACCGCCATTTGGTATTTTACGACCGCCATTTTGAATTTATAAAAACAAAACCTAGCCTATAACCATCGGACGGTTAAGACGAATCGATGGAGACCTCATTGGTTAAAATCCATCCAGCCGTTGGGATGTTTCGAGGGTATAAAGAAATCCACATACTCAGATACGCGTGAAACACATAACCCTTCTTGGCAGCCGGGTAAAAAAAGTTATCTGTGCGAAACTTATTCAGAAGACAAAATTATGGAAGAGATCTTCATAGGAGAATTCCTAGAAAATAATTTTAGCATACATATTCTAAACGAAAACTAGTATGTTGTGGCCATCACAAAACTTTCTTCTATATAAATCACGTCAATTAAATCATTTAAATAGTACAAGGAATTACATCCATTTAGCAGCAATTCATATCAAAGTATAGCTGAATTTGAAGTTTGATGAAAATTCGTGCATTAGTTCTCGAGATAGAGCTATAACGGAAATTCTGAAAATGTAGCATAACAGCGCCACCTGAGCGATTTACACCAAAACATAAACAGCACTAATTCATATCAAGGTATACCTGAATCTGAAGTTTATTGAAAATCCAAGCATTAGTTCTTGAGATAGAGCTATTGCGGAAATCGTAAAAAATGCAGTATAGCAGCGCCACCTTTTGAGCGATTTACACCAAAATGTATAAAACGTTAACGCATGTAAAGGACTAAGTGAATCTGGAGTTTGATGAAAATCCGTGCATTAGTTCTGGAGATTGAGCTATTGCTAAAATCGTAAAAAATGCTGCATAGCAGCGCCACCTGCTGAGCGATTTACACCAAAAACTAACAGATTAGAGTTTTATTCTTTTTGCCCTATATTCCTCATAATTCATTACAAAGATTTGAAATTATGAAAAATACCATTTTCCACATAAAGCACTTTCATAAAAACTTGAAGCCTCACCAGTGGCCGGGAGGTTCTGTTCTCAAAGCTGGTATACGGGTTGTGCCGGGTTCGAACCCAAACGCGCCCGTCGGCCTAATCCTTTGGAGTTTTCTGTGCTTTTCTTCGAACCTTGAATATCCATGCGTAAATACGGTTTATGTTCCCTTAGAATGACCCTTCACGGAGGGCGCCCTTCCCTCTCGGACCTATATTGGTCGTGTAGATTATCGACCGCCATAAACAACACCAACACCACGAAAAATTTCAAAATACGGTAATAATAAATAATACACTGTAAAAAGAAAATATTTATTTTACAGAAAAAACTGTCAGCTAGGATGTAGTAAAAAATGGTTTATTTTATGGAAATAAATACAGATTATTTCAGTGCTTTTGCTGGCCTCGTGCCTGACAGTTTTATTTTTATTTTTATTTTTATTTTTATTTTTTTTTTTACATTGTAGTACTCTTTAGCTTTCACGAAATTTGCTAGGTTCTCCCTTTGATCAATCGGTAATTATGCAGAACAATATTTATTAGGTACGCTCGTAATTATATAAAGACGTAGCACCTATAGTCGTCGTCTATTCCATCTGTCTGTCCTTCTGTCCGCCTATAACAGCGCAAAAACTGCCCAAACGAATGGTTTGAAATTTAAATATATAATCGTTTCGGAATTTTGTCGAGTTATTTCAAGTTTTATGAACATCGAATCAAAACTTAAAAAGATATTCCTAAAAAATTTCTTGCTTCTATTTAGTCCTATCATACGTCATTAATTCAATGATATCCCACGATATGTCATTATTCTCTAGAATAATGATAGGACCTAGAGGTTATAATATAGTTATAGATATTAACCTAGAGGTTAATATTTAAGATGGTGTCCTATTATTACTGAATTTAATACAGTAGCCTCCCTCTTAACCGGCTTAAACGGAACCGAGGGTCAGCCTGTTAGTGAAAAACCGGTTAAACCGGAGCAGTAAAAAAATTTAAATAAGTAACTGCATATTTAATTAATTAAATGCGTAGGATAATTAGTTTTTTTAATTTTTGTAGTTTTAAAAAAATACATATTTTCTATGTTTTGTGAAAGGAATACTAGTTGTAAATAACTGAATTGAAATAAAAATTATTACTAATAACAAATAATGAACAATATTTAATACAAATTAAATTGTTGAAAATCTTGTCACATACCGTTATAAGAAGTTGAAATTATTCTACATTTATGTAAATTTGAGTTAATTAACCATAAAGAAATGAGAACCGAAAAGTTCCTTTCTGAATTTTGCCTGATGTTGGAAAAAAAAATCGGCCGGTTAAAGCGGAGTTCCGGTTAAGAGGAAGGCTACTGTACATAGAATCGTAATACATTTTGTATTTATGCATTATTGCATAAGAGTGCAACAGCTATTTCACCAAGATCTTAATATTTATAAAACTAGTTATAGCACAAACGCACTTCATTTGCCAAGTTTGACGTACAATTTCCGACTTGTTTTTATTTTGTCATTTAATTTTATCCATTTCTTCGGTTTAGTAAATGACATATACTTTGAGACAACAAATAATTACAGTAATCACAATTCATCGCAGAAAGAGAACAGAAATAACACCCAGCCAAAATTGTAAGCACTTTTCTTACAAAAAAAAAAACAACACTATTTGGGATATTAAATGTACTTCATCTTTCCATTATATACATAAATGAATAGAAAGTTGTTTTGATATCCTGTACGTCCTTGCCAAAAATTGCTGATTTTCTTCAACTTATTCTTTATAACTAACCAAACGACCTTTTACCCGTTTTTACAAAATGTAGAATAATTATTCGTGTTACCTAATTTTGCAAATATTTAGATTGAATGTTCGCATTAGTGTCAAGCAGCACGGCTAGTAATATCATTGAATTTTAAACCATTTATCAAGCTAAATGCCAGGCTTAAATTAATTTTTTTCCTTCGCAAATATCCAGTTTAAAGAACAACAAAATTTTGAAGTTCGAAAGAAAAACAAGTTGGAAATTGCAAGTCAAACATTTCAAATGAGACGCGTTCGTACTATAGCTAGGTTTATAAATATTTTTTGCACCGCATAGTGTACTGAATGTATATTTTAGTTTACTTCATAAGTACATTCTGTTCGAAAGGCTGTAGCATCATTAAAATGCCACTTGAAATATTTTTTTCCCATTGGCCGTCATATAACGGAAAACTTTTGACTGTCCCTGTCGTCCCTGACTGTCCCCCATCCGATTTTCATAAAATTTGAAATGACTCGACAAAATTTTGCAACAATTATATATTTAAAATATCAGACCATTCGGTTTGGTAGTTTTTGCTCTGTTATATGCGACGGAATGAACGATGACTATAGGTGCTACGTATTTATATAATTTCGAACGCACCTAAAAAAACGAAAACAAAAACGAAATTATTACAAAAACGAAAACCGTGCATCAGCATGGATTATGAAACACTTTCCAAAACATTCAGAATAGTATAACAAAACTTCGGAGTTTAATAAGGTGAAAGATGATCTCTAAATAAACTAATTTGGAAAAGGCATTACACATTTGAAAACTCAATTTCAGCAAGTTCCGTCAATAGTTGGAAAAATATCGAAATTTATTTGTCTATAGATTTGTATACTACAAAGAATACTAAAATCTAGCTCGATAATGGGAATTATTCCCCATAATTCCCATTAATAATTGAAGCATTTTAAAATACCTTTTCCACTTGCCACATTTAACGGCTCTTTCAATTCATTTTTTTTTTTTTTTTTTAATAAAGCAGTAAACTTTTTATTTACACTATAATAATATTTTTAATGAAATTTAAATTAATTTCAGTGAGCAGGTTATAACAACGTATTCAAATACAATTTATATCCACCAATTCTTCGAAAAATATGTTCATATTCTTTTCTTATAAAACTAGGGGGCTCGGCCCCCTACGAGCTGCGCTTGCCAAACCCCGTCCAGACACCCTAGACTCTAAATGCACGCTAATTTGTTCGGCTTTAAAAAGATTTCGAAAGATTGAATTATAATTTAAAAAACAGTGGCGATCTCTCTATAAACGGATTTATATTCATTTCTCTTTGATTGGGGAATTTTAATGCCAAATCCGTTGAGGTACTACTTGATTATCCCGTCGACCCATTTCGCCAAATTATATAAATCGCCAAAACACTCCCCAAATTATACAAATTGACATAATTTTTATTTTAAATAACGAAAAAACAAATAAATTAGTACAACATTAATAAAAATACAAATAAAACGTCGAAATAAAAATAACTTGATGACGTAGACACGTGTAACAGCATTTCAAAATAAGCTAATATAAAAGGAATTAAGTAAACAGAGTCTTTGTCTCCTGGTATTTTTTAGCAAAGTGAAAAGAAAGTTCTTTTAAATGAGACATTTTAAATTAATCGTTTTTAATCTGATGTAATTTTGACCAAACTATTCTTTCTCTTTTTAATATTCACGTGAAAATACTTGTGTTAGAAATGAAATATTATTTGCGCTTTCCTAACAAAAATAGTTGGAAAAGTATCCTCTTAAAATATCAATTAAATGTCTAGCGCAATTTCTAAATTTAAACCGTTTTGCAATATTATTTTGTGTTCATTTTATGTAATAACTGTAATGTGACGTAAATATGACGTAATTTCTCCTATTGAAGACTTCTAACGCATGTTAATAAATTTATTGTTTTACAAATTCCTTTCTCTCTTAAAATTCACGTGTAATTATAGTTTTTATGACGTAATTTTTAATAAGTTCCTGCTTTTTGTACATAATTATTTAATTCTAATTCCAAATGTTTTTTCTGTTTATAATAGTCACGTGTAAATAAATTTTTAATTTATTTACACGTATAATTTTTTTTTTTTTTTTTTTTTTTTTTTTTGAAGCAAACATTATTGTTTCCGCTGTTTATGCAGTTGGCAACAGTTTAAATTAATATCACTTTCTAAAATCTGTTAAAAATATTTCTAGAAATGCTGAAAATCTGAATTTAAAATGGAAATAAAACCTCAAAAAATTAGTCAAAACAAAAAAAATTAATGCAATCTGCACTCCGGCAAATTCTAACGCATAAAATGATCTAAAAATGATTAAATTCCTATGAACAGTTTTTGCTCCTATAAAACTTTTTTAGTGGAACGATTTTGTCCAACTTTAGCATTAAATATCTCTTAAAATAATTCTTCGATCTGAAAACTGTCTGCATCAGCGTGTTTATCAAACATTTCTGTATAATATTACCGATTTTCATATTTTTGTATGCATTATTTTTCGTAATATTAACGAAGAAAGACCTCCGGTCACAAAAAATTCAAAACCGGCGGCGGCGGTGACAGCGGTAGTTACTTTTTTTTTAGAATAGAGAGATGCATTTTTTAGAAATTAAACAAAAGAAAAAATGTATACATTCAGAATGTGGGGATAAGGAGGCCAGACGTCTCGGCCACCCAGCACTTTTCTTGAATGTCCCAATTTTTAATGAATCCTTAAATTTTACTGTTTTCACAAATCCAACTTTAGGGGAAATGATTTAGCTTCGATTCTTTGGAAAGAATCTTAGAACGTAACAAAAATTTCACTTCTCTGGATTAAAAAAAAAAAAAAAAAAAAAAATCCCACTCTGATGGAAAAAATCTGAAGGGGCTCCGCTTGACTTTGTGAATATTTTATAGAATACGGTGAATTCAGAATTTTTATTATTATTATTATTATTATTTAATAGAACTAGCTGGATTTGAACGCTGAAGCTCCCCTTTCTAAAGTGGAGACGTTTACCTCTGAGCTATTAATGCTTGACTACACATCGCCGCAATATTTATCACTTATATTGCCTTGGAGATTTCTCCTAATAGAATCGGTCTCACAGTGGTTTGAAAGTGTTTTAAATAGATTATCCGTTTATCGATTTATGCGAAAATCAGAAGTTCTTGCGACAATGTTCTATATCACAGGGCAGTCCAACGCCATGGCACGATTTGAAGGGCTTTTAAGCGCCCTTTCGGATATCACAAAGTTTTTGTAAGGAAAAAAATCTATTTTAAAGAAATAACATTTGCATATTTTTTAATTGTTATTAGAGAAATTAATATTTATGGCTTCTTCCTCTACAAAATCAAATCTTTTACATAGTCTCCTTTCTTTCTTGCTTTCAAAAAATTCGTTTTAAAGTTACTACAATTTATGTTATCTCTTCAAATATATTTTTGCACAGAATTTCTGAATGGTAGAGACCATATGGCTATACCTCTAATGAGATGTATGAGTATAGTATAAGACGTGTGTGACGTATTAAGACTAACCACTATTCAGCCTTGGTTATCTCAGGGAAAAACTTTCACCAGCATTTCCGAATAGTAAATATACTTATGACAGAAATTCTGCATTTAAATAAGGTGGCAACTACAAAACTATTAGCTCAAGTTCGCCCATGTGGTAATCAGACTCTGCCACTGCAGAGTAGATAAAATTTTTGCACATTTTAATTCATGTGATTAATGGCGTCCTTCATTATTTGTAACTCGGTTAGAAGCACCCTTACTTGCTGAAAGGTTGGACAGGCCTGGTCTATGACATAACACACCAAATTGGGGGGCAATCAGAGGTACCATTCGGAAGATATCCCGTTTACTCTCGCACGCACATACATCCGATTAATATATTAATACTAGCAAAAGCCATGCTTTGTTTGGATTCGCGAAGCATTATTTAATAAGATAAATATTTGAAAATAACAATATTTTTTTTATATTATTTTTTGCATCTTTATTAAGCAAAAACGTTATTTTATGTTTTGGCGCATTTTAATTTTAGAAATGTAAATTCAGCCTCAGCCAAATAATTAAGAATTTTCTCGGAATTTTTTATTTGTGATATAACGAATTTAACACTTAATTTTACTTGTTTACAATTCTTTTGTTGCCATTTTACTAGAAAAAAATCATAATATAATCATAAGGCGTAAGTATCGTCTGCGTAAATGATTTCACATAATAAGAATAAATTGTGTATTTGAATTCTCAACACTGAAAAATACTTTTATAATTGAATGTATATAATTGAATTTTCATAAATTTTTATTCATTAAAAATATGCTATAATTTTCATAAAAAATGTATTTTAAAAATTTCATAAAAGAAATCGTGAAACTATTTAATTAATCATGATTCTATCTATAATTACTAACTCCATGATTTATTTTTTCTTCTGAAAATATACGTGTTTCATTTTTTATTTGGAAAAATGCGTCCGTAATGGAAAAACATATAAAATAAATTAATTGCAATAATAAATTATTGAAGGTTATTCTGTAAAAAAAAAAAATATTGTGCAAATCTACAGATCATAATTTATTTTTATGTTTAATTTCAAGTCAAAATACTGAATAGTTTTTTTGTAAAGTGTACGACAAAATGTAATTCGTGTAGCCTAGTAGAGGATTCGCTTCGTTCATCCTAATTAACTTAATTTATACTTTATGTTTGCTCCTTAATTTATTTATGCTCCTTAATTTATACTATATGTTTGCAAAATAAATTAGCATAAAAGTAAAAATTGTTTTTTAAAAAAGTTATAATATTTATCTTAAAATTCACGCCTTAATTTATTGACTGCAACTGAGGTTTTCTCAAAAAAATTCCGCTACAAACTTAAATTTGGGGCGCGTGGCTCCCTCTGGGATGAATGGGAAATTCGCCGCTTTTGTTTACGCTGTGGAGAAAACGCCAACCAGAGAATTTTTTTTAAATATAAAAAATTTTTCTTGTTTGCTTTTTTCAAGATATGGCAACAGAAAAGAAAGCAAAAACATTATTTAAACTAATCGCATCAGATTCTTAAATTGATTTAGTAACGTATAATCATAATTAATATCAAACTGTTAATTGCCTCAAGCGTATTTTTTTTTTTTTTGTAATATATTATGCTTTTTTATTTTATTTTTACTCTTTAGTGTTTAACATAAAGCGCTGTTGCAATTTCACAGCCAGTTGACATATTTGGCAAGCGTGGTTTGCAGGCCCTGACTATATCGTACGAGGTCCCAGGCCCCGTGCCCTGGGCACAAAATTTCTGAGAGGCACAGAATTTTTCATAATTTCATCTAAATTTCCGTTAAAAATTCATAATTGTGAAAAAAAAGTGATATTTGATATATTAATACGATGAAGTGACAAAAATATATCTCAATCTATGGTTAAAAGCACATTCCAATAAATAATAGAAAAAATATTTTATTTTTATTCCTGGAAAACCGTTTTTCAATTTTCCGAAAAACTTAATTTTTGCAGTTGACACTTTTCAGATAAGTGCGTAATATGTTTAAAAAAAAAAAAAAAAACTACTAGTTTCGGTAAATCAACCAAGGCACGAACGATTGAAAGCACCCTGGGCACAGAAACTTGTTAGTCGGTCCCTGGTGGTTAGGGGCATATTTCACTCCACTGCTTTTGTAAATTGTAACCATAAAGAATATTTAGTGATTTATCTCCCATGGTCGCCTAACGAAAAAAAATGCCTTAATATTAATATATGAATTAATAATTAACTTTAAAAAATATCAAAAAGTTTTATCGTCGTCGGAAACACACCAGTATACTTAATTTTTTATACTTCTAACCTATGAGGAAGTTTTTTTTAAGAGGGAAAGGATGAGAAGAGACAGAAATAGATTCTATATGTGCAGGGCTCCCAAATAACCCTTTTGAATACCAGTATTTTCTAAGAAAAATTTCCTTTTGAGATTTTTTTTGCAAATTTTTTAGAAACCTGTCCCGAAGGTTTTTTCTACTACAAATGCTGTAGAATCCTACCGCGAAAAGTCTTCTTAGAAAATACTGGCATTGAAAAAGTTCAGTACCCTGTATATGCAGCATGTGAGAAAGGATGGTCAACATTTCTACGTTACGGTTCGGTTTTTGCTTTCTGACATCTGATTATCTTATGTGAGGGAGAACGAAATATCTAGTCCCGAAAATGTATAAATATAAATAAATCAGTATAAATAAAAATTAGAATAAATAAATAGTAAATCACAGATCACAAACGTACAAACTATAAGCAATTTTAAATTACCAAAGTTCGTCTACGTAAAATTTATATTTAAGGTTGCATTTATACGCTTGTTTTGCTTTCCTTCAACACTTGTCCAGGAAAAGCTATTAACATCAATTCTTCTCCAACCGTTTGTGGTTATTCACAAAAGGATGGGGAGATTCAACAGTGGAAAGAAGATTAGATCAACATGAAGGAAAGATTTTCCTCTTTCAGAATGCCCGTCCATTTTCTTCTAAAGCTATTAAAGATGAAAAGCACCGCGTGACCACAAAAAAGACGCCGGTAGTTGAAAACAGTTGACTGATACGTCTATTCGGACTTCAAGGTTGCGTTTAGAAAGCAAAAGTGCTCACTGTCCTGCTAAAGCAATAAAACCTTTCTTTTCCAACCCCATTTGTGGTTTTTAATAAAAGGACGGGATGATCACTAATGGGTCAGAAGATAAGATTAGATCGAACTTTAAAGGAAGCTCTCCCCTCTTGCGAGACATCCAGCATTTTAAGCTTCAGATAGACTATCATTGTACTTACGGTCATTCGCGGTCTTTTCGTTCTGGGCCAGCCGGCGCTTTTTTGTTGTTACGCGGCGTTTTTCATATTTTATTGACTTTACACTTAAAGTGCTGGATGCCCTGCAAAGGGGGGGAGAGCTTCCTTCAAGTACGATCTTATCTTATCTCCTGACCCATTGTTGGTCCTCCCGTCCTTTTATTAAAAACTAGAAATGGGGTTAGAAAAGAAAGGTTTTATTGCTTTAGCAGGACAGTGAGCCATTTTTGCTTTCTAGGCTGCGTTTAGTAAGCAAAAATGGCTGAACGTCCTGCTAAAGCAATAAAACCATTGTTTTCGAATCCCATTTGTGGTTTTTAATAAAAGGACGGGAGGGACAAAGGATTCAACAACGGTTCAGGAGATAAAATAAGATCGTACTTGAAGGTAGCTCTCCCCTTCTTGCAGGACATCCAGGACTTTACGTGTAAAGTCATAAAAGAGGAAAAAAGCCGCGAAACCACAAAAAAGCGCCGCCTGGCGCAAAACAAAAAAAAAAAACCAAGTAACATGATGGTCTGTGTGAAGCCTAACTCAAATCCAAAAGGGCAACTTTCTGACATAAATTTTAATTTATTTTTGTTCGAAAATGAATGAAACAAGCTGGTGTTGTTGTTCAGAAACTATGTCATTGAGCTGTTTTTTCCCTTTTTTTTGCAAACGCAATAGATCTTTCAGTAAATAGTGTCAAAGTGGGCGTTTTGAACAGAATTTCTACGGAAGGAAGAAAGAGCACTCAAAAGCGGGCGAAAAACGTGTTTGTCACGTGATCAAATTCGCTTATAACTCAATAGATAATTGATTGCTCCAAAAATGGAAAAAACAGTTCCATTCCAAATCGCTTCCATGGCCAGGCTTTCCAATTTTTTGCCTTTCCGTTAAAAAATGAATTTGTAAATGTGTCAAAACGTTTTGCGCTTGTTGAGCAGAGCGGTTCAGAACAGCCTTAAACGCATCCTTACTTGTAAAGCCATAAAAGATGAAAAACACCGTCTAACAACAAGAAAGCGCCGGCTAGCCAGAACAAAAAGACCGCGAGTGACGGTAAGTAAAATGATGCGTCTAGCTGAAGTTTTAAGCATCCAGCCATGGCACAGATTCACGCCCCCCCCCCCCCACACACACACACACTCACCCAAATACCATAGCTGAATCAGTGAGAAGAACGCCTCCATCGGAAGGATTAGAATACCTCAGCCAGCCAGGGAGCACCCAACACTCGAAAAAGAATTCCAATGCGAATAAAAGAGCACTCGGGATCAGAATAGAGCCTCTTCTGACTTCTCGAGTCTTATGTAAACTTCCCTGGCAAGTGTGGGGCAAGAAGTCGTGTTCTTCTTGGCCCTCCCCATTCCATTCTGTAGCTGCGAAAAAAGGGTTGATTCGATCGTTATCACGCCGTTCTTTTTGCAATCAGATTAGCTTTTGAGGTTTTGCCGCACGCCGGGTTCCTGTTCTTCGCGGGAACATACAAAAAAAAAAAAAAAAAAAAAAAAAAAGAGGGGTCGGTATACGCCCACTGTCCGGGGTTGCCGACTGAAGAAAAATAAAAATAACATTCTGGTTAACAAGAAAAAAAATTCCGAATTGTATGTTCAATGCTGGCTGACCAACGACGGTTTGAATACAACATTCTCAACAGCAAAGGTCGTATTCAAATAAGCATGGAATTGTAAACAGCCTAGTTTAAGGCATATGAGTAAGGACGTATGAGTGAAGTAGCCTCTTAGGGCTGTTCTTAACTGCTCTGCTCAACAAGCGCAAAACGTTTTGACACATTTACAAATTCATTTTTTAACAGAAAGGTATAAAATTGAAAAGCCTGGCCATGGAAGCGACTTGAAATTGAACTGTTTTTTCTATTTTTTGATCAATCAATTACCCATTGAGTTATAAGCGATATCGATCACGTGACAAACCCGTTTTTCGCTCGCTCTTGAGTGATTTTTCTACTTTCGTGCTGAAATTCAGTTCAAAACGCCCACTTTAACGCTATTTTCTGAAAGATCTATTGCGTTTGCAAAAAAAATGGAAAAAACAGCTCAATTACATAGTTTCTGAACAACAACACCAGCTAATTTCATGCATTTTTGAACAAAAATAAATTAAAACTTATGCCAGACAGTTGCCTTTTTGGATTTGAGAGCACACTTAAGAAAAAATGCTTAAGGCTTTTCTCAACAGCTCTGCTCAACAAGCGAAAAACGTTTTGACACATTTACAAATTCATTTTTTAACGGAAAGATATAAAATTGGAAAGCCTGACCATGAAAGCGATTTGAAATCGAACTGTGTTTTCCATTTTTTGATAAATAAATTACCTATTGAGTTATAAGCGATTTTGATCACGTGGCAAACGT
This sequence comes from Maratus speciosus, assembly GCA_963932465.1. Lineage (NCBI taxonomy): Eukaryota > Metazoa > Arthropoda > Arachnida > Araneae > Salticidae > Maratus > Maratus speciosus. The sequence goes on from OZ010790.1 coordinate 11,378,761, forward strand.
ATTTTTGGCCCTTTCTTGAGAGGTTAATCTATTTTTGCGCTGAAATTGGGTTCAAAACGCCCACTTTGACACTATTTTCTGAAAGATCTATTGCGTTTGCAAAAAACAGAAAAAACAGCGTTCGATTACATAGTTACTGAGCAACAAAACCTGGTAATTTCATGCATTTCCGAGCAAAAATAAATTAAAACTTATGTCAGAAAGTTACCCTTTTGGATTTGAGAACACCCTTAAGGAGAAATGCTTAATCCTTAAATACGCGATTTTTTATTTTGTTTAGAAGAAATTATATATGATTCGGTGAAAGGTTTATTACACAGGAAAAATAATGAAAAAAAATCAGAGATACATTTTTCATATAATACGTCAATCTTTTCTCCTGTTGCACATCTGCATTACAAGTAAAAACTACTGTCGTGTGGCTGTTTTACGCTAAAATATTGCAAATTAGTAAATATTTTAATAAGTATGTCTCCAAATACCTTATTTTATATAATTATTTATTTTATAAAACTTAACCTTTAATCCTTTAATTCCCATGATAGAATACGTAGTTCAGAGAATCTGACTTTGCACCAGAAAGTTTCAATGGTTAATTTCGCTTTATTTAATTAATAACAGACAATATACGGAATGTCTGTTATTAATTAAACCAAATATTGCTATTTTAATTTTTTGGTGTGAATTAGGTATATACAAATAAACTGTTGTTTGCATATATATGCAAATCTGCGCACTAAAGGGTTAAGTTATTGTTTATATTGGGTTCGTCATGCTGGTCGTAGGCATTGAAAAATGTAAGTGACTTCAGTTGCATTTCGCTGATTTATGATTCATCTGAGAGAGGATATAGTAGGATCTTATATTTCTAAAGAGGGTGGGGGCAGACAAAGAAAAATGTTTGATTGACAGATTTTATGCAGGGATCGAAATGTACCGGAGCAAAATAGGCATGATATTCTGTTTCGTGAAGTTATGACAATTACCGTATATACTCGTGTATAAGTCAATTTTAGACAAAATTTGGGAGTTGAAAATGGGGTGTCGACTCGACTTATACACGAAGTAGTAATAAAAAGAAAAAAAAAAAAAAAAGGGTCGCATATAATAGGCGAATAGGCAATTCTTTTAACCACTTGGGGACGAGCGACCAGTATACGTGCCGCATAAGGTGCTCAGAATCCTTAATTATTCTCACCAGTAATTTTTTATTGTAAAATTTTGCCTTATTTAATCCCAGTATTTTCTCGATTCAGAATTCGAAAAATTTCTGTTTTAAAAATCCGGTGATAAAAGATTAAAAGTTCTGTAAAAGACGCTCGTCCCAAAGGGGTTAAGTAATCATATGAGAAATAAAAGCGGACAATAGTCCTTTCCCGATGATTGACAAAAAAAGCTCGACAATAATGCCTCTCTAATTGTTCTGCACCCATTTAGAGTAATTAAAGTTTGAGTAGATTTTTGAAAGAATTTTTCCTTTTTAAGTATCATTGAATTGATGGGAATAAGTTTCAAAATAGTTCAAGCTTCTTCGGTTTTACATAATTATACAGTTTTAAGATGTTGAATTAAAAAAAAAAAAAAAAGTCTGATTAGAAACGTAAAAAAGGGTACTAATTTAATTTATTATTTTTGATAATTGATTTAATAATTGATGTATTTTTTTTTTTTAATCCTCGATTACAAATCATTTTTCAACATACTACCAGATTTGTAGTTCGACTTATACACGAAAATTCAATTTTTTTCTCAAAATGTTGCTTAAGAATTGCGGGTCGACTTACCCGAGTATATACGGTATTGTTCCGGTTCGTGCAGTTATTAAAACATGCAGTTACAGTTCCTGAAAAACATTAATATTTCTGTTCCGATTCAGGTTCATCCGAAATATGGATAAAACGTGCAGTGATGCATTTAAGGGTGTTCTCAAATCCAAGAGGGAAACTTTCTGACATAAGTTTTAATTTATTTTTGTTCGAAAATGCATGAAACTAGCCGGTGTTGTTGTTCAGAAACTATGTCATTGAGCTGTTCTTCCATTTTTTTTGCAAACGCAATAGATCTTTCAGAAAATAGTGTCAAAGTGGGCATTTTGAACCGAATTTCCGCGCGAAGGAAGAAAGAACACTCAAGAGCGGGCGAAAAACGTGTTTCTCACGTGATCAAAAATAGTTTATAACACAATAGATAATTGATTGATCAAAAAATGGAAAAAACAATTCAATTACAAATCGCTTCCATGGCCAGGCTTTCCAATTTTATACCTTTCCGTTAAAAAATGAATTTGTAAATGTGTCAAAACATTTTGCGCTTGTTGAGCAGAGCAGAACAGCCTTAACCTCGTGATAAGCTACCATACATTACCCGCAGCTGTGAAGCGATTGCGATAATTCCTACTGCAAGCGAACGACTTACAAGGTTGATGACTGAACTCTTCTCGCCCTGTTACAGTCGTCCCCGTTTAAACGGTTCCAGAAATAATATTCGATTAAGTGAGGTATTTGATTAAACGAGGAATCATAGCTGTAATATTTAATGCATACTAAAAAGGCAAATCATCTAAACCATCTTAAAACCATCTACGGTTTATTTAATTAACAACATAATAAATCATTAATAGAATAACATAAACTAAAATAAATACGAAAGCTAAAGTAAATACGCATTAATTTAATGTCAGTAACATATTTTATATGGTTTACATCACACTTAATGCAGTTCGTTTAAATTGGGTCAAAACTTTGCTACTTCTAATTTATGTTATTTATACTGCCTTAAAAAAATTGTTTAAAGTGGTTTGTTTAAGTGGAATTTTAAAGGAGTAAATATCGGGTTATTTTTCGAATGAGTGCTAAATATCACAACTACCATCTCCAGTCTCGAAGTGACGGCGCATTGCCATTAAAGCCTGATTAACAGCATGAAGTGCTGGTGGGAAGATCAAGGTGGAGAAATCATTTGACCTGTCCGTTATATACCTGCCGGCCGCAATCATTGCAGGAAGAACTGAAAATTTGTTTTCAGTCTAAAGGAACCGAAAACGACAAAAGGTGGAAGGAAATTCCAGCTGAAACGTGCTTTCCGCGCCTGTTTTCAAACATCGGTCAGACAGTTGTTATTCGATTAAGCGGGGACGTTCGTAAAAGGTGTTTGGTTTAAGCGGGGAAAATAGCATAGAACCAATAGAAAAAAATCGGTTCCGGAGGATTCTATTCGAATAAGCGGGAATTCGATTATCTGTGACCCGATTAAGTGGGGAGGACTGTATTTTTTTTTACCTGATTGAAGACTGAATAACATGCGAGAAGTTTTTGTATATGGTTAGAAATAAATTTGTCTCTACTTTCAAAAAAATTTTTTAGTCATCAAAAATTTTGTAAGCATGTTCCAGTTCGTGGATTTTTCCAGTTCGAGCCTGATTTTATACACGCCAGGGTTATAGCCCTTGTGGCGGAATAACATTTCGTGGAAAAATCTAACACTTTTCTAAATGACTTTTAGGTTTGGCGAAGGCCATGTATAATTAAATAACAAATATTATTGCATTGACAATATTTTTTTCTTTGAACAGTTTTTACTACTTAGGCATATACTCAAACACTAACTTATGCACATCCTACACAAGTCAGCACTGTAATTCACAAGTTAAAAGATCGTGATCTGATATTTAAATGAATATCAAACCAGAGAATCTCCCAGATCCTTCCAGAGATATATTTTCTTTTATTTATTTATTATTATTTGTAATTTAGTGAATTTGTGTTTTCTTGAGATTTTTAAAATATAAATTAATAAAATTTTAAATATTCCAAGCATACTCTCACACATTGTTGCATATACAGATATCATACACGCTCCCTCAAATACAGTGAACCGAAAAAAAGTTGGACAAAAGCTTTAATTGATGCCATTATAATGACACAAAGTGTATAACGCTTCCAGGGTTGAACTCATCCGGATTCCACTTCGCTTTATCGTATTTCATTCGGCCATTTTTACTGAACATTATTTTTTCGAATTAAACTTCATAAAAGTTACATTTTTAGAAAGATTATTCAAAATAAATTAACATTTGAGAGATGACTTACATTTAATTATGTACATATTCTGAGGTAACTTCAGTTAAAATTAGTTTGGCCCTCTCCCTCTTTAAGGCTGTTGCTCAACAAGCGCAAAACGTTTTGACACATTTACAAATTCATTTTTGAACGGAAATATATAAAATTGGAAAGTCTGGCCATGGAAGTGATTTGGAATCGAACTGTTTTTTCCATTTTTTGATCAATCACCTATTGAGTTATAAGCTATTTTGATCACGTGACACGGCATTTTTCTCCCTCTTACTGACTGGATTTTCTTCTTTCGCTACTAAGTTCAGTTCAAACTGCCAACTTTGACAGTATTTTCTGGAAGATCTATTTCGTTTACTAGAAAACGGAAAAAACAGCTCTATTACATAGTTTCTGAATGACAACACCTTCTAGTTTCATGCGTTTCCGAATAAAAATGAATTAAAACTTATGTCAGAAAGTTGACTCTTTGGATTTGTCATTCATTGTGAACTTTGAGCTTTGTTAGCGCCATCTATCGGTGGTTAAAATAAAAAAGAAGTTTCTTTTGAAATTGTTTGAAACTCTGAAGACATTGGGGGGGGGGGGGGGGGAAATGAATGGTATTTCTTATAAAATATAATTAGACTATCAGGGATACTTAATGCCGTGTAGAATATATATATATATATATATATAACAATGGAAATAAAATTTTGTATTTTGTAGGGAAAATAAATTAGTAATTTAATAAAAGAATTTGAGAAAAAAAAATCTGTCAATGCAATTAATAGTTACAATTTACTTAAGTGATAAAGGATCATTTTTAATGGTCAAAATTTATTATAGGTTTCTTTATGCATATTTTAAAAAAATGAGGATTTAATCTGAGTTAAACTTTTTAAAATTTAAGTTATATAATTATTATTTTGGCGTCAGCTATCGGCAATCCGTGAAGGACTCTTAATTTTTTTTTAATTATTATTATTCTGATTTATAAGAAATTGAAGGTTATTGATTTTTTTTTAAAGCAATGAACGAAGACGAAAGTTAATTGACAATATATTTTAAAATAGCATTATTAATTCTAATTTGCATGTTTTTTGTGAAGTGGGTCTTTAAACTTTGTGAGTGAAGTTCTTTCTTGCAAATTAAGTTTCAATTATAAATGGGCTGTTTTTATAACTATTTTATTCCCATCTGATCCCATTAGTCAGATAAGATAAAATTTATTACTTCATAATTCTTTTTATAATGCAATGCTATATCATTCTTTTGAAAATGCAAACACGTCATTCTGACGGGCTACCTTCTAGTTGTTTAATAACTTTGCTGTATGATGTTCTTTAAAAACAAAGTAAAATTTAAAATAAATCGGAAATGCTACATCAAACATGGCAAATGAAGTGCGTACGTACTATAACTAGTCTTATAAATATTCAGATCTCGGTGCAATAGCTGTTGCACTCTTATGCGAAAATGCAGGAATACAAAATTTATTATGATTATCATATATTAAATTCAGTCATACGGAAATAATAGGACTCCATTTTAAATAGGACGTCATCACCATGGCAACCTAGAATCATGGCCTATCATGGGATATTATTGAATTAATGACGTATGATAGGATTTAATAGAATAAAGAAAACTTATTTAAATTTTGATTCGATTTTCATAAAATTTTAAATGACGCTACAAAATTCTGCAACGATTCTATGTATTAAATTTCAAACCATTCGGTTGGGTATAGTTTTTGCACTGTTATATGTGGTCAGTTGGACAGACAGACGGACGGACCAGAAGACGACTATAGGTGCTACGTATTTATATAATCAGCGAACGCACAATAAAGACAATTTTTAAGATGATTCAAACAGTTTCATTTGACTTTAAAACTTATATATATAAATCACAGATTTAAAAAAATAGAGATAATGTGAATTTCAGCCCCCCCCCCCCCCCCCGCGCGCCAAAAAAAAAATAGAGAACAGGAATTCTGCTTTTTCAGAATTTAGTGTCGCCCCCGGCATTTCCATTACTATTTTCTTCTGATGGACTGGTGATTTCTATTATTATGAAAAGCCATTATAAATGAAGCGTTAGGTGAAGATGAAAGAGCAGCCGTAAAAAGTTAGAACTCTGCTTTTCTGGTCAGAATGGAAAAAAAAAAAAGGCCATTTTTTTCCCCCCCATTCTGACCAGAAAATCAGAGTTCTAACTTTTTACGACTGCTCTTTCATCTTCACCTAACGCTTCCTTTATAATGGCTGTTTCATAATAATAGAAGAAACTAGTCCATCAGAAGAAAATAACTCGGTTAAGCGGGACTCGGGTAATCGGGACTCTACTGCAAAACATATTTCAATTTTTAGACTTAAACCGCACGCTTTTATTTTATGTAAAATGACGTCATTTGCATTAATATAGATACTTAAAATTAAATATAGTTTATAATAGTTCCATGTTTTATCATAAATCCTTCATTTATATTTTTCTCAAAACGAGGTGGAACCCGCCGAATTTCGACAAAAGAAAATGTTTACAAAGGAACTGTTGCATCAAATTTATAATACATCAACAACAATAATTAGAATAAAAAATCCATCTTACACTTGTCAATTTAACTCTCCAAAGACATATTTTAACCTAAGATTAACAAATACTTTTTCATAAACTTCAACTGTTAAAATTATTGAAAAATTAAACTTACTTCATACACGTCATCGGTAAAATATAATCAAGATAAGTAATTTTAATTAAGTTATTAATTGATGCTTGGTATTACGGAATGAAAAATCCGCAAAAATGATTTCACCTTGACAACTTGACATAATCATAGAATTTTTCTACCTTTACATCTAAACCAAATCAAGTCATTTTCCACGTTTCACATCCATAATAACCATTTAAAAACATTTTAATGCGCAATAGGTTATTAATAAATATATTTTCAAGCTTGAAGTCACGTTTGTCAACTATTACAACTTTTCATGTTAAAATTCCCACTCGTGATTTGAGGTCTTAGTATAATCTCTGTGGCTGCGCGTAAAAATTCCAGAAATTTATAACTTTTCAACGTATTCAAGGGGAAATATCTCGCTTTATCAAATAAAATTATCGTTTACTTTTAAATATGACATCATTTTCAGTCGCTGAAATATTTTGCCTATTGACTCAAACTCAATATCATCGAAATGAAAAAATGGTGAAATATAACAGCATCATCAGGGAAATTGTGTCTTTTTTAAAGCGTAACGTCATTTTCTGTTCAAATTTTTATAAATATATATTTTTAATTGTAATGAGAAAATGGCATCAGTAAGAATATAATCAATAAAGATAACTAATCCACTTTTAATAGAAATGAAGTATACTTCAGTTGCCACGATTAGAAAATTGGTATTAAAAACTATAAAAAAAATTAATATCTCAAAAATAAATTGAGATATACAGCTTTCAAACAAATTGCATTTAAAAGCGCATTTTTTTCTGCACACGACGGTGTAAACATTTAAAATGTGGGATGTTTAGAAGTTTAAAAGTTTGCAGTAGCGAGAATTGCAAAAGCGAAATTTCATTTCAAATTTCAAAGTGTTGCCATTCGCAGAATGACGTATGCGTTACGCACAGATATGTTTGTCCTTTATAATATAGATAGCACGTATTTTAATTAATTTTTTTTCAATTTTTATAAGAAAATGGCAACAAAAAGATATAATTGCTATTTTTCAACGATTTTTTCTTTACTTTCTACAGAAATGGAGTACTTGAGTTGCCAAAATGAAACAAATGTCGCTGAAAACTACAAAAAAATTAATATTTCAAAAACAAATGGAGATGCAATTTTCAAACAAATTGCATACAAAAGTACTTTTTTTTTCCAATACGACGGTGTAAATATTGAAAATGTGCGATGCTTAGAAGTTTTAAAAAATGCTGTAGAATATTTAATCGCACAATGAAACATTGGCTTTTGTTTTACAGCTAGCGTATACTACAAGGTAACGTTATTTATTGGAGACAAAATAAGCTGGGAGAAAGAAATAGCATTCCGGGGGCTAAAAACTTAAAAAACAGTGTAGTAAATAAATGTACCGAAAAACAGCTTTTAATTTTAAAACAAAAACATCCAATATTTTGTATGCTTTTGTTGATATTACAGCTTGTAGCCTCTTATTCGTCGAAAGGGTTAGTTTTTCAGCGAAATTGGTTGGTACATTTTCCCATATATTCTGAAGAGCACTTTTTTGTTCTTATATCTCCTTATGCAGTACCTGTTTCTTCATAAACGCCCACGATGTTCTATAGGATTTATTTAAATCTACTTTAGAGAGGATGAGGCGCAGTATACTGCGCCTCATAAAGAGCAACTTTATGACATAAGTTTGAATTTATTTTTGTTCGGAAGTGCATTAAACTAGCAGGTGTTGTTCAGAAATTATGTCATCGAACTGTTTTTTCCGGTTTTTTGCAAACGCAATAGATCTTTCACAAAATAGTGTCAAAGTTAACGTTTTAAACCGAAGTTCCCGAAGAAAGCATAAAAACAAGTCCGCGAAGGGTGAAAAACGTCTTTGTCACATGATCAAAATCGCTTCTAATTCAGTATGGAATTTATTGATGGAAAACACTGTCCGATTCCAAATTGCTTCCCCAGTCTGGCTTTCCAATGTTATATCTATCCGTTAAAAAATGAAATTGTAAATGTGCCAAAACGTTTTGCTCTTGTTGAGCAGAACAGTTCAGAACAGCCTTAAACAAATTCCCATCCCTTCATAATGTCTTTCACAATTTTATGAACAATAGTTTTGTCTGTAGAAAACTTTAAAGTAGGGTCGCTTAATTATGGACACCCTGTATATTATCAAATAGCTCGAGACAAGGGGGTTGGGGGGAGAGGGGCGTACTGCACATTTTTTTTTTCTTCTTACCTCGAAAAGGTGATACAAAACTTCAAAAGATATCGCTCTCTTCCTCCCGTTCACCAAAAAGTGGCTAACTCACCTCGGAAAAGATCGTGATCCTGTGATCTGCCGTTTTCGTGAATATTAAACACACCTCCTTACAGATTATAACGATAGATGTGGTAAGCGAGGAGGTAATTAGAGGAGGATGATTAATAATGCATTCTAATAGTTTTTGAAGCATAGTAACAAATACATCGTATTAAAATGCGCGACGTATTGATAACTCGGTGGGGATAATTGGACGATGTGCCTTCGATTGCGTTTTGATATCGCAGCAAAAGTGAAGACGAAAATGAATTAAACCTTCTTTTGGAAATTTCACTGATCTTCGGGATGATTGAAACGAAAATTAATAGCTTACCAAATCACATTTACTGCTTTTTTTTTTTTTTTTTTTTTTTTTTTTTTCTGGATGTAAATAAATTGATTGTGATGTAAGTCTGCATCTTTACATGGTTTATTAAAACCATATTCATGTAGATTTATAGCTGTCTCTTAATATGATGCTCATAATTATAAGTAAGTCGTTGGGGGCCACCGTAATACTTACCCATCATGGATATAGATAATATAAAATATAAAAATAAAACATGTGATATTTGCTAAGCATTGTACCATGTTACTTTTATTCATAATTTAATTTATTTGGACTCCCTTAAATATAATTAATATAATCCCTTAATCTAATATTACTTTTTTTTGAATTAACATATCTCAATTTGTTGATTTTCTGTAAGCAAGTAAACGCTATTGATTTATAATGGAAGTCTATGGGAATTTGGCGAAATATTAGAGATACCGCCAATTTGGCGTCATTTTTGGCGACTCATTTTGGCCGCCAAATTGGGCGATATACCGCCAAGTTGGCGACAAACTTGGCGGTGTTTGGCGACAGAACAGGGTCCCTCCTATGGTAACACCCCTTATAGGTATGAAGATGCATTAAATACTTGATATTTACGATAAGCCATTATTGGCATTTAATCTTATAGTTTGGCGATAGTTTTTTGGTCGGCGGGATAATCGAGTAACACCGATTTGCGTAAAAGAAACATCCTTATAACTCAAAAAATTACAATCCTATTAACTAACAGTTTACTGCGTCGGATTGAGCGTCTCATTTCCAATTAAAATATATCTTTGAATTGGAATTTGAATGAAATACAGGGTCATGAAAATCGAAGAGTGTGAAAAATAGAATTACAAATATCTCGGCAACTAATTATCCAATCGAGTTCATTCCTGATGCAAAATTTATGGTTTTTTATTGTCTTTTATATTCACTCCTTCAAATAAACAATTTCGAAAATTTTTGTATACCTTTTATCAGAACGAATGTTTCAAGAGACCGAAAAAAATTGTTCCGTTTAATCGAGGTTAGTGATATTCAATAGGCTTCTTCCCATTATTACTTCCTAAGTACACACCGAATTTCAAGTCTCTATCTCAATTTGTTCGGGAGATAGAGCAATTACAGACACACAGACATGCAGACGGACGGACAAATTTTTTTTCTAAAAATATGTTTTTCGGAATCTCCGGTGTCTAAAACGTGTAAATCCGTCAAAAAAAAAATCGATTTTCAAAACGATTACAAGACTTCCTTTATACTACGTATGATGGGTAAGTAAAAAGTATGTTTTTAAATTTAAAAAAAATGCTTTTATTATATTTCAGTTCATTCATTTTATCTTATTAACGCTTGCATACACGAATTTTATACACTGCAAATTCCCAGCACACATTGAGAACAAACTTGGAACACTTTGATTAAAAAAAAAAAGTGTTCCAGTTACATTAATGTGTATTGAAATGAGTTCCGAATATGCTCTGCTATATAAAAACAAAAAGTGTTCCGAAAGTGTACTGAAAGTGTTCTTTCTGCTCAGGATAGTTGTTAAATCTAAACTTGGGAACGTATTTGAGAACACATTGAGAATACATTTGGGCACACATGTGAAATCACTCGTTCCCAAAAGTGTCCGAAAAGTGCTCTAGAAAGTGTGCTAAAAAAATATGAATGTTCTCAGAACTTACTAAAAACTGTTTTAAAAGGCGCGTTCCAAAGTGTTCTAAAAAAGGTGGCAAAATAAGTGCTTTAAAAAGTGTTGTGAAAAGTGTATAAAGATTAGCAGTGTATAATTGGCACAACTTCTTTAAGAAACAGTTACCTTTACTTATTTAATGACGAAAATACCATAATGAAATAAGGCAAATATTACTTTTCTTTATTACTATATGGTACGACAAAAAAATCAAGAATTCACCTTTTGAAGTTACATATATGCATACATGGTTTTGAAGGAGTTAAAAAAAAGTTTCAATCGGGATGATTTTTTAGAAAAATATAAAAACTAAAGCTTGTCGCGTGAATTTACCATCATCCCATTGCTCCTCCTTGGATTTAAAAATGTAATAAATTTCCCTTTTCTCTAACGATTTGGGAAAAAAAGAGTAAAATCATTCTTCGTAAGTGACATAAAAAATTTAAACACTAAAAGAAAGAAGACATAAGAATTTTTCGACAAGGATCTCGAGCATAACCACCCTCTTCTTGGAAAACAATTTTTAATTATGTTTTTCTCTTTTACGTTTATGTGTTTCAAATTTATCTTAAGGCTGTTCTCAAATCCAAAAGAACAACTTTCTGACATAAGTTTTAATTTATTTTTGATCGGAAAGGTAAAGTAAGGTAAATCTAAGGTAAAGTAAGGTAAAGTTAATCGGAAAGGTAAATGAAAGTTAGCAAGTGTTGTTATCTTAAGGCTGTTCTCAAATCCAAAAGAACAACTTTATGACATAAGTTTAAATTTATTTTTAATCAGAAATGCATAAAACTAACAGGTGTTGTTCAGAAACTATGTCATCGAGCTGTTTTTCCCGTTTTTTTTTTTTTTTTTAAACGAAATAGATCTTTCAGAAAATAGTGTCAACGTGGACGTTTTGAATCGAAGTTCCCGAAAAGCAGAAAAACTTAGTCAGCGAAGGGAGAAAAGTGTTTTTGTCGCATAATCAAAATCGCTTATAACTCAATTTCAAATCGCTTCCATAGTCAGGCCTTCCAATTTTATGACTTTCCATTAAAAAATGAATTTGTAAATGCGTCAAAACGTTTTGCGCTTGTTGAGCAGAGCAGTTGAGAACAGCCTCAAACAGTGGCTCCAGGGAGCCAAAAGACTTTTGAAGAGGCAGAGACTTCTTAATCGCTCTGCATAGATTTTTACACCGATCTGTTTCTTGCACGATGAGTTCTGACAAAAAATACTTATTTTAGCCCTCCTTTTTTTATAATAACCATTTAAAACAAAAGCGCCATTTGGTTGCGAAGTACATAAACGCATCCGTTCCAAAATATTGGTCCTTCCTATAGTTCCTAAAGAAACCTGGTTTCTTTCTGGTCTGTTACCCATGTAAACTTTATTTATTTTTTAATAAATCCCTATTAGTGATGTAAATGTCTCATTTATCATTAATATCGTTAATACATTCCATGACTGAAAATCTGAAAAATGCTACACTGTAAAATCTTCCAAGACGGAACCGAGAATAGGAGTTAAGAAATATCCCTTATAGACAGATTCCTTCTTAGCAGATACCATAGATTATTGTCTGTGGCAGGTACATCATCTGTTGTAAATGTGTTATATTTTTTCGCACGGATTATTTATATTCATTTTGCACGGATCAAGACATTTTTTCCGTTTAAGATAGGATTTAGTCATAGCGAGGTTCATTTTCAGAGGTATTAATGTACCTTATTTATTTATTTATTTATTTATTTTAATTTTTTAATTTTTTTTTTACTTATTTATTTATTTTATTTATTTATTTATTTATTTATTTTGCCGAGAAATGAATGTACTATTCTTTAAAAAGAATTTTAATTGTAGAATGGTGGCTATTTAAAAATATATCCATTTTTGGCAAAAATTGTTGGTCCAGACCTCATTTTACTGATTTTTGCACGGACCAGACAGTAATTTTCAAACTGGCTGGGTTGAACCCAGGTCCGAAAATTTCGGTCCGTGCAGACCTCTAGAAAAAATTAAAATTCAGGCCCGGTAGGGGCCGTGGACCAAGGAGGAACCCCCCCCCCCCCCCCCCACACACACACACACATACACCCGCCAGCACACATAGCAGTTTAAAAAAAAGGTGATTTCAAAATATCATAATCTTAAAACTGTACAAAGATAACGTAAATAAAAAAGTCTCTGCAATTTATTAAACCAAATTAAATTTAAATACAGAAGACTACTGTTATCCGAAAGTTTCGTTAATAAAATGTAGAGTACCACAATTTTTTAGTTTCTGTTTTTACGGTATAGCCCGGTATAGTTACATAACCCGGGAATAATGCAGTCTAAGCTCGGGCCAAGTTTTCTGCAAAAATAAAACTCGAACCCAGCCTGGTCCAGGAATAATGCAATCTAGGCTTGTACCGACTTGTTTCCAATGAAATTAATTTGGCCCGGGCACATGCAGTCCTCTATATTCTCAAATTCTCCACTCGCCCCATTCCTCCTAAAACTATGTTGGACTTGCATTTTATTTATTTACTTATTTATGCAAAAATTATATTGGTGTTGTACTTTTGTTTAGCGAAATTGCTAGAAATTTAATTTGGTTTAATAAATTAAGAGATGTGTAATTGTTTTTCCAATCTATATTTCTTCTTTGTAGAAAAAAAAATTGCTGATTTTTTTTAAATTTAATTTTCATTTGAATGTAATTTTCTTAGTCAGTTTTTTAATCACTATTTATGTACGTCATTGTCTAAGTGGTGATCAAAATTGCTACTATATTTTGCATTCCATGCATTTCAAACATAATCTATAAATAAAATCTATTCATAAATAAGGGTGGTTTTTGAATAATTTTAATAGAATCTTCACTTGAATGTAATTGTCTAAATCAATTTTTTAATCAGTGTTTATGCATGTAATTGAGTCTAAGTGGTCATCAATATTGTGGATATTTTGTATTCCATGCATTTCGAATATAAACGGAAAATAAAATCTATCCACAAGTTATAGTGCTTTTTGAATAATTTTAATTGTAGGATTTGCTTCAGATATATCGGCATGTTTTGTAGAAATTCAGTTAGGCCAATTAAGTTTTTGTACGGCCCAGGCCGGACTCGGGTCGAACTTTTATCTTTTATGGCCGGGATCGGACCAATATTTTAGATTTTATAATGGGCCGGGTCAGAAAACATTTTGTATGGACCGGGCTTGGACCAAACTTTTACCTTTTAGACCGAGCCGGGACCGATTTTTTGCACCGGCAGCGACGGGCTCGAACCGAACTTTTAAGTTTTTTACCGGGCAGGGCCACAATTTCATGATACTGGTCTGTCGGGCTGGGTCTGGAAATTTTGGTCCGTTAGGAACTCTAGTGTACGGTTCTTCCCTTGCTCGGGTTCGTATTTGGAGGAACATATTTTTTTAAACTACAGTAGAGCGCCGATTAACCGGATTGATCAAGGGCCATACGTTTTTTTCCAACCTTCACCAAAATTTTTGAAGGGAAACTTCTTTAGTCACGGTAGGGTAAATTTGGCTAGATATCACGAAAGTTAATCGTTAAATAAACATTTCCTAATCATGGAGCAATAAAATCGCCAACTAATGCAAAGACTGCAGTGCGTAAAATCAACTGCTTCTAGAACCTACGAAGTTTCACTTCTAATGCGCTAGAGTCTCACGCAAAAAAAAAAAGAATGCGCTCTATGAAGCAGAAGATTATCAACAATTTCTTTTCCCTATCACAATGAATATTTTTTTAAGTAGGGGAGACCGGGGCACATTTTCCATAGGGGCAAGTTTTGCAACTCGCTTTAGTTTTTAAATGAGACGCTAGCGAGTGAACTGGCTGAAGTGGCAACATCTTACACAACATCTATAAAAGTTATAGCTTAATAGCTGGTGTCACTTCGTCTGGAGAGCTGTTTTTTTTTTTCATTTTTTCAACGGCGAGTAAAATTTTAGGTCTTTATTAAAACGTAAAAAAATCGTACTAGCGTTAAACTTACTGTTTTGACATTGCATACACTAAAAAAGGGTTTCTTTCTTCAGGTAACTATGCAATTGTTTTGCAAATAACTTACACCGGTATTCACCCAGGTAGTGTAAAAGTTCAATTATGGCGACGGGGCAGGTTTTCCAACAACATACGGGGCATGTTTTCCAACATGTTTCTCGTTTGAAAACCTCCCCCCTCCTAAATCAGCTAGTTTTATTGTATCAAAAAATTGACCAAATAACCATATATACTACGAACCCGTTTGACCATTTAGTCATTTAAGTAAAACTATCAATATAAAAAAACAAGGTAAATTCAAAATTATAATAAAATGTCAATTTTTTCTAAAATAGGTTCATTTAATGAATCCATTTTATGTTAATTATGCCTTTATAGTCATAAGCTAGCACACTAAGATCGCAGTGAGTATGAACTCCTCAAAAAGCAAATTAACCGTGCTTAGAGCAGCTCCACTGGCGTTAATCCACAGTTAATATTATGGCGGGCTTTAAACGTTAGAGAATTTTCATACTGAATCCTGAAATATTTACAAACTCTGCTTTTACGCCATCCTACTTTTCTGACAGGCCAGCTCCTGCCGCACCAAATCTTAAAAGCACCAGCAATCCTGAAAAGATTTTAAACTTTCCTCAGTAATTTCCCCCCCCCCTCCCCCCGCAGAAACAAAACAACACCGAAAGCATCTAATCATTCTACACCAACGCAGGCTAGCCTTTCCAAAGAAGCTGTTCTACCAAAATTTCCCTATTGCTTATGAAAAAAGCGTTCCTTCTACATCCAAACAAGCTTTGCCTATACCAGAAAAAGTTAAGACTTTTGCGAAGGCTGCCCTAAGCAGGCAAACACGGCGTGGAAAAAAAAAATAGGAAGTATTGTACATACTGATTCTCCTGTCAAAAATCAACTGAAAATGGAAAAAAAGATTCATCTAAATCTAAAAAAAAAAGGAAACTGCAAAAGGAATCAGATAGAAGGGGCGAGAAAAAAAATCCAATTCCGGCCAGGGAGCTGTTTGGACCTTCGTCTTTAAATGTCAAATGGATTAAAACTGTTTTTTATGTTACTGAGCATTTAGTTCACAATAAAAAATACTTATTAATTAACAAGCAAGATTTATTACCGATGTTTTACCATTTAAAGTATAGTTGGAAAACTTGCCCCTGACCATTTTTCGTAGGCTGGAAAACTTGCCCCGCATACGGGGCACATTTTCCAACATAACATGATTAGACTTAACAATTTTTTGTGAAAAAGTATATTTAGTTTTTTGAAAAATAATTGTGCCAGTTTGTACAGGAAGGTCTAGGGAATACAATGATATCTTGTATATATAAAAAAAGTTAAAAATAAAAAATACAAAAATAAAAAATCTAAAAAGTTGGAAAATTTGTCCCGGTCTTTCCTATGTAATTTACTGTACAGTGCATGTATATATACATGTAATAATTTCTATGTGTACTTGTATGCATAACTTTCTACCAGTTTTGTAGAAAATAAAGTTTTAAAAAAGGTAAAAAAAAATTCTAAACACGCCATTTGATTTGTAATATGCTAAAATGTGCACTACCGCAATTGCTTGTCCAAAGCCTAAGCCTGGAAAAAGTGTGAAATGAAAGTTACCTAAAAAACATTGACATAGGTGTTTTTTTAAGTTGTCCAGGCCTCGGTCCCGACCGGTCCGGATAATATCAGCGCTCAACTGTAATTAAAAAAAAGAAGAAGAACTTAATACCAAATTAAATTATAGTCAGATAATTGATTTAAATTATTTTAAAATGCACAATACCAACATCTTTTGGCTTCATAAAATTCCATGGAATAAGGATACTACAGAAAATGAGGAATGAGTATCCTTAGTTCCAAAAATTGATTTCGATCGACTTGCAATAAATTTTCTACCTGATTTTCCTTCGATGGATTTTCCCAAAATAAACCTGGACTTGTGGGACTGTGGCGCCATCTGCAGATGAGTTTCGCAAATTTATTACCTGGGCAATAAAGACCACAAAAAGACGGAGAAAAATTTTCGAAAAACTTTAAAATAGGCAAGGTCTCATTACCAATGGGGCAAACTTTCACCAGTAAAAAGAAATATAAATTTTTGCCTTATACACGACAGTAATTTTCACCAATACGGTGCTTGCATAAAACAAAAATTTCTATTAAATTTACTGCTTTATTTTTAGTTGTGTTAGTTTGAAAAATTTCCTTATAGAAAATACTGATGTATTTAATAAAATTTGCTCTCGAATTGCAATTAATGAAATCTGTTTCAAATTTAAAATGCATTCAAATACAGGGTCTGTACGCATCAAAGAATTCAGGGGATTTTAGTTCTTTCAGTACCAGAAATATCGCAAAGTACTGGCCGCTATAACTGAAGATGGATTCACCCCCCCCCCCCCCCCCATTAAATAAGGCAAATATTACTTTTACGAAAATTCTGGTAAAAGGTCCTTGAAAGAGCTTGAAGCGTACGAACCCTGTAATACGAAGAAAATAAAATATTTTGATATTATTAAATGAATAATAATAATAATAAAATACTATGGTTTTAAAAGCATTTCGAAAATGTTAAATTATTTCCCACAAATTGTATTTGATTCAACAAGGGTTATTACTAAGTTTTTAGGAATTTATCAGAGAATAAAACGCATTCATGACACTGTTGACACTATTTACTCTAAAAAATAACAATTCTTCACACGGATTGAAATAAAGAAACTTTTTTACCTATTATATTAAGCATTTTCGCACTCATCTATTAATATGTTATAGAAAGGATCAATTTATTCGCTCATTTTATCTTGAAAAATGAATGAAGATAATAAAAGCAAATTCATTTCCTGGCAAGTTTTATCTTTGAAGATAACTTTTTATTTTTATTATTTATTTAGTTATTTGTTTCTCAGTCTAACTGAAATTTTTAAGCATTTTGTCTCAACATTTTTATTGAGGCACGAAGAAAATAAAAAAATTTCACCTGTTTCCGCCCGGGATCGAACCGGGGACCTTGCGCGTGTGAAGCGCACGTGATAACCACTACACTACGGAAACTTGACAAAACAGATTTCATAAATGTGAAAGAAATCGATTGCTAAATGTAATTATAATCATAAAAGAAATTCTTCTTAACATTGATTTTAATTAGAAATCTAGTTTAAAACGACATTTGTCGTGCATTTAAAAAATACTTCACTTTTGTCAGCTGATCGTGAAATCCAGAGACATACACAGGAGGGAAGAAGGGGTGGGGATGATAGTTATGCGACAAACCTCGCGAGGTAAAAACATGTAGGCAAGGGCCGATTTATGGAAATGAAGTCCCAGTCAGGGCCGGCGCAAACAGCGGCCAAACAGGGCGGTTGGGGCTGCGGCTGCCAAAAGGCCCGCGCCTGTTGGAGTCTTGTTAGGAGGGAACGTCTCTATACAATTCGAGATAACGTTTCCCTAGGTTAGATAATGAAAATGATACTATTGCTCTAAATTTGTCTTGAAATGCTTTTACGCGCAAAAAAAAAGAAAAAATAATAATAATAATAAATAAATAAATAAATAAAATAAAATAAAAATAGTATTTACTTTATTTCTATTTGATATTAATTGTTGGGAAACGTATAAAATTGAGGATCCTGAAAGTAACCGTAAACGTATAAAATGAATGTTTTAAATATTCTAAGAAGATTTTTAGAAATCAAAAATAATTATACACATTACATGTGAAAGATTTTGCATGTTATTTTTGATACATTTTATACTTTATATTATAACTTATTCTATAATTATAATATATACAATTAAAAAAAAAATAACTTTTATTAGTCGAATATTGCAGCCAGAGACGTTAGGCCCCGCTCAACCGCTAAGCGATTTGACCGGGTCTCGCGTGACATTGCGCCAGCCCTGCTCCCAGTCCCAGAGTAAAAGCGTTCAGCGGAGGCCCCCTATTTGGCAGGAACTATCTAGGGCAAGGTTGGCGAACCTATGACACGCGTGCCACTTTTGGCACGTGAAAGAATAATTTTTGCACTGTGCGGCGTTGATTGTGTCTCTAAATGAGGATACAGTGCTTTTACACAAAATACACGAACTTAGATTATCTTATTCGATTAGAAATTCGATTAATTGGTTGGTTTGGTTTGTTTTTGACGGCCGATTATCTACAAAGGGGTTTATAGGCCCAAGGGGGAGTGCCCTCCGTGGGGGTCTTTCTAAGGGAACCTAACCCGTATTTACGCATGGAAACCCACGGCTTCGAAGAAAACCACGAAAACTCCGAAACGGTTAGGCCGACGGGCGCGATTGGGTTCGAACCCAGCACTTCCCGTCTACCAGCTTCGAGAGCAGAACCTCTCCGCCACTGGTGGGGCCCGATTAAGTGGAAATTGAAGAATTTTAATCTTATCTAGTATGGTTTCGAAAATATATCAAACAAAGAAAATATTTAAAAACTATCAAAAGGGAAAGATTATTATATATTAATAGAAGTATTTATGGTAAATTATGGCAACTTGGAAATTAATTTCAGAACTATTTAAATTAAATAAACTGCCTTTTTTTCATGTTAATAATTTTTCCTCTATTTATGCCTGTGAGTCATTATTTTCGCAAATGAGTATTATAAAAAATCAAATAGAATGTAGTTGCCAGATAAATACATTTTAGTTAGTATTTTACTAAAATTAACTAAGAATGAACATCATATTAATTATTTTTCATCCAACACACAACATAATTAATCACGTTCTTTTTTAAATTTCTAAAATATAATTTTTTCTATAATTATTACAATATTTATTAAAATACTTACATGTATGTTACCCACATTTTAGAAAAAATCTTAATAAGTAATTTTCAAATAGTTTTGATTCATTATTTTTTTAGTCCACTAAATTTGTTTTTTAGCTGGCACGTCAAGGTCATGTAAGATATTTTTTGAAAAAAATTGGCACACGACTATAAAAAGGTTCGCCAACCCTGATCTAGGGGCCCGGGGAAAACATCAGTCTGGGAAGAACCGTTCTAACTATCCATACAAATTGCCCGTGAATCATGCTGAAGTGACTAAGTACTAAGCTTCAGGCATATTGTACGTATACATAAATTCGTACTAGATATAATTCATATCTGTATACAGAGTATCACAAGATAGACGGTTACAACTTTAAGGCAGATCACACACACTGAAGAGGCAAGCGACAAAAAAGCGTGAGTCAAGAGACAAACGCTATAATTTGTCTCCCGTCTCACGCTTTTGTCTGCTTGTCTGTTCAGTGTGTCATCTGCCTAAGGCTGTTCTCAAATTTAAAAGGGCAACTTTATGACATAAGTTTTAATTTATTTTTGTTCGGAAATGCAGGAAACTAGCAGGTGTTGCTGTTCAGAAACTATGTAATTGA
Source organism: Maratus speciosus (assembly GCA_963932465.1). Lineage (NCBI taxonomy): Eukaryota > Metazoa > Arthropoda > Arachnida > Araneae > Salticidae > Maratus > Maratus speciosus. The sequence continues at coordinate 11,399,224 of OZ010790.1, forward strand.
GCTGTTTTTTTTTTTTTTCTCCAAACGAAATAGATCTGTCAGAAAATATCGTCAAAGTGGGCGTTTTGAACCGAATTTCCTCACGAAAGAAGAATAACCACTCAAGGAAGGTTGAAAAACGCCTTTGTCACGTGATCAAAATCGCTTATAGCCCAATACGTAATTGATTGATCAAAAAGTGGAAAACATAATTCGACTCCAAATCGCTTCCCTAGTCAAGCCTTCCAATTTTATATCTTTCTGCAAAAGAAATGAATTTGTAAATGTGCCAAAACGTTTTATGCAAAGCAGTTGAGGATAGCCTTAAGGGTGCTCTCAAATCCAAAAGGGCAACTTTCTGACGTAAGTTTTAATTTATTTTTGTTCAAAAATGCATGGAACTAGCTGCTATTGTGTTCAGAAACTATGTAATAATTAGGCTGTTTTTTCCATTTTTTTGCAAACGCAATAGATCTTTCAGAAAATAGTGTCAAAGTGGACGTTTTGAACCGAATTTCCGCGCGAAGGAAGAAAAAGCACTCAAGAGCGGGCGAAAAACGGGTTTATCACGTGATCAAAATTGCTTATAAGTCAATAAGTAATTGACTGATCAAGAAATGGGGAAAAAAAAAAACAGTTCAATTCCAAATAGCTTCCCTGGCCAGTCTTTCCAATTTTATATCTTTCCGTTAAAAAATGAATTTGTAAATGTATCAAAACGTTTTGCGCTTCTTGAGCAGAGCAGTTACTCTACTTTTTTTGTATGGGAATATAAAGGCTCATGTGAAACATTGAAGTGTAAATAGAACTCTTTCAAAGATTCTTGGGGAAGTAGGAGGAGGGTTGCAGTCCCTTCCTAAATCTTTGAAAATGTAAGCATTTTGGTCACTTTTGGTCAATTTTAAGCATTTGACATCCATTTAACAAAAATCCTAATTACGACCATAACCCTCCCCCCTCCCCTCTCCTCAAATAAGGGCCCCGAGCAGACATGATTATTGAAGTTTAGAGTTGAACAGAATTTTCCAGTTTTTGATAAATAAATTTGCATCTCGCGTTCTAAGCAACTGCTGTCTGATAATGATTTCTATCGGACTATCACGTCCCGAAATCCCGTTGAAATCTCCAAATTTGACAGCATTTTTTGGAACATTTTTTATTTTTGTTAAAAAATGAAAAAAGCTATTCGATTTCATGTTTTTGAACAAGAACAACTGCCAATTTTATGCGTTTACGCATAAAAAAGAATTCAGAAAGAGCTGCTATTTCGATTTCAGAACAGATAAAAAAAGAGATCTTGGAAAATAAAAACTATTTTTTTATGGCTCTTCTCAAATACAAAGGAGTTACTTTCTGATACATTTTTTAATTCGTTTTGGATCGGAAACGCATGAAAGCGGCAGATGTTCTCATTCAAAAACTATGTAATCGAAAGATATTTTCCATTCTTTAGTAAAGGTAAAATATCTTTCAGAAAGTACTGCCAAATTGGGCGTTTTGAACCGTATTTCCGGACGCGTTAAGGCTGTTCTCAAATCCAAAAGGGCAGCTTAATGGCATGTTTTAATTTATTTTTGTTCGGAAATGCGTGAAACTAGCAGGTCTGAAACTATGTAATCGAACTGTGTTTTCCTTTTTTTTGCAAACGCAATAGATCTTTCAGAAAATATCGTCAAAGTGGGCGTTTTGAACTGAATTTCCTCGCGAAAGAAGCACCACTCAAGGAATGTTGCAAAAGTCTTTGTCACGTGATCAAAATTGCTTATAACTTAATACGTAATTTATTTATCAAAAATGGTAAACATACTTCGATTCCAAATCGCTTCCATAGGCAGGAACTTCCAATTTTATATCTTTCCGTTAAAAATGAATTTTTAAATAACTCAACAGGTAATTTATTGATCAAAAAAATGGAAAACATAGTTTTCGATTGCAAATCGGTCCCTAGTCAGGCCTTCTAATTTTATATCTTTCCGTTAAAAAATGAGTTTGTAAATGTGTCAAAACGTTAAACTTAAAATTACACTGTGAAAATTACTTAAAATATATTTTAAAAGGTGTTAAATTACTTTAATAGCCTTCTTTCAACTATATACATAGCCTTATTCGTCAGATAATACAAAAATACAAGCGCCTTATTTTCAAATTTCATGTAGTTGGTATGTCGAAAGGGATGAAAGTCAAAGTCAATTTTTAGATCCGAAAACATTAGGAAAATAAAAATATGGATGTAGAATAGAGGGAAGTGGAATATTATTTGTTTTATTATCATTTGTTTATTAGGATAACTTTATTATCCTATACAACATACCCAGAATTTGACTAAGTTTGCTTAAAGAATCATAAAACACGTAATATTCCACTTTCTTCTATATCCATATTTTTATTTTCCCAATGTTTTCCGGATCAAAAAATTGACTTTCACTCCTTTCGACACCAACAACGCGAAATTTGAAAATAAAACGCTTGTATTTTTGTATTCTCTGACGGAGGCTAATGTATATAGTTGAAAGTACTAAGAAGTATTAAATTAATTTAATACCTTTTTAAATATTTTTTCATATTTTAAGTAATTTGCATACGGTGTAATTTTAAGTTTAACTTTTTAAAGATGAATTTAGCATTCTATTTACTTATTTGCTGATGTGTCAAAACGTTTTGCGCTTGTTGAGCACAGCAGTTGAGAACAGTCTTAACCCTATCTCTGCGTAATTATTTTATCAAAATAGCTTCAAAAATTGCGCATTTAATTCCTTCGCGACGAGCGTCTTTTAAGAATTTTTATTCTCTTGCCACCGGTTTTTTAAAACAAAAATTTTCGTCTGATTTAATCGGGAAAATGTTACGATTAGATAAGGCAAAATTTACAATAAAAAGTAACTGGTGGGAATGACCAAGGAGGGTTAATTAGACGGAAAAAATGCATTCCCGATGAAGTCTCGGGTTGCGCAAATTTTGCTACTTTTACGTTGCCCGAGAAACTCTCGGGTTGCGCAGCGAGAAGGTTAAAGAGAATAACAAGTCGTCGCGTGACAGTAAATTGTTTATAACTCGATAAGTAATTTATATATATAAAAAAAGAAAAATGGAAAACACCATTCAATTCCCAATCGCTTCAATAATCAGGTCCTATTTTATGACCTTTGTCTTAAGAAGTGAATCAGAAAATGTGTCCGTAAGATTCGCGTGGTTGAGCAGGGATATGAGAAGCGCCTTATTCATGTTTATTTATTAGAAATACAAAGAATTCTAACCCGGCTCCGCGGATTACCGAATGCAGGTGAAAACCATTTATATATTTTTTTTTTAATTGAAAACTCTAATAGATTTTTCACATTTAATATATATTTTTCAGATTTTCCACTAACAAGACAGACAGTCATTTTAAAATGATAAATAGCAATTATGTATTCAAATAAAATTTTGAAATTTATTAAAAGCTATATTTTCATATTGGCATCGTGCCAGGAATTAACAGTCGAAGAAATCGCCATAGATCGCTAGGCTTTTTTATTTTGATATTTTCAGTGGTTTAAGCGTGGTTCGATTACAACGTCTTAAATTTGTGTTTTATTTATATTTTATTATTTTATTGAAATTTTTTTTAATTTTGTTACGGATTATAAGCCGGAAATAAATGCTAACTATTTTATTTATATTAATTTAAGTGCAAAGAGACTTATTTTTATATAATTTTAATTAATTTTTCAATTAATAATTCAGCAATGGAATTACGCTTGAAATTATTGAATATTTAATATGTGATTTATCACATTGCTAACTAAGGGTAGAACCATCAGAGTAAAAAATGTCCAAGCTTAAGGTATCGTCCTCGTAGTTTAAATGGTAGAGTACTTGGAGCGCTATTCCAAGGGTTCCGGGTTCGATTCCCAGCTTGGACATTTTTCACTCTGTTGGTTCTACGCTTAGTTATAGCAATGTGATAAGTTACGTATTAAATATTCAGATTTATCTTTTGTAATCGTCTGTTTGCAAGTGACAGTGATATATTTAAAAAAAATCATGTTTGAAAATTATTTTAAAAATAATAAACACTGAGTCAAGAGCGATACAGTTTTCAAACAAATTGTATTTGAAAGTACATTTATTTTCTCTATTCGACGGTGTAAAAATTAAAAATGTGCGGTATTTCGAAATTAAAAATAACTGCAGTATAAGTTAAATTGAATCGTCTACTGTTGCCACCGTCAAAATGACGCCAACGTTACGCACAGACACGTTTTTCCTTTATAATATAGATAGATACTTTAATTTAAGTTTTATTATATTGTGAGAATTCGACGATATCTCACATTGAAACTCTCAATTTACAAGGTAGAAGCCAGCATAGGGAAACTAATGTATTTTCACCTAGCCTCCAAATTTCTTCAGAGTCCTAGAAAATGTCGCTAGAGATGAAACAAATACTTCAATTTCAATCAATCTTCGCACAGGACACTAGGGTGAAAGGGACTCTTTTATCTAGCGAGAGAAATATTCTTTTGATGTTCACGAGGGTCTCAGATATTAAACCGGACGCCAAGGTTCCTGACTGCAGCCTATAGAGAAAAGGGCTGGTCTATGAGATCCTTGGCCACTGATGGTGAGTGGCTAATGGGAATGGCTTTGGTCCTTGACGGAAAAACGAAATTGATAAAAGAGGATGCAAGAGCATTCTCGAGAGCTTAATTTTCCCTTCTGTTGAAGTTGAGACTTCAAGGCGTTTCTGGCCGTGCAGAGTGGAAATCTCTCACGGGTCGACGGCTTCGGGACATATTCCGAAGCACAGAAAAGCGAAAGCCAGGTGTGGCTGTTAAGATATATCCATCACGGAGTGGAAGATCGGAGGTTCCTAAACCTCGGTTAAACAGCTACAAAAAGTGCGACATTCCGGGCGAGCATCTCGAACTCTATCTTCGAAAATAGTGGACATTGAATAAATAAGAGACTGACTACACTGAAAGCGATCTATTATTCGAGGACTGGACTTGATTCTATAAATATATTATTGACAGCTGAACTCGAACCCTTATATGAAAAATGTTGTAATTATGAATTATTTTATCAAGAAATTCTTATTTAATTGTTTGTGATACAATAAAATATTTTTTCGATATTGATAAGACCAGGCCGTTGAAGTTGCCCGCTACCACGCCTCCTTACGACATCGGCTCCGTTACAATATGAATGAATAAATGTATAACGCTTATAAGGGTCCCGTGAGATAAAGGTAGAATTATTTCCAATTTTCACCAATCAACCATTCAGAAACTTTCCAAGATTCCACGTATGGGGCATTCTCACAATCTTTTGACTTTCGGGGAAAGAAAATCTGGTGAAATTAAACTTGCTTGAATAACATTTTAATCTGGTAGACGAATGCTTTAATGATTCAAAATAAAGAAGAAAAGGTCAGCAGCGAAAAATATTTTATTTAACTGAGGTTTAAGTTAAACTTGCGAGTTTAATTTTCCTTACCATTTTACCACTATAACTTTTTATTTTCTTCTAAATTTTTACTTATAATGAATTTGCATAGTATCCCACAGGACATTCAAATAAGAAATAATAAAAATGTAGTACTTTTAATACAGAATTTTTGTATAACATTGTCTTAAAGGGGTGTTAAAGAAGGGACAGTAAGGTAAACAAGTTGGAAATTGCTCGTCAAACGTGGCAAATGAGGTGCGTTCGTACTATAACTAGTTTTATAATTATTTTTTGCACCCCATATTGTACTGAATATATATTTTTTTCCGCTTCATAAGTGCATAGTCTGTAACATCATTAAAATGCACTTACAATAATTTTTTCCCCATTCCCCGTAATGTAACGGAAAACTTTTGACTGTCCCTGTAATTAAACTATACATTCGATTTTCATAAAATTTGAAATGGCTCGACAAAATTTTGCAGCAATTATATATTTAAAATTTCAGACCATTCGGAAGGCTGTAAAATCATTAAAATGCATTTGCAATAATTTTTTCCCATTGGCCATAATGTAACGGAAAACTTTTGGGTGTCCCTGTAATTAAACTATACATCCGATTTTCATAAAATTGGAAATGGCTCGACAAAATTTTGCAGCAATTATATATTAAAAATTTCAGACCATTCGGAAGGCTGTAAAATCATTAAAATGCATTTGCTATAATTTTTTCCCATTGGCCGTAATGTAACGGAAAACTTTTGGGTGTCCCTGTAATTAAACTATACATCCGATTTTCATAAGATTGGAAATGGCTCGACAAAATTTTGCAGCAATTATATATTAAAAATTTCAGACCATTCGGAAGTCTGTAACATCATTAAAATTCACTTGCAATAATTTTTCCCATTGGCCGTAATGTAAAGAAAAACTTTTGACTGTCCCTGTAATTAAACTATACATCCGATTTTCATAAGATTGGAAATGGCTCAACAAAATTTTGCAGCAATTATATATTAAAAATTTCAGATCATTCGGTCGGGTAGTTTTTGCTCTGTTATATGCGGACGGACGGACAGACAGACGGACTGAACGACGACTATAGGTGCTATGTATTTATATAATTACGAACGCACCTAAAAAACGGGACGGTATGGGAAAAAAGGGACGAAATGTGAAAAAAAAGGACGGTAAGGATGAAACGGTAAGGAAAATTACCACCTATTTTTAGGTAAATCATGTTAAGACTAAGTTATAGCCACAATGTTCATTGATTTTTAGGAACAGTTGTTAACATGGATTATTCTTTTTTTCTTTTTTTTTTTTTTTTTTTTTTATTTACCTCGAAAAGTGCAGGAATAAACGTTGAGGACGATAAGACTACCAATAAAGCCACGATCTTGAAATTGATATTTAAATGCTGATTTAAATTCTGCAGTAAATTTCCTGTCAAAGGATTTTAGACATTCTTTCTCTAGCGTACTCCTGCATGAGAAAAAACTTGAAAAAAATTCTGTGGCTGCATCCGAAGTGATTTTCTGTATAAGTTTAGCAAGAGGGACGGTAAGGATGAAAAATCCATGGACAGAGTTCAAAAAATAATATCAACCGTAAAAATGTGTGCAGGTTAATTTTTTGCTACATATTTATATAAAGTAATTGTCCCAGTTTTGGAAAAAAAAATTATATCGAATTACTTTTATTGAAACAATTTTATACAGACATCTCCAAACTTAAAAATCAGCATCAGGGACACGGGACGGTAGATGAGTTTTCCTGGTATTTGGACCCCCCAACATCGTCCAAAACTTTTTTATCTCGTTAATACTGTTGTGCAAGCATGCAGTGGGATGTTCCCCAGTATATGAAATTAAAAAAAAAACACAAAAAGTGTATTAAAATAAAAATTATTATTCAGGGACATGAAAGTCAAACAATTGTGAGAATGCCCCATAAACGTACATTGAAGTGTTTGGAATTTTCATGTTGTATTAATTGGAATAATTTGATTTGTTCTTCTGAAAATTTATCAGTCCCAGTTTTATCCTATATATTCTCTGAATAACATGCAGATGATATTGTATGTTGCTCATAATATATTATTCGATTTCTATTACAAACTTTATATAGGATACAATTAATATTTTTTTCGAAAATTACTTTAGAATATATATATTAAATAAATATGAATCGTAACCTATAAAAATATTAACAGAAAACGATTTCCAGAAACTTGAAATATGCAAATCTAAAATTACAGCTCATTCTGTTATGTGCTTTTTGAGTTTTACTTTTTAAAAAAATCCCTGCCGGCTCGGGCCTACATAGGCGGAGGTAGATTTCGAAGTTAAGTACTAAATTAACTAACAAAATTTAAATCAAGATTAGAGATAAATCCAGTTCCTCCACTAAGAATGAGCTCTAGGGAGCTAAACATTTTGTGAAAATTCTAATGTACACGAATACAGACACGCATGCATTCTAGCTAGCAAATTCAGAGAACCTCAAAGTGATAAATAAGTTAATATTTCCATAGTCGGGTTTTTATCATGTTTTAATACGTTTCTTCAAACTCACATGACGTTACATATTCACCTGCTGAGGTCCATTTTATTTCCAATATGACGCAATATTTTGTTGTTGTTTTTTAATTCGTCAAACTATTTATTTCATTTTGAGTTTTCATGCAGAAATCTTGCTCTAGGAAACTTATGACGTAATATTCAATTTGTTTTCAATTCGTCAAACTATTTATTTTATTTAATTTTTCACGTGAAATTCTCGCAAAAGAAAAGCAATTGTTGTGGTGAGAATTTTATTGCTTTTTTTTAATTGTTGGCAACTGCAATAACAAAAAATATTTATTTTTTTCTGTCATTGTTGTGTAAGAGCTGATTTTATCGGAATCATGTTAAGATGGTATTCAAATTTTTGAACCCTCCCCATTTCCATTCCCTTGGTCCGATTTTACCCATTTTCAATCCCCGCCGAGATATTAGCCATCTCAAAGTTGTTGGCGAGTTTGAAGACGATCCGTGCATAATTGCGACTTTTATCGTGCGGACAAAATTTAGTACATACATACATATATATATATATATATATATAAACTTTTTAGGTGGGGGTGGTTTTGGGTTCCTGGGGTCCTATAATGAAAAGTTATGAAGGAATTTTTCAAAAGTCGCACCATGGTAACGACTGCAATAGGTAGTATTTCTTACGAAATCTACCTAAAATGCCCGGATTGTAACGGGTTTGGCAACGATTAAAAATGAATGTAACATTAGCAGCTTCAAACTTTAAACTTTCATAATTCCTCAACTACCTGACCAAATAACTTGCCATTTGGTATCCTAAAGGTAAAATTCACCTGGGTGGAGGGAGGGGGTTGTTAGAAATCTGTGTTTGTATTAAAAATTTTAGAGCTTGTTACGATTTCTATATGAAAACAAACCCTAAGTTTATTCCTTTCCCACACCGAATGATTATTTTCATTTTTCTCTCTGTCTATTTGACGATAAAATAGATGAGGATGGGAGAGGAGGGGATAGCTTATTTTTTTCTGTTTATGTGATTTTTTGCTTTTCGACTGACTGTACTTCTTTTAATATGGATACCTACTGCTATGCTTTTATTTTTATTTTATTTTTTATTTTTTTACAAAAATAATAAACATATTTGAATTGGAAATTTTGCTTGACAAAAATAAATAATGGACTACACTTCATTTAAAATAATAATAAATACATAAGTAATAAACAACACGCAGCCGCAGCATGCATTTTATTGAATAACTATAGCTAAAGCGCCCGGCGTTGCCCAAAATTAGAAGAATGTTTGTTCTGAAAAATCAATTTCAAAATTTAGCATACAACATAAAACAAACAAACAAACAAACAAACAAAAAAAAACAAAAAACAAAAAAAAGCAGTCGAAGTATTATACACATGAATCAAATGAAAATGCAATATAAAAATTTATAAATTTATATAACAGACGCAAAAGAATACAGCTATAAGTGAACTTATTTCAATTCATCATTGGAGCAATAATGTTAAAATACGCCAATATTTCCATAATTGGGTTTTTATCATGTAGTACGTTTTTTCGCACTCATATGACTTTATACTATATTCACCACATCCTTTATATTTCCAATATGACGTAATATTATCATTCAGTACGTTTTTTCGCACTCATATAACTTTATACTATATTCACCACATCCTTTATTTCCAATATGACGTAATATTATCATTTTTTTTTTAATTCGTCAAACTATTTATTTAATTTCCCCTTTTCACGTGAAAATCTTGAAATAGAAAAGTTATGACGTAATATTTACTTTTATTTAAATTCGTTAAACTATTTTTTTCATTTTCCTTTTTCACGTGGAAATCTTAAAATATAAAAGTTATGACGTAATATTCCCTTTTTTAAAATTCGTCAAACTATTTATTTCAGTTTAATTTTTCACGTGGCAATAGAAAAGTAATTGTTGTGGTAAGAATTTTATTGTGGATTTTTTATTTTTGGCAACTGCTATAACGAAAAATGTTTCAATTTGATAGGAAAGTGCTCTTAAATGGGTGGATTTTTATTAATTAAAATTTAACAATAAGTTATTTCGTTTCCGGATTACTTTAGTTGCCTTGGCCATGTTTTAATACATATGTACGTAACACTTCCCAATTCTCACTTCCAAACTGTAGATTTGTATAGCATTACAGACAGACAGACAAATTTTCATTTTTGTGTATTAGATGTTTTTAATTCAAAACACGTTTATATAATTTGAAAAAGCGTAGATGTACAGATGGCAGCTATCGATTAACGAAAAAGAGAGAAACTCAAACATTTCTAACCTGGTATAAACTTTTTCGGAAGATAGAGTAACCGCGCCGAGAAAAGGGTTTTACAGGTAAAAGGAAATCCTTCAATCTATCCAAAGAAACGTATCTGGTAAATCATAAAACAATTTGCATATGAAATTACAAGCAAAACGAAGATATTGCAAAAATAATCCAAATATAATAAATATTCATTTAGCATATTGCAAAAATAATCCAAAGATAATAAATATTTGGAATTGCGTTTATATTCTCTACTTACTCTGGAAGAAGAATAGTGTCGGTAAAACCCTGGAATATCTCAAAATGTCATAAGCATGTAACTAAGTAGAATTTTTGATCACGTCGAATATGTAAAATTCATTTTATATTTTTATCATAAATATTTAAACTATTAATTATTGCCATTATTATTTTCAATTGTAATTCTATTAGTAAAAAATATATATATTAAAATGTTATATTGTCACCGGAAACACACCTGTGTACATATGGGGCATTCTCACAATCTTTTGACTTTTATGTCCCTGAATAATTATTTTTATTTTAGTACACATTCTTGTTTTTTTTTTTTTTTTTTTTTTTTTTTTTTTTTTTTTTTTTCATATACTGGGGAATATCCCACTGCATGATTACATAACAATATTAACGAGATAAATAAGTTTTGGACGATGTTGGGGTTCCAGATACCAGGAAAACTCCTCTACCGTCCCGTGTCCCTGATGCTGATTTTTAAGTTTGGACTGTCTATATAAAATTCTTTCAATAAAATTAATTCGATGTAATTTTTTTCTGAAACTGGGACAATTGTTTTATATAAATATGTAGCAAAAAATTAACCTGCACACATTTTTACGGTTGATATTATTTTTTGAACTCTGTCCCCGGGTTTTGGATTTCTTACCGTCCCTTTTCTAAAATTATACAGAAAATCACTTCAGATGCAGCCACAGATTTTTTTTTTCCAAGTTTTTTCACATGCAGAAGTATGTTAGAGAAAGAAAGTCTAAAATTCTTTGACAGGAAATTTACTGCAGAATTTAAATCAGTATTTAAATATCAATTTCAAGCATCGTGTTTTTATTGGTTAGTCTTACCGTCCCCAAGGTTTATTCGTGCACTTTTCGAGGTTTTTTTTTTTTTTAATTTAATCCAATGTAAATAACTGTTTCTAAAAATCAATTAACGTTGTGGCTATCACTTAGTCTTAACATCATTTGCCTAAAAATGGTTGGTAATTTTCCTTACTGTCCGATCCTTTACCTTCCCCTTTTTTTTCCTTACCGTCCCTTTTTTCCTATACCATCCCCTTTCCCCCCCTTTAGTCCCTTCTTTAACACGCCTTTAAGACAATGTTATACCAAAATTTTGTACTAAAAATATCGTATTTTATGGAAGAAACGCCGCATGCATCAGAACGCTACTTTTGTCGACAGTGTCGCATTGACCTAACTTTAATCAAAGTTTTCTGAGTAGTGTAGGATGCCTCGTTTTTAAAATCTTAAGATGTCTGAAGTTTTATTTAAAATATTTAAATCCGATTTTAAATATTTTTATGAATTTTTAAATTAAGGAAACTCAGTTGGTAGTTAAAAAACATCGTAAACGCCGCACATGGCGTAAACGCGGCACTTGGAAAAAAATTTACTTTTAAACTCGTAAACGCCGCGGCGTTTCTTCCATAAAATAGGGTACTACATTCTCATTATTTCTTATTTGAATGTCCTGTGGTTACTATGCAAATTCATTATAAGCAAATAGAAAGTTATAGTGGTAAAATGGTAAAGAAAATTAAACTCACAAGTTTAACTTAAACCTCAGTTAAATAAAAAAAAAAAAAATTCGCTGCTGACCCTTTTCTTCTGTATTTTGAATCATTAAGGCATTCGTCTATCAGATTGAAATGTTATTTTAGCAAGTTTAATTTCACCAGATTTTTATTGCCGAAAATCAAAAGATTGTGAGAACGCCCCATATCCTCTTCAATAAAAAGCTACGCGTTGCTGACGGCTGGCTTTTTCGCTAATCGTTGCCACAGATTAATCTCGGAAAATGAACGTTTGAAGTTACTGAAAAAATTAATAGCTCGAAAAGTATTTGTCAGAATATTGTTAGACAAAGTACGTTCGAAAGGTAAAAAATTATATTTTTGTACCAACGACAGATTACCGATATAAACAAACGAATATTTCAGAAATTGTGATTAATTTTTTTTATGTTGTCCTGGGGCGATTTAAAAACAATACTTTAAAGTTGAAACAGAATCCTATGGTATTTATTATTATTGTTATGTATTTTAAAGGAGATGAGTGAAATTCATGCATTTTAATTGTATGCAATATATGTATTTTGAATTTTTGTAATATTTTCAATAAAGGTTATGCTTTTGAAATGAAATGGGTTCGAATGAAATTTCCGTTTATATTTTAAGTGACATTAAAGCAACATGAATGATGTCAATGGGAACAGTATTTTGCGATTCATCGCATCGCCAAGCTAAAATAAAAGTACTCTATTTCAATTCCTACTATTAGCTCACACTCTCCCTATATTTATTTATTTATTTATTTATTTATATATCTTGTTCAAATTTTCAATCGTTAATAAAATACTTATTATTCATCCTATCAAGTTGAAATAAATTTTTTAAAACTTGTACTGGATGACAATTGATGTTAATATAGCTTTTTCAAATTGTAATTCATTAATGAAATTTTAATTAATTAATTTTAGTTTTACATGAGAGACAAAATGGCGGCCATTGGTTATTGAAGCATTTAATGCATCTTCATATCTATAAGGGGGGTTACAATAGGGGGGACCCTGTTCTGTCGCGAAATACCGCCAAGTTTATCGCCAAATTTGGCGGCCAAAATGAGTCGCCAAAAGTGACGCCAACTTGGCGATATCTCTAATATTTCGCCAAATTTCCATAGATTTCCATTGTAAACCTACTTGTTTATAGAAAATCAACAAATTGAAATATTTTAATGCAACAAAAACTAATATTAGCTTAAGGGATTATATTAAATTTTTCTTTGATGACCTAAGTAGGAATTGACTTTAAAAACAAAATTTTTATAAATCTTGTTTCTAAATATTAATGTAAGTCTTTAGTTTGTTTCAAGTTTGTATGTTTAATTTATTTTGGAAATATTGGTTTGATGAATCATTAATCCATTTTCCCTTTTTTTAACCATTTGGAAAAATGGTTATTGTTCTCGTCAGGGTAGGAAATCAAAAGCATATCTGAACGTTTTCATTGGTTTAATCCGCAATTTATTCGTTATCTGATTGGTATATACAGTAATCTGTATTTCCCTTTGATTTCAACAACGGTGGACAACAGAGTGTTGCCACTATGACAAAAAAGTAATAAAAACTACAAAAAAAATTAATAAATCAGAAACAAATTGAGATACAGCTTTCAAACAAATTGCATTTAAAAGTACATTTTTTTCTCTATCCGACGGTATAAAAAGTAATATTGTCGGATGTTTAGAAGTTTAAGAATGAAATTTTATTTAAAATTGGTCGTGAGATTTTTTGGAAATCTGATGATAGAAAAGCCTTTTCCGAACAGCCAATAAAATGCTTGGATAATACGCAAGTTTCAGGAAATCTTGAAATTTTTACGTGTAATAACACTATTAATGTTTAATTCATGGCGTACGTAATGTATGACCAGCTCCGTAGAAGTTTAAAAATTTACAGTACCGAAAATTGTAAAACTGAAATTTCTTTTAAAATTTGTTCACGATGGTTCCAGGAATGTTATCGTTTAATCCATGGCGTACGTAACGTAGGATCAACTCCGTGCGATTTTTTATGACTTAAATTTTATTTAGTCTTTGAAAAAATCATTTTCCAAATGGTCGTTGTAATTTGTTAAATTGCTATTTTTTTTTCTCTATGTTAATTATTTCTCGACGTTACATAATTTTAAATTTTACACCTTTGAATAAGGAGGGTGTACTTTCAAATGTAAATTGTTTGAAAACTGTATTTCAATTTATTGACCTTATATGATTTTTAAACCAAATAGCTCGATTACGGAATAATAGTATATAAATAATTTTATCAATTATTTAAAATTTTAAGGGAAAAACAACAATTTATACCACCGTCCTAGGATGGGCGTTTCCATTAGCATTTTTATAATTCTAGCTTATCAAGAAGTAAGTAAAAAATCGATTATAAAATTCCCTCTTTACATACAAAAACTAAGTTGAGTTAAATAAAGAAAAAAAAAATAAAGGGAGAAGAAAGAAGATGCACGTTGCCACTTTGCTTATATGTTAATATACCTTTTTTTTCCCTTTTTACCTCATAAAAGAATTCGATTCAACATCTATTTCACACCGCAATCCTCTTTTACGCCAACCTTCAAAGACGCGAATACTAACATCAATGCAGGCCTATTACGTCCTCCTCAAAAGTAATTCGTGTTCTCGCTCCTTCTGTTCTGGACCCCAAACCTGTAATTTCAACCTTCCCAACCGTTCTATTAAGAACGCTCTGTACTTTGCCGCCTCCTTATGACAGAACATGCTGCAACACAATGGCGGATATGTTCCAGTAGACATTAAAAACGAACATAATAATGCAATAGTAGGAGAAAAAAATAAGAGCTAACAAAACTGTATGGATTGTGATTTCTTTCTTTTGCTTGAAGATTTTTTTTCTATTTTCGTAGATAGGCAGATTACATTTTTTCTTCTTTTTTATCCCCTTTTTCCTAGTGTTATTGTAGTATTAATTTACGTCTGTAATAACAGAGCCAATAACAACTATTTTTACATTTCTATTTTTGAACTTTGTTAATCAATACAAATTTGATATGATTATTTTTCTATCTAATTTGAATTTTCTATGACAAGATTTTATTGTGTTTTAATTATTGGAATAGTAGCATGTAAAACTTGTAATGTATGTTTGCATAAAAAGGTTGCTATAAGAGGGATGGGGCAGATTACAATGCATCCGGATTCCGCAATTATAATAGAGTCCAACAAAACTCCCTATTTATCTTTTATTCTCATAGAAAAAAAGTAAGTTTTCCAAAAAAGTTTACTCGCGAACCAAAACTAAGCCCATTCCTAACCTCACACTCACATACGAGCATTCTCACAATTTTTTTACTTTTAAGTCCCTAAATAATAGTTTTTTTTTTTTTTTTTTTTTTAAGTACATATTCTTGTGTGTTTTTTAATTTCATATGCTGGGGAACGTTCCATTGCATGACTGTATAGTGGCTTCTATAAAAACTTCAAAGTTCATTTCGTTAAAAATACTTATATAATATATTATATAAATTATAGTTTAAACTACAATTTTCGGACGTTATGTTCAACATGAGTATTCAAAGAAAAATATACGAATTGAAACTTCTGATTTATTTTACTAATTATTTTAAAGTACATAAAAAGCTTTTTAGAACATAAAAAACCGTCAAATGATGTGAAACTTCTGATTTATTTTACTAATTATTTTAAAGTACATAAAAAAGCTTTTTAGAACATAAAAAATCGCCAAATGATGTGAAACTTCTGATTTATTTTACTAATTATTTTAAAGTACATAAAAAGCTTTTTAGAACATAAAAAACCGTCAAATGATGTGAAACTTCTGATTTATTTTACTAATTATTTTAAAGTACACAAAAAGCTTTTTAGAACATAAAAAACCGCCAAATGATGTGAAACTTCTGATTTATTTTACTAAAAAGGTTATTTCCCGCCCCTTCTCCTCTGCCTCCCTTAAGGGGCTGCCCCACCCCCCTCAAATCCAAAAAGGCAACTTTCTGACGTAAGTTTTAATTTATTTTTGTTCGGAAAATGCATGAAACTAGCTTGTGTTGTTGTTCAGAAACTATGTCACCGAACTGTTTTTTCCATTTTTTTGCAAACGCAATAGATCTTTCAGAAAAGAGTGTCAAAGTGGGCGTTTTGAACCGAATTTCCGCGCGAAGGGAGAAAGAGCACTCAAGAGCGGGCGAAAAACGGGTTTGTCACGTGATCGAATTCGCTTATAACTCAATAGGTAATGGATGGATCAAAAAATGGAAAAAAACAGTTCCATTCCAAATCGCTTCCATGGCCAGGATTTCCAATTTTAAATCTTTTCGTTAAAAAATGAATTTGTAAATATGTCAAAACGTTTTGCGCTTGTTGAGCAGAGCAGTTAAGAACAGCCTTAAGCAACGAACGTTCATGAACTTTCACAACCCTGAAAATTCCTCTGATGATGGCTATATTATAACAGTTGAAAGCGCTTGGGTTTTAACATCATTTGACGGTTTTTATGTTCTAAAAACCTTTTTATGTATTTTAGCACCTTCTTTAGTAAAATAAATCAGAAGTTTCAATTCGTATATTTTTCATACTTAGAATTTATTAAACGTAATTTTTGACAACGCAGTACGTCGGCACTTTTTTCTTTTTCCAATAAAGAAAGCCGAATTTCGATTCCGCATCCTTACGAGAGCTAACCTCTGATGAGACTCAAAAATTTTCTTTCTTTTTTCGGTAGACTTTCATAAAAGATTTATGATCTCCAAAGTTTTGTGCACATTTAAGGGGACTCTTTACTCACTTGAAAACACCCGCTCCGCAATGTTAAATCAATGGACAGGTTGTTCTTGAATTTCTCGTTTAAATTTTAATATTTTAAAACTATTCTTATTGCATAGGCCAGCTGATAGCTGTCCATCTTTAATATGGCTATTTTTTACTTTTTCGATTTCGGTTGCAGATTTTTTAAATAAAGGCACTTTTACTTTCAGAACCTCGTTTTAAAAATATTCAAATTTAAACGAGAAATTCGAAAACAACCTGCCCATTGGTTTAACATTACGGAGCGGATATTTTCAAGTGAGTGAAACGTCCCTTTAAGGAGAAGTGCGACCCTATATATTGTCTATGCATATATACATTGTCTGTTGCATGTTTTGTATTAGAAATATCCATAAATGACGTCTCTTTTGAGGGCAACGCCTTTTGTCGTGTTTCTTCAGGTCGCACGAGTAGTAATTTTTCCATCTGAGTGAAAATGTGTCCAGGCCGGTACTCGAACACAGAACCTTTGGCTTTCAATGCTCCTCCAATTGAGCTATCTGGACGACATCCCAGCCAACACAATATCCATTCAAGACAAGCATTTGTTTCTGACATCTGGTTATTTGAAACAACTCGGCAGAATAAACCACATCCAATAAACAATGGATGCGTAATTAGACTTTAATTGCTCTGACACAATCAGCTGATTAATAAATTAAATAAAAATAATAATTAAAAAGTAATTACGCGTCTACAGCATATTGGAGTTCCATTATCTGCAGTTTATACTGTCGAGCTGTTTAAAATAACAGGCCAAACATCCTTACTAAATTGTTGCCTGGGTGAATATTGTGTTGGTTGGGACGCCGTCCAAGAAAGCTCAATTGGAAACAGGGTTGTGAAAAACCCGGATTTAAAAAAAACCCAGCCCGGGCGGATTTTATTAAAAAACCCGGGTTAAATAGGCAATTTTCCCCGGGTAAATTGGATTAAAGTGCCAAAATGTGGACTATGATCCCACCTTCCTCACAAATAATAATCTCCAGGGCTGCCACTGTATAAGGAAAACTGGAAAAACTAAGGGAATTTAAAAATGCGTATTAAAAACAAGGAATTTGATTAAATTTTGGTACTTTGCAAAATTTTTCCGTTGAAATTTATAAAATTCTCAAAGGAATTACTCTGGGAAAATTTAATTTTTTGCTCAGGAAAGTGCAAGGAATTTGATTGCCGAAATAAGTGGCAATCTTGATCTCAAATACAATCTTTGTGATCACTTCATAGTCTAATAGATGGGAATGTCTCCATAGTCTTAATAATGGTCTCAATATTTTTCTATGTTCTTAAAACACATATATATGATCCCTTTAATTTAAATAACAAATTTTAAATTGCAAAGCTACCAATTGTGTGTTATTTAATAACGAAATATAAATATAACTTTAAAAAAAACTTGCTCCTTTGAAATTATCATAAGATTAGCAAATGTTGATTAAAAAAATATATCTTAAAACAAAAAAATTTCTTATATGTATATATAATTTATTCATATATGGTTAAATTTTTAGTTTTTAATACAATTCATTTAGAAGAAGTTATTCCTATTCAAAAACTTTACCTTATATTACCATGTGACCTCCATTTTGCTTTAGTCTAAATGCATTTCTTTTTTAATTGAAACAGTAGCGGTGTACAACCACCCTTAATAGGATATTCCTATTTTAATTTAAAAAAAATAGTATCATCCATTATAAATAATTATAAATATTAAATAGTATATATATCACAATGCAGATTACTTTAATTTTTAATAGACTGATGCAATAAGACTAAATAGTGTAAATGATCATTTGCTAAGTTTTATTTTTAGATATTTACATTTTGCATTCACTATACAAAACAATTAAAAAATGATGCAATCTGTAGAAGGGTTATCATCACTGCTCATTGTTATTACTTGTATTGAAAATTCCAAACCAGCTCTCTGATTGGTTAATGGCATTGCATGCTTTCTTTTAATTGGTTTAAATCAAAGATGATGAAACATTTCATCAGATCAGAAGCGCAAGTAAATTAGTACAAATATATTTTCTAAGATTCAAAGAAGTGAATAAATAAAACAAAATAAATATAAACTGTTAACAAATACATCATTTGTTCCTTTCCAGAAATATATTTTTAAAAGCCAGGGTTTTTAATAAAAAACCCAGCTCGGGCGGGCAGCTGGGTGGGTACCCGGGCACCTACTCACTACAACCCTGATTGGAAGAGCATTGGCAGTTAAAGCCAATGGTTCTGGGTTCGAATCCCAGCCTGGACACATTTTCACTCAGATGGACAAATTACCACTCGTATGATTTATTTTCCAAACAATTGATTGTATAAAAATAATGAAAGCATTTCTTTAGGGTTACTAAACAGCTTTACTCCAGTTACGCGTCGATATTCACAAGCTAATGTTTAGAGCCTATACTAGTTAAGCGAATATATTCCATGTCAATGTTTAGATTCTATGATAGTAACGCGAAGACATTCGTAAACTGATGATAAACCAATTTTCAGCATTCTTTTCAAATTTCTCGCTTGCATTTTAATATTTTTAACCCCATGAGAGGCGGCGATATATATTATATCCCACATAATTTTAATCAAGATTTGCACCAGAAACATAGTCTCGGTTAATGTGCAAATACTTTAATATTTTACTGTTTTGTTGAATAGTATTTTATTATAACTGTCAACAACAATCAACTTTTGATAAAATTCTTAGATTAGTAAAGAAATTAAAGAAAAAAAAAACTAATTAAACTTATATTACACATAATTTCTTACTTCGTTTTCAAAAAAAAAAAAAAAAACTAATTAAACTTTTATGTATATATATAATTTCTTGCTTCGTTTTCATTTGAAAAACGACAAAATTCCGGTTTTATAATTACCAGATTTTTTATATATAAAAAAAGGGATTAACACATTTTTCTCACTCGTTTTAATTCTTCATTATGTTAATTTAATTTTAAAGGAAAAATAAAATATTAGAAAATACACATCCACATTAATGGTATTAATTTAATGATTTTCTCTTAGTCAAACATTTCCCTATTTCAGAATTAGTCATATGTCGCATGAACACGCCCTCTAATTAGCCACTGCCATATTTAAATAAGTTTTCTTTTTCTTCTCCCTGTCAAATTACTAGAAATTAACGGAAACAAATAAAAACAGTCTTTAATTAACGAGTAAATAATTATTTATTTCTACAACGGAACAATGCAAAGAAATCAGGAGCTCTCGCCGAGTTCTACTGTTTCACTCCAAAAAAAGAATCAAAGAATGAAACAGAGAGTAAAGTCAATATTCTTTCACTATTCTCATTTCATTTAAAAGATTTTTCTTTATTCCCTTTCAAGTTCTCACTCCTCTACTGAGGCTTAACTGACAGCTTACAAGCGTTTCAAGCCTTAAAATGTCCATCATTTTTGAAACGGCAGTGGCAACAAGAATAAAGGTACTTTTCGCTAAGGGAATTTCCCCTTTGCTATAAATGTTATCTTTAGGTACAATTACTAGTTCATTAGAAAAGTGTAATCGGTGGTGATCAATGGCGTAAAGACATATTCTTATCATTCGCTTTTAAATGATTTTTTAGGTTTAAGAAGCAAACGGTTTCACCGAAAAAATTCCTCTATCTTATTATATAAAACAAAAAATTGGTGGTTGAACTGGTTATTATTTATTTAAAATTAAATATCCCCAGTTTTGATAAGATTGTTAAAGTAAATATTTATAGTTTAGAAATTTACTGAGGAAGTTTAAAAGAAAAATAATTACAATTTCAATTAACAAATTTTATATTTAATTTATTATCAAATATTGTAGAAAATGTTATCTCATAACAATGATATATAAATGGGATATTTATTATTTATATGATTTAGCAGATTTAAGAAAATGAAAAAAATGAAAGCAAGATTAAATATAAGGATTTTATTGATCACGAAAAGCAGATGAATAAGTACAGTCGTAGAAAAAAAAAAGTAAACACCCCTTACTAACTCTGCAAAAAATTATCGCAGAAGGAAGTTACTGGTACCACACGATTGGTAATAAAGTCTACTTTTAAATGATGTATATAAAATTTGCTTAAGGGGCCATCTACATATTAAAACGAACCATAACTTTGTTTTTTTATAGTAGCAGTACACAATTCTGACAGCATAAATGAACTCTACACGCTTCAATTAGCCTAAAAAAAATTTATACAATTCGTACAATAAGTTTCCGAATAATTAATTATTTTAAAATGAGTGTATTTTAGGGGCTGTATCCAAATTGAAGTTTGGTACTTGATTGCTGACCGAGAGAGCCTCCTTCTTGATCAAGGCATCTTAAGAACCACTCAACCAGTCATTGAAGACGGCTGGATTACAGGATAGCATAAGAAATTTCAAAATATCTAGTCACTTCTATCATAGACGACCCCTTAAACCACCATTTTGCCGTTTTTTTTTAAAGTATAATTTGAAAACTACTCGGAATAAAAAAGTGAAATTTTGGATTTTCATAAAACAGGACTTAATAAATCCAAATCCATCCGAAAAATTGTAGGTTGGAATTCATATTTTTTTTAATATTAATTTCATAATTCATATCATAAAATTATAAAAATTGCAAATTCAACGTATTTATGTTTGGGCATTTTAGTATTATTGCTACCCAAAAAATTAACACATTAGGAGTATAATTTCAGGAGATATTAATAAAAATATGAAAATGTAATTTAACATTAGAAGCACTAAATGTTGAATGTTTATAATTCAAAAACTTATCATTCAAATGACTTGAAATTCGGTGTCTGGGCGTAGTTTGAACCGAAGATTTGAAATATCGCGTTAAAATTGGGTATTGCCATTGAAAAAAAGGAAGTTTGGACTCGTTTTAATATGTAGATGATCCCCTAAGAAAATTTTATATACATCATTTAAAAGTAGACTTTATTTCCAATCGTTCGGTATCGGCAACTTTCGTCTACGATAATTTGTTGAGGAGTTAGTAGGGGGTGTTTACTTTTTTTTTTCCACGACTGTACATCTTAAAAATGCACAAAAACGGACTCTGGGAACCTCAGAACGTAAGGAAACACCTATGTACACACACATATACAAAATTATTATAAAACTAGTAAAAGTGCACCTCAAAACTAGAGGCAGACTTGGGCCACAAGGATAAAATTTCCTAGAGCCCCTCCTCCCCCCCTCCCCTGTATGTATTAGCGAGGGGAGGGAGGAATTGTAGAAGATATTAATAAGTATCAAATAAGTTATTTTTCAATTAAATTAATTTTTATTTAATTTATGTGTTTAAATTTTTAAAAACTAACTAATTTCAATTAATATTTTTAACTAATTCCATTTTTAAATTAAATTAACGTTTAATAAATAATTATACACTATTTGGGATTTCTATGCAAAATAATATTTTATATGATAATAACATGTACATGTAATTCTGTGCCTGTTTTGTAAGCTACAGAAGCAAATTGGATATAATTTTCCTCCACACGAACTTATGCAAAGAGTACACATAGGCGCATTACATTTTGAGAGACCTGTATCAACCATGAATCTTGAAACAGAGAAGTTTAAGTCAGGATAAATTTATAAATTGGTAGTTTTCAGTAATGTATTTTTTCACCCTTATTCTACATAAAAATTAAATTTAAAGTTTAAATTTTTAAATTGGAATTTAACTTTTTTGTTCTGAAATAATACTTTTTCGTTAAAATTGTATACAACTTTCAGTAGCAGGGAGAGACGGGGCTTTTTCTGTGAGGCACAGGTATTTGTTGCCAATCAACCTTTCCCCATTTTAGTAGTTTAAGTGCAGATATTTGATCACGTCTTAAATTTGTATCATATTTATATTTTATTGTTTTATTTATTGATTAATGAAGGTTTTAATGTCGTTATGTCATATAAGCTGGAAACAAATATTGCTATTAGTTTAAGTACAAACGAATTTATCTTACATGATTGTCTGCATCCGATAAACATAAAAAAGAATTATGCCTGAAAATTATTTAAAAAACAACAAAATTTAGTAATTAACGATACATTATTCAAACAAATTGCGATACAGATTTCAACAAATTTCGTTTGAAAGAATGTGCATTTCCCCCCCTATTCTAAGGGGTAAAAATTGGCAATGTGCTATAGTTAGAAGTTTTAAAAAAATTGCAGTAAAAGTTAAATTTAGTCGTTTGGTGTTGCCACCGTGAGCGTTCGCACGGGCACGTTTGCCATTTATAATATAGACTAGCCGCTGTTTAACCCGTTAATACGCACAGGAGTTCATGAATTAATTTCTAAAACAAAAATTTAAAATAATTATTCGATTTAGAAAAATATTTTCTACTACCGTGCATCTTTTTAAATAAAATTTAATTTATCATGTTTCTATGGCAGCAGATGATAAAACGATATCTTTGGAATAAGGGAATAAATAGAATAAAAAGGTTTGTTGATATTTGCGATAAAATATTTTTCTTTATTTTTTAAAAAAGGTAATAATTAAGCGCAATAAACTAATCTCTAATTATTTGCATGTGAGATAAAAGAATTATCGTAATACCCGCTTCTGAGTATTGCAGCGTGGCATACATAATATGTATATCTCACTTTGGTTAGAACTCGCGCGATTACGGGTTGAACATAAAAAAAAGGCAAAAATTCTTCAAAAACATAAAATAAAAAATATCTATTTAAAAATTTCCAATTTTTTGCCCCAATCGTTCCTGAACCCCCTACAAGCAACCCTTGTGCCAAATTTCATAGCCCTGCACCCTGTGGTTTCCGAGTTTTTGAGGTTACACAGATACGCGCACGGATTTTAGGGTAGATAAATAGTTACGATAGATTTATTATTTTCGTTGACGTTGCCTCTCTTACAATTTTCATCCTCGGCATATAGTATTATTTTTTTTTAATAAAATGATATATTTGAAAGAGATAAATAATCTTATTAGTAAATTTTATTTAGGCCAATATTGTTACTATAATTAATAAATACTTTTTAACTTTTACATTAAAAGATATTATGTAGAATAGTAGGGGGGGGGGGGGAGTAAACAACCCTTATTAACTCTGCAACTAATTATAATAGAAGAAAGTTACTAGTTACCAATCGATTGGAAATAGAGTTTACTTTTAAAAACGTATTTAAAATTTGCGTAGGGGGGGGGGGGCATCCACAAAACAAAAACATACAAAACTCTGATTTTTTTTTCCAATGAGAACACCCAATTTTGACACAATATTTTAAATCTTTATTTCAAACTATGCCTAGACACGAAATTTCAAGTCATTTGGGTGATAAGTTTTTGAATTATAAACATCTGGTCTAAACATATTAACCCTATCCGGCGCGGAGTAAATCTGTTTATAAAATGATGAAATGATGGACTGATACCAGAATTTACAAACGAATGTATTAGAAAATAAAAACTTGCTTATTTTCCCGTACTTTGTAAAAGGAAAATTTTAATTAAATATCCTTTGTGCCGCTTGTCAGTTTTGGAATTAAAATTAGGTGCCCTTTTTTGTAGACATCGCCCACTAAAGGGTTAAAGGAGTGAAATGGCCCTATTGACAAGAAATAATATATTAATAGAAGTGACATAGTCATTCTGTAGCTTTTCAGCAATCGAGGACCGAACTTCAATTTGGATACAACCCCTAAAATTGGTTCATTTTAAAATAATTAATTTCACTGAAACTAATCGCACGGATTTCATGAAAATTTGTTTTTAGGCTAATTGAAGGGTGTAGAATTTAGTTATGGTGTCAAACTTGGGTATCGCTATTTAAAACAACAATGTCTGGGTTCGTTTTGATATGTAGATGGCCTCCTAAGCAAATTTTATATACATCATTTAAAAGTAGACTTTACTTTCAACCATTTGGTAACAGTAACTTTTTCTGTAATAATTTGTTGCAGTGTTAGTAGGGGTGTTTACCTTTTTTCCACGACTGTACAAATAAAATCTACACATAAAACATATTTTTAATGTTTTAATTAATAATTTTTTTAAATACCGATTAAAAACCCCAGTAGGCGATCATGAATTTAAATAGTAACGTGAACATAGTGGTTTTTTTAGCCCCCCCGAAGTGCTATTCCTTTCGCGCAGCAATTAAAGTGTCGTCTCTAAAAAATAGCGTTCCGTTATATAAGCCAGCCGTAAAACAAAGCAGATATATCACTGTACAGTTAAATAAGAATAATCTCTACTGAAAATTTTTAAACTTCTAAGCATCGCACATTTTCAATTTTTATACCGTCGTATAGGGAGGGGGGGGGGGTACTTTTAAATGTAATTTGTTTGAAAACTGCGTCTCCATTTATTTTTGAGACATTACTTTTTTGTAGTTTTTAACACCATTTCTTTAATGTTGGTAACTGAAGTACTCCATTGCTGCAGAAAGTAAAGGAAAAATAGTTGGAAAATGGTAGAGTATTATATCCTTTTTGTTGCCATTTTCCCATAACAACTGAAAAAAAATGTAATTGAAATACCTACTAAAATATATAAATGACTGATTTCTGATTAAAGATGGAGCTATTATGAATTATATTTAATTGTAAGTATCTATATTAATGTTAAAAACAAATGAAGGCATATGAAGCATTAGATAGCCGAGTTTTTTTTTTTTTTTTTTTTGGTCGAGTTTTTTGAATGACGACATCACTTTTTGCTGGATTAATGCATTATTCTGCGATAGTGACTCCTATGCATACTTTTCTGTAGATGTTATTTAAGACTGGGTCGCAAATGTGGAATTCTTCAGAAGATGCGAATGACGTCCTCTTATATTAAATAAAAACATATGTTTTAAGTCTTAAAATTTAAATATATTTCGTACTATCTATATTTATGTATTATATATATGTGTGTCTGTGTGTGTGTGTGTGTGTGTGTATTTTATCGGGGGCGACACTAAATTCTGAAAAACCAGAATTCCTGTTTTCTAGTTGTTGTTTTTTTTTTCTATAAAAGCTCTTTGACCGTTGAATAAAAGAAATAGAAATCACTGTTTTGCTATAAATTTTATTTTTCCAAACTGTCCATTTTCGTTACATTTTTCCCCCCCTAAGCAAAGAACTAGTAAAGAGTTTTGCAAATAGAGAGCAATTCCTTACACAATACATGCTTGCAAACGTCAACTGTTTTTCACCTCTCCTTTTTTATACGACCCCTCCCTTTCTAAACCAAAGCTTTAAACAAGGATCTTTGGAAAACTCAATTCTCAGTCGATCGAGACTAACTCCGTATCCCCGGATTCAGCCCTAATATTTGAGGTCGGGAGCCGGCATTATTTGACGGGAAAACAGGAATACACACTTAGCAAGGCGGGCGCCGCTGTCACCGGGAATTTAAATTCCCAGTTTTCTGTTTGGAAAAGTTTTAAACGGCCTCTAAATCGGGCAGCTTTCAAATGGGAGAAAGTACAGCGAAAAGCTTATTGAAAGATTTGACAGTCGGTTTGTAGCAAAGTGACTGATGTGTTACCTTTACCAAGAGTAACACATCAGCGAAGAGAGTGCGGCATTTCTCCAAATTTTAACGTCTTGCTCATTAATTAATGGGTGCGATTACTTCTTTCTTGTGATGGATAATTTCCTATCATCATTTGGAAGTTGTAAAGATTTCATGAGACTTTTTGAAGGGAATTCTTGATGTAGCCATTAGAACAGCGGGCTTTGAACGTTAGTGCCTTTCTAGAACAGGCTAAATCTGTCATTTTTCGTGAATTTGAGAAGTTCAATTGGCTGTTTTCTGGCACATTCGTTTAAACATTTTCAGTCGTAAAAACACAAACTTCTAGATACGACTATCCGGATAGATAGCTATACATTTCTCAAAGTTGTTCTCTCAGATTCACAAAAAATTGCTCTAATAAAGCATATATAGTAGCATATTTTCTAACCATAACAAGGCATATATTCTAAGAAAACCATTAATTTTTATCACTAGGCATTTCCCTTTATGTTTGCTTTCTTCTATCTTTACAAGAAGAAAATACGGATTCATGAAAATTTTCAAATTCCGGTTTTCGACGGATTTATACGTTTTAGGGGTCAGAGATTCCGAAAAACATGTGCTTTTACTAAATGTCTGTTTGTCTGTATGGGACACAAATTTTGTGGGCGCTATATCTCAAGAACTAATGAACTGAATTTAATAAAACTTTAGATTCAGTTTGTCCCTGATATAAATTAGTGTTGTTTAGTTTTTGGTGTAAATCGCTCAACAGGTGGCGCTACTATGCTGCATTTTTCACGATTTCCGCAATAGCTGTATCTCAAGAACTAATGCATGCATTTTCATCAAACTTTAGATTCAGTTAGTTCTTGATATAAATTGATCCTGATAACTTTTTGGTGTAAATTGCCCAACAGGTGCTACTGCTATGCAGAACTTTTCACGATTTCCGCAATAGCTCTATCTCAAAAACGAATGCACGGATTTTACTCAAACTTCAAATTCAATTAGAAGTTGACATAAGTTGTTGCTGATTAGATTTTGGTGTAAATCACCTAACCGGTGGCGCTGCTGTGCTGCATTTATCAGGAAGTATGAGATAGAAGAAAGTTTTGGGATTGCCACATCCGGCTAGTTATTTATTGTATTTATTTATTTTTTTGTCATATATTATCATACGAAATCGTGTTAATGAGATTTTTCCACGAGATGTGTCACTTGGATTGAGTATAGTTTTACTATTAACCCTTTGCGCTCGAGAGGTGACACTCACCACTAGTGTTGCCAGGTGTCCCGCGAAAATCATGGCTCCAAATGCTCTAGACACCACTAATTTCTTACAGTGTATTTCGCCATCTTTAATCGCAGGTAACTCTGGCCCTCAGATAAAGCGCAGAAAAGTACTTTAAAAGTACTAGTGTCCAGAGCATTTGGAGGCCCGATTCACGCGGGACACTCGGCAACACTAGTGGTGAATAAGAGTCACCTCTCGAGTGCAAAGGGTTAAAAACCAGTCAGCGTATGTATCAGAAAGTTTCACGTTAGATTGGGGGGGGGGGGGGGGAGAAATACTTTTGAAAACCGCCTTACACTGAAAAAAAAAAAAAAAAAAAATCTGTATATATACGGTGGGTTTTATGGGAATTTTCCATCTTTTAACAGAAACTTTCTGTTTTGAGTGGATATCGTAAATTTTCTCTGAATAAATAGAAAACTCCCTTTTTTATTCGACTGCCAAGAAGGGTTATGTGTTTCACGCGTATCTGGGTATGTGGATTTCTTTATACCTTCGAAACATCCTAACGGCTGGATGGATTTTAATGAATGAGGTCTCTATCGATTCGTCTTAACCTTCCAATGGTTATAGACTTAGTTTTGTTTTTATAAATTCAAAATGGCGGCCGTAAAATACAAAATGGCGGTAGAGAGGAAAAAAAATTTGCGCACCCTATTGAGTGGCATAGTATTGGACAGGTCTTTCAAATGAAGACGATGCTTCATTGACTATTTTACAGCCAGAAGCTCCGTTTAAATATTACACAACCTGAAAGTTGTGTAGGTAGGATCTCTAGCTTAACTGTAACTCTAACCTTCATAGACATCTATAGGCCTTATCAAAATGGGGTTTATAGGTAGGAACTAACAATTAAACACAACTTAAAAGCCATCAATACAAGTAAATAAAAAAATAGGTAAGTAATATGAAAAAAAAATAGTTTCACATTGATGAGAAATAATTAATTAGTTCGCTTTTAACGCAGTCGGTTTTGTTTTTTTTTAATTTAATTTTCAAAACTTATTATCCTTATTCGTTGAGTGTTAAAATCGGAAATGTTCCTTTTCAATTGAGAGGAAAACGGAAAAATTACAGTTAAATTTTCGTAATTGGTGGTTTGGCCTATAACCAAATTGTTGGATGTGGTCATTTGGTATAAGGGATAAAGCATCGATCCTCTAATGGCGAGTACCAAGGTTCCAATCAGGAGGAAAGCACAAAGACGATAAAAATCGTGTGTGACAATAGGCAATACAAATACCTATTCCACAAGGATCGAAATGCACCGGAGCAAACCGGAACGATATTCCATTCACGAAACTATGACAAATATTGTTCCGGTTCGTAAAATTATAGTACATACTTTTGCGGTTCGTACAATTATTAAAACATATTTTTACAGTTTTATATACATAGCTTACTATGCTCTCTGTAACTTTTTCATTTTTTTTCATTACTTAGAATCTTGAATGCATTTTTAGGTGCGTTCGCAATTATATAAATACGTAGCACCTATAGTCGTCGTCTGTTCCGTCCATCTTTCTATCTGTCCGCAAATAACAGCGCAAAAGCTACCCAGCCGAACGGTTTGAAATTTGATATATACAATTGTTTCAGAATTTTGACATTTCAAATTTTATGAAAATCGAATCAAAACTTAAAAAGATATTAATAAAAGCTTCCTTTATTCTAATTAAAGCACACATAAACTAACGTTTGAATTTGATTTCGCACATCTTAATTATTTTGCTATAACGATGAGATTAAAATTATTTGTCTTTCAATTAATCTAAAAATTATTTGTCTTTCAATGTTTTCGTATATGGAACATTTCAGGAATCTCACTTATTTTGGATATAAA